>CM016723.1:44069505-45276853 GCA_005771605.1 Scutellaria baicalensis
AAACTCATTTCCAATTTTGGTAGGGTGTTTTTGGCAGGAAAATTTTAACATTACTATTTGAGGAAATGTTTGTGTTTTTATATATATAAAGATGTAATTGGAAAGTATCAAATTGAGACCTATAACGTGCATGGACGTATTCCAATTTTGGTCTTCCAACTTTGTCTTTTCAATTTTGATCCCTTAATTGTTGATTTTTTTTTTCCCAATTTCAATATTTTTTTGTTGGAATAACCAAAATTGTTGATATGCTTGAAACTTATTAATCTCTTGATTATTTGTATTTTTTTTCTAAATTTTGATTTGTTAGGAATTGAAGAACCGGACATTTTAATCTAATACATTAATATGTCATTTTTCATTCTTTTAAAACTATAAGATATATTCAACCTCCACATGCGATGCACGTGCTTCATACTAGTATATATATATACATGTGGATGGTAATTGATTCGCGACATGTTTAAGTTTTTCGTGCTTCAATTATTGATGTAAAGTTCAAATTGTATAAGTTAATTATTAACACTTGTTTTAATTCGGGACATGTTTGAGTTTTTCGGACTTCAATTATTGACATAAAGTTCAAATTGTATAAGTTAATTATTGATATATATATATATATATATTTATTTACATGTGGATGATGACTGATTTACAACATGTTTAAGTTTTTCGTGCTTCAATTGTTAATGTAGAGTTCAAATTGTTAATTATTGTATAAGTTCACACAGCATCAATATACTTTAAGATTACTTACACATTGAACTTGAAGCACAACATACAACATAAAAAAGAAGAAGATTAAACATCTTGGGGGTGTTTGACTAAACTTATTTTTAGAGCTTATAATCTCTCATATCTTATAAGATGTTCTTAGAGTTTATAAGATGTCTCATTTAAGTTTAATATAGGTTGTTGAAGTGTTTAGGTAAATAAGATGATGGAGCGTATAAGTTGTTAGTAATGACATTTGTGTAATTTCAATAATCAAATTTGAAGGTGTTTTGAAAAATAAGCTCTTATTTTAGAAATAAGTTAGGATTTCCCAACTTTTCAAAAAAGAGTTTATAAGCTCATAAAATAAGATCTTATTTTTAAAAGTTAGCCAAACACTCTTGAGGAGCTTATAAATACTTAACATCTTATAAGCTCTCTTAAGGAGCTTATAAGCTTAGCCAAATACCCTTTTACTCTCATTTTATCTTGTGAAGAAGGTTGTGGTGGTAGCGGCACAATTTAGAGTTTCCCCAGGCCTTGTACTATTGTAGAAAGGATAAAGCTCATAGCGAATATTGATAATTGAAATAAACAGCAACTTTGCACGTAATCATTTTTATACATGAATTTGTGTATAAAAGTTGTTCTCCTTCTTCACAACAATCATCTTCTTTTCCATAGCACAAGTAGAGAATGAGGAATATATCACATTCCAGCTCATCAAATAATGTCATCCTACGTGGCAATTGATCATCTCTCACTCTCTTAGCTCACAAAGAGATATTTTAGCTCGTAGATTCTAGAACATTTTGTAACTGAATTCAGTTTCATTGTTTAGCTAGCTCAGCTCATGTATACGTATAAATACATATCCATCATTGTATCTTTGCAGTTTTTTGATATATTGAATAATATCCTTACACTCAATTCTTCTCTGCTCAATGCATGAAACCCTAATATGTATCCATTCATGCATGCTTAATTCTAAGTGTATCATGATCGGTTATCATGAAACCCTAAATTTGCAGATAGGGCTTCTAAGTGTATCATGATCGGTTATCTTCCAGATCATAAGGGCTACAGATTATTCAATCTTGATACTCATCAAGTTCAGATTTCAAGGGATGTAGTGTTTCTTGAGTCAGTCTTTCCATATCTCCAGAGCTCCTCATCTTCTTCAAAATTAATGCTCCCTCTTCCTTTCTTGGAGGATGATTTTTGCCCAGATACTTTGCCAGTGCTCTCTTCAGGCCCTCAATCATCATCATCTTCCAACCAAGTTCCTGATTCTTCTACTTTAAGGAGGAGCTCCAGAAATCATGTTCCTTCTTCTTATCTCAATGATTTCATAGTGAATCATTCTTCTATTGATGATTCTTTTTTGGTTGCTACTACCACGACTGAACCTAAATCTTTTGCTCAAGCTAAGACTAACCCTCAGTGGGTGCTTGCTATGGACAAGGAATTGCAAGCTTTGGAAGTCAATTGTACTTGGGAGCTCACTGATTTGCCACCTCATAAGACACCTATATGGTTCCTTGGATCGGCTCAAAGCCCGATTGGTTGCTAAGGGCTATGATCAAGTTGAAGGGGAGAATTACTTTGATAGCTTTGCTCCAGTTGCAAAGCTTGTCACTGTGAGGATGTTGATTGCTTTGGCCACCCTCAAACGTTGGCCTTTAGCTCAGATTGATATCAACAACGCTTTCCTCCATGGCTATTTGGATGATGAAATTTACATGGAAGTTCCTCCTGGCTATACCAAAGCTCTTCCTGGACAGGTATGTAAACTCACAAAGAGCCTTTATGGTCTTAAGCAGGCCTCAAGGCAATGGAACACTGAGTTTTGTGTTAAGCTTCACCAGTTTGGGTTTGTTCAATCCTTGCATGATCATTGCCTATTTACTCTTTCCAAAGGCTCTGATTTCATTGCTCTTTTAGTGTATGTTGATGATGTCTTGATAACTGGAACTTCACTTCCTTTAATCACTCAGCTCAAATCTTTCTTACATCAGGCCTTCACCATCAAGGATCTTGGTGAAGCTCAATTCTTCCTTGGCATGGAGATTGACAGGACCAATTCAGGTACATCTATTAATCAAAGAAAATACATACTTGATATACTTCATGACTCCGGTGTTACTGAATGCAAAGCTACTTCCACACCTTTACCACAAGGCATTAAACTTGCCTTGGGTGATAGTGTTTCTCTTGATAATTCTGAAAAGTATAGACGGCTGGTAGGTAAGCTGCTCTACTTGAATCTCACCAGACCTGATATCACATATGCAGTCCAACAACTTAGCCAATTCCTTCATGCTCCCACTATCAATCATTGGAATTCTGCTATACACTTGCTGAAATATCTGAAGGGTACTCCTTCTTCTAGTCTCTTTTATCCTTGCTCTGAGTCTTTGCATGTCCAAGCTTATTGTGATGCGGATTGGGGTTCTTGTTCAGATACAAGAAAGTCCTTGACTGGCTATTGTATATTCCTTGGTGGTTGCTTAATTTCTTGGAAGACTAAGAAGCAACTCACAGTCTCTCGAAGCTCGGCCGAGGCTGAATATAGAGCGTTGGCTACCACCTCATGTGAGTTGGTCTGGATCAATTACATTGCATCTGATCTTCGTCTTAAGATTGCTATACCTATTCCCCTCTACTGTGATAACAAAGCCGCAATACACATTACTCAAAATCCGGTCTTCCATGAACGCACGAAACACTTGGACATCGATTGCCATATTATTCGGAATCACTACAAATCAGGGTTTTTATCTCTTCATCATGTTTCATCCAAATTGCAGGTTGCTGATATCTTCACGAAGTCCCTTGGCGCCACTCAGTTTCTTCCTCTTCTTTCCAAGCTTGGCATGATCAAGCTTGAGGGGGGATGAAGAATATATCACATTCCAGCTCATCAAATAATGTCATCCTACGTGGCAATTGATCATCTCTCACTCTCTTAGCTCACAAAGAGATATTTTAGCTCGTAGATTCTAAAACCTTTTGTAACTGAATTCAGTTTCATCGTTTAGCTAGCTCAGCTCATGTATACGTATAAATACATATCCATCATTGTATCTTTGCAGTTTTTTGATATATTGAATAATATCCTTACACTCAATTTCTCTCTGCTCAATGCATGAAACCCTAATATGTATCCATTCATGCATGCTTAATTCTACAGAGAAGTCATCCTCCTAACAGACTTCTCTCCAAGTTCTTCAGTTTATGTTTCAGATTCAGATTCATTCCTAATTGGCGTATTATATATAACCATCTGTCAAACCTACACTTACAGTCTGAAATGAATGTTTTTTTTTTTTTAACTCCAGCACTAAAGTGTTTTATAGATACTAAATTAAAGTACACGAAAAATATACTCAACAAAACAATAGTGACCTCATTAGGGGTTACTCGAGGTATTTGTGGCATATATTTGCTTATTTCCATTGACTTTTTAACTTTCTTCAAACCGAATTTAACTTTCTTAATTGGGAAATTTGTACTCCATTGACTTTTTAACTTTCTTCAAACCGAATTGAATCGAGTTTCGTTTTGGTTTGGTTCTGGAGAATTTTCAATTATCCGAATCGGGAACTGAACCGAATTGGAACCGACCCAAACCGAATTGAACCGAACCAAAGAACCGATTTTAGAAAGTTATTTATGTACATATATGTGTCATTTATTTTAATGTATCTTGATATAATTACATGATACATATAAGGTTACAGAAAAATTCAATTTTAGTCTTTTTAAAAAGCTACTGTCCAATTTTTGTCCACCATGGAAGAGGTTTATTTTAGTCCAATTAAGCCAAAAATCGTCACTATTTGGTCAATTTTTTTTTGCCGGAAAACCACTCTTACAATCACCCACAATTTTAATTTTCACCCCACTCGCGCTTATGTGACACATTTTATCACACGTGGCATGTTTAAAGGTAAACTTAATATCCACATTGGATTAAATATTAAATAATTAATGAAAAACTTTAAACAAAAATCAAATAAATCATTAATTAATATTTTAAATGAAAAACATATTTAAAAACAAAGAAAAAAATGGAAAGAAAAGGGATCAGTGGGAAAAATTTCTGATTTCTCCCAATCATCCGCAGCGCACGAGTGTCTGTGTGGACGATAAGTGGTTCTACGAACGGTGATAACAGATGCAAATTGAGGGAAGAGGTTTTGGGGTTGTCTTAGATATAATTAATGTAAGTTTGTGTCTTTGATTGTACATATGTATTTGGCAAATTCTGCATGTGAAGTATATTGTTTAGGTTACACAAATCATTGGTTTTGCAATATTTGTTTATCAATATTTGTTCATGATTTTTATAAGTGAGCCATGAATTTTGTAGAAAAGTGGAGGGTGTGACTATTTCGAATGGTATGACAATGACGAGTGCAAAAAATTGAGAGAAGCATATGAGATGTTGAAAGCAGAAATGGAAGATCTCAAACGAGATATGAAACTATTAAAAGAAGACGTTCGGAGTATGATTAACCAAAACAAGTCTCTTAGAGAAGACAAGAGGATGTGGAAGAATAAGTGCAGGAGGATGAGCATGCAATTCATAGTTCTTCAATTTGTTCTTCTTATTTGTTGGTATGGAAGGCCCTGCAGGTTGTTCTTGTGATGTGAATGGTTCTTGACTTAATTGGGAAATGTTGAGGAGTAACTTGGATTTTGAAATAGAGTTATTGTTTACATCAACAGGCAGTGATTGTCCCTCAGCATTGGAATGCTATCAAAAGGCTAACAACATTGCATTATCTAATATAAATGACTACAGAAAGTTCAATGAATCAACAATAAAATCCAACCTCAGAGTTCTCCTCCAACAAATTAGAAGCAGACTTTCCAATAAGTTCATTACAATGTTGGTCCCAAAGAATGATAGAAGCATTGTCAGTATGGTCTTGAACCAACACTTGAATCAATACCTATACAATTTGAAAGTAATTAGCACTTAGCGATAATAGGAACTCGAATAGAATTGGATGATGAGACCTCCGTTTTGTGTATTAAAATTAATACGTAGGAGGACTGATAGAATCGAACCGATCGATCACAGTTTACACAGTAGAATGTATCCTGCATCTTGTCCATCTTCTTGAAACATTTTGGACATGACAAATACCACCAATCTCTTAGTAGTCTCCACCAACAGAATTGTGATCCAGAATTGCAGAATCATTATAGGAGCCTCACCACCCATACTAACCCTATCCATCATTTGAACTACGTATTCCTCCCAAAGTGTACAACTCAATTGATTCAGACTATTAATATTTTATCAAAACAGTCACATATACCAAATTGAAAACAACATAACACAGAATGTTAGAAAAACATACATTTGGTCCTTCAAAACAACCTCCATCCATTTGCTAACTTGATCACTATTGCCACGTACACGAGGATTATTCACGCTAACAACACGACCTATAACATCTGCAAGGAAAGAAGGAAACAAATTACATAAACCACCAAAGAAACTTCTAATGAATTTACATTCAGTTCGATCAAGATCAAAAGACTTATCACATGCTATATATTGCTACATAAATTCACATGCTATAACAATGGGAACAACTGATCTATAACACATGAGAAGAGGAAATGGATTGTTGGAGATAAATATTGCACCGGCCTACAAGTTTTTATAGTGGACACCAAGAATTTTTCATAATTTCCATTTAAATCCTTTTCTCCTGGAGCAGCACAAAAAACAGACAATCATTCCAATTTTTTGCATGCCTGCTGATGTAATAATTTTTTATTTACAAGTTTTTTTACTTCAATTTGTTCTGTATATTGGATTAAGTAGATTTATTTTAGAACAATATTATGTCATTCTTTATTCGCTAAGTAGGGTTAATATATGATAAAGGTCATGACGTTAATCTGTATATATATGTCACACTTGTATAGCATAAAGGTCACACAAATACAATATGAAAATTTCAACATAATATTGAAGAGTTAGTCTCATGTGAGATAGTCTCACTAAATCAACTTTATATAAAATGAAATGTATATATAGTAATAAAAGTGGATTAGCCCATGAACATAATCAATTCGATCTCACATATGAAAACTAATTAGGTTTTCAGTCTAAGACGCGAGTTTAGCAGCTAGAAACAAAAATCATGTCCATAATGTAGATACATTTGCACTGTCTTCTCAATGTTTGGATTTCTCATGAGATATACGGTAGGTGAGTACAATGCTTGCAAAAATACAAAACAAAGAAATGTCACTTTGTGATCATAATATATTTGATGAAATATCCAACACGTTGTATGAAAAGGTGTTATATGCATTACAGTACTAGACAACAAATTAAAATGTGTAGTAGTACAAATTATGTATTGTTGCTGGATCCGGCCTTGAATTGATCTAAAGCATAAATTGAATTGATTTAAGAGAGAGGGGCTCTATGAGGGATCCCTTTTCGGCTTCTCTTTCGTAGCGAGAGCGAGCAACATCGACGACTACCAGTCATCATCCTTTCTTCAAGCATCGGCAGCCACTGCTTCATCTCTCCAACATCAATATTCATCATGATCTGCTCATCATGATCATGTTTCTCGATTCTCCTCTTGCGCTTTGATCGACTCTTCTTCTTCGATTGACGACTCTTCTTCGGAATAATAGGTTGCAAGGGCATCATAGCTTGCTGCTGATGCTGATCCTCATCCTCATCCTCCACCACATTACCAGCTTCCATATACTCTTTCTGTTAAAGAAATATATATATCATTCAAAATAATAAAGAATATTTACTAACTATATATGCAAAATATATAATCTACCCATAAAATCATATATATATATATATATATATACATATATTCAAATAAATTCCAAGATCGTTGAAAGCTGTACCTTGCAATTGATAGAACAAAATCGGAATTCTTGGCCGTCAATGAGCTGGCGTTGGCATGTCTCACATTTGTTGAGAATGTGAGGTTTCTTCACTCCTGCGAGGTTGGGGTTGAGGAACACAATGGGGTTATGGTTTATTACGTATTTTTGAATATCCGACACATCCAAATATTGGCTGATCTCTGCTTGTTTAATGGCCGCTCTTCCTGAACATTTCGTCACCTAAAGAAAAGATGAAATAAACAACATTTATGCAGGCAGCATGGGATTAAATCGAATTAATTGAAGATGATCGAAATTAATATAAACAAACCTGCAAAACTATATGATGGGGTTGTTGATGCAGAGCTTTGTGATGGGATTCCCAACATAGTTCGCATTTCGGATGTTCCTTGCAAGTAGCACAGTAAACAACATAGTACTTGCTGCTCTTGTGATTCTTACACACATAATCTTCTGTGTAGAATGGAAGTTCTAAGAATCGCCCCACCCATTCCACCCATGCATTTGCCATTATTCTATATTCTTCTTCAATTTTCTTTCTCGGAGGGTTTTCTGCATGTATATATATATATATATATATATATAGAAACTTGATTGTCAAGTATTTCCTTTCCTTGTATAAATCTAATGAACTCATGAACATAATTTAATTCTTTGATTTTCTTGGATATGATTTGATCAAAATAAAATATCTGTCTATCCCATATCACAAATATTTCCATCTATCTAATTAAGATCCCATATCATCTTATTACTTATTCTCACAACTATTTTCTCTCACATATTAACCGAAAAGAACTAATTTTACCTCACCACAACTCTAACTTCTACTATTATATATTTTATCTGGTATCAACTTTTAGAATACACAACTACTACACATTTATTTTATAAAAAACAATTTACCAGTTTTATGCATGCCTGCTGATGCAATAATTTTTTATTTACTAGTTTTTTTACTTCAATTTGTTCTGTATATTGGATTAAGTAGATTTATTTTAGAACAATATGTCATTCTTTATTGGCTAAGTAGGGTTGTGGAGCAGATCAGGTCATAGGATGGTCTATCGATTTTTCCATTATTCTCATTTTGTTTTGTATAACAAATTTGATTATCTGACTAAATACTTGCTTGATGCTAAATATAAAGCCTGGAATTTTTAAAATAAAAAAAACTGGAGTATATATATAACACCTATGGAGTATATATATTACATCTATCACTGAATCATGCACATAATATAAAATTTGGTGTGCCTGGGCGCACACCAGCTCAGGTAAGGGTGCGCGTGGAGGCAGCCCACACGCCGGATCGAGTCAAGGGCACCGATCTAAGATTCGTACCCTTGATGCACACAAGTTTTTATCTGATAATAATAGGCAAAATGCATTAATTTCAAGCTTTCAAACCTTTGCATTAGTTTATTGAGCCTATATCATGATTTTAGTAAGAAATTTGTCATTTTATTGTATTAAAATTGAATAAGATTATTAAATGGGTCCAGACCCATTTACCAAAATACAACTATTACAAATTTACAGTTGTCATTATTAATGTCGGTCATGAAACGCAATTCAGTACGATTTGTTACATAAATTATAATTAATCAATGGTTGGTGGTTAGAATAGGATAATGACAATAAATTGCAAATATTAAATCACAGATTACTAAATTAGTATGTCTACCATTTAATTTAGTATTGTGTTATGGTGTAGTGAATGAAATGGTGCATGAGTATTTATATTGTATATAAGCATAAGTGTCACTTTTTAAAATATTGTTAGTAATTTCACAATAAGTGACCACCCTTTCATGTATGCCACCATATCAATACAAGAAATTCGCTCAACCACAACAGTTAATAATCTTTGTGGTTGACCTTTTTTATCGTTGTAGTAGATGGTGTTGTCGTAGGCCCCCTTCAACCACAAAGGTTAATAACCGTTGTCGAAAATGTCAACGACAACAGTTATTAACCGTTGTGGTTGAGGGGGGTCTACAACAACACTATCTACCACAACGGTACAAAAAAGGTCTACCACAACGGTGAAAACCCGTTGTAAAAAACGTCAACAACAACGATTATTAACCGTTGTGGTTGTGGGGGATCTACGACAACACCATCTACCACAACAATAAAAAAAGGTCTACCACAACGGTTAATAATTGTTGTCAAAGACCTTAACTACAACAATTGGGACAACAATTTTAATTGGTGTTGTTGTGTTATGGAATTTACAATGGATTTTTAACCGTTGTCGAAGAGTTTAACTACAACGGTTGAGACAACGGTTTTAACTGTTGTTGTTGAGTTATTAATTAATAATAATGTATAAACCAAAAATACATTAAAAGAACCTTTAATCTTCAACATAACATCATTAATATCATACAAAGTTATCAAAGCCTTCCAATAATATATCAATTCATAACACTTCAAAATATAAAATGTTACGTCTACAATACTTCAACTACTAGCAAAATGTCTACAAAAGTTAGATAACCTAGTTTTCATAACATGGTCTTCAAGAGAAAAACAACATGCACTTCATGAACTAATAAGTTGTCTTCTTTTGAGAGAATCGATATCATCAGCACCAATAGCCTGTAATTTCATAATCATGTTAGGTAAAGAACCACATGCAAATAAAGAGGGAAAGAAACAGATCTAAGCATCCAAATACTACCATTCTGAATCTGTCAAAGCAAGTCCTTCATACTTTTCGTTTATAAATTATTTAAACAAAATATTTTTTGTTTTTTGTGAGGTGGAGGAAGTAGATATATAATTCGTACCCTTATACGAATATGAATATAAATATCAATGTATAAGTTATAATTTTCTCATAAAATCTCAACAAAATCACACAATTTTAAAAGTTTTATATAAAAAAAGAAAAACTCATGTTAATATAACTAAAATTGCCAAGACTAGTAAAAATAATTCTCAATTCTGTTATGCTACCCACCATTCTGAGTTAGATGTTAGTAGAGTTATAAATGAACTCATGGTTTGAGCTTGGTTCATGAACAAGCTCGTTGTTATATGATTCGTTCGAGTATTAAATGAGTTGAAATTTATGTTTGTTTATTAAACACGAACATGTATGTGTTCACCTCCCTTATATATTCACAAACAAACTCGTTTATATACTAATTTATTAGAGCTCTCATATTCATTCTCACAAGGTATGTTTTTAATATAATAAAATAATAGATAGAAAGTGGAAAAAAGAAGAAAGAAAGAAATGAGGAAATAATAAAATATAATTTATTAGCTCACTCTCTCCTCCCTCCATTCTCTCTCTCTCCTAATCTCCTAAGAATGACATTCTCTTGCAAGAATGTTGCTACTCTACTAAAACACAATTACTAATAAAATTATAGATTGTCAGCTAAAAATGCAATGAAAATGAATTGATAGAGATGCTCTTACTTGTTTATTTGACCATTAATTATTGTTAAATAAATTATATAGTAAATATATGAAATCAAGTCATACAACTCTATCTTCAATTGTTTGATTTTTTGCGGGAAAAAAAAAAAGTTATCAAACTATGTGTAATATCCCCAAATTTTAAGATATAAATTTAATAAATAATTAAAATATAATATTAATAAGAGGACATTATAAATTAATTTGAATCTTATGATATAATATATTTTATATGTTGATATAAGTTCATTAAGTTGTTGAGGCCCATTACAAAATACAATACATATATAAGTTTTCTAAACCTAATCAAACTCAAATTCTACGTTCTTTTGAGGAATAGAAATCCTAAATTCACCGGCTCTTCCAAAACCCTTTGATATTCATCTATGAATCATGATTTTCCAGCAACCAAATTCCATGAAAAATCACCTTCTTTCATATCCCGTTTCAACCATAACAAAGAGACAATTTGATCTTAAGGGTATTCATGTTTTTATTTCCATTCAAAATTCAATTCATATTTATACATCTCTGAATTCCATGAAATTTTAGTATGTTGTCCCTGGATGTCTTCTTAACATTCTGTTAAATTTTCAAGTCAATCGAAGTTTTACAGAATTTTATATGATTTTTATATTCCTTCTAGCCCTAAATCTACATGTTAAACACTTCTGATATAGAAAATATTCAAAATAATATTTACAAACCTCCAAAATTTATAAAACTTTAGTATTTTATTCTTTAAAGTATATTTGAGATTCTGTAAAAATTTCACTTTAAACCGAGTTTTACACGATTTAATATGATTTTTATATTCCTTCCTCGTAGAATTTGAAATGGTTATCGTGACTGATTCCAAAATTCAAATAATTATTTATATGTTTCCGAATTTTATGAAAATTTTCCAGATTGTGTAATATGTATGTTTTCATCTACAATAAAATTTTCAATTCAATCTAAAGTGTATTTCATTTAAAAGTTTATTATCTATCCATCTTTTAATTAAAGACCAACGATTTACATTGATTCTGCTTTAAGGATTTAATTCATATAGCTAATGGTCTTCAAATGATCTGATTTTTGAAATGTTGTATATTTACAAGTCATCTATATTCTGGAAAAGTTTCAAAATAAAAATATTTATATTTCTCAAGATAATTTTCTTCTACAGCTATGCAGATTTGACTATTTATGCAATTTGAGTTTCAAAAGGGGAAACCTATAGTTATACAACTTGGGATTTTATGAAATTTATATGCCCTATTTATTTCACTCCTTATTAAGGTGGAGATTTCCTTTACGTGTTTGTCTCTATTAAATGCTTTATGTGAAGTGATTGATGAATTGATGCAATGTGTTTGAGGAAAATTATTTATGAAAATACTTGTTATGATCTATGATCTATGCATGAGGATTAGTCAGGGACGCGAGAGGTCCAAGGATCAAAAGTAGGTCCTCGGGTATTGCCCACCGTGCTAAGAGTTAATTGGCCAATCCCAAGACGAGGAAAATGTTTTTATGCATGTTGTGATATTTGTCTTGCTTTTACATGTTGCCTTTAATGTAGACAAACATAGCTCCACTGAGCTCGTGTTTTGCTCACCCCATATAATCTAACATTTCAGAATAAAATGCATGATGTGGAGCGGGGTGGATGCGTAGACATTGATGTCAAGAAGTTTATTTAATTTAGTACATTTAACGTTTATGAAATGTTTTTTTTTTCATGATTCCTTAAAATCAAGTTTTATTTTCCATGTTATTTATTTTGACAAAATTAAACTAATTGGTTTCTCATAATTGAGTCTTCCGCTGCATAATTTTTGTAAAATTGCTAAATTATTAATGTATTATTTTCCGTTGCACACTTATGAAATTCTATTTAATCAAGTCCTGATTAACAATTTAAAAGAAAATATTATTTCATTCTTTTTTGTTATTATTTACATGAATTTTTTTTTGAGCTAACATAGTGCTTCACATTCCAAAAGTCTTAGAAAATTGGGATGTGACACTATGATTATTTAACGTTATGTGATCTAACTTTTTCAAATCATTCGAATTTAAGTCATTAAAATTTATCTGTGAACAAAGTTTTATTAAATTTAGAGACTAAGATCATTTAAGTTATTTAAGTTTGTACCGCGAGTCTTGTAGCTCAAGTGGTATTCCACCTTTTGGTGTCATTTACGATCAACCAAGTTCAAATTTCTTATCCCCTCCCTTCACTCTGACAAGGTATGTTTTTAATATAATAAAATAATAGATGGAAAGTGGAAAAAAGAAGAAATGAGGAAATTTTAAAATATAATTTATTAGCTCACTCTCTCTCCCCCCTCCATTCTTTCTCTAGCCTAATCTCCTAAAAATGACATTCTCCTACAAGAATGTTGGTGCTCTACTAAAACACAATTCCTATTAAAATTATAGATTAACGCAATGAAAATGAATTGATAGAGATGCTCTTACTTGTTTATTTGGCCATTAATTATTTTTAAATAAATTATATAGTAAATATATGAAATCAAGTAATACAACTCTCTCTTCAATTGTTTGATTTTTTGCGGAAAAACAAAGTTATCAAACTACGATTATTTAACGTTATGTGATCTAACTTGTTCAAATCATTCGAATGTGAACATGAATCCAGCTCATTTTAGTCATTAAATTTTATGTGTGAACAAAGTTAATTTGTTTAAATTTAGAGACTAAGATCATTTAAGTTTGTACCACGAGTCTTATAGCTCAAGTGATATTCCACCTTTGGTGTAAATTACGATCACCCGAGTTCGAATTTCTTATCCCCTCCCTTCACTCTGACAAGGTATGTTTTTAATATAATAAAATAATAGATGGAAAGTGGAAAAAAGAAGAAAGTAATGAGGAAATAATAAAATATAATTTATTAGCTCACTCTCTCTCCTCTCTCCATTATTTCTCTCTCCTAATCTCCTAAGAATGACATTTTCCTGCAAGAATGTTGTTGCTCTATTAAAACACAATTATTAATAAAATAATAGATTGTAAGACAAAAATGCAATGAAAATGAATTGATAGAGATGCTCTTACTTGTTTATTTAACAATTAATTATTTTAAAATAAATTATATAGTAAATATATGAAATAAAGTAATACAACTCTATCTTCAATTGTTTGATTTTTTTTGCGGAAAAAAAAAAGTTAACAAACTGTGATTATTTAAAGTTATGTGATCTAACTTGTTCAAATCATTCGAATGTGTACATTAATCCAGCTCATTTAAGTCAATAAATTTTATCTGTGAACAAAGTTTGTTTAAATTTAGATGCTAAGATCATTTATGTAATTTAAGTTTGTACCACGAGTTTTGTAGCTCAAGTGGTCTTCCACCTTTTGGTGTAAATTACGATCACCCGAGTTCGAATTTCCTATCCCCTCCCTTCACTCTTACAAGGAATGTTTTTAATAATAAAATAATTGATGGAAAGTAGAAAAAGAAGAAAGAAATGAGGAAATAATAAAATATAATTTATTAGTTCACTCTCTCTCCTCCCTCCTTTCCTTCTCTCTCCTAATCTCCAAGAAATAACATTTCCCGGCAAGAATGTTGTTGCTCTATTAAAACACAATTACTAATAAAATATCCCCTCTGTCCCACCTTATTTTGCCTACTTTCCACTTTTGTTTGTCCCAACTTATTTTGCCAACCCAAAAATGGCAAAGAAAATTTACGACCTTACCCCTTCATTTCTTTCATTTTACAACTTTTACACTCAAAAAACACACATTAATTACAAAATTGCCACTCAAAAAATATTAAAATAACACATCACATCAAAGTTAAACAGTTTTTTCTTAAGATCCGTGCCGGTCAAAGTAGGCAAAATAAGTGGGGACGAAGGTAGTAATAAATTGTCAGCTAAAAATGCAATGAAAGTGAAATGATAGAGATGTTCTGACTTGTTTATTTGACCATTAATGATATTTAAATAACTTATATAGTAAATATATGAAATCAAGTAATACAACTCTATCTTCAATTGTTTGATTTTTTGCGGAAAAAAAAAGTTATCAAACTATAATTATTAAACGTTATGTGATCTAACTCGTTCAAATCATTCGAATGTGTACATGAATCCAGCTCATTTAAGTCATTAAATATTATCTATGAACAAAGTTTGTTTAATTTTAGAGATTAAGATCTTTCAAGTTATTTAAGTTTGTACCGCTAGTATTGTAGCTCAAGTCATATTCCACCTTTTGGTGTAAATTACGATCACCCGAGTTCGAATTTCTTATCCCCTCCCTTCACTCTGACAATGTATGTTTTTAATGTAATAAAATAATAGATGGAAAGTAGAAAAAAGAAGAAAATAATAAGGAAATAGTAAAATATAATTTATTAGCTCACTCTCTCTCCTCCCTCCATTCTTTCTCTCTTAATATCCTAACAATGACATTTTACTGCAAGAACGATGATGCTCTACTAAAGCACAATTACTAATAAAATAATAGATTGTCAGCAAAAAATCTGAAAATGAATTGATAGAGATGGTCTTACTTGTTTATTTGACCATTAATTATTTTTAAATAAATTATATAGTAAATATATGAAATCAAGTAATACAACTCTATCTTCAATTGTTTGATTTTTTGCGGAAAAAAAAAGTTATCAAACTATGATTATTTAACATTATGTGATCTAACTTGTTCAAATCATTCGAATGTGAACATGAATCCAGCTCATTTAAGTCATTAAATTTTATCTATGAACAAGTATTGTTTAAATTTAGAGACTAAGATCATTTATATTATTTAAGTTTGTACCACAAGTCTTGTAGCTCAAGTGGTATTCCACCTTTTGGTGTAAATTACGATCACTCGAGTTCGAATTTCTTATTCCCTCCCTTCACTCTAACAGTGTATGTTTTTAATAAATAAAATAATAGATGAAAAGTGGAAAAAGAAGAAAGTAATGAGGAAATAATAAAATATAATTTATTAGTTCACTTTCTCTCCTCCCTCCATTATTTCTCTCTCCTAATCTCCCAAGAATGACATTTTCCTACAAGAATGTTGTTGCTCTACTAAGACACAATTACTAATAAAATAATAGATTGTAAGATAAAAATGAAATATATATGAATTGATAGAGATGCTCTTACTTGTTTATATGACAATTAATTATTTTAAAATAAATTATATAGTAAATATATGAAATCAAGTAATACAACTCTATCTTCAATTGTTTGATTTTTTGCGGAAAAAAAAAGTTATCAAACTATAATTATTAAACGTTATGTGATCTAACTCGTTCAATCATTCGAATGTGTACATGAATCCAGCTCATTTAAGTCATTAAATTTTATATGTGAACAAAGTTTGTTTAATTTTAGAGATTAAGATCTTTCAAGTTATTTAAGTTTGTACCGCGAGTCTTGTAGCTCAAGTTATATTCCACCTTTTGGTGTAAATAACGATCACTCGAGTTCGAATTTCTTATTCCCTCCATTCACTCTGACAATGTATGTTTTTAATATAATAAAATAATAGACGGAAAGTGGAAAAAAGAACAAAGTAATGAGGAAATAATAAAATATAATTTATTAGCTCACTCTCTCTCCTCCCTCCTTTATTTCTCTCTCCTAATCTCCTAAGAATGACATTTTCCTGCAAGAATGCTGCTGCTCTACTAAAACACAATTACTAATAAAATAATAGATTGTAAGATAAAAATGCAATGAAAATGAATTGATAGAGATGCTCTTACTTGTTTATTTGACAATTAATTATTTTAAAATAAATTATATAGTAAATATATGAAATAAAGTAATACAACTCTATCTTCAATTGTTTGATTTTTTTGCGGAAACAAAAAGCCAACAAACTATGATTATTTTAAGTTATGCGGTCTAACTTGTTCAAATCATTCGAATGTGTACATTAATCCAGCTCATTTAAGTCAATAAATTTTATATGTGAACAAAAGTTTGTTTAAATTTAGATGCTAAGATCATTTATGTAATTTAAGTTTGTACCACGAGTTTTGTAGCTCAAGTGGTATTCCACCTTTTGGTGTAAATTACGATCACCCGAGTTCTAATTTCCTATCCCCTCCCTTCACTCTTACAAGGAATGTTTTTAATATAATAAAATAATTGATGGAAAGTGGAAAAAAGAAGAAAGAAATGAGGAAATAATAAAATATAATTTATTAGCTCACTCTCTCTCCTCCCTCCTTTCCTTCTCTCTCCTAATCTCCAAGAAATAACATTTTCCTGCAAGAATGTTGCTGCTCTATTAAAACACAATTACAAATAAAATAATAGATTGCCAGCTAAAAATGCAATGAAAATGAAATGATAGAGATGTTCTGACTTGTTTATTTGACCATTAACGATATTTAAATAAATTATATAGTAAGTATATGAAATCAAGTAATACAACTCTATCTTCAATTTTTTGATTTTTTGCGGAAAAAAAAAAGTTATCAAACTATAATTATTAAACGTTATGTGATCTAACTCGTTCAAATCATTCGAATGTGTACATGAATCCAGCTCATTTAAGTCATTAAATTTTATCTGTGAACAAAGTTTGTTTAATTTTAGAGATTAAGATCTTTCATGTTATTTAAGTTTGTACCGCGACTCTTGTAGCTCAAGTTATATTCCACCTTTTGGTGTAAATAACGATCACTCGAGTTCGAATTTCTTATTCCCTCCATTCACTCTGACAATGTATGTTTTTAATATAATAAAATAATAGATGGAAAGTGGAAAAAAGAACAAAGTAATGAGGAAATAATAAAATATAATTTATTAGCTCACTCTCTCTCCTCCCTCCTTTATTTCTCTCTCCTAATCTCCTAAGAATGACATTTTCCTGCAAGAATGCTGCTGCTCTACTAAAACAAATTACTAATAAAATAATAGATTGTAAGATAAAAATGCAATGAAAATGAATTGATAGAGATGCTCTTACTTGTTTATTTGACAATTAATTATTTTAAAATAAATTATATAGTAAATATATGAAATAAAGTAATACAACTCTATCTTCAATTGTTTGATTTTTTTGCGGAAACAAAAAGTCAATAAACTATGATTATTTTAAATTATGCGGTCTAACTTGTTCAAATCATTCGAATGTGTACATTAATCCAGCTCATTTAAGTCAATAAATTTTATATGTGAACAAAAGTTTGTTTAAATTTAGATGCTAAGATCATTTATGTAATTTAAGTTTGTACCACGAGTTTTGTAGCTCAAGTGGTATTCCACTTTTTGGTGTAAATTAGGATCACCCGAGTTCTAATTTCCTATCCCCTCCCTTCACTCTTACAAGGAATGTTTTTAATATAATAAAATAATTGATGGAATGTGGAAAAAAGAAGAAAGAAATGAGGAAATAATCAAATATAATTTATTAGCTCACTCTCTCTCCTCCCTCCTTTCCTTCTCTCTCCTAATCTCCAAGAAATAACATTTTCCTGCAAGAATGTTGCTGCTCTATTAAAACACAATTACAAATAAAATAATAGATTGTCAGCTAAAAATGCAATGAAAATGAAATGATAGAGATGTTCTGACTTGTTTATTTGACCATTAACGATATTTAAATAAATTATATAGTAAGTATATGAAATCAAGTAATACAACTCTATCTTCAATTTTTTGATTTTTTGCGGAAAAAAAAAAGTTATCAAACTATATATAATTATTAAACGTTATGTGATCTAACTCGTTCAAATCATTCGAATGTGTACATGAATCCAGCTCATTTAAGTCATTAAATTTTATCTGTGAACAAAGTTTGTTTAATTTTAGAGATTAAGATCTTTCAAGTTATTTAAGTTTGTACCGCGAGTCTTGTAGCTCAAGTTATATTCCACCTTTTGGTGTAAATAACGATCACCCGAGTTCGAATTTCTTATCCCCTCCCTTCACTCTGACAATGTATGTTTTTAATATAATAAAATAATAGATGTAAATTGGAAAAAAGAAGAAAATAATAAGGAAATAGTGAAATATAATGTATTAGCTCACTCTCTCTCCTCCATCCATTCTTTCTCTCTTAATATCCTAACAATGATATTTTCCTGCAAGAATGATGTTGCTCTACTAAAACACAATTACTAATAAAATAATAGACTGTCAGATAAAAAATGAAATGAAAATGAATTGATATAGATGCTCGTACTTGTTTATTTGACCATTAATTATTTTAAATAAATTATATAGTAAATATATGAAATCAAGTAATACAACTCTATCTTCAATTGTTTGATATTTTGCGGAAAAACAAAGTTATCTAACTATGATTATTTAACGTTATGTGATCTAATTTGTTCAAATCATTCGAATGTGTACATGTATCCAGCTCATTTAAGTCATTAAATTTTATCTGTGAACAAAGTTTGTTTAAATTTAGAGACTAAGATCATTTATATTATTTAAGTTTGTACCACAAGTCTTGTAGCTCAAGTGGTATTCCACCTTTTGGTGTAAATTACGATCACTCGAGTTCGAATTTCTTATTCCCTCCCTTCACTCTGACAGTGTATGTTTTTAATAAATAAAATAATAGATGAAAAGTGGAAAAAGAAGAAAGTAATGAGGAAATAATAAAATATAATTTATTAGCTCACTTTCTCTCCTCCCTCCATTATTTCTCTCTCCTAATCTCCTAAGAATGACATTTTCCTGCAAGAATGTTGTTGCTCTACTAAGACACAATTACTAATAAAATAATAGATTGTAAGATAAAAATGAAATATAAATGAATTGATAGAGATGCTCTTACTTGTTTATTTGACAATTAATTATTTTAAAATAAATTATATAGTAAATATATGAAATCAAGTAATACAACTCTATCTTCAATTGTTTGACTTTTTG
The DNA here is from genome assembly GCA_005771605.1 of Scutellaria baicalensis. NCBI lineage: Eukaryota > Viridiplantae > Streptophyta > Magnoliopsida > Lamiales > Lamiaceae > Scutellaria > Scutellaria baicalensis. The sequence goes on from CM016723.1 coordinate 44,089,449, forward strand.
CGGAAAAAAAAAGTTATCAAACTATAATTATTAAACGTAATGTGATCTAACTCGTTCAATCATTCGAATGTGTACATGAATCCAGCTCATTTAAGTCACTAAATTTTATATGTGAACAAAGTTTGTTTAATTTTAGAGATTAAGATCTTTCAAGTTATTTAAGTTTGTACCGCGAGTCTTGTAGCTCAAGTTATATTACACCTTTTGGTGTAAATAACGATCACTCGAGTTCGAATTTCTTATTCCCTCCATTCACTCTGACAATGTATGTTTTTAATATAATAAAATAATAGATGGAAAGTGGAAAAAAGAACAAAGTAATGAGGAAATAATAAAATATAATTTATTAGCTCACTCTCTCTCCTCCCTCCTTTATTTCTCTCTCCTAATCTCCTAAGAATGACATTTTCCTGCAAGAATGCTGCTGCTCTACTAAAACACAATTACTAATAAAATAATAGATTGTAAGATAAAAATGCAATGAAAATGAATTGATAGAGATGCTCTTACTTGTTTATTTGACAATTAATTATTTTAAAATAAATTATATAGTAAATATATGAAATAAAGTAATACAACTCTATCTTCAATTGTTTGATTTTTTTGCGGAAACAAAAAGCCAACAAACTATGATTATTTTAAGTTATGCGGTCTAACTTGTTCAAATCATTCGAATGTGTACATTAATCCAGCTCATTTAAGTCAATAAATTTTATATGTGAACAAAAGTTTGTTTAAATTTAGATGCTAAGATCATTTATGTAATTTAAGTTTGTACCACGAGTTTTGTAGCTCAAGTGGTATTCCACCTTTTGGTGTAAATTACGATCACCCGAGTTCTAATTTCCTATCCCCTCCCTTCACTCTTACAAGGAATGTTTTTAATATAATAAAATAATTGATGGAAAGTGGAAAAAAGAAGAAAGAAATGAGGAAATAATAAAATATAATTTATTAGCTCACTCTCTCTCCTCCCTCCTTTCCTTCTCTCTCCTAATCTCCAAGAAATAACATTTTCCTGCAAGAATGTTGCTGCTCTATTAAAACACAATTACAAATAAAATAATAGATTGCCAGCTAAAAATGCAATGAAAATGAAATGATAGAGATGTTCTGACTTGTTTATTTGACCATTAACGATATTTAAATAAATTATATAGTAAGTATATGAAATCAAGTAATACAACTCTATCTTCAATTTTTTGATTTTTTGCGGAAAAAAAAAAGTTATCAAACTATAATTATTAAACGTTATGTGATCTAACTCGTTCAAATCATTCGAATGTGTACATGAATCCAGCTCATTTAAGTCATTAAATTTTATCTGTGAACAAAGTTTGTTTAATTTTAGAGATTAAGATCTTTCATGTTATTTAAGTTTGTACCGCGACTCTTGTAGCTCAAGTTATATTCCACCTTTTGGTGTAAATAACGATCACTCGAGTTCGAATTTCTTATTCCCTCCATTCACTCTGACAATGTATGTTTTTAATATAATAAAATAATAGATGGAAAGTGGAAAAAAGAACAAAGTAATGAGGAAATAATAAAATATAATTTATTAGCTCACTCTCTCTCCTCCCTCCTTTATTTCTCTCTCCTAATCTCCTAAGAATGACATTTTCCTGCAAGAATGCTGCTGCTCTACTAAAACACAATTACTAATAAAATAATAGATTGTAAGATAAAAATGCAATGAAAATGAATTTATAGAGATGCTCTTACTTGTTTATTTGACAATTAATTATTTTACAATAAATTATATAGTAAATATATGAAATAAAGTAATACAACTCTATCTTCAATTGTTTGATTTTTTTGCTGAAACAAAAAGTCAATAAACTATGATTATTTTAAGTTATGCGGTCTAACTTGTTCAAATCATTCGAATGTGTACATTAATCCAGCTCATTTAAGTCAATAAATTTTATATGTGAACAAAAGTTTGTTTAAATTTAGATGCTAAGATCATTTATGTAATTTAAGTTTGTACCACGAGTTTTGTAGCTCAAGTGGTATTCCACTTTTTGGTGTAAATTAGGATCACCCGAGTTCTAATTTCCTATCCCCTCCCTTCACTCTTACAAGGAATGTTTTTAATATAATAAAATAATTGATGGAATGTGGAAAAAAGAAGAAAGAAATGAGGAAATAATCAAATATAATTTATTAGCTCACTCTCTCTCCTCCCTCCTTTCCTTCTCTCTCCTAATCTCCAAGAAATAACATTTTCCTGCAAGAATGTTGCTGCTCTATTAAAACACAATTACAAATAAAATAATAGATTGTCAGCTAAAAATGCAATGAAAATGAAATGATAGAGATGTTCTGACTTGTTTATTTGACCATTAACGATATTTAAATAAATTATATAGTAAGTATATGAAATCAAGTAATACAACTCTATCTTCAATTTTTTGATTTTTTGCGGAAAAAAAAAAGTTATCAAACTATATATAATTATTAAACGTTATGTGATCTAACTCGTTCAAATCATTCGAATGTGTACATGAATCCAGCTCATTTAAGTCATTAAATTTTATCTGTGAACAAAGTTTGTTTAATTTTAGAGATTAAGATCTTTCAAGTTATTTAAGTTTGTACCGCGAGTCTTGTAGCTCAAGTTATATTCCACCTTTTGGTGTAAATAACGATCACCCGAGTTCGAATTTCTTATCCCCTCCCTTCACTCTGACAATGTATGTTTTTAATATAATAAAATAATAGATGTAAATTGGAAAAAAGAAGAAAATAATAAGGAAATAGTGAAATATAATGTATTAGCTCACTCTCTCTCCTCCATCCATTCTTTCTCTCTTAATATCCTAACAATGATATTTTCCTGCAAGAATGATGTTGCTCTACTAAAACACAATTACTAATAAAATAATAGACTGTCAGATAAAAAATGAAATGAAAATGAATTGATATAGATGCTCGTACTTGTTTATTTGACCATTAATTATTTTAAATAAATTATATAGTAAATATATGAAATCAAGTAATACAACTCTATCTTCAATTGTTTGATATTTTGCGGAAAAACAAAGTTATCTAACTATGATTATTTAACGTTATGTGATCTAATTTGTTCAAATCATTCGAATGTGTACATGTATCCAGCTCATTTAAGTCATTAAATTTTATCTGTGAACAAAGTTTGTTTAAATTTAGAGACTAAGATCATTTATATTATTTAAGTTTGTACCACAAGTCTTGTAGCTCAAGTGGTATTCCACCTTTTGGTGTAAATTACGATCACTCGAGTTCGAATTTCTTATTCCCTCCCTTCACTCTGACAGTGTATGTTTTTAATAAATAAAATAATAGATGAAAAGTGGAAAAAGAAGAAAGTAATGAGGAAATAATAAAATATAATTTATTAGCTCACTTTCTCTCCTCCCTCCATTATTTCTCTCTCCTAATCTCCTAAGAATGACATTTTCCTGCAAGAATGTTGTTGCTCTACTAAGACACAATTACTAATAAAATAATAGATTGTAAGATAAAAATGAAATATAAATGAATTGATAGAGATGCTCTTACTTGTTTATTTGACAATTAATTATTTTAAAATAAATTATATAGTAAATATATGAAATCAAGTAATACAACTCTATCTTCAATTGTTTGACTTTTTGCGGAAAAAAAAAGTTATCAAACTATAATTATTAAACGTAATGTGATCTAACTCGTTCAATCATTCGAATGTGTACATGAATCCAGCTCATTTAAGTCACTAAATTTTATATGTGAACAAAGTTTGTTTAATTTTAGAGATTAAGATCTTTCAAGTTATTTAAGTTTGTACCGCGAGTCTTGTAGCTCAAGTTATATTCCACCTTTTGGTGTAAATAACGATCACTCGAGTTCGAATTTCTTATTCCCTCCATTCACTCTGACAATGTATGTTTTTAATATAATAAAATAATAGATGGAAAGTGGAAAAAAGAACAAAGTAATGAGGAAATAATAAAATATAATTTATTAGCTCACTCTCTCCCCTCCCTCCTTTATTTCTCTCTCCTAATCTCCTAAGAATGACATTTTCCTGCAAGAATGCTGCTGCTCTACTAAAACACAATTACTAATAAAATAATAGATTGTAAGATAAAAATGCAATGAAAATGAATTGATAGAGATGCTCTTACTTGTTTATTTGACAATTAATTATTTTAAAATAAATTATATAGTAAATATATGAAATAAAGTAATACAACTCTATCTTCAATTGTTTGATTTTTTTGCGGAAACAAAAAGCCAACAAACTATGATTATTTTAAGTTATGCGGTCTAACTTGTTCAAATCATTCGAATGTGTACATTAATCCAGCTCATTTAAGTCAATAAATTTTATATGTGAACAAAAGTTTGTTTAAATTTAGATGCTAAGATCATTTATGTAATTTAAGTTTGTACCACGAGTTTTGTAGCTCAAGTGGTATTCCACCTTTTGGTGTAAATTACGATCACCCGAGTTCTAATTTCCTATCCCCTCCCTTCACTCTTACAAGGAATGTTTTTAATATAATAAAATAATTGATGGAAAGTGGAAAAAAGAAGAAAGAAATGAGGAAATAATAAAATATAATTTATTAGCTCACTCTCTCTCCTCCCTCCTTTCCTTCTCTCTCCTAATCTCCAAGAAATAACATTTTCCTGCAAGAATGTTGCTGCTCTATTAAAACACAATTACAAATAAAATAATAGATTGCCAGCTAAAAATGCAATGAAAATGAAATGATAGAGATGTTCTGACTTGTTTATTTGACCATTAACGATATTTAAATAAATTATATAGTAAGTATATGAAATCAAGTAATACAACTCTATCTTCAATTTTTTGATTTTTTGCGAAAAAAAAAAGTTATCAAACTATAATTATTAAACGTTATGTGATCTAACTCGTTCAAATCATTCGAATGTGTACATGAATCCAGCTCATTTAAGTCATTAAATTTTATCTGTGAACAAAGTTTGTTTAATTTTAGAGATTAAGATCTTTCATGTTATTTAAGTTTGTACCACGACTCTTGTAGCTCAAGTTATATTCCACCTTTTGGTGTAAATAACGATCACTCGAGTTCGAATTTCTTATTCCCTCCATTCACTCTGACAATGTATGTTTTTAATATAATAAAATAATAGATGGAAAGTGGAAAAAAGAACAAAGTAATGAGGAAATAATAAAATATAATTTATTAGCTCACTCTCTCTCCTCCCTCCTTTATTTCTCTCTCCTAATCTCCTAAGAATGACATTTTCCTGCAAGAATGCTGCTGCTCTACTAAAACACAATTACTAATAAAATAATAGATTGTAAGATAAAAATGCAATGAAAATGAATTGATAGAGATGCTCTTACTTGTTTATTTGACAATTAATTATTTTAAAATAAATTATATAGTAAATATATGAAAAAAAGTAATACAACTCTATCTTCAATTGTTTGATTTTTTTGCGGAAACAAAAAGTCAATAAACTATGATTATTTTAAGTTATGCGGTCTAACTTGTTCAAATCATTCGAATGTGTACATTAATCCAGCTCATTTAAGTCAATAAATTTTATATGTGAACAAAAGTTTGTTTAAATTTAGATGCTAAGATCATTTATGTAATTTAAGTTTGTACCACGAGTTTTGTAGCTCAAGTGGTATTCCACTTTTTGGTGTAAATTAGGATCACCCGAGTTCTAATTTCCTATCCCCTCCCTTCACTCTTACAAGGAATGTTTTTAATATAATAAAATAATTGATGGAATGTGGAAAAAAGAAGAAAGAAATGAGGAAATAATCAAATATAATTTATTAGCTCACTCTCTCTCCTCCCTCCTTTCCTTCTCTCTCCTAATCTCCAAGAAATAACATTTTCCTGCAAGAATGTTGCTGCTCTATTAAAACACAATTACAAATAAAATAATAGATTGTCAGCTAAAAATGCAATGAAAATGAAATGATAGAGATGTTCTGACTTGTTTATTTGACCATTAACGATATTTAAATAAATTATATAGTAAGTATATGAAATCAAGTAATACAACTCTATCTTCAATTTTTTGATTTTTTGCGGAAAAAAAAAAGTTATCAAACTATATATAATTATTAAACGTTATGTGATCTAACTCGTTCAAATCATTCGAATGTGTACATGAATCCAGCTCATTTAAGTCATTAAATTTTATCTGTGAACAAAGTTTGTTTAATTTTAGAGATTAAGATCTTTCAAGTTATTTAAGTTTGTACCGCGAGTCTTGTAGCTCAAGTTATATTCCACCTTTTGGTGTAAATAACGATCACCCGAGTTCGAATTTCTTATCCCCTCCCTTCACTCTGACAATGTATGTTTTTAATATAATAAAATAATAGATGTAAATTGGAAAAAAGAAGAAAATAATAAGGAAATAGTGAAATATAATGTATTAGCTCACTCTCTCTCCTCCATCCATTCTTTCTCTCTTAATATCCTAACAATGATATTTTCCTGCAAGAATGATGTTGCTCTACTAAAACACAATTACTAATAAAATAATAGACTGTCAGATAAAAAATGAAATGAAAATGAATTGATATAGATGCTCGTACTTGTTTATTTGACCATTAATTATTTTAAATAAATTATATAGTAAATATATGAAATCAAGTAATACAACTCTATCTTCAATTGTTTGATATTTTGCGGAAAAACAAAGTTATCTAACTATGATTATTTAACGTTATGTGATCTAATTTGTTCAAATCATTCGAATGTGTACATGTATCCAGCTCATTTAAGTCATTAAATTTTATCTGTGAACAAAGTTTGTTTAAATTTAGAGACTAAGATCATTTATATTATTTAAGTTTGTACCACAAGTCTTGTAGCTCAAGTGGTATTCCACCTTTTGGTGTAAATTACGATCACTCGAGTTCGAATTTCTTATTCCCTCCCTTCACTCTGACAGTGTATGTTTTTAATAAATAAAATAATAGATGAAAAGTGGAAAAAGAAGAAAGTAATGAGGAAATAATAAAATATAATTTATTAGCTCACTTTCTCTCCTCCCTCCATTATTTCTCTCTCCTAATCTCCTAAGAATGACATTTTCCTGCAAGAATGTTGTTGCTCTACTAAGACACAATTACTAATAAAATAATAGATTGTAAGATAAAAATGAAATATAAATGAATTGATAGAGATGCTCTTACTTGTTTATTTGACAATTAATTATTTTAAAATAAATTATATAGTAAATATATGAAATCAAGTAATACAACTCTATCTTCAATTGTTTGACTTTTTGCGGAAAAAAAAAGTTATCAAACTATAATTATTAAACGTAATGTGATCTAACTCGTTCAATCATTCGAATGTGTACATGAATCCAGCTCATTTAAGTCACTAAATTTTATATGTGAACAAAGTTTGTTTAATTTTAGAGATTAAGATCTTTCAAGTTATTTAAGTTTGTACCGCGAGTCTTGTAGCTCAAGTTATATTCCACCTTTTGGTGTAAATAACGATCACTCGAGTTCGAATTTCTTATTCCCTCCATTCACTCTGACAATGTATGTTTTTAATATAATAAAATAATAGATGGAAAGTGGAAAAAAGAACAAAGTAATGAGGAAATAATAAAATATAATTTATTAGCTCACTCTCTCCCCTCCCTCCTTTATTTCTCTCTCCTAATCTCCTAAGAATGACATTTTCCTGCAAGAATGCTGCTGCTCTACTAAAACACAATTACTAATAAAATAATAGATTGTAAGATAAAAATGCAATGAAAATGAATTGATAGAGATGCTCTTACTTGTTTATTTGACAATTAATTATTTTAAAATAAATTATATAGTAAATATATGAAATAAAGTAATACAACTCTATCTTCAATTGTTTGATTTTTTTGCGGAAACAAAAAGCCAACAAACTATGATTATTTTAAGTTATGCGGTCTAACTTGTTCAAATCATTCGAATGTGTACATTAATCCAGCTCATTTAAGTCAATAAATTTTATATGTGAACAAAAGTTTGTTTAAATTTAGATGCTAAGATCATTTATGTAATTTAAGTTTGTACCACGAGTTTTGTAGCTCAAGTGGTATTCCACCTTTTGGTGTAAATTACGATCACCCGAGTTCTAATTTCCTATCCCCTCCCTTCACTCTTACAAGGAATGTTTTTAATATAATAAAATAATTGATGGAAAGTGGAAAAAAGAAGAAAGAAATGAGGAAATAATAAAATATAATTTATTAGCTCACTCTCTCTCCTCCCTCCTTTCCTTCTCTCTCCTAATCTCCAAGAAATAACATTTTCCTGCAAGAATGTTGCTGCTCTATTAAAACACAATTACAAATAAAATAATAGATTGCCAGCTAAAAATGAAATGATAGAGATGTTCTGACTTGTTTATTTGACCATTAACGATATTTAAATAAATTATATAGTAAGTATATGAAATCAAGTAATACAACTCTATCTTCAATTTTTTGATTTTTTGCGGAAAAAAAAAAGTTATCAAACTATAATTATTAAACGTTATGTGATCTAACTCGTTCAAATCATTCGAATGTGTACATGAATCCAGCTCATTTAAGTCATTAAATTTTATCTGTGAACAAAGTTTGTTTAATTTTAGAGATTAAGATCTTTCAAGTTATTTAAGTTTGTACCGCGACTCTTGTAGCTCAAGTTATATTCCACCTTTTGGTGTAAATAACGATCACTCGAGTTCGAATTTCTTATTCCCTCCATTCACTCTGACAATGTATGTTTTTAATATAATAAAATAATAGATGGAAAGTGGAAAAAAGAACAAAGTAATGAGGAAATAATAAAATATAATTTATTAGCTCACTCTCTCTCCTCCCTCCTTTATTTCTCTCTCCTAATCTCCTAACACTACAAAAAAAACGCTGAAAGACAACGCACATAGTGCGTTGTCTTTCCAAGAAAAAAAGCGTTGTCGTATCCAGCGTTGTAAAAGACAGGCGCTGAAAGACAACGCACAAAGTGCGTTGTCTTTCCGGGATACGACAACGCTTTTCATGCGTTGCAAATTGCGTTGTGGTTAATAAATTCTGCAACACAACTTGCAACGCTTTTAAAGCGTTGTCTTTTACTCAAATTTTCATTTTATGCAACGCTTTTAAAGCGTTGTCTTTTATGTGTTAGTGTATTTCATGCAACGCTTTTAAAGCGTTGTCTTATATATTTTTGTTTTTTTGTGCAACGCTAGAAAAAGCGTTGTCTTTCTGAACCATTTTGCAACGCTTTTAAAAGCGTTGTCTTTCTGAATAATTTTATTTTCAATTATTTTTTATATTTTGTATCCTGTATAATAATAATATTCAATAATTAAATAAACAAAAAAAATTCATTAAACATATTTCAACATTTAATCGATGTCTAACATACATTAACAAATCATACATCGATGTCCCAACATTCATCTAGTCATACGATACTAAAAATATTATAGATTCATACATTTAAAATTCGAGAGTGGAACCTTCACAAAACCAATATCAAGACCTTCGTTTTCTTCATAAACTTCATAGTTACTCCTCAGTTTCCAAGAATCTGTCAAAATTACAATATGAAAAAAGTTAGCTTATTTAAACTTAGATACATTTTAAATTTGTATATAAATTAACTAACAAAATTAACAAGATTATAAGAATCCCCCACATTGATTCAGAGCTAGAGATCCTTATACGAAATAGCATTCGAACATAGCAAACACTAAATAAAATTTTAAAAAAAAATTGCAATGTAGAAGCTAATCATCACCTTGTTCTACCCTTTTATATGATCTTGAATGCATTTGGCCCATTCGACACGCACTTCATCTATATCAGCTCTGGTGCACTTAAGATGCTCGAACTTTGCAAAATAAAATATTCAATAAACATTAACCATGTTATTTTGATGAAGTATAAAATATGCAAACTAAATACATAAAATGTAGTTTACTCACAATCGAATGCAATGAATCCATGTTTGCAGTTACATCCCCATCAAGAAGTTGTCTCATGTATCGCAACACAAAAAAGCCACATTGCTTACTATCAGGTTGCAATGGGGCCTACATTACGGAAATATATAAGTTTTTATTAAAATAAATCCAACAAATATTATGAATCCAAAAAAAATCAAATCTTTTTTCCTAAAGTAAAGACTTCAAAGCTAAATATATATACGTAAATATATACACATATTTAAATGTACATCTCAAACTTTCGTACCTTGACTACCTCCCATGTAGGTTGTTTTTTTCCATTCTTCCCAATTTCCGTATTAAATATTCTCATGGCCCTTCATGAAATAATAAATTGATAATCATACGCACACATCGTACATTCATGAATAAAATATGATAACGAATATAATAAACTAATTAAACTTGTTTCAAATAGCATTGAGAAGTATAGAATAAGAAGCAATATTGCAAATAGGCTAGCAACTAAAAAAATGAAATTAAACCCATAGATAATGACTGACAAGTACCTCCAAAAAATCAAGTTCATCTAGGAAACGCCTGATGTAAGATATAACTTTTGATCTGGTCTTGAATATTTCTTGAACCTCCATGTTCAGCATCAAATCCAAGTAGCGCTGCCTATACCTTGTTTCCTAACATGAAAAATTATGTTTCATCATCCAAGGGTTCATGTACATTGAGACCCACTTAATTATAATCATCAACAAGGACTCTCACATTTATGTCTGGATGGAAAAAAAGAAGCTAGACAGTAGATAAATCATGTTTACTAGAATAAAATATGAAGTTTCCCTCCATGGTACACAAACATATGGTTTGGTGGCTTTGCATTACAACGATTCACATTTCATATAGTAGCAATTAACAGATCCATTAGAAAGCTACAGTGATTTAAGATGCATGGTACCTGATCCTTCAATATATAAGCTTCAGGATTTCTCCCACTTCCTGGAACCCACGCATCATTAATCTGTCCAAAGCAAGTAAGCATCTATGAACAATCCAGACGGTGTTGATACATTTCAGAAAATAAGAATCAGATTCACCTTAGCATTGTCGGATCCTGGACCAACTTTTTGTCTAGGCATCATGTGGAGGCAGTGGGAAAGCACTACAAATGTTTTTGGAAAAATACTAAGCTCCCCCCTTTTGCTTTTACCTAAAAAATGAAGAACTATAAGATGTTCTGAAGGAGCAGAAGAATTTATGATTTGAAACCAAGAGAAAGACTTTACAAAACTGTGCACCCTATGTCAGCTCACTTAGGAATAGAAGTCATTGTGACAAAAGTTCCAAATAATGAATAACGTAGACTGGAGGAAAAAAAAAATGGACCACACAAGCAGAAGCCACTACTGAAATTCTATTCAGTAACACATCCTAATAAAATTCACAAAGAAATAACTTCCTACATACCATGCAAAGTTAGGCACTATTTTGAATTGTCATAGCTCACAAAAATTAGACAGCTACAAACCTGGGAACCCAATTATCCCAACAATATCTCCTCGTTTCACTGAAGAATGAAATCTAGTAAACTCTTCTTCCTCCAGATCTGATTTCCTACACAATCATGACATGCATAACAAAAATTCATGGTGACAGTGTAAACAATGCACATACATACACACAAAACACTCTAGCAAATAGAAGCAAGATTGAGAAGAAAATGGACAAGAGAAACTGAAAGCAGATTGGATAGACAACTGAGAAAAATGAGAAAGAAGGCCACATGTTTTATGTTGCTGATAAACTGATTTTGGAAAACTAGCTAACAAATCATTATCTCTCCAGATTTATATTCTCAATGTGCCTATAAACATAAATTCAACCTTGAGCAAAGAGAGTGTAAACAATTACAATAAGAGAGCAAGGAAAACAGAGCATACAACATCCAACATACAACAATTACAATAAGAAAAAGGGGGAAAACGAATCGGTCGAACCTTGGGCACTTCTTCACCGCCGAACCTACTGCGCCGCCGCCGCCGGAATGACAGCCTACTGCGCCGGAAGACACCGGAATGACAGCCTACTGCGCCGAACCTACTGCGCCGCCGCCGCACTTCACCACTTCCGTCGCCCGCCGATTTGTCTACAGCAGCAATTCTGTTCGCGCAGCCTTGAAATCTTCCTGGTATTCGTCGTCTTCCCGGACTTCAGCTATACACCACTTCCGTCGCGTCGCCCGCCGCACTTCAGCACTTCCACTCGCTGGTCTGCCGCCGATCTCCGTCGCGTCGCTGCTCTTCGTTTTTGACCTAGGTGTAAATGTAAATTATGACTTGGTTAAGATTCCCCCAAATTTACTAAGGGTAAAATTTTAAGCCTCATTAAGTTTAAATAAAACATAATTCATCTACAACAAAATTTGTATAGCCTAGTGGTTTTTCTAGTCTTGCCTAGGTTCTGGGTTCAAATCCCATTCATATCATTTCATTTTATTAACTTTTGATTGTATTAGGTTCACCTATATATACATTCATAACATCACATTATTTAAGAATATATTAATTTCTTGTATTAACTTTTGATTGTATTAGGTTCACATACATATATATTCATAACATCAATTTTTTTTAAGAATATATTAATTTTGTATTTTAAGATATCTAGTTAAAAGTAAAGTTCAAAATATTAATAATAATACGTACCTATTAAAATTTCAATTTAGTTTAAGATATTATATAATTCTGAATTAAACTAATTTATATTTTAAATATATTCTTAAAATACTAATTTTTTAATAATAATTTTTTTTTGAAATTACAACACACATATAAAGCGTTGTAAAAAGCGTTGTATATCAGAGAAAAAAAACGCTGAAAGACAACACCCCAACAAAGCGTTGCAAAAAGCGTTGTCTATCAGAGCAAAAAATGCGCTGAAAGACAACGCTCCTAGAAGCGTTGCAAAAAGCGTTGTCTATCAGAGCAAAAAATGCGCTGAAAGACAACGCACCTCGAAAGCGTTGCAGAAAAGCGTTGTCTATCAGCGCAAAAGTGCGCTGAAAGACAACACCTTATCAAAAGCGTTGTCTTTCTGCGAAATTGCGTTGTCTTTTAGCGCAACCAATGCAGAAAGACAACGCTTTTGATAAAAACCGTTGTAAATTTCATAAAGACAACAGAAAGCGTTGTCTTTACTGCGTTGTCTTTCTGCATATTTCTTGTAGTGTAAGAATGACATTTTCCTGCAAGAATGCTGCTGCTCTACTAAAACACAATTACTAATAAAATAATAGATTGTAAGATAAAAATGCAATGAAAATGAATTGATAGAGATGCTCTTACTTGTTTATTTGACAATTAATTATTTTAAAATAAATTATATAGTAAATATATTAAATAAAGTAATACAACTCTATCTTCAATTGTTTGATTTTTTTGCGGAAACAAAAAGTCAACAAACTATGATTATTTTAAGTTATGCGGTCTAACTTGTTCAAATCATTCGAATGTGTACATTAATCCAGCTCATTTAAGTCAATAAATTTTATATGTGAACAAAAGTTTGTTTAAATTTGGATGCTAAGATCATTTATGTAATTTAAGTTTGTACCACGAGTTTTGTAGCTCAAGTGGTATTCCACCTTTTGGTGTAAATTACGATCACCCGAGTTCTAATTTCCTATCCCCTCCCTTCACTCTTACAAGGAATGTTTTTAATATAATAAAATAATTGATGGAAAGTGGAAAAAAGAAGAAAGAAATGAGGAAATAATAAAATATAATTTATTAGCTCACTCTCTCTCCTCCCTCCTTTCCTTCTCTCTCCTAATCTCCAAGAAATAACATTTTCCTGCAAGAATGTTGCTGCTCTATTAAAACACAATTACAAATAAAATAATAGATTGTCAGCTAAAAATGCAATGAAAATGAAATGATAGAGATGTTCTGACTTGTTTATTTGACCATTAACGATATTTAAATAAATTATATAGCAAGTATATGAAATCAAGTAATACAACTCTATCTTCAATTTTTTGATTTTTTGCGGAAAAAAAAAAGTTATCAAACTATAATTATTAAACGTTATGTGATCTAACTCGTTCAAATCATTCGAATGTGTACATGAATCCAGCTCATTTAAGTCATTAAATTTTATCTGTGAACAAAGTTTGTTTAATTTTAGAGATTAAGATCTTTCAAGTTATTTAAGTTTGTTCCGCGAGTCTTGTAGCTCAAGTTATATTCCACCTTTTGGTGTAAATAACGATCACCCGAGTTCGAATTTCTTATCTCCTCCCTTCACTCTAACAATGTATGTTTTTAATATAATAAAATAATAGATGTAAAGTGGAAAAAAGAAGAAAATAATAAGGAAATAGTGAAATATAATGTATTAGCTCACTCTCTCTTCTCCCTCCATTCTTTCTTTCTTAATATCCTAACAATGACATTTTCCTGCAAGAATGATGTTGCTCTACTAAAACACAATTACTAATAAAATAATAGATTGTCAGATAAAAAATGAAATGAAAATGAATTGATATAGATGCTCGTACTTGTTTATTTGACCATTAATTATTTTTAAATAAATTATATAGTAAATATATGAAATCAAGTAATACAACTCTATCTTCAATTGTTTGATATTTTGCGGAAAAACAAAGTTATCTAACTATGATTATTTAACGTTATGTGATCTAATTTGTTCAAATCATTTGAATGTGCACGTGAATCCAGCTCATTTAAGTCATTAAGTTTTATCTATGAACAAGTATTGTTTAAATTTAGAGACTAAGATCATTTAAATTATTTAAGTTTGTACCACAAGTCTTGTAGCTCAAGTGGTATTCCACCTTTCGGTGTAAATTACGATCACTCGAGTTCGAATTTCTTATTCCCTCCCTTCACTCTGACAGAGTATGTTTTTAATATAATAAAATAATAGATGGAAAGTGGAAAAAAAGAAGAAAGTAATGAGGAAATAATAAAATATAATTTATTAGCTCACTTTCTGTCCTCCCTCCATTATTTCTCTCTCCTAATCTCCAAAGAATGACATTTTCCTGCAAGAATGTTGTTGCTCTACTAAGACACAATTACTAATAAAATAATAGATTGTAAGATAAAAATGCAATGAAAATGAATTGATAGAGTTGCTCTTACTTGTTTATTTGACAATTAGTTATTTTAAAATAAATTATATAGTAAATATATGAAATCAAGTAATACAACTCTATCTTCAATTGTTTGATTTTTTGCGGAAAAAAAAAGTTATCAAACTATAATTATTAAACGTTATGTGATCTAACTCGTTCAATCATTCGAATGTGTACATGAATCCAGCTCATTTAAGTCATTAAATTTTATATGTGAACCAAGTTTGTTTAATTTTAGAGATTAAGATCTTTCAACTTATTTAAGTTTGTACCGCGAGTCTTGTAGCTCAAGTTATATTCCACCGTTTGGTGTAAATAACGATCACCCGAGTTCGAATTTCTTATCCCATCCCTTCACTCTGACAATGTATGTTTTTAATGTAATAAAATAATAGATGTAAAGTGGAAAAAAGAAGAAAATAATAAGGAAATAGTGAAATATAATTTATTAGCTCTCTCTCTCCTCCCTCCATTCTTTCTCTCTTAATATCCTAACAATGACATTTTACTGCAAGAATGATGCTGCTCTACTAAAGCACAATTACTAATAAAATAATAGATTGTCAGCTAAAAATATCCAATGAAAATGAATTGATAGCGATGGTCTTACTTGTTTAGTTGACCATTAATTATTTTTAAATAAATTATATAGTAAATATATGAAATCAAGTAATATAACTCTATCTTCAATTGTTTGATTTTTGTGGAAAAAATAAGTTATCAAACTATGATTATTTAACATTATGTGATCTAACTTGTTCAAATCATTCGAATGTGCACATGAATCCAGCTCATTTAAGTCATTAAGTTTTATCTATGAACAAGTATTGTTTAAATTTAGAGACTAAGATCATTTAAATTATTTAAGTTTGTACCACAAGTCTTGTAGCTCAAGTGGTATTCCACCTTTTGGTGTAAATTACGATCACTCGAGTTCGAATTTGTTTTTCCCTCCCTTCACTCTGACAGAGTATGTTTTTAATAAATAAAATAATAGATGAAAAGTGGAAAAAAAGAAGAAAGTAATGAGGAAATAATAAAATATAATTTATTAGCTCACTTTCTGTCCTCCCTCCATTATTTCTCTCTCCTAATCTCCCAAGAATGACATTTTCCTGCAAGAATGTTGTTGCTCTACTAAGACACAATTACTAATAAAATAATAGATTGTAAGATAAAAATGCAATGAAAATGAATTGATAGAGATGCTCTTACTTGTTTATTTGACAATTAATTATTTTAAAATAAATTATATAGTAAATATATGAAATCAAGTAATACAACTCTATCTTCAATTGTTTGATTTTTTGCGGAAAAAAAAAGTTATCAAACTATAATTATTAAACGTTATGTGATCTAACTCATTCAAATCATTCGAATGTGTACATTAATCCAGCTCATTTAAGTCAATAAATTTTATATGTGAACAAAAGTTTGTTTAAATTTAGATGCTAAGATCATTTATGTAATTTAAGTTTGTACCACGAGTTTTGTAGCTCAAGTGGTATTCCACCTTTTGGTGTAAATTACGATCACCCGAGTTCTAATTTCCTATCCCCTCCCTTCACTCTTACAAGGAATGTTTTTAATATAATAAAATAATTGATGGAAAGTGGAAAAAAGAAGAAAGAAATGAGGAAATAATAAAATATAATTTATTAGCTCACTCTCCCTCCTCCCTCCTTTCCTTCTCTCTCCTAATCTCCAAGAAATAACATTTTCCTGCAAGAATGTTGCTGCTCTATTAAAACACAATTACAAATAAAATAATAGATTGTCAGCTAAAAATGCAATGAAAATGAAATGATAGAGATGTTCTGACTTGTTTATTTGACCATTAACGATATTTAAATAAATTATATAGTAAGTATATGAAATCAAGTAATACAACTCTATCTTCAATTTTTTGATTTTTTACGGAAAAAAAAAAGTTATCAAACTATAATTATTAAACGTTATGTGATCTAACTCGTTCAAATCATTCGAATGTGTACATGAATCCAGCTCATTTAAGTCATTAAATTTTATCTGTGAACATAGTTTGTTTAATTTTAGGGATTAAGATCTTTCAAGTTATTTAAGTTTGTACCGCGAGTCTTGTAGCTCAAGTTATATTCCACCTTTTGGTATAAATAACGATCACCCGAGTTCGAATTTCTTATCTCCTCCCTTCACTCTGACAATGTATGTTTTTAATATAATAAAATAATAGATGTAAAGTGGAAAAAAGAAGAAAATAATAAGGAAATAGTGAAATATAATGTATTAGCTCACTCTCTCTTCTCCCTCCATTCTTTCTTTCTTAATATCCTAACAATGACATTTTCCTGCAAGAATGATGTTGCTCTACTAAAACACAATTACTAATAAAATAATAGATTGTCAGATAAAAAATGAAATGAAAATGAATTGATATAGATGCTCGTACTTGTTTATTTGACCATTAATTATTTTTAAATAAATTATATAGTAAATATATGAAATCAAGTAATACAACTCTATCTTCAATTGTTTGATATTTTGCGGAAAAACAAAGTTATCTAACTATGATTATTTAACGTTATGTGATCTAATTTGTTCAAATCATTCGAATGTGCACGTGAATCCAGCTCATTTTAGTCATTAAGTTTTATCTATGAACAAGTATTGTTTAAATTTAGAGACTAAGATCATTTAAATTATTTAAGTTTGTACCACAAGTCTTGTAGCTCAAGTGGTATTCCACCTTTTGGTGTAAATTACGATCACTCGAGTTCGAATTTCTTATTCCCTCCCTTCACTCTGACAGAGTATGTTTTTAATAAATAAAATAATAGATGAAAAGTGGAAAAAAAGAAGAAAGTAATGAGGAAATAATAAAATATAATTTATTAGCTCACTTTCTGTCCTCCCTCCATTATTTCTCTCTCCTAATCTCCAAAGAATGACATTTTCCTGCAAGAATGTTGTTGCTCTACTAAGACACAATTACTAATAAAATAATAGATTATAAGATAAAAATGCAACGAAAATGAATTGATAGAGATGCTCTTACTTGTTTATTTGACAATTAATTATTTTAAAATAAATTATATAGTAAATATATGAAATCAAGTACTACAACTCTGTCTTCAATTGTTTGATATTTTGCGGAAAAACAAAGTTATCTAACTATGATTATTTAACGTTATATGATCTAATTTGTTCAAATCATTCGAATGTGTACATGTATCCAGCTCATTTAAGTCTTTAAATTTTATCTGTGAACAAAGTTTGTTTAAATTTAGAGACTAAGATCATTTAAGTTATTTAAGTTTGTACCACAAGTCTTGTAGCTCAAGTTGTATTCCACCTTTTGGTGTAAATTAAGATCACCCGAATTCAAATTTCTTATTCCCTCCCTTCACTCCGACAATGTATGTTTTTAATATAATAAAATAATAGATGGAAAGTGGAAAAAAGAACTAAGTAATGAGGAAATAATAAAATATAATTTATTAGCTCACTCTCCCTCCTCCCTCCTTTATTTCTCTCTCCTAATCTCCTAAGAATGACATTTTCCTACAAGAATGCTGCTGCTCTACTAAAACATAATTACTAATAAAATAATAGATTGTAAGATAAAAATGCAATGAAAATGAATTGATAGAGATGCTCTTACCTGTTTATTTGACAATTAATTATTTTAAAATAAATTATATAGTAAATATGTGAAATAATGTAATACAACTCTATCTTCAATTGTTTGATTTTTTTGCGGAAACAAAAAGTCAACAAACTATGATTATTTTAAGTTACGCGGTCTAACTTGTTCAAATCATTCGAATGTGTACATTAATCCAGCTCATTTAAGTCAATAAATTTTATATGTGAACAAAATTTGTTTAAATTTGGATGCTTAGATCATTTATGTAATTTAAGTTTGTACCAGGAGTTTTGTAGCTCAAGTGGTATACCACCTTTTGGTGTAAATTACGATCACCCGAGTTCGAATTTCCTATCCCCTCCCTTCACTCTTACAAGGAATGTTTTTAATATAATAAAATAATTGATGGAAAGTGGAAAAAAAGAAGAAAGAAATGAGGAAATAATAAAATATAATTTATTAGCTCACTCTCTCTCCTCCCTCCTTTCCTTCTCTCTCTTAATCTCCAAGAAATAACATTTTCCTGCAAGAATGTTGTTCCTCTATTAAAACACAATTACAAATAAAATAATAGATTATCGGCTAAAAATGCAATGAAAATGAAATGATAGAGAGGTTCTGACCTGTTTATTTGACCATTAACGATATTTAAATAAATTATATAGTAAATATATGAAGTCAAGTAATACAACTCTATCTTCAATTGTTTGATTTTTTGCGGAAAAAAAAAGTTATCAAACTATAATTATTAAACGTTATGTGATCTAACTCGTTCAAATCATTCGAATGTGTACATGAATCCAGCTCATTAAAGTCATTAAATTTTATCTGTGAACAAAGTTTGTTTAATTTTAGAGCTTAAGATCTTTCAACTTATTTAAGTTTGTACCGCGAGTCTTGTAGCTCAAGTTATATTCCACCTTTTGGTGTAAATTACGATCACCCGAGTTCGAATTTCTTATCCCCTCCCCTTCACTCTGACAATGTATGTTTTTAATATAATAAAATAATAGATGTAAAGTGGAAAAAAGAAGAAAATAATAAGGAAATAGTGAAATATAATGTATTAGCTCACTCTCTCCCCTCCCTCCATTCTTTCTCTCTTAATATCCTAACAATGACATTTTACTGCAAGAATGATGTTGCTCTACTAAAACACAATTACTAATAAAATAATAGATTGTCAGATAAAAAATGAAATGAAAATGAATTGATATAGATGCTCGTACTTGTTTATTTGACCATTAATTATTTTTAAATAAATTATATAGTAAATATATGAAATCAAGTAATACAACTCTATCTTCAATTGTTTGATATTTTGCGGAAAAACAAAGTTATCTAACTATGATTATTTAACGTTATGTGATCTAATTTGTTCAAATCATTTGAATGTGCACGTGAATCCAGCTCATTTAAGTCATTAAGTTTTATCTATGAACAAGTATTGTTTAAATTTAGAGACTAAGATCATTTAAATTATTTAAGTTTGTACCACAAGTCTTGTAGCTCAAGTGGTATTCCACCTTTCGGTGTAAATTACGATCACTCGAGTTCGAATTTCTTATTCCCTCCCTTCACTCTGACAGAGTATGTTTTTAATATAATAAAATAATAGATGGAAAGTGGAAAAAAAGAAGAAAGTAATGAGGAAATAATAAAATATAATTTATTAGCTCACTTTCTGTCCTCCCTCCATTATTTCTCTCTCCTAATCTCCAAAGAATGACATTTTCCTGCAAGAATGTTGTTGCTCTACTAAGACACAATTACTAATAAAATAATAGATTGTAAGATAAAAATGCAATGAAAATGAATTGATAGAGTTGCTCTTACTTGTTTATTTGACAATTAGTTATTTTAAAATAAATTATATAGTAAATATATGAAATCAAGTAATACAACTCTATCTTCAATTGTTTGATTTTTTGCGGAAAAAAAAAGTTATCAAACTATAATTATTAAACGTTATGTGATCTAACTCGTTCAATCATTCGAATGTGTACATGAATCCAGCTCATTTAAGTCATTAAATTTTATATGTGAACCAAGTTTGTTTAATTTTAGAGATTAAGATCTTTCAACTTATTTAAGTTTGTACCGCGAGTCTTGTAGCTCAAGTTATATTCCACCGTTTGGTGTAAATAACGATCACCCGAGTTCGAATTTCTTATCCCATCCCTTCACTCTGACAATGTATGTTTTTAATGTAATAAAATAATAGATGTAAAGTGGAAAAAAGAAGAAAATAATAAGGAAATAGTGAAATATAATTTATTAGCTCACTCTCTCTCCTCCCTCCATTCTTTCTCTCTTAATATCCTAACAATGACATTTTACTGCAAGAATGATGCTGCTCTACTAAAGCACAATTACTAATAAAATAATAGATTGTCAGCTAAAAATATCCAATGAAAATGAATTGATAGCGATGGTCTTACTTGTTTAGTTGACCATTAATTATTTTTAAATAAATTATATAGTAAATATATGAAATCAAGTAATATAACTCTATCTTCAATTGTTTGATTTTTGTGGAAAAAATAAGTTATCAAACTATGATTATTTAACATTATGTGATCTAACTTGTTCAAATCATTCGAATGTGCACATGAATCCAGCTCATTTAAGTCATTAAGTTTTATCTATGAACAAGTATTGTTTAAATTTAGAGACTAAGATCATTTAAATTATTTAAGTTTGTACCACAAGTCTTGTAGCTCAAGTGGTATTCCACCTTTTGGTGTAAATTACGATCACTCGAGTTCGAATTTGTTTTTCCCTCCCTTCACTCTGACAGAGTATGTTTTTAATAAATAAAATAATAGATGAAAAGTGGAAAAAAAGAAGAAAGTAATGAGGAAATAATAAAATATAATTTATTAGCTCACTTTCTCTCCTCCCTCCATTATTTCTCTCTCCTAATCTCCCAAGAATGACATTTTCCTGCAAGAATGTTGTTGCTCTACTAAGACACAATTACTAATAAAATAATAGATTGTAAGATAAAAATGCAATGAAAATGAATTGATAGAGATGCTCTTACTTGTTTATTTGACAATTAATTATTTTAAAATAAATTATATAGTAAATATATGAAATCAAGTAATACAACTCTATCTTCAATTGTTTGATTTTTTGCGGAAAAAAAAAGTTATCAAACTATAATTATTAAACGTTATGTGATCTAACTCATTCAAATCATTCGAATGTGTACATTAATCCAGCTCATTTAAGTCAATAAATTTTATATGTGAACAAAAGTTTGTTTAAATTTAGATGCTAAGATCATTTATGTAATTTAAGTTTGTACCACGAGTTTTGTAGCTCAAGTGGTATTCCACCTTTTGGTGTAAATTACGATCACCCGAGTTCTAATTTCCTATCCCCTCCCTTCACTCTTACAAGGAATGTTTTTAATATAATAAAATAATTGATGGAAAGTGGAAAAAAGAAGAAAGAAATGAGGAAATAATAAAATATAATTTATTAGCTCACTCTCCCTCCTCCCTCCTTTCCTTCTCTCTCCTAATCTCCAAGAAATAACATTTTCATGCAAGAATGTTGCTGCTCTATTAAAACACAATTACAAATAAAATAATAGATTGTCAGCTAAAAATGCAATGAAAATGAAATGATAGAGATGTTCTGACTTGTTTATTTGACCATTAACGATATTTAAATAAATTATATAGTAAGTATATGAAATCAAGTAATACAACTCTATCTTCAATTTTTTTATTTTTTACGGAAAAAAAAAAGTTATCAAACTATAATTATTAAACGTTATGTGATCTAACTCGTTCAAATCATTCGAATGTGTACATGAATCCAGCTCATTTAAGTCATTAAATTTTATCTGTGAACAAAGTTTGTTTAATTTTAGGGATTAAGATCTTTCAAGTTATTTAAGTTTGTACCGCGAGTCTTGTAGCTCAAGTTATATTCCACCTTTTGGTATAAATAACGATCACCCGAGTTCGAATTTCTTATCTCCTCCCTTCACTCTGACAATGTATGTTTTTAATATAATAAAATAATAGATGTAAAGTGGAAAAAAGAAGAAAATAATAAGGAAATAGTGAAATATAATGTATTAGCTCACTCTCTCTTCTCCCTCCATTCTTTCTTTCTTAATATCCTAACAATGACATTTTCCTGCAAGAATGATGTTGCTCTACTAAAACACAATTACTAATAAAATAATAGATTGTCAGATAAAAAATGAAATGAAAATGAATTAATATAGATGCTCGTACTTGTTTATTTGACCATTAATTATTTTTAAATAAATTATATAGTAAATATATGAAATCAAGTAATACAACTCTATCTTCAATTGTTTGATATTTTGCGGAAAAACAAAGTTATCTAACTATGATTATTTAACGTTATGTGATCTAATTTGTTCAAATCATTCGAATGTGCACGTGAATCCAGCTCATTTAAGTCATTAAGTTTTATCTATGAACATGTATTGTTTAAATTTAGAGACTAAGATCATTTAAATTATTTAAGTTTGTACCACAAGTCTTGTAGCTCAAGTGGTATTCCACCTTTTGGTGTAAATTACGATCACTCGAGTTCGAATTTCTTATTCCCTCCCTTCACTCTGACAGAGTATGTTTTTAATAAATAAAATAATAGATGAAAAGTGGAAAAAAAGAAGAAAGTAATGAGGAAATAATAAAATATAATTTATTAGCTCACTTTCTGTCCTCCCTCCATTATTTCTCTCTCCTAATCTCCAAAGAATGACATTTTCCTGCAAGAATGTTGTTGCTCTACTAAGACACAATTACTAATAAAATAATAGATTGTAAGATAAAAATGCAATGAAAATGAATTGATAGAGATGCTCTTACTTGTTTATTTGACAATTAATTATTTTAAAATAAATTATATAGTAAATATATGAAATCAAGTACTACAACTCTATCTTCAATTGTTTGATATTTTGCGGAAAAACAAAGTTATCTAACTATGATTATTTAACGTTATATGATCTAATTTGTTCAAATCATTCGAATGTGTACATGTATCCAGCTCATTTAAGTCTTTAAATTTTATCTGTGAACAAAGTTTGTTTAAATTTAGAGACTAAGATCATTTAAGTTATTTAAGTTTGTACCACAAGTCTTGTAGCTCAAGTTGTATTCCACCTTTTGGTGTAAATTAAGATCACCCGAATTCAAATTTCTTATTCCCTCCCTTCACTCCGACAATGTATGTTTTTAATATAATAAAATAATAGATGGAAAGTGGAAAAAAGAACTAAGTAATGAGGAAATAATAAAATATAATTTATTAGCTCACTCTCCCTCCTCCCTCCTTTATTTCTCTCTCCTAATCTCCTAAGAATGACATTTTCCTACAAGAATGCTGCTGCTCTACTAAAACATAATTACTAATAAAATAATAGATTGTAAGATAAAAATGCAATGAAAATGAATTGATAGAGATGCTCTTACTTGTTTATTTGACAATTAATTATTTTAAAATAAATTATATAGTAAATATGTGAAATAATGTAATACAACTCTATCTTCAATTGTTTGATTTTTTTGCGGAAACAAAAAGTCAACAAACTATGATTATTTTAAGTTACGCGGTCTAACTTGTTCAAATCATTCGAATGTGTACATTAATCCAGCTCATTTAAGTCAATAAATTTTATATGTGAACAAAATTTGTTTAAATTTGGATGCTTAGATCATTTATGTAATTTAAGTTTGTACCAGGAGTTTTGTAGCTCAAGTGGTATACCACCTTTTGGTGTAAATTACGATCACCCGAGTTCGAATTTCCTATCCCCTCCCTTCACTCTTACAAGGAATGTTTTTAATATAATAAAATAATTGATGGAAAGTGGAAAAAAAGAAGAAAGAAATGAGGAAATAATAAAATATAATTTATTAGCTCACTCTCTCTCCTCCCTCCTTTCCTTCTCTCTCTTAATCTCCAAGAAATAACATTTTCCTGCAAGAATGTTGTTCCTCTATTAAAACACAATTACAAATAAAATAATAGATTATCGGCTAAAAATGCAATGAAAATGAAATGATAGAGAGGTTCTGACCTGTTTATTTGACCATTAACGATATTTAAATAAATTATATAGTAAATATATGAAGTCAAGTAATACAACTCTATCTTCAATTGTTTGATTTTTTGCGGAAAAAAAAAGTTATCAAACTATAATTATTAAACGTTATGTGATCTAACTCGTTCAAATCATTCGAATGTGTACATGAATCCAGCTCATTAAAGTCATTAAATTTTATCTGTGAACAAAGTTTGTTTAATTTTAGAGCTTAAGATCTTTCAACTTATTTAAGTTTGTACCGCGAGTCTTGTAGCTCAAGTTATATTCCACCTTTTGGTGTAAATTACGATCACCCGAGTTCGAATTTCTTATCCCCTCCCCTTCACTCTGACAATGTATGTTTTTAATATAATAAAATAATAGATGTAAAGTGGAAAAAAGAAGAAAATAATAAGGAAATAGTGAAATATAATGTATTAGCTCACTCTCTCCCCTCCCTCCATTCTTTCTCTCTTAATATCCTAACAATGACATTTTCCTGCAAGAATAATGTTGCTCTACTAAAACACAATTACTAATAAAATAATAGATTGTCAGATAAAAAATGAAATGAAAATGAATTGATATAGATGCTCGTACTTGTTTATTTGACCATTAATTATTTTTAAATAAATTATATAGTAAATATATGAAATCAAGTAATACAACTCTATCTTCAATTGTTTGATATTTTGCGGAAAAACAAAGTTATCTAACTATGATTATTTAACGTTATGTGATCTAATTTGTTCAAATCATTCGAATGTGTACATATATCCAGCTCATTTAAGTCATTAAATTTTATCTGTGAACAAAGTTTGTTTAAATTTAGAGACTAAGATCATTTAAGTTATTTAAGTTTGTACCACAAGTCTTGTAGCTCAAGTTGTATTCCACCTTTTGGTGTAAATTAAGATCACCCGAATTCGAATTTCTTATTCCCTCCCTTCACTCCGACAATGTATGTTTTTAATATAATAAAAAGAACTAAGTAATGAGGAAATAATAAAATATAATTTATTAGCTCACTCTCTCTCCTCCCTCCTTTATTTCTCTCTCCTAATCTCCTAAGAATGACATTTTCCTGCGAGAATGCTGCTGCTCTACTAAAACATAATTACTAATAAAATAATAGATTGTAAGATAAAAATGCAATGAAAATGAATTGATAGAGATGCTCTTACTTGTTTATTTGACAATTAATTATTTTAAAATAAATTATATAGTAAATATGTGAAATAATGTAATACAACTCTATCTTCAATTGTTTGATTTTTTGCGGAAACAAAAAGTCAACAAACTATGATTATTTTAAGTTATGCGGTCTAACTTGTTCAAATCATTCGAATGTGTACAGTGAATCCAGCTCATTTAAGTCATAAGTTTATATATGAACAAGTATTGTTTAAATTTAGATGACTAAGATCATTTAAATTATTTAATGTTTGTACCAGAGTCTTGTAGCTCAAGTGGTATTCCACCTTTTGGTGTAAATTACGATCACTCGAGTTCGAATTTCTATCCCCTCCCTTCACTCTGACAGAGTATGTTTTTAATATAATAAAATAATAGATGAAAGTGGAAAAAAAGAAGAAAGTAATGAGGAAATAATAAAATATAATTTATTAGCTCACTTTCTCTCCTCCCTCCATCTCTTCTCTCTCTAATCTCCAAAGAATAACATTTTCCTGCAAGAATGTTGTTGCCTCTACTTAAAACACAATTACTAATAAAATAATAGATTGTAAGATAAAAATGAAATGAAAATGAATTGATAGAGATGCTCTTACTTGTTTATTTGACAATTAATTATTTTAAATAAATTATATAGTAAATATATGAAATCAAGTAATACAACTCTATCTTCAATTGTTTGATATTTTGCGGAAAAACAAAGTTATCTAACTATGATTATTTAACGTTATGTGATCTAATTTGTTCAAATCATTCGAATGTGTACATATATCCAGCTCATTTAAGTCATTAAATTTTATCTGTGAACAAAGTTTGTTTAAATTTAGAGACTAAGATCATTTAAGTTATTTAAGTTTGTACCACAAGTCTTGTAACTCAAGTTGTATTCCACCTTTTGGTGTAAATTAAGATCACCCGAATTCGAATTTCTTATTCCCTCCCTTCACTTCGACAATGTACGTTTTTAATATAATAAAATAATAGATGGAAAGTGGAAAAAAGAACTAAGTAATGAGGAAATAATAAAATATAATTTATTAGCTCACTCTCTCTCCTCCCTCCTTTATTTCTCTCTCCTAATCTCCTAAGAATGACATTTTCCTGCAAGAATGCTGCTGCTCTACTAAAACATAATTACTAATAAAATAATAGATTGTAAGATAAAAATGCAATGAAAATGAATTGATAGAGATGCTCTTACTTGTTTATTTGACAATTAATTATTTTAAAATAAATTATATAGTAAATATGTGAAATAATGTAATACAACTCTATCTTCAATTGTTTGATTTTTTTGCGGAAACAAAAAGTCAACAAACTATGATTATTTTAAGTTACGCGGTCTAACTTGTTCAAATCATTCGAATGTGTACATTAATCCAGCTCATTTAAGTCAATAAATTTTATATGTGAACAAAATTTGTTTAAATTTGGATGCTTAGATCATTTATATAATTTAAGTTTGTACCAGGAGTTTTGTAGCTCAAGTGGTATACCACCTTTTGGTGTAAATTACGATCACCCGAGTTCGAATTTCCTATCCCCTCCCTTCACTCTTACAAGGAATGTTTTTAATATAATAAAATAATTGATGGAAAGTGGAAAAAAAGAAGAAAGAAATGAGGAAATAATAAAATATAATTTATTAGCTCACTCTCTCTCCTCCCTCCTTTCCTTCTCTCTCTTAATCTCCAAGAAATAACATTTTCCTGCAAGAATGTTGTTCCTCTATTAAAACACAATTACAAATAAAATAATAGATTATCGGCTAAAAATGCAATGAAAATGAAATGATAGAGAGGTTCTGACCTGTTTATTTGACCATTAACGATATTTAAATAAATTATATAGTAAATATATGAAGTCAAGTAATACAACTCTATCTTCAATTGTTTGATTTTTTGTGGAAAAAAAAAGTTATCAAACTATAATTATTAAACGTTATGTGATCTAACTCGTTCAAATCATTCGAATGTGTACATGAATCCAGCTCATTAAAGTCATTAAATTTTATCTGTGAACAAAGTTTGTTTAATTTTAGAGATTAAGATCTTTCAACTTATTTAAGTTTGTACCGCGAGTCTTGTAGCTCAAGTTATATTCCACCTTTTGGTGTAAATTACGATCACCCGAGTTCGAATTTCTTATCCCCTCCCTTCACTCTGACAATGTATGTTTTTAATATAATAAAATAATAGATGTAAAGTGGAAAAAAGAAGAAAATAATAAGGAAATAGTGAAATATAATGTATTAGCTCACTCTCTCCCCTCCCTCCATTCTTTCTCTCTTAATATCCTAACAATGACATTTTCCTGCAAGAATGATGTTGCTCTACTAAAACACAATTACTAATAAAATAATAGATTGTCAGATAAAAAATGAAATGAAAATGAATTGATATAGATGCTCGTACTTGTTTATTTGACCATTAATTATTTTTAAATAAATTATATAGTAAATATATGAAATCAAGTAATACAACTCTATCTTCAATTGTTTGATATTTTGCGGAAAAACAAAGTTATCTAACTATGATTATTTAACGTTATGTGATCTAATTTGTTCAAATCATTCGAATGTGTACATATATCCAGCTCATTTAAGTCATTAAATTTTATCTGTGAACAAAGTTTGTTTAAATTTAGAGACTAAGATCATTTAAGTTATTTAAGTTTGTACCACAAGTCTTGTAACTCAAGTTGTATTCCACCTTTTGGTGTAAATTAAGATCACCCGAATTCGAATTTCTTATTCCCTCCCTTCACTTCGACAATGTACGTTTTTAATATAATAAAATAATAGATGGAAAGTGGAAAAAAGAACTAAGTAATGAGGAAATAATAAAATATAATTTATTAGCTCACTCTCTCTCCTCCCTCCTTTATTTCTCTCTCCTAATCTCCTAAGAATGACATTTTCCTGCAAGAATGCTGCTGCTCTACTAAAACATAATTACTAATAAAATAATAGATTGTAAGATAAAAATGCAATGAAAATGAATTGATAGAGATGCTCTTACTTGTTTATTTGACAATTAATTATTTTAAAATAAATTATATAGTAAATATGTGAAATAATGTAATACAACTCTATCTTCAATTGTTTGATTTTTTTGCGGAAACAAAAAGTCAACAAACTATGATTATTTTAAGTTACGCGGTCTAACTTGTTCAAATCATTCGAATGTGTACATTAATCCAGCTCATTTAAGTCAATAAATTTTATATGTGAACAAAATTTGTTTAAATTTGGATGCTTAGATCATTTATGTAATTTAAGTTTGTACCAGGAGTTTTGTAGCTCAAGTGGTATACCACCTTTTGGTGTAAATTACGATCACCCGAGTTCGAATTTCCTATCCCCTCCCTTCACTCTTACAAGGAATGTTTTTAATATAATAAAATAATTGATGGAAAGTGGAAAAAAAGAAGAAAGAAATGAGGAAATAATAAAATATAATTTATTAGCTCACTCTCTCTCCTCCCTCCTTTCCTTCTCTCTCTTAATCTCCAAGAAATAACATTTTCCTGCAAGAATGTTGTTCCTCTATTAAAACACAATTACAAATAAAATAATAGATTATCGGCTAAAAATGCAATGAAAATGAAATGATAGAGAGGTTCTGACCTGTTTATTTGACCATTAACGATATTTAAATAAATTATATAGTAAATATATGAAGTCAAGTAATACAACTCTATCTTCAATTGTTTGATTTTTTGCGGAAAAAAAAAGTTATCAAACTATAATTATTAAACGTTATGTGATCTAACTCGTTCAAATCATTCGAATGTGTACATGAATCCAGCTCATTAAAGTCATTAAATTTTATCTGTGAACAAAGTTTGTTTAATTTTAGAGATTAAGATCTTTCAACTTATTTAAGTTTGTACCGCGAGTCTTGTAGCTCAAGTTATATTCCACCTTTTGGTGTAAATTACGATCACCCGAGTTCGAATTTCTTATCCCCTCCCTTCACTCTGACAATGTATGTTTTTAATATAATAAAATAATAGATGTAAAGTGGAAAAAAGAAGAAAATAATAAGGAAATAGTGAAATATAATGTATTAGCTCACTCTCTCCCCTCCCTCCATTCTTTCTCTCTTAATATCCTAACAATGACATTTTCCTGCAAGAATGATGTTGCTCTACTAAAACACAATTACTAATAAAATAATAGATTGTCAGATAAAAAATGAAATGAAAATGAATTGATATAGATGCTCGTACTTGTTTATTTGACCATTAATTATTTTTAAATAAATTATATAGTAAATATATGAAATCAAGTAATACAACTCTATCTTCAATTGTTTGATATTTTGCGGAAAAACAAAGTTATCTAACTATGATTATTTAACGTTATGTGATCTAATTTGTTCAAATCATTCGAATGTGTACATATATCCAGCTCATTTAAGTCATTAAATTTTATCTGTGAACAAAGTTTGTTTAAATTTAGAGACTAAGATCATTTAAGTTATTTAAGTTTGTACCACAAGTCTTGTAGCTCAAGTTGTATTCCTCCTTTTGGTGTAAATTAAGATCACCCGAATTCGAATTTCTTATTCCCTCCCTTCACTCTGACAATGTATGTTTTTAATATAATAAAATAATAGATGGAAAGTGGAAAAAAGAACTAAGTAATGAGGAAATAATAAAATATAATTTATTAGCTCACTCTCTCTCCTCCCTCCTTTATTTCTCTCTCCTAATCTCCTAAGAATGACATTTTCCTGCAAGAATGCTGCTGCTCTACTAAAACATAATTACTAATAAAATAATAGATTGTAAGATAAAAATGCAATGAAAATGAATTGATAGAGATGCTCTTACTTGTTTATTTGACAATTAATTATTTTAAAATAAATTATATAGTAAATATGTGAAATAATGTAATACAACTCTATCTTCAATTGTTTGATTTTTTTGCGGAAACAAAAAGTCAACAAACTATGATTATTTTAAGTTATGCGGTCTAACTTGTTCAAATCATTCGAATGTGTACATTAATCCAGCTCATTTAAGTCAATAAATTTTATATGTGAACAAAATTTGTTTAAATTTGGATGCTTAGATCATTTATGTAATTTAAGTTTGTACCAGGAGTTTTGTAGCTCAAGTGGTATACCACCTTTTGGTGTAAATTACGATCACCCGAGTTCGAATTTCCTATCCCCTCCCTTCACTCTTACAAGGAATGTTTTTAATATAATAAAATAATTGATGGAAAGTGGAAAAAAAGAAGAAAGAAATGAGGAAATAATAAAATATAATTTATTAGCTCACTCTCTCTCCTCCCTCCTTTCCTTCTCTCTCTTAATCTCCAAGAAATAACATTTTCCTGCAAGAATGTTGTTCCTCTATTAAAACACAATTACAAATAAAATAATAGATTATCGGCTAAAAATGCAATGAAAATGAAATGATAGAGAGGTTCTGACCTGTTTATTTGACCATTAACGATATTTAAATAAATTATATAGTAAATATATGAAGTCAAGTAATACAACTCTATCTTCAATTGTTTGATTTTTTGTCGGAAAAAAAAAGTTATCAAACTATAATTATTAAACGTTATGTGATCTAACTCGTTCAAATCATTCGAATGTGTACATGAATCCAGCTCATTAAAGTCATTAAATTTTATCTGTGAACAAAGTTTGTTTAATTTTAGAGATTAAGATCTTTCAACTTATTTAAGTTTGTACCGCGAGTCTTGTAGCTCAAGTTATATTCCACCTTTTGGTGTAAATTACGATCACCCGAGTTCGAATTTCTTATCCCCTCCCTTCACTCTGACAATGTATGTTTTTAATATAATAAAATAATAGATGTAAAGTGGAAAAAAGAAGAAAATAATAAGGAAATAGTGAAATATAATGTATTAGCTCACTCTCTCCCCTCCCTCCATTCTTTCTCTCTTAATATCCTAACAATGACATTTTCCTGCAAGAATGATGTTGCTCTACTAAAACACAATTACTAATAAAATAATAGATTGTCAGATAAAAAATGAAATGAAAATGAATTGATATAGATGCTCGTACTTGTTTATTTGACCATTAATTATTTTTAAATAAATTATATAGTAAATATATGAAATCAAGTAATACAACTCTATCTTCAATTGTTTGATATTTTGCGGAAAAACAAAGTTATCTAACTATGATTATTTAACGTTATGTGATCTAATTTGTTCAAATCATTCGAATGTGTACATATATCCAGCTCATTTAAGTCATTAAATTTTATCTGTGAACAAAGTTTGTTTAAATTTAGAGACTAAGATCATTTAAGTTATTTAAGTTTGTACCACAAGTCTTGTAACTCAAGTTGTATTCCACCTTTTGGTGTAAATTAAGATCACCCGAATTCGAATTTCTTATTCCCTCCCTTCACTCGACATGTATGTTTTTTATATATAATAAAATAATAGATGGAAAGTGGAAAAAAGAACTAAGTAATGAGGAAATAATAAAATATAATTTATTAGCTCACTCTCTCTCCTCCCTCCTTTATTTCTCTCTCCTAATCTCCTAAGAATGACATTTTCCTGCAAGAATGCTGCTGCTCTACTAAAACATAATTACTAATAAAATAATAGATTGTAAGATAAAAATGCAATGAAAATGAATTGATAGAGATGCTCTTACTTGTTTATTTGACAATTAATTATTTTAAAATAAATTATATAGTAAATATGTGAAATAATGTAATACAACTCTATCTTCAATTGTTTGATTTTTTTGCGGAAACAAAAAGTCAACAAACTATGATTATTTTAAGTTACGCGGTCTAACTTGTTCAAATCATTCGAATGTGTACATTAATCCAGCTCATTTAAGTCAATAAATTTTATATGTGAACAAAATTTGTTTAAATTTGGATGCTTAGATCATTTATGTAATTTAAGTTTGTACCAGGAGTTTTGTAGCTCAAGTGGTATACCACCTTTTGGTGTAAATTACGATCACCCGAGTTCGAATTTCCTATCCCCTCCCTTCACTCTTACAAGGAATGTTTTTAATATAATAAAATAATTGATGGAAAGTGGAAAAAAAGAAGAAAGAAATGAGGAAATAATAAAATATAATTTATTAGCTCACTCTCTCTCCTCCCTCCTTTCCTTCTCTCTCTTAATCTCCAAGAAATAACATTTTCCTGCAAGAATGTTGTTCCTCTATTAAAACACAATTACAAATAAAATAATAGATTATCGGCTAACAATGCAATGCAAATGAAATGATAGAGAGGTTCTGACCTGTTTATTTGACCATTAACGATATTTAAATAAATTATATAGTAAATATATGAAGTCAAGTAATACAACTCTATCTTCAATTGTTTGATTTTTTGCGGAAAAAAAAAGTTATCAAACTATAATTATTAAACGTTATGTGATCTAACTCGTTCAAATCATTCGAATGTGTACATGAATCCAGCTCATTAAAGTCATTAAATTTTATCTGTGAACAAAGTTTGTTTAATTTTAGAGCTTAAGATCTTTCAACTTATTTAAGTTTGTTCCGCGAGTCTTGTAGCTCAAGTTATATTCCACCTTTTGGTGTAAATTACGATCACCCGAGTTCGAATTTCTTATCCCCTCCCCTTCACTCTGACAATGTATGTTTTTAATATAATAAAATAATAGATGTAAAGTGGAAAAAAGAAGAAAATAATAAGGAAATAGTGAAATATAATGTATTAGCTCACTCTCTCCCCTCCCTCCATTCTTTCTCTCTTAATATCCTAACAATGACATTTTCCTGCAAGAATAATGTTGCTCTACTAAAACACAATTACTAATAAAATAATAGATTGTCAGATAAAAAATGAAATGAAAATGAATTGATATAGATGCTCGTACTTGTTTATTTGACCATTAATTATTTTTAAATAAATTATATAGTAAATATATGAAATCAAGTAATACAACTCTATCTTCAATTGTTTGATATTTTGCGGAAAAACAAAGTTATCTAACTATGATTATTTAACGTTATGTGATCTAATTTGTTCAAATCATTCGAATGTGTACATATATCCAGCTCATTTAAGTCATTAAATTTTATCTGTGAACAAAGTTTGTTTAAATTTAGAGACTAAGATCATTTAAGTTATTTAAGTTTGTACCACAAGTCTTGTAGCTCAAGTTGTATTCCACCTTTTGGTGTAAATTAAGATCACCCGAATTCGAATTTCTTATTCCCTCCCTTCACTCCGACAATGTATGTTTTTAATATAATAAAATAATAGATGGAAAGTGGAAAAAAGAACTAAGTAATGAGGAAATAATAAAATATAATTTATTAGCTCACTCTCTCTCCTCCCTCCTTTATTTCTCTCTCCTAATCTCCTAAGAATGACATTTTCCTGCGAGAATGCTGCTGCTCTACTAAAACATAATTACTAATAAAATAATAGATTGTAAGATAAAAATGCAATGAAAATGAATTGATAGAGATGCTCTTACTTGTTTATTTGACAATTAATTATTTTAAACTAAATTATATAGTTAATATGTGAAATAATGTAATACAACTCTATCTTCAATTGTTTGATTTTTTTGCGGAAACAAAAAGTCAACAAACTATGATTATTTTAAGTTATGCGGTCTAACTTGTTCAAATCATTCGAATGTGTACATTAATCCAGCTCATTTAAGTCAATAAATTTTATATGTGAACAAAATTTGTTTAAATTTGGATGCTTAGATCATTTATGTAATTTATGTTTGTACCAGGAGTTTTGTAGCTCAAGTGGTATACCACCTTTTGGTGTAAATTACGATCACCCGAGTTCGAATTTCCTATCCCCTCCCTTCACTCTTACAAGGAATGTTTTTAATATAATAAAATAATTGATGGAAAGTGGAAAAAAAGAAGAAAGAAATGAGAAAATAATAAAATATAATTTATTAGCTCACTCTCTCTCCTCCCTCCTCTCTCTTAATCTCCAAGAAATAACATTTTCCTGCAAGAATGTTGTTCCTCTATTAAAACACAATTACAAATAAAATAATAGATTATCAGCTAAAAATGCAATGAAAATGAAATGATAGAGAGGTTCTGACCTGTTTATTTGACCATTAACGATATTTAAATAAATTATATAGTAAATATATGAAGTCAAGTAATACAACTCTATCTTCAATTGTTTGATATTTTGCGGAAAAACAAAGTTATCTAACTATGATTATTTAACGTTATGTGATCTAATTTGTTCAAATCATTCGAATGTGTACATATATCCAGCTCATTTAAGTCATTAAATTTTATCTGTGAACAAAGTTTGTTTAAATTTAGAGACTAAGATCATTTAAGTTGTTTAAGTTTGTAACACAAGTCTTGTAGCTCAAGTTGTATTCCACCTTTTGGTGTAAATTAAGATCACCCGAATTCGAATTTCTTATTCCCTCCCTTCACTTCGACAATGTATGTTTTTAATATAATAAAATAATAGATGGAAAGTGGAAAAAAGAACTAAGTAATGAGGAAATAATAAAATATAATTTATTAGCTCACTCTCTCTCCTCCCTCCTTTATTTCTCTCTCCTAATCTCCTAAGAATGACATTTTCCTGCAAGAATGCTGCTGCTCTACTAAAACATAATTACTAATAAAATAATAGATTGTAAGATAAAAATGCAATGAAAATGAATTGATAGAGATGCTCTTACTTGTTTATTTGACAATTAATTATTTTAAAATAAATTATATAGTAAATATGTGAAATAATGTAATACAACTCTATCTTCAATTGTTTGATTTTTTTGCGGAAACAAAAAGTCAACAAACTATGATTATTTTAAGTTACGCGGTCTAA
Organism: Scutellaria baicalensis; assembly: GCA_005771605.1. NCBI lineage: Eukaryota > Viridiplantae > Streptophyta > Magnoliopsida > Lamiales > Lamiaceae > Scutellaria > Scutellaria baicalensis. The sequence goes on from CM016723.1 coordinate 44,125,277, forward strand.
CTTGTTCAAATCATTCGAATGTGTACATTAATCCAGCTCATTTAAGTCAATAAATTTTATATGTGAACAAAATTTGTTTAAATTTGGATGCTTAGATCATTTATATAATTTAAGTTTGTACCAGGAGTTTTGTAGCTCAAGTGGTATACCACCTTTTGGTGTAAATTACTATCACCCGAGTTCGAATTTCCTATCCCCTCCCTTCACTCTTACAAGGAATGTTTTTAATATAATAAAATAATTGATGGAAAGTGGAAAAAAAGAAGAAAGAAATGAGGAAATAATAAAATATAATTTATTAGCTCACTCTCTCTCCTCCCTCCTTTCCTTCTCTCTCTTAATCTCCAAGAAATAACATTTTCCTGCAAGAATGTTATTCCTCTATTAAAACACAATTACAAATAAAATAATAGATTATCGGCTAAAAATGCAATGAAAATGAAATGATAGAGAGGTTCTGACCTGTTTATTTGACCATTAACGATATTTAAATAAATTATATAGTAAATATATGGAGTCAAGTAATACAACTCTATCTTCAATTGTTTGATTTTTTGTGGAAAAAAAAAGTTATCAAACTATAATTATTAAACGTTATGTGATCTAACTCGTTCAAATCATTCGAATGTGTACATGAATCCAGCTCATTAAAGTCATTAAATTTTATCTGTGAACAAAGTTTGTTTAATTTTAGAGATTAAGATCTTTCAACTTATTTAAGTTTGTACCGCGAGTCTTGTAGCTCAAGTTATATTCCACCTTTTGGTGTAAATTACGATCACCCGAGTTCGAATTTCTTATCCCCTCCCTTCACTCTGACAATGTATGTTTTTAATATAATAAAATAATAGATGTAAAGTGGAAAAAAGAAGAAAATAATAAGGAAATAGTGAAATATAATGTATTAGCTCACTCTCTCCCCTCCCTCCATTCTTTCTCTCTTAATATCCTAACAATGACATTTTCCTGCAAGAATGATGTTGCTCTACTAAAACACAATTACTAATAAAATAATAGATTGTCAGATAAAAAATGAAATGAAAATGAATTGATATAGATGCTCGTACTTGTTTATTTGACCATTAATTATTTTTAAATAAATTATATAGTAAATATATGAAATCAAGTAATACAACTCTATCTTCAATTGTTTGATATTTTGCGGAAAAACAAAGTTATCTAACTATGATTATTTAACGTTATGTGATCTAATTTGTTCAAATCATTCGAATGTGTACATATATCCAGCTCATTTAAGTCATTAAATTTTATCTGTGAACAAAGTTTGTTTAAATTTAGAGACTAAGATCATTTAAGTTATTTAAGTTTGTACCACAGGTCTTGTAACTCAAGTTGTATTCCACCTTTTGGTGTAAATTAAGATCACCCGAATTCGAATTTCTTATTCCCTCCCTTCACTCCGTTTATTTTTTTTTATATATAATAAAATAATAGATGGAAAGTGGAAAAAAGAACTAAGTAATGAGGAAATAATAAAATATAATTTATTAGCTCACTCTCTCTCCTCCCTCCTTTATTTCTCTCTCCTAATCTCCTAAGAATGACATTTTCCTGCAAGAATGCTGCTGCTCTACTAAAACATAATTACTAATAAAATAATAGATTGTAAGATAAAAATGCAATGAAAATGAATTGATAGAGATGCTCTTACTTGTTTATTTGACAATTAATTATTTTAAAATAAATTATATAGTAAATATGTGAAATAATGTAATACAACTCTATCTTCAATTGTTTGATTTTTTTGCGGAAACAAAAAGTCAACAAACTATGATTATTTTAAGTTATGCGGTCTAACTTGTTCAAATCATTCGAATGTGTACATTAATCCAGCTCATTTAAGTCAATAAATTTTATATGTGAACAAAATTTGTTTAAATTTGGATGCTTAGATCATTTATGTAATTTAAGTTTGTACCAGGAGTTTTGTAGCTCAAGTGGTATACCACCTTTTGGTGTAAATTACGATCACCCGAGTTCGAATTTCCTATCCCCTCCCTTCACTCTTACAAGGAATGTTTTTAATATAATAAAATAATTGATGGAAAGTGGAAAAAAAGAAGAAAGAAATGAGGAAATAATAAAATATAATTTATTAGCTCACTCTCTCTCCTCCCTCCTTTCCTTCTCTCTCTTAATCTCCAAGAAATAACATTTTCCTGCAAGAATGTTGTTCCTCTATTAAAACACAATTACAAATAAAATAATAGATTATCGGCTAAAAATGCAATGAAAATGAAATGATAGAGAGGTTCTGACCTGTTTATTTGACCATTAACGATATTTAAATAAATTATATAGTAAATATATGAAGTCAAGTAATACAACTCTATCTTCAATTGTTTGATTTTTTGCGGAAAAAAAAAGTTATCAAACTATAATTATTAAACGTTATGTGATCTAACTCGTTCAAATCATTCGAATGTGTACATGAATCCAGCTCATTAAAGTCATTAAATTTTATCTGTGAACAAAGTTTGTTTAATTTTAGAGATTAAGATCTTTCAACTTATTTAAGTTTGTACCGCGAATCTTGTAGCTCAAGTTATATTCCACCTTTTGGTGTAAATTACGATCACCCGAGTTTGAATTTCTTATCCCCTCCCTTCACTCTGACAATGTATGTTTTTAATATAATAAAATAATAGATGTAAAGTGGAAAAAAGAAGAAAATAATAAGGAAATAGTGAAATATAATGTATTAGCTCACTCTCTCCCCTCCCTCCATTCTTTCTCTCTTAATATCCTAACAATGACATTTTCCTGCAAGAATGATGTTGCTCTACTAAAACACAATTACTAATAAAATAATAGATTGTCAGATAAAAAATGAAATGAAAATGAATTGATATAGATACTCGTACTTGTTTATTTGACCATTAATTATTTTTAAATAAATTATATAGTAAATATATGAAATCAAGTAATACAACTCTATCTTCAATTCTTTGATATTTTGCGGAAAAACAAAGTTATCTAACTATGATTATTTAACGTTATGTGATCTAATTTGTTCAAATCATTCGAATGTGTACATATATCCAGCTCATTTAAGTCATTAAATTTTATCTGTGAACAAAGTTTGTTTAAATTTAGAGACTAAGATCATTTAAGTTATTTAAGTTTGTACCACAAGTCTTATAGCTCAAGTTGTATTCCACCTTTTGGTGTAAATTAAGATCACCCGAATTCGAATTTCTTATTCCCTCCCTTCACTCTGACAATGTATGTTTTTAATATAATAAAATAATAGATGGAAAGTGGAAAAAAGAACAAAGTAATGAGGAAATAATAAAATATAATTTATTAGCTCACTCTCTCTCCTCCCTCCTTTATTTCTCTCTCCTAATCTCCTAAGAATGACATTTTCCTGCAAGAATGCTGCTGCTCTACTAAAACACAATTACTAATAAAATAATAGATTGTAAGATAAAAATGCAATGAAAATGAATTGATAGAGATGCTCTTACTTGTTTATTTGACAATTAATTATTTTAAAATAAATTATATAGTAAATATATTAAATAAAGTAATACAACTCTATCTTCAATTGTTTGATTTTTTTGCGGAAACAAAAAGTCAACAAACTATGATTATTTTAAGTTATGCGGTCTAACTTGTTCAAATCATTCGAATGTGTACATTAATCCAGCACATTTAAGTCAATAAATTTTATATGTGAACAAAATTTGTTTAAATTTGGATGCTTAGATCATTTATGTAATTTAAGTTTGTACCAGGAGTTTTGTAGCTCAAGTGGTATACCACCTTTTGGTGTAAATTACGATCACCCGAGTTCGAATTTCCTATCCCCTCCCTTCACTCTTACAAGGAATGTTTTTAATATAATAAAATAATTGATGGAAAGTGGAAAAAAGAAGAAAGAAATGAGGAAATAATAAAATATAATTTATTAGCTCACTCTCTCTCCTCCCTCCTTTCCTTCTCTCTCTTAATCTCCAAGAAATAACATTTTCCTGCAAGAATGTTGTTGTTCTATTAAAACACAATTACAAATAAAATAATAGATTGTCAGCTAAAAATGCAATGAAAATGAAATGATAGAGAGGTTCTGACCTGTTTATTTGACCATTAACGATATTTAAATAAATTATATAGTAAATATATGAAGTCAAGTAATACAACTCTATCTTCAATTGTTTGATTTTTTGCGGAAAAAAAAAGTTATCAAACTATAATTATTAAACGTTATGTGATCTAACTCGTTCAAATCATTCGAATGTGTACATGAATCCAACTCATTAAAGTCATTAAATTTTATCTGTGAAAAAAGTTTGTTTAATTTTAGAGATTAAGATCTTTCAAGTTGTTTAAGTTTGTACCACAAGTCTTCTAGCTCAAGTGGTATTCCACCTTTTGGTGTAAATTACGATCACCCGAGTTCGAATTTCTTAATCCCTCCCTTCACTCTTATAGTGTATGTTTTTAATATAATAAAATAATAGATGGAAAATGGAAAAAAGAAGAAAGTAATGAGGAAATAATAAAATATAATTTATTAGCTAACTCTATCTCCTCCCTCCATTATTTCTCTCTCCTAATCTCCTAAAAATGACATTTTCCTGCAAGAATGCTATTGCTCTACTAAAACACAATTACTAATAAAATAATAGATTGTAAGATAAAAATGTAATGAAAATGAATTGATAGAGATGCTCTTACTTGTTTATTTGACAATTAATTATTTTAAAATAAATTATATAGTAAATATATGAAATAAAGTAATACAACTCTATCTTTAGTTGTTTGATTTTTTTGCGGAAAAAAAAAAGTTAACAAACTATGATTATTTAAAGTTATGTGATCTAACTTGTTCAAATCATTCGAATGTGTACATTAATCCAGCTCATTTAAGTCAATAAATTTTATCTGTGAACAAAGTTTGTTTAAATTTAGATGCTAAGATCATTTATGTAATTTAAGTTTGTACCACGAGTTTTCCAGCTCAAGTGGTATTCCACATTTTGGTGTAAATTACGATCACCCGAGTTCGAATTTCGTATCCCCTCCTTTCACTATTACAAGGAATGTTTTTAATATAATAAATTAATTGTTGGAATGTGGAAAAAGAAGAAATAAATGAGGATATAATAAAATATAATTTATTAGCTCACTCTCTCTCCTCCCTCCTTTCCTTTTCACTCCTAATCTCCAAGAAATAATATTTTCTTGCAAGAATGTTGTTGCTCTATTAAAACACAATTACTAATAAAATAATAGATTGTCAGCTAAAAATGCAATGAAAATGAAATGATAGAGATGTTCTAACTTGTTTATTTGACCATTGATAATATTTAAATAAATTATATAGTAAATATATGAAATCAAGTAATACAACTCTATCTTCAAATATTGTTTGATTTTTTGCGGAAAAAAAAAGTTATCAAACTATAATTATTAAACGTTATGTGATCTAACTTGTTCAAATCATTCGAATGTGTACATGAATCCAGCTCATTTAAATCAATAAATTTTATCTGTGAACAAAGTTTGTTTAAATTTAGATACTAAGATCATTTATGTAATTTAAGTTTGTATCACGAGTTTTGTAGCTCAAGTGGTATTCCACCTTTTGGTGTAAATTACAATCACCCGAGTTCGAATTTCTTATCCCCTCCCTTCACTCTTACAAGGAATGTTTTTAATATAATAAAATTATTTATTAGCTCACTCTCTCTCCTAATCTCCAAGAAATAACATTTTCCTACAAGAATGTTGCTGCTCTATTAAAACACAATTACTAATAAAATAATAGATTGTCAGCTAAAAATGCAATGAAAATGAAATGATAGAGATGTTCTGACTTGTTTATTTGACCATTAATGATATTTAAATAAATTATATAGTAAATATATGAAATCAAATAATACAACTCTATCTTCAAATATTGTTTGATTTTTTTACGGAAAAAAAAGGTTATCAAACTATAATTATTAAACGTTTTGTGATCTAACTTGTTCAAATCATTCGAATGTGTACATGAATCCAGCTCATTTAAATCAATAAAGTTTATCTGTGAACAAAGTATGTGTAAATTTAGATACTAAGATCATTTATGTAATTTAAGTTTGTACCACGAGTTTTATAGCTCAAGTGGTATTCCACCTTTTGGTGTAAATTACGATCACCCGAGTTCGAATTTCTTATCCCCTCCCTTCACTCTTACAAGGAATGTTTTTAATATAATAAAATAATTTATTAGTTCACTCTCTCTCCTAATCTCCAAGAAATAACATTTTCCTGCAAGAATGTTGCTGCTATATTAAAACACAATTACTAATAAAATAATAGATTGTCAGCTAAAAATGCAATGAAAATGAAATGATAGAGTTGTTCTGACTTGTTTATTTGACCATTAATGATATTTAAATAAATTATATAGTAAATATATGAAATCAAGTAATACAACTCTTTTTTTTTTTTTGATATTTTGCGGAAAAAAATAAGTTATCAAACTATCATTATTAAACGTTATGTGATCTAACTCGTTCAAATCATTCGAAGGTGTACATGAATCCAGCTCATTTAAGTCATTAAATATTATCTGTGAACAAAGTTTGTTTAGTTTTAGAGATTAAGATCTTTCATGTTATTTAAGTTTGTACCGCGAGTCTTGTAGCTCAAGTTATATTCCACATTTTGGTGTAAATTACGATCACCCGAGTTCGAATTTCTTATCCCCTCCCTTCACTCTGACAATGTATGTTTTTAATATAATAAAATAATAGATGGAAAGTGGAAAAAATAAGAAAATAATGAGGAAATATTAAAATATAATTTATTAACTCACTCTCTCTCCTCCCTCCATTCTTTCTCTCTTAATCTCCTAACAATGACATTTTCCTGCAAGAATGATGCTGCGCTACTAAAAAAAGAAAGAAATGAGGAAATAATAAAATATAATTTATTAGCTCACTCTCTCTCCTCCCTCCTTTTCTTCTCTCTCCTAATCTCCAAGAAATAACATTTCCTGCAAGAATGTTGTTGCTCAATTTAAAATACAATTACTAATAAAATAATAGATTGTCAACTAAAAATGCAATGAAAATGAATTGATAGAGATGGTCTTACTTGTTTATTTGACCATTAATTATTTTTAAATAAAATTTATACTAAATATATGAAATCAAGTAATATAACTCTATCTTCAATTGTTTGATTTTTTGCGGAAAAAAAAAAAGTTATCAAACTATGATTATTTAACATTATGTGATCTAACTTGTTCAAATCATTTGAATGTGCACATGAATCCAGCTCATTTTAAGTCATTAAATTTATCTGTGAACAAGTATTGTTTAAATTTAGAGACTAAGATCATTTAAATTATTTAAGTTTGTACCACAAGTCTTGTTGTTCAAGTGGTATTCCACCTTTTGGTGTAAATTACGATCACTTGAGTTCGAATTTCTTATTCCCTCCCTTCACTCTGACAAGGTAAGTTTTTAATATAATAAAATATTAGATGTAAAGTGGAAAAAAGAAGAAAATAATGAGGAAATAATAAAATATAATTTATTAGCACTCTCTCTCTCCTCCCTCCATTCTTTATCTCTCCTAATCTCCTAAGAATGGCATTCTCCTACTAGAATATTGTTGCTCTACTAAAACACAATTCAGTAAAATTATAGATTGTCAGCTAAAAATGCAATGAAAATGAATTGATAGAGATATCTTACTTGTTTATTGACCATTAATTATTTTTAAATAAATTATATAGTAAATATATGAAATCAAGTAATATTAGTCTATCTTCAATTGTTTTATTTTTTCCGGAAAAAAAAAAAGTTATCAAACTATGATTATTTAACGTTATATGATCTAATTTGTTCAAATCATTCGAATGTGTACATGTGTCCAGCTCATTTAAGTCATTAAATTTTATCTGTGAACAAAGTTTGTTTAAATTTAGAGACTAAGATCATTTAAGTTATTTAAGTTTATACCACGAGTCTTGTAGCTCAAGTTGTATTCCACCTTTTGGTGTAAATTAAGATCACCCAAATTCGAATTTCTTATCCCCTCCCTTCACTCTGACAATGTATGTTTTTAGAGTAAGTCTCTTGTGCATCAGGTGCATGGATCTTAGATCCATGCACCCGGGTCGGATCCGGGTAATCCGACCCGTTTCTTTTTTTTTTTTTCGCGCGATCTTTTTTTTCAATTTTAGTCATGACTTTTAGTTATGTTAAGAATACATTTATGTAATAAATATGTAAGAATACCTTTAGGTTACGTTAAAGATACATTTATGCCAAGATTTCATACATTTACGTTAAGTTAGACATACCTTTAGGTTATGTTAAGAATACTTTTAGGTAATGTATAGAGATACCTTTAGGTTATGTTAAGGATTCCTTTATTCCCAAATTTCATACATTTAATTTACGTCAGGTATGACTTTAGGTTATGTTAAGGATACTTTTATGTTATGTTAGAGATACCTTATCCATAAGGTAGTTGTGTTACACATTTTGTACACAAAGGTATCTCTAACATAACATAAAATATTCTTAACATAACCTAAAGGTATCCTTAATATAACGTAAATGTATGTGACCTGGAGCGAATTCTAAGGGTATCAAATTAGGATTTCAAAGGAACCTAGAATCACGATTTCAAAGGTATCTTTAACATCACCTAAAGGTATTCTTAACATAACCTAAAAGTATGCTTAATATAATCAAAAGGTATTCTTAAAATAACTAAAGGTATCCTGAACATAACCTAAAGGTATGCTTAACATAACTAAAAGGTATTCTTAACATAACATGGTATGTAACCTGGAATCACGATTTCAAAGGTATCCTTAACATCCCCTAAAGGTATTCTTAAGATAACCTAAAGGCATGCTTAATATAACCAAAATGTATTTTTAACATAACTAAGGTATCCTTAACATAACCTAAAAGTATGCTTAACATAACTAAAAGGTATTCTTAACATAACGTGGCATGTAACCTGGAATCAGGATTTCAAAGGTATTCTTAACATAACTGAAAGTTATCCTTACCATAACTTAAAGGTATCCTTAACATAATTGAAAGGTATCCTTAACGAGCGAATTTGAGCGCATCTGTCCAGGCGCGTGGAAGCGCGTACACGCACGGTCGGGTCGGGTGCATGGATTTAGGATCCATACACCTGATACATAAAAGTTTTTGTCATGTTTTTAATATAATAAAATAATAGATGGAAAGTGGAAAAAAAGAAGAAATAAATGAGGAAATAATAAAATATAATTTCACACTCTCTCCTCCCTCCATTCTTTCTCTCCTAACCTCCTAAGAATGACATTTTCCTGCAAGAATGTTGTTGCTCTACTAAAACACAATTACTAATAAAATAATAGATTGTCAGCTAAAAATGCAATGAAAATGAATTGATAGAGATGGTCTTACTTGTTTATTTGACCATTAATTATTTTTAAATAAATTTTATAGTAAATATAAGAAATCAAGTAATATAACTCTATCTTCAATTGTTTGATTTTTTGCGGAAAAAAAAAAGTTATCAAACTATGATTATTTAACATTATGTTATCTAACTTGTTCAAATCATTCGAATGTGCACATGAATCCAGCTCATTTAAGTCATTAAATTTTATCAGTGAACAAGTATTGTTTAAATTTAGAGACTAAGATCATTTAAATTATTTAAGTTTGTACCACAAGTCTTGTAGCTCAAGTGGTATTCCACCTTTTGGTGTAAATTACGATCACCCGGGTTCAAATTTCTTATCCCCCTCCCTTCACTCTGACAAGGTATGTTTTTAATATAATAAAATAATAGATGGAAAGTGGAAAAATGAAGAAAGTAATGAGGAAATAATAAAATATAATTTATTAGCTCACACTCTCTCCGCCCTCCATTCTTTTTCTCTTCTAATCTCCTAAGAATGATATTTTCCTGCAAGAATGTTGCTGCTCTCCTAAAACACAATTACTAATAAAATAATAGATTGTCAACTAAAAATGCAATGAAAATGAATTGATAGAGATGTTCATACTTGTTTATTTGACCATTAATTATTTTTAAATAAATTATATAGTAAATATATGAAGTCAAGTAATATTGAAGTCAAGTAATATAACTCTATCTTCAATTGTTTGATTTTTTGCCCAAAAAAAAAAGTTATCACACTATGATTGTTTAATGTTATGTGATCTAACTTATTCAAATCATTCGAATGTGTACATGAATCCAACTCATTTAAGTCATTAAATTTTATCTGTGAACAAAGTTTGTTTAAATTCAGAGACTAAGATCATTTAAGTTATTTAAGTTTGTACCACGAGTCTTGTAGCTCAAGTGGTATTCCACCTTTTGGTGTAAATTACGATCACCCGAGTTCAAATTTCTTATTCCTTCCCTTCACTCTGATAAGGTATGTTTTTAATATAATAAAATATTAAATGGAAAGTTGAAAAAAGAAGAAACAAATTAGGAAATAATAAAGTATAATTTATTAGTTCACTCTCTCCCCTCCTTCCATTCTTTCTCTCTTCTAATCTCCTAAGAATGACATTTTCGTGCAAGAATACTGCTGCTCTACTAAAACACAATTACTAATAAAATAATAAATTGTCAGCTAAAAATGCAATGAAAATGAATTGATAGAGATGTTCTTACTTGTTTATTTGACCATTAATTATTTTTAAATAAATTATATAGTTAATATATGAAATCAAGTAATACAACTCTATCTTCAATTGTTTGATTTTTTGTGGAAAAAAAAAAGATCAAACTATGATCATTTAACGTTATGTGATCAACTTGTTCAAATCATTTGAATGTGTACATGAATCCAGCTCACTTAAGTCTTTAAATTTTATTTGTGAACAAAGTTTGTTTAAATTTAGAGACTAAGATCATTTAAGTTTGTACCACGAGTCTTGTAGCTCAAGTGGTATTCCACCTTTAGATGTAAATTACGATCACCCGAGTTCGAATTTCTTTTCCCCTCCTCCCTTCACTCCTCTCCCAAGCTAAGCTTATTTTTTTCAAAAAGAAGTTATTAATTACTATCGAAACTTATTCACGAAACATTAATAAGTATAAACATTACTAATCGAGCTCAAACAAATAAACAAAATATTAAACGAGATTGAACAACCTAATAACTATTGAAACAAGCACCCAAAACTTTTAAAATTTGCAGCCTTAGATATTACAATGAAAATTTGAAGTTCTGCTTTGGATAGCTTCATATCCAAAAATTAAGGCCTTCATGTTTCTGAAGTCACAAAATATCTAAAATACTTGGATTTTTTTTTTTTTATTTCAACATCATCATTTTTATCCACAAAGTTTCTCGAGATATTTATCACAAACTTTGTATCCGAATCATCAAATAAACACTACAAAATCATTAAAAAATTATAACGTTTTTTAATTTTCTTTTCTCGTTTAGGCTTAGAAAAGCCAAAACGGATTGTCCAATTTGTTACGTTTTATTAAACAAGAATAAGATATCTGATGCTCAAGTCAGATTCATTGTATTACAAATTTCATGTACAAAGAACAAAAGAGGTCTCAAAATATGAATCTTTCAAATCTTGATTTATGCAGAAAACTAAAAACCATAAGAAAATCTTGATCAGTAAAGTCATTCATCAGAGTTAAAAAAGACAATCTAGCAACACTTTTACTGACAATGATACAAGACTATAAAAACTCCATTTCACTGATACACACAATGTACAAACTCAGTACTTCAAGTTCATGGAAACACATTACAACAAAACAGCAATGGAACAAATACAAAACGATAATAATGAACAGGAGATCGATGTAGTATGACCCATATGCCAACATACGCGTATATGATCAATAGATAAAAACAAAATAACGATTACCATTGCATCCTCTATCTTGCAGTCGCTGCGTATATTTCATGATGGCTCTTTAAACAAGGTTTTATGCAATCACATAGCGTAAATGACCTCTCCACTGCTATCAACATCGAGATCAGGATCAGAATCGAGGTCTTCCATGTCATCGTCCATCATGTCCAGGGTGCAGTAACCAGCAGGGGGTATAGTGGCTTCAGAGATTATCTGCATAATAGTTTCCAGGCTCTGCATGGGCAGGTCCGGCTCCTCAAATTGGCTGCCCATTGTCCTTTCATCCATCAGATCAGCTGGAAGGTTCTTTAGAAACCACATGTGGTTCTTAATTTCAGGTATTGTGATGCGCTGACAAAATGTAACGTAATCCGATAAGAATTATACAGTGACTAGATACAATATAACGATCTAAAGCGTAAAAAAAACAACTATTTAATGTGTAGAAAACAAAGATCAACCACTGACTAGTTTGTGTGATGCAAATCCAATACTGTGTGGCAGAGAGAGACTTGGAATCAGTTTCAAGTTATATTTTAGCAAATTCTTTAAGTTAAACTATACCAAGTGAATTGTGCATATTTACAGGATCATTTCCATGTCTTTTGATGATAAATCTTCAGTAATGACAACTTTCTCCTTTTATGCTGTTTAAACCACCGAATTTCACATACTGTGAGATACCAATTCATCATTCATTGCAAAGCCAAATGGTGAAACAGATTAAATAATCTCCTTAGTAATCCTACCCCAAATGCAAAAACAGATTTATATTTTAATTTATCAGAAAAGGAGTAATAGCTCAATTGGAAAAACACAAATTTCATTTGGAAAACAAATCACTCACTTGTGCAGGGTCAGCAACAAAGATCCTCGAGATTAGATGCTGACATTCATTAGATATTTGAACATGTTCTGGAATTGAATACTGAACATTTAGGACTCTCTGTATTGTCTTACGGAAGTCCTTGGGATTTTCAGGATCTTCAAACGGATAAGCACCAACCAGCATTACATATAATGTCACTCCACAGGACCACACATCTGCAATCTGAAGCAATGATACACAGAGTCACACATAAAGAAAATTACGCATATGGAAAGGAATAATAAATAGTACATTGAAAAGAAGAATGAAGACGACAAAGAGAAAATTAATTGATAATCAATCTCCAACTCCTTCACTAGTCTTTTCAGATGGAAATAACATCATCAAACTCATAGAACCATTCTTAAAGTATTACTACCCAAGCCTGCTCCCAAGAATGTTACTTTTCTTAGATATATTTATTCTCCTTATGTTAGAGGCAATCAGTCTTAAAGTGAACCTAGTAAACACACTTAAGTCATGGAACCAATGCACCAAAAACCGCAAGACTGACATAGATTAAATGAGAAATCAAGATACATGAAGAAGGGAACTGCTTTAAGTGTTGATTCCACATTTAAAAAAGATCAAAAAATGGAAAATATGGTAAAACCAATGCATTCATCACTAAGTCATCTTGCTTGCTGGGTGAATTGAGATTATAACATCATGCAGCCGGATAATGGGAGAAAAAAGGTCTCTGGACATAAGAACACTGATAATGGAGGCCAAACAAATTGATTAATATACCAAGTACACAGTTTGACCATGAGGAAGAGACGAATGACTTACACAAATCAAGAATTGACACAAATGAATAAAGAAACATATTGTTTAACAACAAAATCCCAATTTATCATGAAGTTTTTCCTTTCTCCAACTCAGAACAAATAGAAGATGAACTGCATAAAGTAAAGAAGTAAAGAGGAGATCAACAGAGTCTGGAATTCCTGGAAAAGCCTAAGTTCTTATATGAAAAATTGATAAGATAAGCAGGGACGGATGTACGTATGGCCAGCACTGGGCTCTAGCCCACTGCAAGCCCAAAAGCTATTATATATATATGACCTGAACTTTTTTTATTTTGAATTAGTCCAATTGAATAAAATGCACAAGCCCATTTCTTTTGGATACCAGCCCGCATTCCTTTATTTTTTTAAACCAGCCCACATCAAATCTAAACCACTTCCTCACAAATTTATAGCAAAATTCTTCTCCCAACAAAGCTGCGGGGTACATGTTCTTGTCTTTCTTCTCTCTCTCTCTTTTTTCCAAATATAAAATACAATATTGGAGGACAAAGAGATAACAAAATCTTCATCAACAACAAAAATAACCTTTTTAAAATTTTATATGTGGGTTTCTTGAGATCTCCCACCGCACTATTAAATCCTGGATCCGGCTCTGAAGATGAGCATTAAAGAATATCAGTGATATATTTACCTTGCCATCATATTCTTTCCTACGTAACACCTCAGGAGCAATGTACGCAGGAGTTCCCACTGTAGATTTTGGTTGTGAATGCAGCAAAGAAGACTGCAAAAGCACAATTAAAATCAAAAAATGAACAGAAGAAATTGAATACAATGTTCTAGACAGAGCAAACAGAGAGACAGACAAAATAACATTAAGCTAATCAAAATATTTAATCCTCATTTCACTCCCAGATAGTGGAGATTCGTGGCATGCATTACTAATTATATACAGTAGAAAATAGCTCGGTAATAAATATCACCTTGGAATACCCAAAATCACATATCTTCAACCTAGGAGCTGGGCTTCCATCCAACAGTGTGTTTTCCAGCTTCAAGTCCCGATGACATATTTGCTTCATAATCAATCATAGGACAGATAAATTAGATTCTATTCTATTAAAAGTAGAACTGTGATAGACAGATACTTCAGATTTATAAGATTCTGATACCATTGAATGACAGTAGCTCACTCCAGATATGAGTTGTTGAAAAAAGAAACGAGCCTGCGTGAGAAAGATATGCATAGTGTAAATTCTAAGCTACATTTATAGTGGAGAAACAATCATATAGGAGCAAGTAAAGAACCTCATCCTCATTGAATCGTCCTGCATTCGATATTCGCTCAAACAACTCTCCTCCAGATGCATACTCCATTACGATAGCAAGATGTGTAGGAGTAAGAATCACCTGAGGCAAACAATCAGAATATAATTCATAATGAAAGTTTTTCAGTCTCATTAAAATGTCCAAAGAGAACAAGAGACAAACCTCCTTAAATCTGACAATGTTAGGGTGCCTCAAAGACCTGTGATTAATAATTTCTCTCTGGACATTTTCATCTATCTGCAATAGACATTACAATGATTGATTGTAATTGATAAAGCATGATTGTAAATAAATCTCTCGAGTCTCGCCATACCACTCAAAAATGAACCAAAATAATTCTTTGATACTAAGACCATGTCTTTAAATCAAGTTAGGCCAGCACAGATAGGACTGGGTAGAGCTTCTAAACCAAGATCTGAATGTCGAAAACAAAACCACAACCATATCGGATATTTCATGAGGGACTGGATAATAATCAAAGAAGAGATTAGAGGATTTCATAGCAAATTTGATGATTATGCAGTCATATATATTGTACTAAAATATGGGATATGCTATTAATTTCATTTTCACAATAAATTTAACTAATACATTTGTCAGGATAAATAGTTGGAGACCAAAGTATCATACTTTCAAACATCAGGCATATTCTAGCCTAATAAAGGTAAAACATATATCATAGTCCAAATGGAAAATTAATCATAATGTGCCTCAACTTCAAAGAGCTGACACCAAAAAAAAAAAAAAATCAGTATATGAAGTTATGAACCACCAACAATAACAGTTTGTCCACCAAGAACAGCAGAGAAGTGCTCCAAGTATCAGTTCAAAAGTAAAAATGCAGTAAACAGACATAATTTGCAAAAATTATAACTGACCGGGTTGCCTCTCTCAATGTATTTAATAGCAACCTGCTCATTAGAATGTTTGTCTCTCATGAGATGGGCTATCCCAAAATTTCCAGACCCTATATTCTTAACAAACTCATATTGATCACTGTCATGCACAATCGGCACACGACCAGGACGCCTATTATGGGCTCCAAAGTCCATATTCCAGCTAAGTAACACAGGCACAATCACTACTACGATAAGGATAAACTTGTCCACACTGTTTAAACACCGTCAACAGGAATAAACAATGAGGAGTTCCAGTTGATTAGAGGGAGAGAACTAAAAAAGATGGTTTTGCACTCGGTTTTTGAAGAGAAAATTAACAGATTGTGAAAGTAAAAGTCAGATTATAAGCTTTCACGAGAGAGAGAGAGAGAGAGAGAGAGACTTCATATGAACTAATGAATCAATAGGGCTGGTATCTTGATTCAGATGCATTGTATAAGCAATACGATGGTGGTTAAATATGCGGTGAAAAATAAAAGAGATCGGAATCTTGATACAGATGCATTGTATTGTAAAAATAATATTATGGATTGATGATGACAGCATGGTGTCATTTGC
This sequence comes from Scutellaria baicalensis, assembly GCA_005771605.1. Classification (NCBI taxonomy): domain Eukaryota; kingdom Viridiplantae; phylum Streptophyta; class Magnoliopsida; order Lamiales; family Lamiaceae; genus Scutellaria; species Scutellaria baicalensis. The sequence goes on from CM016723.1 coordinate 44,141,568, forward strand.
ACTACTTGGACAGTTACAGATAAAACAATTTTCTCATATCGAATAAGTTTTTTAATGTTAGCTCCTTTCTTTATGACATGTTCCCTTTCTTTATTTCCGTTCATTTAGTATGAAAATGACAAATGCTTCCCTCATAACATTAGCTTTTCTCTAATTAGCGGTGACTAACGACAAGATTATTTAATGGTAATTACTAAAATGCATACAGCATAGAGCAAACTTGTTAGATTGCACCAACTCAAACTACTAATCAGATATTTTAAAAAACAATAGTCAACATCACATCTACCTCTACTTCTATTTTTTCTATTCCTTTACTTGCTTACATGCTAGAGCTTAGGATCAGACTAGGGCAGTAGGGGCTTTGAGTAACTTCCAGGAAACTCAATCCTCAAGTTCAAGAAGATGAAGTTACTATTTTCTGATTATCCATAATCAGTACTCATTTATTGATGGTGAAAGATTTAGAATCTGACTTTGCCCTTTTAAGTTAATAAACAAAATTAACCTACTCACGAAAAATAAATAACTATACAACTAATTAATCTCAAGTATGTGTCACCATCTATTCAAAGTATGATGTTGGTCCCTCAATAAATACATGATTTTCAGGAACTAAAGACAAAATATGCATACAAAAAATAATCAGTCTTAGTTAGAAATTGAGTACGGTTTCAAGGAATTTGTGTTTATGCACATCATGTTGGCCGTGGACTTTTTCCGTAGGCAAGTTGGCATAAGGTCAGTACAAAAACCACTGCTGCACACAGAATATGATATTCATTGAACCTAGTTTCACAAAATACTAGGATTATATTGTTGAGTTGTATGAGACATAAATTCAAACCATTATCAGAGCATTTGATGAATTCGATTGTAAATAATATGCAATTGTTAGTTGTTACAATGCATGTTAAATATCTGTAAGTTCTTATAAATAAGCATATAATAATCTTTATATATATTCTAATTCACAGATGACTTCTTTTACTTGTAGATATGTCGGTCAATTATTTGAACTAAGTGATGAGTAATCGACATCCATATTTCATCTCAAGTGATTTGGCTTAAATGATACAGGATGCAGCACTCACCCCAAAGATTAAGCTCATGCATAGCTGAACAGATTTGAGTTTGGTCAAACTGAATTATACTTTACCAAGACAACGTATCTATTGCTCAAACAACTTGAAGTACTATGTATGAATTGTATGTTACCAAGCTAATGAATGCATCATACCAATGATTTAGGAGCAAATATGGATGATTAAATAATAAATAAGACAAGTTTTTTTTTCAGTAGATGGAGCAGCTTAATTGAACTGGGCTCAGTTTCTCCTGTACTTGGTGTCAAGTGGAAGACAGGCCTAAGTAATCGGCCCAAAGCCTATCATAAGCTGTCCCCCGGAATTGAGAAGCCCAACAGGCCATCTGTGAAGTAACATGGAAGGATGGCCCCAGTAAACCGCATGAACATATCATCTTAAGTAGACCACACATGATACCACCTTGACCAAGTTCCTCATGCCCATGAACATGCAACCTCATGATAATGCCATGCACAAGATATCTTTCAATATTTGTTCCCCATGCATTCTTGTCTCCATAAAAGTTCTATATTTGGAAACCCAGCATCTATGGCCCCTTGTTTTCAGCTTTATTTTTCTAAAAGCAGATTACTGTAATTCAATTCTGAGCTGATGGTGCAAACACCCCCCCCCCCCTTCCCCCAATATTTAATTGTCAAGGTCACCTTGCTTCAATTCTAGAGAATTTTAATGTCTTTTTCACCGAACATTTATCATTCTGAATAATGCTTGCAGCAGCATATGAGAGGAATTACAAACTTACTATAATTTCATTAATTGACTGCTGTGGAAGCAGTAAGTAGTGTTCAAAGGTCAAACCTAGAAACACTATTACAATGCCAGTTGTATAAATTATTTAGTATGTTCCCATATAAAGCAAATCCAGATTATTTATTAGTAGTGATCATAAAAAACCTATTTTGGCATTTTCTTGTAAAATTTGGTTAGAGAAAAGATTGAGAACAAGACTTATAGATTGATTCAAAAACCTTATTTTAATTGTACAAATCCACAATAAAATCTTAATTAACTACCCAATTTATCAGTTATAAACAAGCTTTAGCAGCCCTCAAGCGAACGAAAAATATAAATGATATTACTTTAGCCTTTGTCATTTTCTAAAAAGGTCAAATTAAAAATATCTGTAAAACCGGCAAAAGCAAGTCATAGAACCCAATTCTCAAGAAAAAATATTCATATTGATATTATTTAAAAAAACAATGCATTTTCACTCAAAACAACTAGTACTGTGATTATGTTATGTCAAGTTTCTTATACCCCAAGAAGATCCATAAGTGTAAATTTATCACTAGCTCAATGACCACTCCTCTTCAATGACCGAAATAACTACTCATTCCCCCAACTTTTCACAATAACTGCTAAGAAGAGAATTCTCCACATTTCAGAGGCTCAGCAAAATACTGAAAATCACAATTACACCAAGAAGGTATTAAGGATTAAGGAATACTATGAACTAGTCTGGATGGAAAAGGTAGTCACTGTATGGTGTTTGGCTGTCGGGAATTCTCCCAGCAGTCCCCTTAGTCTCTATGGAGTTGGATTCATTGCTTGCCCTGGACTCTAGCATAAAAGCACTTATGCCTTTATAATTGAAAAGATTGCCATAATTATTTAACACTCTGCCGCATGGTGCAATCTCATTGCAGAGAATAAGATCCTTAGGATGATTATCACCCACAATCATGATCTTGTCATAAGCTGTGCCACTGGCTCCGCCCATTCCTCTGCCATCATCCTGAAATACTACTGTATGTTTGTCCATACAGACTCACTTGTGCTATTTTATATGCAATTCAGAAACCCTATCGTAAGAAAATTGCCAATTATGTTTACAGTTTTTAGGCAAATAGGCTTGTATACACGAAAGCTAAATTGGTACGTGGAGCAACTAGAATTGCATTGTTTTACAAGTTTCTCATTATTTTCTTCATTAGTTAATGCTTTTCATTTATTCAATACTAAGAAATCAAATCTGTAACCATGATTAGCTTTATTGTAAATGCAGTTAGCTCATAGATGCGAGCTAGAGCCGTCATAGATCATATTGCCCAATATTGGAAATATCATTTGAGTTATTCATTAATTATGCTCGGAAGATGATCAGCACTTGGACTTTAACAGAAAATTATGCATTATACTATACTCAATTCCTAAACTATAACAGCCACCACCTTTGGGTTTCTCCTATATGGACCACAATAACCACACGGCATTGATATTGCTTTCTTTGTAGTACAGGCTTGTAGCTCAGTCGAGCAATTGTTTTCGATGAATAATAAAAGTCAATTTGTTGTACAGGTTCTTGTATTTTAACAACTGTCATAAGCGGATGAATTACTTTGCAACATTAAACTCATCACATTTGGTAAATGCAGCTAATAACCAAAAGCAGTTCTGTTTCTCTCCAATTTAATCAGTTCAGCCTCCAGTGTTCCTAAAAGCCCAGGTTGATAGGGTTATCAGCTCAATCTCTTAGAAGATGTCTACAAACTCTCTTCATTATTTAGTGTGTTTCAACATTTTGAACTTTGAAGATCAAAACATAAAATTATGTTTGTTTTCTTTTTTTGTGGGAGGATCATTATGGAAAACTGCAAAGCAGACCATGAACACCACATGGGAGACATGTAGTCGCAGCAATGTTCTCCAATCCCAAAATACAACTAAACACGTCCACGTTTTCCCTGCATATTCTTACTTATACAATGCATATACCAATGCATCGCATCAAAACTCTTCTTCAAGAAACTTCCAAAACAGAAACAAAGATGTAGATTACATTATTAATAGTACAACTTACCTTATCCATCTTTTCTTTCCATAACTAGCTCGCTAAAACAAAGTTAACTTTCATGACACGTTCAACCTTCAACTGTAATCTATATAATAAAATCAAAATCCAATTTTCCGTATTGAGAAAGAGTATTTATACTATGATTCCATATTAACCTAAACCCAAGTGAAATGCGATTCATTATGCAAACAACGTCAAACATCCCACACCGACAAGGAACTGCATGCGAGGACTGCTACATGGTACAAACATGAATTAAATTTCTTACTGAACTAGAAATCATGTCCAGTAGTCAACTCAAAAGCAAATAAGAAAAGCCAAAAATGAATGAAATAGAAAACCGACCTTGTCGCCGCGCTCTATATACTTAACCGCAACAAGCTCCTTGGTCTGCTTATCCCTCATCAATCGAGCCACCCCGAAATTACCCGACCCGATATCTCGAACGAAGTCGTAACGATCACTATCGTGCACGATCGGCATATCCATACCCGGACCTATTGTCAATGCTGCCCGATCCATTTTCCCAAATGGATAGCTGGACAGTAATGCTAAAAACTCGGTCTCCTCAGTTCATCCGAATTACTGAGCCCAGTAAACGGCGGCGCCGAGGCGGTTATCAGAAAGTTGATCCGACTGGGATCGACGAGTTCAGAAGCCGGGTTTGACCTCGGTGGTTTGGAGAGAAGTATGGAAAGCTATTATGGTGTCGATATGGTGGCGAAGGATGGGTTTATCTCCTTGTCGCGTTTGTTGACGTCGCAGACTTGCAGCAGTGGGAAAGAAAGAGGAGATGGGAACGGTGTCGTTTCTATCTATAGCTGAGAGACGTTGAATACGACGACGTCAGCCTATCACGATGCGCAATTTGACAAAAATGTCCTGCCCTCACTTTTGGGTTTCATTTAAAATACAATCCTGCCCCTCCTTTGGATAGACTTTGGTAGGTCCAACAAATCATAATTGACGTTAAATATCTTTTAAGCCCAAACATGTTCTTAGTTTTCATCTTTTAATTTAAGTTTTGTATGTTTAAAATATATCGCAAAAACTCATATGCAACCGTCTCACATGCGACGGCACTCGCGCACGGTCAACCGTGTCCCAGGATACGACCGTGCGCGAGTGTTGTGTATAAGTATGTGATTTTTCACTATAAGTATGTGATTTTTTTTCCTCGCTCACGACCGTGCCCTGGAACACGACTGTGCCTCATTGAAAACTTAGAGCCAATCTGTGGCGCACGGTCGTGTCCTGGGGCACGATCGAGATAAGTATGTGATTTTTGTCTATAAGTATGTCTTTTTGTGATATAAGTACGTGTTCCAGCGCACGGTCAACCGTGTCCTGGGACACGACCGTGTCCCGGCGCACGACCGTGCGCGAGTGCCGTCGCACATGAGACGGTCTCACAGGAGTCCAACTCCTATATTATTCTTTTACTTCTTTTAATAGTAATAGTAGATGAAAAATTTTCAATTACAATTTAATATGAACATAACTTTTTCTCCATCTAATGTCTAGATTAATATTAATAATGGAAAATTCGATTTATATTAGCAGATAAAAACTTTTATGCATCAGTGATCCATGAACCTGACCCGACCCGTGCGTGTACGCGTCCCCACGCGCCTAGAACTCGCGCTGAAGCTCACCCAAGTTCGCTCAAATAGACCTACTTTTATTTATAGTTAGACCTAACTATTGTAGATAGGTCTAACTATACATAAAAGTATATCTAATACAATGTAATGGTACATGTGGGCAATTTAGGGTTTTTTTTTAAAAAATTAAAGTATGAAATTTAGGCAGAACGATAGGTTTAACATAACATAATGGTAGGTTTAACATAACGTAAATGTATGTCTAACATAACGTAGTGGTAGGTGTCAAAATTCAAAAACTAAGCGCAAAAAAGAAAAGGTATGAAATCTGGGCAGATGGGCAGGTTTAACATAGCGTAAAAGTATATGTAACATAACGTCAAGATAGGTCTAACATAACCTATTGGTAGATGCAAAATTTCAAAAATCATGCGTAAAAAAAAAAAAACACACACACACATCTGACCCATTCATGCACCTGATTCATAGGAGACCTACTCATATTAGCACAATAGTAACAAAATAATTTGATTTTGATTGCACAAGTAAGAAGTCTCTGTATTTATAAATAGGCACTCAAGTTACACTTATAAATGTTTTCTTTTTCTCTTTCAAAATAACCTTGAAGAATATTTATTAGACATCTTGGTAAAATGTACAAATCAACTACTTAATTATATGCGATTTAAAAAGGTGATTGTTTTTTTTAAAGGAATTTAAGTGACTATAACTTCATGCATGTATCATTTTGATATAGTTTAAGAACTAGTAGAATATATTTAATGTCATTTTTATTCTGTGTTATTCGTTTTTGAAACGAAATGCATATAATTTGTGAAAAAATAAATTTCCAATTTCTTAACATTAATTGTGATACTAACAGTTTTTCATTGTCATCTAGTTAGCTTGAATCAGAATGGAAATTTGAATTTTTTATTATTAATATTAACTTAGACATGTTAGATGAAAAAAAATTGGTGTTAAAATGAAATTATTATTCAAATTAACAGGTAAAAGGACTAAAATTAATATCTTTTAAATATAAAGAACTTAAAATTAAAATGTGAAAGAAGATTTAAAATCTTATAAGACAAGCATAGAGGACTAAAAAAAATCCTCTATTTTTAATTAAAGCTTACAAGAGTTTATTTGATTTTGATTTGATTAATATAAAATCAATTCAACATGATTTAAGCCTTATGGATGAGTCACGCTCTCTCATAAAAATAATAATAGTTGCAATTAAAAACTGAAAAAAAAAAAAAAAAAGAATAAGCAAACCTATAATAAGAATTAATTTAAGTTGTCTTGTACAAATTTAAGACTCATTCAACTTGTATTGGTAGGTAACAAAATCCATATGAGATATTAATTTCCATTTAATGTTTCACTTGATATTTAATAAATATACGATGTGAATTAAAACTAATGAAATATATAATGGTGGAGCGTCATATGTAATAGGAGATATGTGCTCAACAAAAGTTTAGAATGAGTAACAATTCTATGTACCTGGTGTATTGTGCAATTTGGGTCGGTTCGGGTCAATCCAGACCCGTGCATTTTTTATATTTTTCTTTCACTTCAGGTGTGTGACTTTTATATTGTATTGATGTTATATTTATGTTGTATTAATATGACATGTATGTAGAAGTATGTTGATTTTTATGTTATATTCGTATGACTATAATATTCTTACTTCAACTTTTTTTTTTTTGGTTTCAGGTGTGTGACATTTATGTTATATTAGTATGACATTTATGTACAAGTATATTGACTTTTCTGTAATATTTTCACTGTAAAAGAAAAGAATTACAACACAGTCTGTATATATATATATATATATATATATATATATATAGCTTTATGCAATATTATTAGTACTTACTAGTATTTCACCCGCGCGATGCGCGATTTATTATTTATTTTGATTGTTATATTAAAAAGTTATTTATAAATCATTTATTATTCTAAATTTTGTATAATATAGAAATATAATTTTCATCTCTTTTATTAATTTTTAAAGTTATATTTTATTATTAAAAAAATTATTGAGTAATGTAGAGTTTTAATTGAAGAAAGTAGAATTTGGTTGACCCATATCTCGCGTGTGTTATTCGAACTTTCTTGTGCATTCGTTTTATTGTGACATGTCATTATACATTATATTTGACAATATTAAAATGTTGGAATACAAATTTTGTAAATAATCTAAACAACGAAATTGAAAGCTTATATTCTATTTATCTTTTGAATAAAAATATATATATGGTCGTGGCTTGATAGATATTTTGATTATCATTTAACAATATAAGTTTTGAAATCTTTATTTATGTACAAAATTTCTCATAATTACAAAAAATATATTATAATTTCTTTTAACTTTAAAATTGATAATATGAATAATTATAAATATTAAGTAATTTTAGTAACAAAAAAGGAAAAAGATAATGAATTAACAACTTGAAAGCTTACATTTTATTTGTTTTATTTTTCGTTGAACTTTTTCACGGCTTGATAGATAATTTAATAAACTAAAGATTTTTAGAATTAATTAAATGTGACCAAGTAACAATGTAAGTCTTGAAATATTTATTCATATACAATTACATTTCTTATAATTACAAAAAATATCTTAAAATTTGTTTAACTTTAAAATTGATAATAAGAATAATTATAAGCATTAAGTAATTAAAGTTAGCAAAAACAATTAAATTCAGAAAAATTGAAAACTTACATCTATTTGTTTCTATCTTTTGTTGAATTTTTTTTATTGGATCAATAAATAATTTAAGCTAATGATTCTTGGAGTTAGTCAAAATTGTTCAATCAACAATATAAATTTTGTGATCAACTTTGAAATATTTACCTTGCACACAACATTTTGCAAAATTATAAAAAAATATCCTAAAATCTATTTAACTTTAAATTTGAGAATGAGAATAATTTTAGACATTAAATAATGATAGTTAATACACAAAAATCAAATTATTGCTCACTATTATACAACATTAATCAACAACACCAACAAATAATAATACATAAAAGTACTAGTAACAATAATGATGATGATGATGATGATGATGATAATAATTCTAAGTATAAAAAGTAAAATATATCATATTGAAAAGAATGCTAAATGATATGATTAATATTATTGAAAAACTATTATTTATATAAATATTTTATTGCTCATTGATGTGACATTTTTAGGAGGGAAAATGTCATTCTTGTAAATTATTCCAAAGGTCTTCTTTTTATATAGATATAGATATATATATGTAATATTACCAATACATTTATAGTTACATTCTCATACCTTTATATAATATCTAAATGTGTAATTGGCACCACATAAAGCTCCGAATAAAATCACATAAATGTATGTTGATCCAAAAAATTACATAAAAGTAATGATATTTGTATATAAAAGTCATACTAATTAATATAACATAAATATCAAACCAATACAACATAAAGGTCCAACACTTGAAATGGAAAAAAATTTAAAAGCGTACAGATCCGCCAGATTAACCCAATTGTATGAATCTAGTTTCATGCAATTGATGCTCATAATTTTAGTGTTTTGAAATTGGATGAAAATTAATAACTCTTAATAATATTGTGTTTAAGTCATGTATTCATTATTTACGTTATATTAACATACCTCACATGTCAATTATTGCTCATATTAGAACATAGTTATTTATATGCACCATGTCTATGGGTTGGAAACCGTGTATCTTGGTCGATCCAATTTGGCGTAGGGGTGTTAATACGGGTCGGCGGGGCGGGCTGGCCCACAACCCACCATAACCCTCCATTTGGCTTGGTGGGGCGGGGCGGGGTGGGCTTTTCTAATGGCGGGCCTCAAAATCTCAACCCAACCCAACCCACCAGTGAGTTGTGGGTTAGGCGGGCCGACCCACCAAATTATTCTTTAATTTTTTTTTAAAATTTCAAAGGAAATTGAGTATATATGTAACATATATACATTTAATAAGATATATATACATTTAATTGCATATAATATATGAAAACACTTTTTAAAATAATGCTTTCATAAAAATCTCTTAATTTCTATATATAAATAACACATATCAATATTCTATAACTCATTGTTTGCATGAGGTACGAATTATCATCACTATTAAACATTTCACTTTATTTTTTTATAAAAAAATAATTAAAAAATATATAAAATATAAAGGCGGGCCAACCCACCAAAAGCCCAATCCACCACGGACCAAACCCATTTTGACCCACTTTTTTACGGGCCTAAAATTACTCAACCCAACCCTTCATTTTTGTTTGGCGGGGCGGGCTGGCCCAAAGGACTTGGCTCATTTTTTACAGCTCTTATTTTGACGGTACTTTTCGCCTGCCTCATGCACAATTCATGCGGCTATACATGTGTTCAAGTCCACACTTAAACCTTAACCCGTGCGACTAATCTTTTTGTTATGTTCGCCTAACATTTTAGTTATGTTCATAACCTTTATGTTCACATAAGATTTATGTCATGCTTGTTTAATATTTTGTAGTGTATTACTTTTATGTTATAATATAACATTCATGTTATAACTAGGTTTGAACCCGTGCGATAGCACAAATTTTATTTAATATTTCTCTTATTTTTATGTTAAAGTAGTATTTTTTTTATATGTTAACAGCTTTTTTTATTAGTGTGATATTTTCTATTTATCCTTAAAATAATCTTTCTTATTGTTCTTTTTTTCATTTGTTCTTTAGCACAAACTTGTTAGGCAAATGCTGCTGTGCACCAGGTGCACGGATCTGGATTGGTGCAACTGGGGCGACCCGACCCGGATCCGCGCACCTGGATTTTCCTTTTTTTTTATTTTTTTTTTCGCTTCAGGTTGTTACCTTTATGTTGTAAAGATGTGACCTTTAAGTTATATAAGTGTGACCTTTATATATAAATGTTATGACCTTTATGTTTAGTAACTTAGGAAAAAATTAAGATTTTCAGGTTTTTTCGCTTCAGATTAAGACCTTTATGTTGTATTGTTGTAACCTTTATGTATAATTCTTGTGACCTTTATATACAAATATTATGACCTTTATAATCCATAACTTTGAAAAATATTGAAATTTTCAAAATTCAGTGCATTTTAAGGATGGATATATGTGCAGCTAATATTACATAAACGTAAATATGTACAAATTTTGCTAAAATTCTTCATTTTTTTCTAAGTTAGAGTATATAAAGGTCATTACATTTATACATAAAGGTCACACTTATATAACATAAAGGTCACACTTATATAACATAAAGGTAACAACCTGAAGCGAAAAAATAAAATTCAAAAAAAATAAATAAATAAAAGTGCGCGGATCCGGGTCGACCTGGACCCGACCCGAATTGTATGTACACCAGTTGCACAGGAGACTAACTCAACTTGTTAATATGGTTTTTTTATATGTGTTTTAACTGTAATATTAAGTATTTTCATATCTTTCTATAAAAAGTATAGAATACATCTCATTATTATGGCTCGAAGACATCTATTTTGTTCAAATTTTATCTTTAACTGCACTCATTAATTGCTTTACATATTGGTTTCCTTTGTAATTTTTTTTGTTCTTTTGTTTTTATTAATTTTAACCAATTCTTATATTTGTTGTTATAAAATTTTAATATAATTTTCCAATTGTTTAAGGGGTGTTTCGACTGGATGTGCACATCCAGATTTTGGATGACCAATATCCTAATTATGTTATTTATTTTGTTAAATTCTAGAATTCTAATTTTTTTCTACTTTATCCATTTTCTTGAAATTTTAAAAACATTTGTTTTTTTTCAAAATAAAATAATAGGACATCATCTATTTTTCCTATAGTTTCCTGATATGATATATGATAAATTAATTATAATCTAAAGTCTTAACAAACCCAAACTTATCAAAATTCATCATTTTCATAATCCACTTTCAAACTTGCAAAATCTACTTATATCTAACCCAAACATATCCTAATTTTTTAACACATATTTTTGTTAATATCAGAGTTTGAACTATTCTAAATGCTCTTTTTGTAAAATATTAGTAATTTCAATATTTCCATATTATCTTTTTTTTTTCTTGAATCCTACAAATATATTTCTTTCCAAAGTTATTTTTTAATTTGAACTTGCAAAATGTTATTTTGTAAGGTATTACTATCTTCAAACATCTTTTTTATTTATTTGTTTTAATTCAATGAAAAATAGTAGTATATTTACTCTTTAAAAAAAATTTGTTTTTTTTTTTTTACATAAGAATTTCATTTTATAAAGGTTTATGTAACATTGTTGTGTACCTTTTGTTTTCTTTTTATAAGAATTTCATATTATATAGGCTTATGTAACCTTGTTGTTTACTTAATTTTTTCCTTTCATTCCTCTCACGCGCCCCCACGCTCCCGGTGGGTGCACTCAAACCCACCAAGATTCGCTTCAGGCAGTCATACCCTCATGTTATGTTAATGTTACCCTCGTGTTATGTTAGGGTTACCCTCATGTTATGTTAGTGTTACCCTCATGAGGGTCACTCTAACATAACATGAAGGTATGATTAACATTGTTGTTTACCTTCATGTTATGTTAATGTTACTTTCATGTTATGTTAGTGTTACCTTCATGTTATATTAGTGCTACCTTCGTGTTATTTTAGTTCAGTGGTTTTAAACTAAGGGTATGAAATTTGGAGATGGGGTCACATTAACATAACGCGAAGGTAACCTTAATATAACACGAAGGTAACACTAACATAACGTGAGGGTAACGACCAAAACACGCGAATGAAATAAAGAGGCACGGGCCAGCCCAGCCCGCGCGCGACCCGCGCGCAGCCCAGTTGCACGGATCACAGATCCGTACAACTGGTGCACAGGAGAATAACTCCAAAACCAATGACAAAAGATTCAAAAAAATCACATGGCCAAAATATGAAGGCAAACATCTCAAAAAATTTGGAAAACAAAAAACACAAACACAAGTGACCAGTGGATACAATCTTTCCCAATCATATAAACAATGAAATGTGATGATTCAATGTTAAATTAATACTCTGAATTGAATCAAATATAGGGGAGAACTGAGCAGGGTTGTACATAAATTAAATTAAATATTTCTTTAGATGGAAAGACATCTACCAAGATTTGGAAATATCCATAAAATTTAGGAATTTTAACTTATCTTTCGAACCTGATAAATTTCCAAAAATCTATCACTTTTTTTTTAATGATTTTGAGTATTTACTAATTAGTAACTTGGCTATATTTGAAATACATTCATTTAGATTTTATAACTCAAATTTGTCAAGTCAAAACAAATTGTAATAACTTTTACCTTTAATTTCGACAAAACTAAATGTTTTATAATTCGAATTTGTCAACCCAAAACACAACATCATAATAAATTTTACCTTTACTAATTTTGAAAAAACTAAAAGGGATGAGTTAGAACCTTATTTTTACTTGAAAAATTAGAATTCAATATGAACTCAATCAATTTATATCATTTTTATGAATATTGTGACTGTAGTATGAACTTTAAAATCAAAGCACTCAGAAAAATTACCGTTTAATTGCTTGATGATTTATCAGAAACAGAAATTGAAAAATGAAATGAAGTTACAAAAATTCACCACCATATGAAATAAAAGACAAGACAAACAAATTGCATAAATAACAAAACCTTAACTACAATATTGCTAAAAACAAAAAGTAAACACTAATCTTGCAGAAAACAAATTGTTAGGAAATATTTGAGTATGTTTTGATGAGACAAAACCTTAGAAAAGTAACCCTCAATCTATCAGCATAATCTATCTAATAAGGTTACTGCAGCAAGGTCACTACAGGAAGATATAACAGAGAAAGCTTCAAAGAAATAATACTGCAGAGAATGGTGAAGGAATCTGGTAAACTAATAGGATACTGCTTACTGCAGGAAGCTACCTGGAAGAGACCATGCCAAAGCATACTGCAAAGTAGCAAGCTATCTGACAGGAAACTACCTGGAAGAGAGTCAAAGCATACTGCAAAGCAACAAGCTACCTGACAGGAAGCTACCTGGAAGAGACCATGCCAAAGCATATTGCAATGCAAGCACGAGAAGGAAGCTACAAAGCAAGCATGGGAAGGAAGCTAAAAGTTACTGGTAGAGAGAAAAAGAATGGAGCCAATCAAATGAAGACACGTAGAAAGCACAAAATTGGCGTGTATTAAAAAGAGAACAACACATTAAATGCTAGGAACCTACCCACCTTCAACGGGTAGATTTCCTACATCTATAAATAGACGACTAAAGAGAGTAAAGAGAAGATAGAGAGAAGCGTGTGGAAGAAAAAGAAGAAGAGGGGGAAAAGGAAAAGAAGAGAAGAGAGTGTATAGAAGATCAAAAGAAGAGAAGGAAGTTCAAACACTTTAAACCACAGAAACGCTAGATTACTCAGTCAATCAGTCTTGCAGCAAGCTACAGCAGAGCAACCTGCAAAATTAGTCGAACCTTGCTGCATCCAGTTAAAGAAAAAGACAAACCTTTTAAGAACTGTCTCGGAGTGCTTAGTGCTAAGACTAGGGTCCTGATAAGTTGTTCACTTTCTGAAGAAGAAAGTAAGGATCCTGTGTGGGTCAAGTAGGATCCTATGTGGGTCAGTTAGGAGAGTAGACAAGCAGCTGTGAGCAGGCTTGCTACTCACTTGTTAAGTCTGTGTTGTAATAGATAGATCTGTGTAAATCAACAAGATTAACAATGTTCCCTCTTGAGAAGAGGCAGAGAGGATGTAGAAGGATTACTCTACCTTCGAACTTCTGTATATCTATGCGTATGTTTGTGCTTACCTTTCTAACTGCATATCCAATATCAGAAGCACATCTTCCATACTTATGTTTTCAATAGAAGAAAGATTTCACAATATAACTCTGATAACTCCGAAGTAACCTCCCAAAAGGTTACTGCTTCTGGACTTAAGTCTTTCGGAGAAATTTTTTGAAAATTGAGTAGGTTTATTCACCCCTCCCCCTAAGCCTACTACCCCTTGAGACCAACACAAATTATAAATTAAGAAGGATATTTAAATGCAAGTTTATATCTGTGTATAAAAAAACAAAAATTGATCCTCCAAATCGAGTGTTGCACCAACATTTCTTTAAATGCTTCAAATCAAAAATTGTATTGTTATATGCAATAAGAAATTGAAAGCTTTGCGTCCTCAAAAGTTGAATACAACAAAACTCCTCTTTTCTTCCTTTCAGAAACTATATTTACGTCGAGAAAAACGCAAAGTAGATAAAGCATAATGAGTAAAACCCTTAGCATCAATAACTCCATGAACATTTACGTTAGTGATTTCCCTGGAACATAGATACAAATTAAACCCTATATTGATCTAAATTAAACCCTATATTGATCTGGAAGTGGTAATTATTTATTATATATACATTTACAAATATATGTATCTATACAAAAATCAAAAAAGCGGTAGACAACTAAGAAACTGATTGATCTTATCTTAGAAAAAAGATTAAATTACAATATTGTAACCAACTTTTTAAAAATTTACTATTTTGCTAGACTTTTCTGTTACTAAAATATAAAGATTCAAAAGTATATTTAAAGAAGGGAGGATTTCCAAAATACCTATTTTCATAAGTCAATGAACTTATCTACCAATTTTTTTTTAAAAATAACTTTTTTACCCAAATTTTAAAGTGAAATCTCCATAATACCCTTAATTTTAATTATATTTACATAAGAAAAGAATCCAGGAGACTCTACTCGTGTCCAGAAACTCTACCCGTGTCCAGGAAACTGGACTCATGTCCAGAAACTCTACCCGCGTCTACCTTTCAGATAAGGTGAACATGTCGTAAACACGCAATATAATATCGTGTTCACGATATGCAGAAAGGTTCAACATGTTGTGAACACAGAAAATAATATCGTGTTCAAGATGTGCAGAACTGTTCACATATCGTGAATACGGAAAATAATATCGTGTTCACGATGTGCAGAACTGTTCACATATTGTGAACACGGAAAATAATATCGTGTTCACGATATGCAGAAAGGTTCAATGAACACGAAATATAATATTGTGTTCACGATATGCTGATATCGTGTTCATGATATGCTGATATTGTGTTCACAATATGCTGATATAATATCAGAGGTATTTCCACTTTATGTAAATATAAACTTAAGTTGAGGGCATTATTGATATTTCGGCCAAAAAATGGATAAAAAGGTACATTTTTTTAAAAATGAGTAAATAAGTTCCTTGACATATAAAAATGGATAAATGGAGGTATTTCCACTTTAAAGAAAGCATAACATTTTTTTAAATTTTAAAAGCATAATTAAAGGAAAAAAGTTAAACGGGCTTGCAGAAGTGTCCTACCCCACCAAAGAGCGGTTTATGATGGGTTGTGCATGCTACATTTCGCTGGCCTTTCTTAAGAGCTCTAGTCTTACATATAACTTTCTTACATATCCTATACTAACATAGAGCATATGTAATACACATGATTTTAAAAAGAAATAGATATTATAATAATATTAGTTAATATTAAATATTTATGCCAAAGATGATATTGTTTGATTAATAAATATATTATTTATTGGTTGAACATATGTTGTATTTGCAGATATACATAAATAGTTTTTATCTGTTATTTTGGAAAATTATATGTTGATATATCTACTATTACAATCAACACTTCCACAAATTTTGATTTCTCTTAATAAAATATAAAATGACCCTTAACTTTCGAACATTTTGATCATTCTTTTTTATCAACACCTTTATTTTAGATTTTTCCTCAAATTCGATTTGATTCGAAAATTATTATTGAAAATGTCGATATAATTCAAGAGTTGATTTTTTAATATTGCCTAACATTGTGGGTGATCATTGTTGATTTGGGCTTCTTGAAAAAGAGAATGTGTACTAAAAGAAATACAAAAAGAATCGAATAGACGTCCATAAGTGAGTGGGTAGCCTGAGCTCGAGGCTCGAATAGTCTTGATATGCAACCTGTACGCGAGAGAGTCATGTAGCCACATATTCTTAATTATAACCCTCTAAGGTGAAGTCAATATATACTAGAGAATCAACAAGATTTTTCCGATATAAACAGGTTTGAGGATTTCTAACTCTTTCGTAATGGATTCAACCTCACTTCTTCGATTTTCAATTTCTCAATTACTAATTAATAAATTCTTTTGGGCAAATAATATACCGTCTCGAACCTCTCTTCTCCAATCCAACTTCTAATTTTTTTCATTTTAATGCATAACCCACAATATTTTTGCTCAAAATGGGTAAAATATGCATAGTTTTCCAACTATCATATGCTCAACTAACATGTACTTAATTAAGTTTCAATATCCCATTCACTACTATTCATTACAATTTCAACTTTTAATTTCTATATAATCCTACAAATGAATGAGATGATCACTTCAAAAAGTTTAACAGTAATATATCCGGCCCAAACTCTCACTCAATATCTGATGGGCTGTTTTTAGAACCCACTTAAAAGGTCCATAAAATTTTTATTAGGACCCACTCGCAAGTTGCAACAACAACAAATCATCATTTTCCTTTTAAATTGTAAAGGTTTTAACTATCCCCACCCCCATCATTTACTAGATTCACCACATTCCTTTTAGAATAAATTAAAATAATTAGATAAAGACTAGAATGTCCTTACTAATTGATAAATCAAGAAAAATTCAAAAAGGTGGGAAAATGTCCACCCTCCTATCCACACCCCATTTTCCTCTTTTTTTTTTTTTTTTATCCAACTTTTCACATTCATTCCAAGTTTGACTGATTTCCAAAATTTTGTTAAATAAATCCAATTTATCATTTTTCAATCTATATTCTTCTCAGATCCAAAATCATTAATAAATCAATATCAGACCCAACATGCTTCCGTAAAATTAATCAATTCTTTGGAATTCATACATTTCTTTGACCAGAATAGCACCGGGTGAGATGGTTTGCAACACCACCAGTTGGAAAATTACTGCCCCCAAACCGTTTTACGAACAGCTCCTCACTGTTCAACTTCAACCCTCATGGAAGATGGTCTGCATGTTATCCAACTCCTTCAGCAACTGCCTAGCACAACCTTGGTTCATTTCCTACACCAGGTGTACAAGGTGATCCTTCCAATGGATAAATTAAAAATACTTCAACACATGTTGGAGCGAAAAACCCTCTTTTTATTAAGAACTTAAAATATATATTACATCTGTAATCTTCTTTTGGGAGGAGAATACTAGATCAGCCTCTCATGGAGAAAGCTGTCACTCGTATACACATAAACTAAAAAATTAAGAAAACTCAGAATTGTACAAAGATGTTTTTTATTCTGAAGAAAACTATAGAGAATGGTTGATGTCCTTAGTTTCCTTCTGTCTTGCTTATTTATAGGAAAAATTCGGACTTGAAGTGCGGATTTCAAATCTAGTTTTGGCCAACTGTCTCATTTTCTTAGTGGATCCACCACTAAATTAGTGTTTATCAACTTTTCCTCGTGACTCATCCCATGTGATTGTTGTCGGAGAATCTTCATTTTCTTCCCGTGACTTTTATCCCATGTGATGCTTGTGGGGAGTGACTCATTCCATGTTACCTTTATCGGGGAATCTTAGAAATTTGGCCTTCGTGATCCCTGCGGATAACTTTTCTTTTGGGCAGGTCCTTTGTCTTTGTCCGCCCTACTTTCTCGTCGGTCGGGTTTGGGTCGGAATCCTTTCCCAAACTCGGGTTCCTTCTGCTCGGGCATGATTGACAGATCCAATCCATCCATCGGCCTACATGCGCCATATTACAGAATTTCCGGTAGGTTTCTTTACTTACCGGAAGCTTGTTTTCCCAAAGGATCCTTCTCTTTGTTTCAAAAAGGTGCTCTGCAAAGCCTGTGGTTGTTCCTATCATTGAATTCAGGAAGAAAGATCCATTCGTTGAATTCTGAAAGAACTTGAAGGAATACTTGATTTTGTCCATTTCATTTAGACAAACCCAAAGTCCCCATGCTCGTCGGGTAGAAGCTTCGTCTTCTGAAAATGCTCCTACCAAAATTGGAGTTTCTTCCGGAGAAGTTGTCTTGATGGTTTTCAAGGCGTTTCCGTTCGGTCTCCTCAGCTTGATGAAATGAAAGGCTTCATGAAAACCTTTCTTTGCTGGTTCTGGAGCTGCACTAAAAAAATACAATTCCAGAATATCACCTCTGGCCAAATGTGGATTATTGGCCTAAGTCTCGTGCACCGCTACCCCAATCCATTTCGGTAGTTTCGAAATTTCGAGGAATCCTGGTGAAACGGTATAGATTGAAGTAAGAGCTCCAAAGTTATACCATTTATGTATTTCGTTTGGATGACTTACTGGTCTCATCCAAACTCTTGGGTATTTTCCAGAGACATCCACAATTGTTCTCTCCGGATTGATACTCTTCCTTGTGATCAGCTTCTCCCATTGCTTTTAGTAAACCTGCATAGGGGAAACTATAATCTCATCAGTTTGAACCTTAGTTTTGTCAGTTTGTGGCCTAAAGTTCAACTCTTCCTCTTTTACCCCAGAGGTGCTGGGTTGACTTGAAGTCTCGGGTTGTGACACCGGAGCTTTAACATTTGCCACAATTGGTGTATCCTCAAGGAATACATCATCTGCAACACTCGTGGTTATGGTATTTGAATCCATAACTACCGGGTTAGAGACCCATTCTCTTATTTCCCCTTTTTGCATCCTTGGAGATGCAGGCTAGAGGATAGGCTCCCGTAGCAATAAGAACAATTGTCTATGTGCGTACTGACATGCTCGTATTAGACCAGAGACTAATCTTTGATCAGCCTGTTGAAGTCGTCCAGTGACTTCTGCATTGATACATAAAGTACCAAAGCCTCGTTCTAGGCTCTCCAGGTTTTCTCTGAGATGTCTAACTCATTTGAGGACCTCGTCAGCAACGTGTCCTTCCATTTCGTGTTAAGAAATCTTTTTGCCAGTAAGAATAATGGTCATTTTTTGAAAGCCTTTATGACTGCAAAGAACTCCTTCTCGTTGATATGTCATCGATTTGCTTCACTGTTTGTGAATAAACCGCTACAGTATTTGCATGACATTTCTTCGTTTGGTGTAGCTTTCATAAGGACAGCTGCCCACCAATGATCACTGCGTCTTGTAAAGAACCAGTTCGTCCTCGTCTTGACGTATAGCAAGTTTTGAAAGTTTTTGACAAACCTCCTTAAGTTGTTTTATCCCTTCTTGGTGTTCATCTTCCCATTTGAATATTGCGTCTTTCTTCAATAATGGGCTAAACACTTTCCTGTAATATGCCAGACTGTTTATGAACATTCCGGCGAAGTTAACAACTCCGAGAAAACTCTGAAGTTATTTCTTGTCCTTGAGGGTATCTGGAAATCCTTGAATCTTTTCCACAATGTGGCTTTGTAGGATAATTCCAGATTCATCGATTTCTATCCCAAGAAATTCGATCTGCCTCATAGCAATTACTGCCTTCTTTTCAGAAAGCACTAATCCTTCCTTGTGACATACATCTGAAAAGGTTTCCAAATTCTTGAGATGCTCTTTCATGTTTTTGGATGCAATGAGGATGTCATCGATGTACACGAACAAGAAGCTGAAATAATCTTTGAAAAGATTATCCATCTTTCTTTGATATATCTGGGGTGCATTTGCCAATCTCATAGGCATTACGTTCCAGATATAATGTTCTTGTGGTGTGGAGAAAGTTGTAAACTTCTTACTTTCTTCCTTCATCATAATCTGGTAGAATCCAAACTTGCAATCGAATTTTGAGAATACATTGGCTCCTCTGATACAGTTGACCAGGTGCTCTCTACTCGGGATGTAGTATCCATCGAACTCCAAGATGTTATTAATTCATTTGTAATTAATAACTAGTCTTTATTTTCCTCTCTTGATTTCTCCATGATTCCTTACAAGGAATCCCGGGTTGCTGTATGGAGAAACTCCTGGTGAAATCAACTTAAGGTCCAGATGTTCCTTAAGTATTTTCTGCATATCCTTACGATCTTCTTGGTTCATAAGGATTGGCTTGTATCTCACGAACTTGTGTTCCTTTCCGGATTTAACCTTCAAGGATGCTTTGAGCTCGTTCTTGTTCCACCATGTCAAAGGATTTTCATTGTAATTCCTTTGGATCTTCTTCTTGACATCTTCGAGTGAAATTTGTTCATCAATGGAAATCTCACTCGATGAATTCTCCAATAGGCTTTTCATTAATTCTGCAATTGCCTCTAGAGGTACTCGTTATTCTCCTTGTATCCTGAATGAATACAAGTTATTATCCCATCTTTTGGTATCCTTCTTTTTGAACCATATTGTCGATAGGATAATAATGCATCATCAAATCTTCTTTTATCCGTCATTTGTGGATTTCGAAGTTTGGCTTCATCACCACATGCGAAAATTAATGGGCATTTTTCTGTAGAATGCCTCGCGCAGTCTTTGGACAATAATCTTATGATCACATAAGGTTGTGAAAATAAGTCTTCTTGTCTCAATTTCCTGTGTAAAACGCTTGAATGTTTGTAGGAATTTATTACCTAACAAAACATATGCTCATGTATCATGGAAATAGATTGGTAGCGTCTTTACTTTGTACCATGGGGTACCGCCTGCTCCTCCGATCATGATTTCCGCTTGCTTGATTCCTCGATTAAGGATAAGAATCCTTTTAGAGAAATCTCTTCCTGCGATAGCTAGTAGATCTTCTCCAATTTCTTTAGGGAAAACCTCCTGCTTTGCAGTACATATTCCAGCGTCTGAGTCAACATAGACGGCGAAATATTCGGCCTTGTATTCATCATATATCATTTCGATAGAAATGTATATGGAGAATGGGATCGTGGTCATCTGATTCTGTATCTTTTATCTGCCACTGAGAACTCCATTTCATCTTGTAATCTTTCCCAAGGTTTATGATCCTCGAGAAATTCGATCCCAAGTATCATTTGATCTGGGATCCTTCCTGCAATTCCCCTGATAGTCAGCTCAATTTCACCCATTTTTAGGTTTTCTTGAAATTTTCTGACTATTGGTTGTTGGAGGTAATATAGGACATTACAAAAGATATTGGAAGTAGTAAAAAGTGGTGGATCTTTAGGAAAAGTGGGAGTGTAAATAACCTTTCCAAATATTTAATTATTTTATTAATAAGGTTATTTTTGTCTTTTACCCTTTTCTTTTATCTTTAATTTAAAATTATGGGGTGTGTTTAGTAATACATGGGGTGTGGATAGTTCAAACCATTGTAAATTATAATCTTGTCCGAACATTTATATAAATATCAAAATTATAATTAATTTGAAATTAAAATTATTAATAATAAAGGTTGTGAGATTAAGTTTAACAATCTAAAATCTATCTATATCTATACATAATAATAAGAAGTTGACAAAATTTAATAATTTATCGAATTTAAATTTCATTTTGGTTTTCTAAATTAATTTAATAATTTTGAATCAAGCTTCTATCTCAAGTCATTAGAATTAAGCTTCCTCTACAAGCCATTAGAATTAGGCTTCCTCTACAAGCCATTTTCTATTCCTATATAAATGATGTATGAAGTGAAGATGGAAGTCTCACTAAATAAGGATGTGCTAGCTTATTGAAATAAATGTTATAAATATCCAAACAAGAAGAAAAATAATGGAGGGTTGAAATATCAAAAGAAGAAGAAAATAAGTGATGGAAATAAGAAGAAAATTTGAGATGAAAGTCATTTTATAAGTAATGTATATATAACAATTCATTCAATGAGAATGAACTAGATGAAATGCAGACTAGAAATATCAAAAGAAGAAGAAAAATTGGTGATGGAAATAAGAAGAGAAATTGAAATGGAAGTTATTGTAATATATAAGCAATGTATATATAATAACACTCATTTAATGAGGATAAATAGCATCAAATGGAGGTTAGAAATATCAAAAGAAGAAGAAAAATTAGTGATGAAAATAAGAAGAAAAATCGAGATGATAGACATTGTACTATATAAAGAATGCATATATAACTACTCCCTCCTAATGAGAATGAGCTAGCATAAAATATAGGTTAGAAATATCTGATTCGTTCCCGATCCATACTCATTTCTGATTGTTTACAAAAAAGGTACAAGGAAAAGAAAAAGAGAACAAACTTATCTAAAAATTTGTTTGCAAAAAAAGGTATAAGGAAGTTGATTAGAGACGATCAGGAGACAGAGTTGACTCGGATGTTGGATGGTGGATCGAAGTCGGAAGCAGGGGATCAAACATGTCCTCTGGCAAGTCCACAGTCGAACTGAGATCTAGTTCCTCGGGTGCTGAAGGAGACGAACTGGGACCAGGATTATCGAGGTTTTTGTCGGGAAGAACTTCTTTGAGTGCTTCCTCTAAACAGCCTGTCCACCAGTGGGCATCAACATCTTCATTTGGATCCCCGTGCCAGCCAGGAGGAATGGGAAATGTTTGTTGCAGCTTCTCACCCAGTGAATCCACATCGAACTGGAAGGCCTGCCCCACTTCTTCTTGGCAAAGTCTGACCCCCTCTCTAAAGTAAGCCTCGGCCATCGGAGCTGCCTTCGAAAGGAAAATGACGGAATTCCAGAGACAGAATAGGAGTCTCTCTCGGAAGTTCTCCACTGTTAACTCCATTTCCAAGCTCCGAGCAAAGTGATAAAAGCCCTCGTTCCACATGGCTTTACCGAACTCAGCTCGGGTGCTTTTCTCCTGCTCTAGTTCTTCCTTCAGCCTCCGCAGTTAGATAAGCAGACTGCTTTTCCATGGCGAACTTCTCCTTGGCCAGCAACAACTCTTCCCTCTTGGCCACCTCCGAACAAGCAAGTGCCAGTTCCACTTCCCGCTCCTCCAACCGAGCGGACAGATTTTCGGCTTTACCGGCATTGATAGTTAGGTCGCTCTCCGATGTCTTCTTTTCCTCCATCACATCCCTCAGTTGATCTCGTCGGCGGAGGGCCCTTTTGCCCACACTCTCAAAAAATTTGGTCAAGTTCACCGCCCGAGTCAAGTTCAATCTCAGCTCTTTTTCTTCAGCATCCTCCTCCTCCGCAGCTTTCTCACTTCGAACGACTGCTCCCTCCTGAACCTCCGAACTAGCCTGAGGTCCTCCATCGGTTCTCTGCTTCTTGGGAGTTTTTTGCGAACTGGAAGACCCTTTCTTTTTCCTGCATAAGGAAGTTGTAGCTTCAGCTGCCTCCTCGTTGACCTCTTCTGCAGGGTCAACAACATCAGAAGCCTGGGCAGCAGGCAGCGAAGAAGAAGGTCGAGCACCCACGGCAGCCGGGGAGGATGCAACAAAAGTACTACCCCCCTCTGTCGAACTGGGGGCTTTGGAGGTCAGTTCGGCGAGGCATCTCTCCTCTTCCTGACGGAAGGTCGCCGCTTGTTTAACATTTACCGCTCTTTCAGAAGGAGAAAAAGCAGTCTTCTTTGCCTCAGGGGTCTTTGGGCCGAATTTGAAGAACTTGTTCATCGTCTTGTCTGCAATAAAAACGATTCAAGTTCTAAGTATGATACGGTTCGGCAAATTAAAATAGAGATAATAAGAGAAATAGTTCAAGCAACCTAGATTGAATTTCCGGGGAACTTGACTGTTCGAATAAAATCCCCAGAAATACAACAACGACTCACAAGAACTCATTTGTACTATATCAAACAACCCCCAACGGAAGATCCTATCCAAGGCTGCGATCTCAAAATCCCATTGAGGAGCAGGGTCAGCCTGGTTCGAAGTCTCAGCCCAAGGAATAGATCGGAAAGGTTGGTTCGCTAGCGCACGAACAAAAAAATAATACTTCTCCTAGGAGCTGATCTTATCATCTCCTGACGATTAAAATTGAGCTCGTTTCCCGCCACTACGGGGACTCAAATAGAAGCGGTAGGGATTGGTGTGTTTAAGAACGAAACAAGATCGGAATCAATCAGAGGTTGGTTCGACGCCCATCCACTTACACACCATGTAAAAAGACACGATGTAACTGATGGAGTTCGGGTGCAATTGGTTTGGACATACACCAAAAGCCAAACCAACCTCTCGGAAAAAAGGATGGATATGAGGAACTAAACCTAGGGTGACATGTTTCAAAAACCATGTCTGACAACTAGCAGGGGCTCGATGTGGTCGATCATCGGGACTAGGAATCACAACAGTATAACCCCCCACCATGAGCGAACTCAAAAGAATGGTGTGAGTATGGGTTGTTTTGGTTGAAGAAAAACATTATCTACAGTTTTTTTGCGAGATCTTTTTGGGGGATTAGAAGGGTTTTGAAGGCTAGAAGAAGAAGGTTTGGGAGTTGAAGATTCAGAAACAGGGTGTAAAGGGAATTGCTCAAACCCTTTCTCTGATTCGCTCTCGTCTCTCAGAAGGGTTACAGAATCGGAGGACGCCATTGCAATGAAAAAGGAGAAGGAAGGGAAATGGTATCTGGCTTGTTTGAGAAGTCCTAGAAATTGCAGAAGAAGATTTCTTGCTTATGTGAATATACAATAATTTTGCAGAAGAGTTTTCTTGAGAAGAGAAGATGATATATATAGGGAGAAGACGACTCTTCGTTTTTAAGGGGAAAATTTGGGTGACTCTTCAGTTTTGGGGGGAAAACAAAAAGTCACGAATTTTCAGCCATTGGATACGATCTAATCTAACGATGGAGGTGAAAAGGCACCTTGGGATGAGGGAACTGACTAGCATGCGTTGCGTGAGAATGATTGATGGGACGCGTTGCTTCTAGAGAAAGCATCACATTTAGTAGCAATACGAACTACATTGGTACGTGTACACACGCACTTTGAAGGGAGGAGTACTGATGTGGTCGAACTGATCACATTCGAATTATTTGGGAAAGCGAACCGGCTCGAAGACAAAAAACCAACCGATGCGAACAGGACGGAAAAGCGAGCAGAACATAGGTGCGAACAGAAGAGTTCGCAACTCACAAGAAAACAAACACGAACTAACTAGACTTTCGGGATAAGAGGACGAATTGATCTTGAATATATGAGACGAACTAGTTTAAATTCAAATAACCGCGATCGCGGATAAATCGCCCACTTTCCAATTTTTTAGGAAAAGTTCTAACTGTCACGTCCTTCAGGGAGTATTTATAACCTTTATTCTTTTATTCTAAAACAGACACAAGAAAACACATAAAATTATTAGAAGAAAATAACTACTGGTTTTTCCGGATCACTGACTTGAGCGTCGGAGTCTCTTCACGGTGAAAAATCCCCGGTGTTCTTTGTTTTTGCAGGTATTCCTAATCGGAGAATTCCAATCTGCATCGGAGAAGAAGAAGACTGGATCGGGAAAGAATCAATATCAATATATATATATATATATTGATGATGGAAATAAGAAGACGAGATGAAAGCATTTTAAGATATAATGAGATATTAACAATATGAGTGACGCTTGTGCGCCCCAGGGATATGGTGCCCCCAAATTAATCATCATATGATGTTAGATATATACTCTACAGGTATCATGTATATACTCTTCAGGTATCATATGTATACTCTTATATACATATGATACATGTATGGTATATTTATAACACCAAGAAATATAACACTTATAGAGTACATATATAACACTTGAATGACATGTATATAACACCTAGATCTGTGCTCCTATGTGCCCCGGGGGTATATAAGTTTTTGCCTAACAATATTAATTTGATTGTCATATCGATTATCCAAATCCATTGATTATAAGTAATTACATTACCAAAAAAAAAAAAAAAAGCCATTTAGCATTACAATAGAAAAAATATATATATAACCACTTGAGAGAAAGAGGAGCAAAGGAAAAAATGATAGGATATGGTCATGACTCCACTGTTTTTGGACATATTTAAAGAGGAGGAAAAATAAAGATGAGGGGAAAGTGAAAATCTTTTCAAATGCAATTATTTATATAAATTGAATATATCAAACATTTTTATTAATATAGACATCCAAAACAATATAAATTTTATTCTTAAATAATATATTATTATACTATATGATCAACAATAAAAATTATTATTAGATTATATAACAAGTCGCGCATCGCGCATGTTCACTACTAGTTTTAAACTATAAGAAAATTGCAACTTTCATAATTGTTGTAATTCAAATCACAATTCTATCTTCCAACAACTGAAGCCCAAATATATTTGAAAAAGTGTCCTGTGAGATATCATGTTATTTTGAAAAAAATAATCATTTTGACTGTTAAATTACAAAATGTATATATATGTACATATATCATATTTGATTTTCAAAAACTGTATTTTAATTCTAACATTTATGAAATTAGCAACAACTAGTTAAATTTTAAGCCATGGTTCTGTCTATTTGTGATCTTGGGTGCATTTGCTTCAATATTGATTTGGCTTCATTGTATTTATGTGATTATAGAATTGTTTTGAACACATGTAATAAACTATCAATCCATCATCATGAGTAGTCATATCACAAGGTTAAGTGACATAAAATTGGACCTTTTTTATATCATGAGCTTATATTTTCTAAACAAACAATAATTTTGTTGATAATAGTACATATCAAGCCTAATAAGGGCAAACAAACGGATACTTACTGTATCATTTTCTTAGAAGCAACAACTCGTAACTTTGTGAGTTCTAAATATGTACTTTATTCTCAAGCTCATACAGTAAATATTTTAATGGGGGCATTCAAAGGATAATCTCGAAAGTGCATGCTCGTGAAGTTACAGGAAATATGTAACTCAAGAAAAAGTTTAGAAAATATTTTGTTTAATAAATAAAGTATTACTTTTCAAATGAAAGTAAACAATATCTTATAGAAAATAACATGTTTTGAAATAAAAAAATTAATGCTTTGAATTAGTTTTAAAAAATGATAATCAATATTTTCTAACGATGTTTTTTTAGCAATAAGTGACATGACTTTCTTGAAGTAAACATAAAATTGCAGGTAATACTTTTTAGTAAAAATAATAACATTTTTTTTGAAGTGAAAATAATACATTAAGTTAGTTTAGAAAAAATGTCAGTAATAATTAAAGAAGTATTTACTGTAAAAAATAAGCTTTTTAAGATTAAAAATAATAATATTGTTCAAATCCAAAACTAATATGTTCATAACAATTCACAAAAACTCACACAACAAGAACTATGAAATGGCCGACTTAACAAATTTCTACATGAATGTTTAAGTATGGCTTATGAGTTTGTCCTATGTTACATAACAAAATTTGCGATTTCACACAAGACCTACTCTCATGTTTATTGATTGCATTAGCCTAGGATTGTACCTATTGACCTGCCTAATTACGTTGACTGATCGCATTCAATAAATTATCACAAATGCTGTGTGAGAATCGTCGCATGGATTAGAGACTTGGAGATGCTCCAACACAATTTTTTTATTGTAAAATTTACAAACATTCATAAATTACAGCAAAACATAAATAAGAACCATCAAATCGTTATTATTATATAATTAAAAAATGTGATTGAATGCCCAAACAAAGCCTTGGTTAGTAAGAGTGCAGATCTTTTTTTGAGACGGGTGAAAACTATAACCTACACTTAGCAATTCATATAAAAATTTATGGATATGAGTTCACTACATGGACAATAAAGATCCATTTCACAAAAAATTATTCGCGAGACCGTCTCACATGAGTTTTTGTGAAAAGGAATATTTCATAATATTTCTAATTATTCATTTATTTAATCATTTTTCAATTTTATTATAAATTGATGATCAACATATTTAACACACATAAACATTATTTAATATAGTTTTTGTTCTTTATATTTTTAAATTTAATAAAAAATTATATGATTAGTTGAATGAAACTTAACGTAAAGAAAATATAAAAATAATAACTTTGTTTTCATTTCAAGATATGTTTGTGATTTTTCGAGCTTCAATTACTTACATGGAACCCAAATTATACACAAAAAACTCATGTGAGACGGTATCACGGATCGATAGTTTTCGTGAGACGGATCCTTATTACCATGAATTGAACTCATATCCACAAGTTTTCATATGAATTGTTAAGTGTGGATTATGGGTTGGTCCGCCTCACAGACAAAAGATCCGTGAGACGGTCTCACACAAAACCTACTCCAAATATATAAATGGATTTTAGAATGAAAACAAAACAAGTTAAATTCTTAATCACAATCCAACAAATTCCATCTCCGACAGATGTAATTCCCAGTCATTGTATTTTGTCGTCGAACATCAAATTTGAAATTAAGGAATAAAAAAAAGTGGTGAATATTTTTGTTGAAAGTCTGGAAAGTTGGCTATGATTTGCAGTGATGGTTACTAGTGGACTGATTCTTTACTGAATTTTTGGACCTTAACCAAAATAGCTAGAGTCCAAATCCGATCACCATTTTCATAGGTGAAAATGAAATTAACATCAATTTTGATTTTGAACAAAATACAAATCCTTCAATATTACACGTGTCAACAAAATATTGCCACACAACACAAGAATCACATCATGCACTGTTCCAAGGGTACGGTCAAGTTGGAGAGATTTGTGGTAAAATAGGGAGAAATCCTTAAAACAACTCCAAAATTTATCTTGAATATAGTTGTTACCTCAATCGTTGTTATAATTTTAAGCGTTATAGTTAATCTATATATATATATAGTTGATGTACTCCCTCCGTCCCGCTCCAAGTTACCTACTTGGACTGGACACAGAACCTAAGAAAATGCACTTGACTTGTTGTTTTAGGTTACTTTTTGATTAAAAAAGTGTTTTTTTTATACTTTTTGCCCACCTTTTTTGACATTTTGGTTACTTTTTGATTAAAAAAATATTATTTCTTTGTCATTTTGGGGTTGGCAAGTTCGATTGGGACGGACGAAAATGACAAGATGACAAGTTGGAGAGGGACAGAGGGAGTAGTTTTCTAACTTATAAAACTAATAGTGATTTCAAAATAACATTGATTTCGAAAAAAAAAAAATTTATTTTAATAAATATAGTAAGTAGAGGTTAGTGAGAGAAAAGGAGTAAAGGTAATTAGGGTTTATGGAAACGATAAGAGTTTAACTTGGAGGTTGAGCGAGGAAGACGTAGGTTTCCCAGATAAGAGCAGACAGTTGAGAATCAAAGCAAAGTATCTGGTTTTAATTGGATCATATATACTCCCATTCCTTTCCTTATTTTACTTATGTTTTAACATATTTATTAGAGATCATTACTTTTCTCATTTATAAAGTCAAACAAGGAACTGTATATATCCCAAAAACTCATGTTTCACGGATACTTTTCGTGAGACAGATCTTCTCTACCCATAATTTGAACTCATCCCGCAAAATCTTATATGAATTATCGTTTCATATAACAAAATCCGTAAGATGGTCTCACAGACCTATTATTTATTTATATGTAGATCAAGGGTTAATGTGTCCCGAGATATACAGTACCTCCAACCTTAATCCTGATACCCTTCAACTAATATGATTAATAGTTTTACATTACAAGTAATATCTTTCACTAAAACATATATTTTAGTTATACAAATAATACACTATTAGTAAATAACTAATACATATCTTATGTATAGACAATTAATATTGTATACAACTAATAATACATTTATGGTACGGATTAAATGATCAGTATACATAGCGTATATAATTTTTTTTGTGATATATATACATACATATCGCAGGGTCTCTTTTCTGATGGATCATGAATCGCCAAATAAGATGGAATTTTTGGTGAGCAATTCATGGAAAACAAGTCAGATAATTCTATGCCATTGATGGTGCTTCTAAGAAATTATTCTTCTTCGATTTTTCCAAGATAGATATTATGCTTTCTGTAAGTTTAGGAGCTGGGAAAGATTATGAATTCTTGTCTGAGAAATGAGATAAGAATGAAGGAATTGATGCACTGCTTTACTATTAATGTGTGTGGTGGGAAACATATCAAGTACCTATTCATTTGGGTCCAGATCAATAAAGATAGAGTGAACAACTTATTTTGAAGATCATTACGTTTCTTTATTGGAATCATTTTTC
Source organism: Scutellaria baicalensis (assembly GCA_005771605.1). Taxonomy (NCBI): domain Eukaryota; kingdom Viridiplantae; phylum Streptophyta; class Magnoliopsida; order Lamiales; family Lamiaceae; genus Scutellaria; species Scutellaria baicalensis. The sequence goes on from CM016723.1 coordinate 44,172,165, forward strand.
TATTCACTCATTTTTATTTATACATCACATGTCATTTTAAGCATAGTTTGATTCATGTATTGAAAATATATGATTTGATGAGGTCTTTGAATTTGGATTACTATTATTAACCATGTACTTTTAGATAGATAGATAGATGGACGAATGTATGCATTTTTCATCTCCAACAATGCTTTCAACTGTGATCTTAGGCACCTGCAGGTTAACAAAGACTTAAAATTTACGATTTTTTTTTCACTCCTCTTTTTATTTTTTTAAAATTCATTTTCGATCTTTCTAATTTCTTTTATTATCATTGGTGAATGCCTGTGTGTTGCACGAGATGAATTTATCTATATCCATATATCTCTTTATTACTGCTTATTAATAAATAAGCAATTACTTTTTGCTGAAACATGGTAACATAGATAGTAGCATAGTAACAAATAAAATATGTAGTTTCTCCATTAGCAGAAACATATATAGTAGCATGCAAATAAGGTTTTTTCATATATTAGAAGAAATGTATTTGAGAAGGAGGGGTGCAAAATGCAATCAACTCAGTTGTACAGATAAAGTGGAGGCAAACTATCATTTGTTTGCTTCCCTAAACGGACTCCTCATTCATTTTCTTGACCAAACCTTCTTTTATGCAACACATGACAGGATATATAACATATCATTTCACCTCATACTTGAAAATAAGTGACAAGCACAAAAACTCATATGAGACGGTCTCACGGATAGTTTTCGTGAGACGGATCCTTATTACCCATGGATTGAACCCATATCCAAAATTTTTCATATGAATTGCTGAGTGTGGGTCATGGATTGACCCGTCGCACGAAAAAAGATCCGTGAGACGGTCTCACACAAGACTTGCTCAGTGACAAGTCCCAGAAATAATATATAACATTATTATGGAGATGAAACTATTTCAAAACTACCTATATTTTTCATCTTTAAAATGATGAAACTTCTTGATATCTTGTGATTTATTTTCATGTTGAATAATCTTAATTTTGGAGATGAAACTTTTCACATTATTTTTCAATTTATATATATATATATATATGAATGACACATAGGATACACATAGGATACACATGGATGACACATGTCAAGTTGAAAATGCTTCAAATTGCTTACTTGTCAAGCATTGGAGAGTCCCAACCCTCTTTGATGTGGCAGCTAGAGAGAGTTCGCAACCCTCTTTTAATATATATAAATTATTTTTTATAATAATAAAAAATGTTATGAAATATTCATATAGGGTGCAAAAATAATGCATACCGTTGAAAATAATTGACAATTTTTACATTGAAATATTGTACTCCTTCCGTCCCGATCGAAGTTGACTATTTGTCATTTCGGTTTTTCCCAATCCAATTTGTCAGTCAATAAATGACAAAGAAATTATAAAGTACAAAGTAAAAAAAAAAAATTTTTTAATCAAAAAGTAAGTAAAAAGTAAGAAAAAATATTTTTTTAATAAAAAAAGTAAGTAAAAAGTAAGAAAAAAACATTTTTTTAATCAAAAAGTAAGAGTCAACTGTGTTTTTTTAAGCTCCGTGCCCGGTCATAGTAGGCAACTTCGACCGGGACGGAGGGAGTAAAATTTATGATAAAATATCTTGAAATGTTAGGGATACCTTTAAAAACCATTACAATTTAAGTCTTGTGATTATGAGAGTGTATAAGTTTTAGTTATGTTTAGGTTAATTCTTGCAATTCGATTTTACATATTTCAATTCGTTGAGAATTGGAGTCCATGAAGTCACCACTAATGGGTCTTGTGGTTTTTTGGAGTCAATATGGATGACTTCAAAACAAAATTTAGAACGAATTTCTCATCAAATTATTGCAAAAATTGATTTCGACGTGATTAAATTAAGATCACTCTATTCTTACATGACTAAAATCACAACTTACCTTATTAGAGATGAATGTAGACCGTTGATAAGAAAAATAATGGCACAAATAAATTAACGTGAATACAAAGTATGCAATTTAATTATTAGTTAACTCAATTACATTTGAAAATTTTGAGTGGTTACATGCAACCCAAAATTTTCTTCAATATTATTCATACTGAGCCACAATGAGCAATGAATTTTGATAATTCCTAGGTTTCTTGTGCGAAAGCATATAACATATATAATATGAATCGAAGATTTGATAACAAATTATTAGATTATTTTGATCTTTATTTAGACCACCCGCTATAACATATTATATATCCTCCTTTTAAATTCTAATTGGACCTAAACTTTATATCGACAATCCAATTTCTCCATTCTTTTATTGTTCCATCAATTTATTTCTAGAGATGAGAGACTAATTTAAAAATGAATAAACCTTATTCGATTGATCCTCACAAATTTTGTGAATCTTGAACCATTTCCTCCTTTCCAAGTATAAATTCTATAATCTTATTCAACAAAGTAAAAGCAAAACGTGCCTAATATGAAATGCTTTTCAAATGATGCATCAAAGAAAATACAATTTATTAAATCCATCACTATAGCATGTAATAACATTAACACCATTTCAAATAAGATTTCCTCATTCAATTATAATGATATATTGAGTAAAGATAATATGTGGGTAATGGGATTATTATACTAAAAAAGATTTCAGAAATCCCAAAATGAAAAAGGGTAATATATTAGCAATTCAAAGACGAATTTCTCCTCATTCGATGCCTTTTTTAAGCTAAAAGCTCTACCCCTCTTGGGAAATATAGGAAAATAAGATAGTAATAAAAAGAATAAAGCTTTTGCAATTAAAAAGTAGAACAAAAGTCAAAAAGATTCCATATCTCCAAAATTTGACTGTTTTAAACTCAGTTTAGAGGAAATTATGTTAGGACTCGAAAGTGTGAACTCCTACAAAAAACAACATGAAACTCCTCGAATCTTTATATTCTGTTGTCCTCAGACGTTGAATGACAAAAATGCCCCTCTATCATCATCTCTTCTATAAATCAGAACCCTCCATCCCACATTTTATGCATGTCTATTTGGGCAACACACACAAAACCACATATGAAAATAGAAGAAGAAAGAAAATGGGTGAGAATTTGAAGGAAATGAATTTCGATGTGGGCTCAGATTTTGGCTCCAAAACCATCTCTCCTATCCTCACACAAGTTTCAGGGATTGATGATTTTCCTAAGAAACTGGATTTTCATGTCCACGAATTGGAAGAAGAATTGAGAAAGATCGATGCTTTCAAACGTGAACTCCCTAATTGCATGCACCTCCTAAAACATGGTCACCATCTCTCTCTCTCTCTCTCATTATATATGAAAGGGCTGATATTTGTATGTTTTCATGATTGGGATTTATGCAGCAATTGAGAGATTGAAAGAGGAGAGAGAAAGAGAGATGAAGGAATTTGTGGTGCTTAAAAATGAAAGTGATGGAGAGAGAAGGGCAAAAGTGTCAAATGACCTGACAGAGAAGAGAAGTTGGATGAGTTCTGTTCAGCTATGGAGCACCCCTCTTCACTATCAACACCCCTTCCCCACCACCAATCAACACTCTCTTTTTCCCCTCAATTCAGTAAATCCCTTTTTCTTTTTTAATTGTTTGTTACTTTTAAACATTTCTATTTCATAATTTTATTTCCTTAATAAATTTCAGGGCTATGAAGAAGGGGGAGGCAATGGTACTAGTGTGAGTGTGACACGGTTTCAAGGATGTAATTTCAGGAACAGAGTAGGGGCATTTCTGCCATTCAAAAAAGAAGGAACCGCACTGATAGATGGGCTATCACTGTCGATTCCTGACACTGAGGTGGAATCCAGTGTGAACGCGGATCGCGGGGTCTGTAGGGTGAAACCGCAGCAACCGCAACCGCAACCGCAGGAACAGCAGAGGAAACAGAGGCGCTGTTGGTCTCCAGAGCTGCACAAGAGATTTGTTGATGCACTTCACCACCTTGGTGGACCGCAATGTATCAATTTATAATCCACCCTTTTTTCCTATTTTCATTTTCTCACACTAAATACATATTTTTCTCTAATTTGATCTCATAATTTAACATCAAGTGTCGATTTTAATTTGCAGCCGCCACACCGAAGCAGATTAGAGAACTTATGAAAGTTGACGGCCTAACCAATGATGAAGTTAAAAGCCATTTGCAGGTAACAACATACATATTGAAAGTTGCAATTTTGTTTTTAAAAGTTTGTCACATTGGATTTTTCATCTCCGAATGATCTCTTACTTCTTTCGAAAGTGAATAAGAGTAAATTTATATTGGAATTTTAGAAATATAGGATTCACATAAAAAAGCTTCCAACTTCATCGACCGGACCCTCCAATTACTCCTCATTGGGACGAGATCAACAAGAAGATATGTCGAAGACAATGGCTGCACATTCCGGCTCTCCACAAGGTCCGTTGCATCGTGGAATGCCAGCTACCGGTGGCGATAGCATGGAAGAAGAGGAGGATGAGAAGTCGGAAAGCTATGGGTGGAAGGGTCCAATTCAGAAGCCATCATTTGAGTAGTAGGATATATAACAACACTAGATAGACCTCATTAGTTTTGGATACAAAGATAGAATGAGGATTGAAATTTAAAGAATACATAAAAAAACATTTGTTAGACTGTTTTCTTATCCTTCTAGCAGTGGTTTGGTTTTGATTCTTAACCACAAATTCATGTGTATCTCAAAGTATTAAACATTTCTTTTGATCGGCATCATCGTCTTAGAAAGAAGTCCTTTTTATTTGATCATGCTAGTTAACTATGTTAAAAAAATTTGGATTGAAATTTTATTATATAATATATATATATATATATTGTAATATAATTAAGTTTATTGAACTATCCAAATAAAAATATGAGTTAAAAAGATTATGAGATAAATATTTAGGTGATATGATTTAGATCATTCCCTTGTATGAGATAAGAGTCTTGGAGCAAGAAAAAGAATATCAATTTTATCGAAGAAGACTTGACAATTTAGAAGACATCATGTTGGAACTATGAGAAGACGACTTTCTTTTACAAGAATAATTATCATATTAAATATAAACTATAATCAATCCTATAATGAGATTTTTTTTAGAAGATTAATTACCCTATTCAATTTACGTTACAATCGATCATATAACTAGATTTCTTTTACAAGATTAATTGTACCCGTTTTGAACGTCCGCCACCAATATGGAACAATACAATGAAACCCACCACAATCAACACACAACATATCCCATTAATTGGCGAGTATAAGAAACATTTTCCATTGGCCACACACCACAACAAACTCAATGAGATGCCTCAACATTGTTGATTTTCTAATTGTTGAAGAAATTACAAGTTTTAGGGCTTGAGGGTGTGAAAAATCATGGGTTTGAATTAGCTGATTAAAATGAATGAATTTGACATGGATCACAACTCACAAGGCTCAAGATACATATCTTCAATCAAGATTCACACTTAAGATGGAATATAAATGTTTTTCGGTGGGGTTGATCGATAAAGAAATATTTATATACAATGAGAATTTTGTTATTTCATATCTATCTATTTATATATAAAAGGAGGACAGTTGACAAAATTTACAATTTTGCCACTTTCCCTCCTAAAAATATCAAATCAAGATTTTAGTCAATAAAAAATTGTAAAAATTATTAGTATTTCAAGGGAATTAATTATGTTATTTTGTAATATTTTCAATTAACTTATAATAATAATAATAATAATAATAATAATAATAATAATAATAATAATAATAATAATAATAATAATTATTATTATTATTATTATTATTATTATTATTATTATTATTATTATTATTATTATTATTATTATTATTATTATTATTATTATTATTACTACTACTACTACTACTACTACTACTACTATTATTATTATTATTACTACTACTACTATTATTATTATTATTATTATTATTATTATTATTATTATTATTATTATTATTATTATTATTATTATTATTATTATTTGTTGATAAATAATGTTTAATGTTGAACAATAATTTAATTCTTTTGTGTTAACTATCATTACTTAATGTTTAAAATTATTCACATTCTCATTTAAAATTAGAGAAATTTTAAGATATTTTTTGTAATTTTGAAAAAATTGTTGTATATAAGTAAATATTTCAAAATTTATATTGTTGATTGATCAATTTTGACCAATTCCAAAAATCATTAGCTTATCAAATTATTTATTAAACTAAGATAAAAATCATTAGTTTATCAAATTATTTTATAAACAAAAGATAAAAACAAATAAAATGTAAGTTTTCAAAATATTAAATTTCTTTTTTTTTTTTTGCTAACTTTAATTACTTAATGTTTATAATGATTCATATTATTAGTTTTAAAGTTAAATATATTCTAAAATATTTTTTGTAATTATGAGAATGTTGTATATAAATAAGTATTTCAAGACTTATATTGTTAATTTGTCATTTTTAACTAATTTCGAAAATCATTGACTTATTAAATTATCTATATCAAGCCATGAAAAAAATTCAATGAAAAAGAAAAACAAATAGAATGTAAGCTTTCAAGTTGTTAATTTTTTTTTTTATTAACTAAAGTTACTTAATGTTTATTATTATTCATATTATCAATTTTGAAGTTAAAATAAATTTTAAGATAGTTTCTGTAATTATGATAAAGTTTGTACATAAACAAATATTCAAATTTTATACTGTTAAATGGTCATTTTTAACTAACTTCATCATTGACTTATCAAATTATCTATCGAGCCAACGACCATAATTTTTTTTTTCAAAAAACAAATAAATAGAATATAAGCTTTCAATTTCGTTGTTTAGATTATTTATAATTTTGTATTCCAACCTTTTAATATTGTCAAATATAATGTATAATAACATATATAATTTGTGTTATTAGAATTTAAAATAACACGTCCCAAGAAAACGAATGCACAGGAAAGTTTGAGAAACACACGAGAGATCGGGCCAACCAAATTCTACTTTCTTCAACTAAATATATGGTAAATATATTTTTATATCATACAACATTTGAAATAATGAAAGATATATAAATAACTTTTAATATAACTATCAGGATAAATAATAAACGCGCATCGCGCGAGTGAAATACTAGTACTATAATAAAAGCAAGCAAGTTGGTAAAATTTACTAATTTGCCACTTTCCGTCCTAAAAATGTTACATCATCAAATGTGTAAATAATTTATTTTTATTTTTATTTTTTAAGATTTCATTTTGGTTTTCTAAAATAGTTTAATCATTTTAAATTACATGACTTTCTTGATAAACTATCAAATATTATAGTAAAAAATAAAAGAAAAACACATATAATATTGAATCATCATACATCACAATAAAAAAATAGAAAATAAAATCTTTTTTATATATGTATATTATATACTACTATAAAAAATTTGTTTAAATAATTATAATTATAAAATTTAAGTTAAAAGTTTCTACAATATATGAATCTACGTTATATAATTTATTACAGAAAAAATAATTTTTCATATTGACATACTCATTTGTCTTCTTTTAAAACATCTTCTTTTTTAGTTTATTACACATTTTGTGATAAAATATTTAATAGAAGAATATTACTACTTTTTAAAATTCATGTACTTAAATATAAATGTTTAAGATATAAAAATTTAAAGTTTTATAAAGTTAGAAGTTAATATTAAAATATCTTATATTATTAGAAGTATGTACTTTGTTATATGTAATGCAAGAAGTAATTTTATATACAAGTAAATAATTATAAGTGCTCAATGTTTTTTACTGTTACAATATATATAAAAAGTACTTCAAATATAATTATTTAAATTCATATCTTTTTAACAATCAAATATTTTATATATTCATTTCTTACATTTAAAAAGTTCTTTGGCCGAATATCATGTGGATGCACTACTAGTGATAATAAATCTAAATGCAGTTCTCTGATAAGGTACCAAGTCTTCCTTATGTAATCCATTATCACGGCTATAGGTAGATTTGAGTGATCCAAAAGTTGGGCCCACACAATTTCTTGAGTTGTCACATTTGCAATCAAATGCATTTAGAGCAGGTACAATGGTGAAAAAAAAAAGCAAAAAATTTTATACATCGGTTGCACGGATCCCAGATCCGTGCAATCGGGTCGACCCGCTCACACGCTTCAAAATGTGTTTTCATGCACGTCCCACGCGTCTGAGACTCACGCTGAAGCTCACCCAAAATTCATTCCAATAGACCTACCTACGTATAGTTAGACATATCTTTGTGTTATGTTAAATATATCTTATGTAGGTAGGTCTAATTATATACAAAGCTATGTCTAACATATACAAAGATATGTCTAACTATATACAAATGTATGTCTAACACAACGTAAAGGTATATCTAATATAACGTAGTGGTAGGTGTCAAAATTCAAAAATCAAGCGCAAAAAAGATAAGGTATGAAATTTGGGCTGACTATCATAGCTTAAAGGTATATCTAACATAATATAAATGTATATCTAACATAACCTATTGGTACGTGAACATTTTCAAAAATTATGCGTGAAAAAAAAAAGGTCCCCTGACTCTGATCTGACCCGAATGCATGAATTGATTCACAAGAGACTTACTCGAAAGAAAATGGGTTATAGTTAGAGGAAATACCCCAAATTACCACCAAATATATAAGCTTACAACTATTATACCATGTAATATAAATTTTTGACTTTTGTACCACAAAATATAAGATTTGTAACTTTTCTACCACAATTGGACCGAGTCAATACGCGCAATCATTACTCAATGAATGGGAAATTAACTTTTTACATATTTACATATTTACAATTATTTTAAAATTTTTACAATTATTTTAAAATTTTCACTCAAATTTGACCGAGTCCAACTTCACAAATTTGGAATTTTTTTTTCTGAATTTTTGTACTTTACAAATTGATTTGATCTATCATTCACGAGACGAATAGTAATTTCAAAATTCATCTATTTAATTACTGATGAAATTCATTTGTTCTCACATCTTTAAATTATTTCCCCTATAGTTGCAAAAGTTGAAGGATTATAATAGAAAAAAAGTGGATCGACTTGTCAAGTAAGCTTATTTTAATTTTATGTGTTTTGTAATTATTTCCGTAATAATTTTTCCCTAACCCTAAACATCGAGAAATAAATTAGCCGTGTAATAGATTTAGGGTATTCCCTGTAATTTTAGGTTAGCCGTGCAACTAGATTTAGCGTAGACATGTAAAAATTAGGGTTAGTCGTGTTACAAAATAAGGGTTACAAAATTAGGGTTAGCCGTGTAAAAATTAGGGTTAGCCGAGTAACTATTTAGGGTTAGCCGAGTGACTCACTCCAAGGGTTAGCCGAGTTATATGGTTACTCGGTCACACCCATGTCACTCGGCTAACCCTTGCTTGAGTTACTCGGTCGACATGTATTCACTCGGCTAACCCTAGGAGTGTTACTCGGTCGGCCCAGGCGGCCGTTCTCGGCAGCGCGCGCGCCCTTTCCTCGGCAGCGCGCGCGGCCATTTCCTCGGCAGCGCGCGCGCCCTTCCCCCCGCGCGCGCCCCAGGCTATTCAGTTCTCGGCAGCGCGCGCGGTCTTTCCTAGGCAGCGCGCGCGCCCCATTTCCTCCGCAGCGCACGCCCAGGAGCCCGGCCTCGGCTAGCCGAGTAAAAAATGAAGTTAGCCGAGTAACATCTTTTAGGGGCGGCCGAGTTAGTTATTTAGGGTTAGCCGAGTCTCTCCTTAGGGTTAGCCGAGTCTCTATGTTGTGTTAGTCGAGTCTCTCCATTGGGGTTAGCCGAGTGTCTCTTTTGGGGTTAGCCGAGTCTCTCAGTTGGCCGTTAGCGGAGTCTCTCCTTAGGGTTAGCCGTGTATCTCCTTAGGGTTAGGCGAGTAACTTGTTAGGGTTAGCCGAGTGACTCACTCATAGGGTTAGCCGAGTGACTCACTCCAAGGGTTAGCCGAGTGACATGGTTACTCGGTCACGCCCATGTCACTCGGCTAACCCTAGGAGTGTTACTCGGTCGGGGCGCCCGTTCTCGGCAGTGCGCGCGTGCTCTGCAGCGCGCGCCCTTTCCTCGGCAGCGCGCGCGGCCCATTTCCTCGGCAGCGCGCGCGCCCTTTCCCCGCGCGCGCCTCAGGCGCCCGTTCTCGACAGCGCGCCCTTTCCTCGGCAGCGCGCGCCCCATTACTCACCCATTAGTCTCTCCTTAGGGTTAGCCGAGTCACCTGTTAGTGTTGAAAATCCAATTCCATTTCATTTGTTTAATAAATCCAATTCCATTTGTTTTTCAGATTAATAAAAAAGAAATGTCTTTCTCGATTGCGGTTTGGTTCGGAGGACATTGGGAAGGTATTCAATATGTCAATGGTTCTCAACAGTTGATTTATCTTCAAAGACTTAGTTATTGGGATTTATTGACCTCCATTCATGGAATAGTTTGTGCTGATATGAATTGTTGGGGATATTTGATTCATTCATTGATCGAAGATAATGGAAGATTGAAGAAGATAAAGATCAAGAATGATTCGGATTTGGAACGAGTTTTCTATACGAATAATTCTTTTTTGATGGTTTTTGTTTCGTTGAAGAGTATGGTTGTTGGGTTATCAGCAGGCTCGTCTTATTCCCAACAACAAGGTTCACAGGTAGATGAAGAAGGCAGTCAAAGTTTTGGTCCTACTGGACATGAATTTGAAACTTCAAATGTTCCCATCGGACTTCAGAACGATGAATTTTGTTCGAAATGGGATATTGCTTCTTCGAAATGGGATAATGCCGATCCGTCTTCAAATGATGGTTGGGCACCATGGGATTCAACATGCAGTCGTGTTGAGTACAATAATCTTGAGTTTCTTGACTTGAATATACCTCCCGCAGGCGAAAGCGAAGTCAGTCCAACTGAAGAACCGACACATGGAGAACCCGATACGAGAGATGTTGACGATGAGATAGGTATTTTTTGTGTATTATCATATTCTTGCACATATCTGATTAATATGTAATTAATATCTAATGTGTTTTTCATCATTTTGTTTTAGATGGAGAAGACGACTTCGAGTTAGACGAAGCTGATGATGTCGCGTTGGATGAAGAGCAGCGAGCGGCATATGATTCATAGTCACTCGGCTAACATAAACTACTTCCAATACTAACATAAACTGTAAAAATAAGAGAGACTAACCTCGTCACCCATCTTGATGAACTAAATCGAGACCCTCCTCAAAAGATGTGGGAGAAATGTGGAGTTAATCGGCTATAAATCGAGACCTTCCTACAAAGGGAGTTAATCGGCTATGGTGTAGAAATGTGGGAGAAATTTGAGAGAGGAGGGAGAAATTTTTACTGTCCAAAACTTGGAGTTAATCGGCTATGGTAGAGAGGTGGAGGAAAATTTGAGAGAGGGGAGAGAAATGTTGAGTGTGTCGGCTAGGGTTTTGAAATGGGGGAGAAGGGGAAGAAATTTTTTTGAAAATTTTTTAGTCAATCGGCTACTATATAGAATCGGCTACTATGCTATATAATTTTTAATTAATTTTACATTTTAATTCAATTCAAATCATAAAATATTAGGTCAATGCACAAAATTCATTAAAGTATGATTGGGTGTTGAAAAGAAACTGACACAATTTTTGCTTTTGCAGAATATTGCAGAATTTGTGGTAGTTTTGTATCAAAAGTTATATTTTGTGGTATAAAAGTTTAAATTGTTATATTAGGTGGTAGAATTGTTTACAAATTAAATTTTTGTGGTAAGTTGGGCTGGGGACTCTTATAGTTATTTAACTATAAACCACATTCATTGGAGAAAGATGATGGTGATTTGTACACAATTATCGAGAATACACGAGTTCAAAGATGTTAACCAGAAAATTAATAAATAAAAAATTCATGTGTTGGAGAGTGAGGGCACGCAGAGCTATGATTGGTGCATATGCCACTCACTCTCTCTTGTGGCGCCACTCACAATCTGCATTTTTTCTTCTTTTCTTTTCTTTTTTCCATATTTTGGATGATATTTATAAATCTTTAATTATTTATATATATCTTCATTTAATGAATCTTTTTTTTTATGTATTTGTCATTTGATTTTTTAAATTTTTGATGAAATAATTAGAGCATCCACAATGGGATGAGAAAAATGGATTTAAATTCAAATCAAATCCAAGTGCAGGGTTGTGGCCAGTAGATTTAATCCACCCTGGAAGAGAGAGAGTGTTGGATTCAAAGGATTGAATCCGATTCAATCCAAAATTTGAAAATAAAAATAAAAATGTGGTTTTGGAGTTTGCATGGGGTGATTGCCCACTGGTGCCGGTTTCACTTTGCTTTTTCGTGAAGCCATCGGTTCTTGAGTTCTTTCTCATGAACTTTTGAAATCTTTTCAGAAGTAGTGTCATGTCTTCTTCTGCAGTGGCCTCCAAATCAGTTATTTGATCTTTAGACTTCCTCACTTCTTAAGGTTGTCTTGCTGTTAACGCAGTGACCCTTGAGTTGCTTCCTTCAGTTTCCATCTTCCTTCTGTTGATGTCGAACTCAAAGGCTTTGAGGTCTGAGAAGAGATCGAATGTGCTCATAGACTTTAAGTCCATAGACACTCTCATAGTTGTTGTCTTGCTGTCCCATTCAACAGGGAGCGCTCTCAGTATCTTCATGTTTTTCTCCTTTTGAGTGTACACCTTATTTAGGGACTTGAGCTCATTAATGATGGATGTGAACCTTAGATCCATTTACTCTAGGGTTTCCCCAGGTATCATTTCGAACAGCTCGAACTTTTGTGTCGCTGTTGAGACTTTGTTTTCTTTTGTGAGCTCAGTGCATTCGCATATTTGCTCAAGCTTTTCCCAGATCTCTTTGGCGGTTCTGCAAGTCTTTACTTTGCTGAAGGTTCTTTTGTCAAGAGTAAGGAATAAAGCGTTCTTTGCTACATTATCAAGGTTTGCTCTTCTTCTTTCATCGGTAGTCCATTCCTCTCTTGGTTTGTCCAGAACGGCTGGATGTGGAATGGCTTCTACGTCTCCTCACCTATCAGCTGCTTCATCAGCGGCTCTAGCAAACGATGGGTTGACTTTTGTAATCCTTGGAGGTCCTTCGGTGATAACGTACCACATTTCATCATGCATGGCTGACAAATGTGCCTGCATGCGAATTTTCCAATCATCATATTCGTCAATGAAAAAACATAGGTACTTTATGAGAGTCCATGATGATTATGCTTTTTAAAACAAAAGGTTTTCAGAAAAAAGGGATCTAGGATTGATCAATTAGATCGGTCGTTTAATCCAACCTGCTCTGATACCACTTGTTGGTCCCAAGTGGTAGTAGTCTTAGAGGGGGGGGTGAATAAGGCTACTCAAGTTTTCAAACTTTTTCTTTCGAAAGATACACATGCAGGTTCTTTAACGAGCTTACTGCCTTAAAGGTAGCTACTTGAGTAGTTACCTTAAGCTTTTAAGAACAGAAAGAGTTTTATGCACATCGAAAATAGATTTTATTCAAAGCTTGTTTTCTGAAAATCGTGACTATACTTAGATATGATATGCAGTAGATAGGTTCAGATGCAATAATATAACCAAGATAAAACAACAATAAAGAACACAACAATATATAGAGGTTCGAGGGTGGAGTAATCCCTCTATGTCCTCTCTTCTCCTACACAAGGAAGAACTTTCGTTAAGTCAGACGGTTGATTTACACAAGCCTCGCTTAAACAACCTACACCTAACGAGAACTGTCAGTCTTTCCCACACAGGGTTACTGCACAATGACCACACTCCTCTAGCCCACACAGGACTCTTGCTCTTCTACCAAGAGCGAAACCTCTAGCCCACATAGGACTCTTGTTCTTCTACAAAGAACGTATATACTTGATCAGATAATCCCTCTGATCAAGCAACTCCTCAACAGTCAAAGATGATTAAAACGAAAAACAACACAGGCAACAAGCTTAGAACGATTGAGCTCCAAAGCTAAGTATAGCTTGCTGCTTGACTGGACTTGAAACTTTTGTATGTCTGTGGATGATTTGTATTTGATAGCTTGAGCATTTTCATCGCGAGAGTTTCAGGTGCATTTCAAGTCCCAGTCTTCTTGTATTTATAGATGATTTGAATTTTGTCCATTAGAGAGAACATCTAGTTTGATGCCTCTTGGAGTGACGTGACATTACTTGATTTGATCGTACACTATTTGCTCAGGCTGTCACTCAGAACCTGCAATTGTCGTCCTAGTTTGTCATTTCTTCAAACTTCCCTTTTTGCTTTATGATACGTGGCACTGCTTGGTTGGTTGCAACTACGACTTGTGCCTACCGTAAACTTTTGAGCACATCTTTCGAGATAACAACTACTTCTCAGGTAGCTGGAGCTCTCTGATACTTCAGTATCCTCTTCGTTCATCTTAGCATCCTTGGACAATGTATAGCCAGTAGCCTATCTGAAGCAGCCTGCTGTAGATTATTTGTCTCATCGGTTTTGTGCAGCAAGGTCTTCAATCTTCAGTCTCTGATCTTCAAGCCTTTAGATCCTAATTTAAAGAGTATTACAACGGAATCTAATACATAGGATCCTAGCCTGTTACATGTGTCATTAATCAAAATCTTACATAATGTTCCTTACAACATCCTTCCCAGCTTCATATTTATCTAAGCTCATGGATGTGCTCATGGGTATGCCTACAACAACTCCTCCTTCCATACCAAACTTCTTGATGAGTTCTTTTGTATACTTGACTTGATTGATACAAATTCCATTATCCATTTGTTTTACTTGTAGTCCTAAGAAAAAACTTAGTTCTCCTATCATGCTCATTTTAAACTTTTTCTGCATCAGGCTGGAGAACTTCTCGCAAAGTTGTTTGTTTGTTGAACCAAAAATAATGTCATCGACATAGATCTGAACTAGCAAAATGCTATCACCATCCTGGATTCTGAAGAGAGTCTTGTCCACTGTACCTTTTCTGAAGCCATTTTCAAGAAGATAAAGGGACAGTGTGTCATACCAAGCTCTTGGTGCTTGTTTAAGTCCATACAGCGCCTTTTGCAACCTGTAGACATTTTTTGCAGCATCATCTTCAAATCCTGGAGGTTGTTCAACATACACTTCTTCCACAAGGAGTCCATTTAGGAAGGCACTATTTACATCCATTTGATACACACTGAAGTTCATATGAGCAGCATATGCAAGGAATATTCTTATAGCTTCGAGGCGTGCAACAGAGACATATGTCTCATCAAATCAATTACTTCTTCTTGAGAATACCCCTTAGCAACCAGCCTAGCCTTGTTCCTCACAACTAATCCTGACTCATCCAGCTTGTTCTTGAATACCCACTTCGTTCTGATACCAACTTGATGTGTTGGTCTGGGCACAAGCTTCCACACTTAATTTCTTTCGAATCCGTATAGCTCTTTCTGCATTGCTTGAATCCAATTGTTATCTTCAAGTGTTTCCTCAATGGTTTTGGGCTCAACTTGCGGAATGAAGCATGCAAACAATACTTCATGAGGAATAGATAGCTCTTCTTGTTCTTACACCGACTCTCGGATCACCAATGATTAGATCCTTAGGGTGATTCCTCAACCAGGTTCTGTCTGGATCTGCATACTCTTACCTTTCTTCAGCATCTTCAGGTTGCAGTGTTGTATCATTTTCTTCATTAATAAGCTCTGCATGTTGATCTGTTGTATGTTGTCCTTCTGTATGCTGGACTGCTGCATCCTGGTTTTCTGTGACCTGTCCTGCAGTATCTGAAGTTGATGTATTTTAAATATAATGAATATTAATTAAAAAAATTATGTAATTAATAAAAAATAAAATAATAATTATTATTTTAGGTTGAGTTGAGTTGTGGATGTGGATATAAAAAAATAAAGTTAAGTTGAATTATAGATTGAATAGGTGGATGAGAGAAAATTAATATTTTATTTTAGATTAGGTTGAGATAAGTTTGATGAGGGTAGTTTGAGATACTAAGGAATAGGCCCAGCAAACAAAGCCAAGGTAAGGCCCAATAAAAAAAGCCCAATCCATAATCAATCATTTAAACTCTCCGCCCGTGAACGAGACATGGTCGCATTCCCACCGTTGTTTTCTCCAAAGTTTCGTCCAAAAAAACCCTAACGACCCAACATCCATCGCCGCCGCCACTTCAGTCTCTCAGAAACTGCTCCTCACCACCGAGCGTAAGCAGATTAAGGCCATTCTTAAGAACATTGATCTGCAATTTTTCTGCTCGACTACATTTCCTCTTCAGATCCGCGCTGGCTCGGGATCTTCCACTATACTTCAAAACGGAAAGGTTCTTCCGATTAAGGTTAGTATATATTTTATTATTGTATGAAATAAGATGCTGGGATCATGAAATTTGATTTAATGGTCGTTTTTTGTTTGATTAATTGGTGCATAGATACATAGGGATGAGGATGGGAACATATTGAATTTAGTGTTTGTATGGGCGGAGGATGGGACTGAGCTGAAGGTGGATGTACCCGTTGTTTATAAAGGAGAAGACGTTTGCCCTGGTCTCAAGAAAGGTTTGCTCTTACAAACTGATTTCTTTTGTCTTTTGCTTTATTTGTTATTATCTTTTAAGCTTGAATTGGTTTGATGCTGAATTTGCAATTCATAGAAACTCATGCATTTTGTTGTATGGATTGATATCCATCTGTCTCACCATTATCTCATTTCTGGTGTTGTTTTATTCTTTCCTGCAATGGTATGTCGTCGTTTTTATAGATTTGCAACTCGAGTAAAATGGTGTCCAATGTGCACACATTGGGAAATCCCTTGTTGATCTGTACCTTGTCTAAAAATGCAACATAACTGTTAAATCCATTGTTGATTTGTACCTTAATCTGAAAATGGTGTCCAATGTGCTTGGGAAATTCCTTCCAATTCAATACATTTATAAGCCTGTTAAGACTGCTCTGAAATAAAGTGACTTGCCAAATTGAATAGAAAGAAAGCAAGGTTCCTGTAACTGTTGTATGAGATTGGTGCTTTGTGTTTGAGCTGATTCAACAGAGATTCGAGCTTAAGAAGTAGAAACCTCAACGAATTTTGACCTTTTTTATCTTAGTGCTCATAAAGAGTATCAAGATTTTTTTTTTTTTTTTTTCCATTTTCTATGTCAATGAGATATTGGCTTGACCTCACTAACATATATCTAAGGTCAAGGACTAATCAATCGTTTCTCACGTCTATTTGAGCTACTCTCTCTCTCTCTCATCCACCTAGAACATGTTTGTCAACATTTATTTGAGGTTGTGTTCCTTGTGATGGTATTTACTATGCTAATACTGATGATTCTATGACGAAATAATAATCTCTATAAATTATCTGAATGAACGCTTCTTTATGTTATAATTTTCCTTTCCATTCTTTATGTTATTACGAATTGATGAGAAAGGGTTTGGCAATGATGATACGATGATAATCCCAGCTCTATGAGACCTTCTTTGTGTAAGGTCGAGGACTAATCACTCGTTTCTCACGTCTATCTGAGCTTCTCTCTCTCTCTCTCTACAACATGTTTGTCAACATTTATTTGAGATTGTGTTCCTTGTGATGGTATTTACCATGCTAATACTGATGATTCTGTGATGAAATAATAATCTCTATATATTATCTGAAGGAACTCCTCTTTATGTTTAATTTTCCTTTCCATTTTTTCCTTTTTATTTACCTTTCTTTATAATTCAATTTTTTCTCTTGCTTTCCTTTATATATACATTTTCGTCAATTAAACGCATTTAGCTTTTTAATTTTCATTTTAAATCATATATTTTCATTCTAGAAATATTCCTTATTAATCCTTTTAAATTTAATACCGTATTTATTGTTGATTCTTGATAGTTTTAATATTAATTGTAAAGTTATATTGCATAATAATTGGATTTTTTTAAAATTTAATAAAAATCAATGTTTCAGAAAATAAAATTTGCAGGTTTTAGAATACTAAATTAAATTATTTAATGTGAAATATGAATTAAATGGTAAGAACAATGGACTAAAAATCGCCCAAAGCAAAAGGGCTGAGAAGATAGTGAAAATTGTTTGTTTGGCAAGGGAGATGATGTAACTAGTTTATAATTTTATATCGTTAAGAATAAGGCCTAGGATTGACGATGAAATTTTCGATTTCAATGGAGACATGGATACTTTAAGTTTCATATTGATTTTGGTAAAAATATTGATAGAAATTTAGAAAGACGATCATGTTTAGAAAAAAAAAAAAAAAGGGACATTGTATGTGATATTTTGTAGAGTATTATAATCAATGATTTAATATTCCAAATTGAATAATCATGTATATACTTAACATTGTTACATTAACTAATATTACAATTTAAAGATCAGTCTCCAGAAATGTCTATCTGAATTTTCACATAGAATTATTGTTATTAATAGATACCAGAAAACTAACTAAAGCTTGAAGAGAATGAATTATAAATGACCTAACCAACTCACAAATAATATAGATGGTAAATTTAATTGTATATAAAAATCAAGAAAATGAGGTCATCATTAATTATTTAACTAACATATTTAATTTACATGAGAAATTCTGTTGTATTTGGTGTCAC
This sequence comes from Scutellaria baicalensis, assembly GCA_005771605.1. Lineage (NCBI taxonomy): Eukaryota > Viridiplantae > Streptophyta > Magnoliopsida > Lamiales > Lamiaceae > Scutellaria > Scutellaria baicalensis. The sequence goes on from CM016723.1 coordinate 44,190,745, forward strand.
ATTTTTTACTAAAAATAATCATTAGATGCTACATGACATCGTAATTTAACACATGATATTAAATGTTTAAACTTATAAAACATGAGATATATCATTGAATATAATAAATGATGTAATCAATCATCTTTGTTGTGCATCAAATTTATATCAAAGTATCAAATATGTAAATGATGCATGTCATGAAACGTGGGACAATTCAGTATGTACCAAACTGAATCGAACAAATATGGTTTGACATTCGGTTTTTCATTTTTTAATATTTTGGTATTCGGTTCGGTACGGTTCGGTAAAAACCAAATGGTAATTCGATTTTCAGAATACCGACCAAAATAGTTATATAGATATAATTTATATGTATATATTATTTTGGTTTGTTAGACATTTTATTGAGTTATTTGATCCAATTTCAATCTTTTACTGAAATTACTAATTTGAATTGGCTATATGTCAAATCAATTAGGAAATGGTTCCAATGTGAAATTAATCACTTAATTATGATGTGAGTTTGTAATGTTTAGGATTTAATCTAATCTTGTTGCGCAACTTGTTGGTGTTTAAATATTTTGTAAGGATCTTATAATTTTGTAAACATCATGATCAAAACAAGATGTCCAAATGGAAAAAAATGAGCTTAAATTTCAGAGTTAAGAAGATGAAATTCAAGCAGTGATTCACTAAGTTTTTTTTTAATTTTTTTAATTGAGCATATCTGCAATCACATTCGCTTTTTCTAGGTGGTAGAGAATCACACCATTGTAGTCGTCCACCTATTCCAACCACCTTTGTTGTCTCACATTGATCTCTTGTTGTTCAAGGAAATACTTCTAACTTCGTGGTCAATGTAACTCGCACTTTTTGCCCTATAGATAAAATCCTCAAAACGTAAGGCGTACACTACTACACTTAACTCCAAGTCGTGAGTTGGGTAATATTGTTCATGAATTCTTATTCGTCTTGATCACATTTCCTTATTGCATCAAAACACATCCAAATTCTGCTCGGATGCACCACTATTGACCATAAATCCATCCCCCGTCCGGAACCGCCAACACTTTGCAACTATTAAAATGGATCAATTGTAACTTGAATTACTAAAATTTATCAAATTGCAACTTTTGAAGTATTTTCCTACAAAAAGTGAGCCCATAACACCTACGTTGACGTTAGATGATCTTAAATTACAAGATTACAATAATACTCTTATGTTTGCAATGTGCGGTTACATGTACATATTTTTTCTATAAAATGGATTTAAAGTTGCAATTTGATAAATGTTAATAGTTCATGTTGCAATTTGATAATAAAAAAAAGTTTAAATTGAAAATTAGAAAAATTCAATAGTTTTAAGTTGTTTTTGCATTTAACCCTAAATTATATAATATGATTTCAATATTGGAGCTTTTGAATTCTAATTATTCATAGCATATATCATGTGTGGGTATGAACATATCTACAGATGAATATTGAGTCGATCGATTCAATGGAAAGTAAACATAACTTCTTCTCTCTGCCTCTTCTCAATAGGAAACATTTGTTAAGCTTGTTGATTTACATAGTCTTATCTATTACAATACAGACTTAACAAGTAAGTAGCAAGCCTACACATAGCTGCTCACAACTGCTTGCCTACTCTCCTAATAACTGACCCACACAGGATCCTACTCAACCCACTCAGAGTCCTAACTTTCTTCTTCAGAAAGTGGACAACTTATTAGGATCATAGTCCTGATTAAGCACTCCTAGATAGTCCTTAAAAGGTTTGTCTTCTTCTCCTTCAACTGGATGCAGCAAGCTTAGTCTTCTTTTGTAGATTGTTCTGTTGTAACTTGCTGCCTGGACTGTGAGACTGAGTATGTGTTTCTGGGCATAGAGTGTTTAAGCTTTCTTCTCTCTTCTTATCTTTTGTACACTCTTTTCTTCTTATTTTTTGTATGCCCTTCCCCTCTTTTCTGAGCTTTCTCTACTGAGCTCTGTTGTAACTTGCTGCCTGGACTGTGAGACTGAGTATGTGTTTCTGGGCATAGAGTGTTTAAGCTTTCTTCTCTCTTCTTATCTTTTGTACACTCTTTTCTTCTTATTTTTTGTATGCCCTTCCCCTCTTTTCTGAGCTTTCTCTACTGAGCTCTCTCTTGCGTTCTTCTCTTATTTCTGGTGAGTTTTTCTCTTTTGAGCTCTCTCTTGTGCTCTTCTCTCTAGAAGCTTTTCTTCATGCTCTATTGTTCTCGCTTCTTCTCTCTCTTACTTCTTCAGTCTTCAGTCTTCTTCTACTTATAGATTAGGAAATCTTCCCGTTGAAGGTAGGGAGGTTTTCATCATTAAATGCGCCGCACTCCTTCTGATACATGCCAGCTTTTCGCTTTCCATCTGTCTTCATCTAATTGGCTCCATTCCCCTTTCTCTCTACCGGTAATTTCTAGCTTCCTTCCATACTTGCTTTGTAGCCCTCTTCCTAGTCTTGCTTTCAGGTGTCTTGAGACTTCTGTAACTTGCTCCTTCATAGTCTGCTTCGGCATGATCTCTTCCAGGTAGCTTCTTGTCAGGTAGCTTGAGTCTTCGGTAGCTTGCTGTTTTGCAATATGCTTTAAGCATAGTCTCTTCCAAGTAGCTTTCTGCAGTAAGCAGTATCCTATTTAGTCTACCAGATTCCTTTCACCATTTCTCTTTAGTATCCTTTCTCTGAAGTTTTCTCTGTCGTATTTGCATTAACCTCGTTGCAGTAACCTCTCCTAAGGTTGGTTATGGTTATAGAAGGAGGGTTACTATTATGTAGTTTTGTCTCATCAAAACATACTTAATTTTTGTAAACATCATGATCAAAACAAGATGTCCAAAAGGAAAAAATGAGCTTAAATTCCAGAGTTAAGAAGATGAAATTCAAGTAGTGATTCACTAAGCTTTTTTTTTTTTTTTTTTAATTGAGCATATCTACAATCACATTCGCCTTTTCTAGGTGGATAATCACACCATTGTAGTCCTCCACCTATTCCAACCACCTTTGCTGTCTCACATTTATCTCTTATTGTTCAAGGAAATACTTCAAACTTCGTGGTCAATGTAACTCTCGCACTTTCTGCCCTATAGATAAAATCCTCAAAACTTAAGACATACACTACAGTTAACTCCAAATCGTGAGTTGGGTAATATTGTTCATGAATTCTTAATCGTCTTGATCACATTTCCTTATTGCATCAAAACACATCCAAATTCTGCTCGGATGCACCACTATTGACCATAAATCCATCCCCCGTCCCGAACCGCCAACACTTTGGCAAAGTTCACCTTCCCCCAAGAATCTCTCATTACACTGGATTCTCCCACATGTATCCGCTCTCCTACAATAATACTTACATTCACCTTTTTAATAAAATAATAATTTTTTTCCTAAACCCTTGTGTCAACAATGGGTTGATTTATATCTGTCTTAAATGAATAAATTATAGGTTTAAATACAAAAAACAATTTCAACTATTGATTTTTTTCAATTTACAACCTAAACTTTTTTTCTTATCAAATTGCAACATAAACTATTAAAATGGATCAATTGCAACTTGAATTACTAAAATTTATCAAATTGTAATTTTTGAACTATTTTCCTACAAAAATGTGAGCCCATAACACCCACGTTGACATTAGATGATCTTAAATTATAAGATTACAATAATACTCTTATGTTTGCAACGTGCGGTTACATGTTCATGTTTTTTTTTTCTAGAAAATGGATTCAAAGTTGCAATTTGATGAATGTTAATAGTTCATATTACAATTCGATAATAAAAAAAAGTTTAAATTGGAAATTGGAAAAAATCAATAGTTTTAAGTTGTTTTTGCATTTAACCCTAAATTATATGATATGATTTCAATATTGGACCTTTGGAATTCTAATTATTCATAGCATATATCATGTGTGGGTATGAACATATCTACAGATGAATATTGAGTCGATCGATTCAATGGAAAGTAAACATAACTTCTTCTTCTTTCTTTTTGGCATTTCCATTTAAATCCAATTGAACCAAACTTCTAATATCATCACATAAACAAAACTAAAATAAAAATATTTTAATTTATGGTTTTAAGTGAGACGATCTCATGTGAGATCTTATATAAAACAAAGTTTATATAAATGAATGAATGCCATGAACTCATTGAATATATTAAATATCAATATCGATGTATAAAACTCAATCTCACATAAATAATCTCATATAAGCTTTCAAATTTCATTTTGCTGCATCTACTTTTAATTCAATGAAATCTAGAATTCAAAAATGGAGTTAATAAAATTTTCAGAAACTTTTTTTTTTCCCACAAAAACTTGCGTGAAACGGTATCACGGATAGTTTTCGTGAGACAAATCATTTATATATGAATTTTGAAATGTGGGTCATGAGTTAATCCATCTCACAAGAAATGATCCATGACACGACTCTTTTCTATAAAACTTCCTTCCTAGACAAGACCATCCGATTTGCAAATTAAATCTTAAAAGCAAAAAAAAAAAAAAAACCATTGAAACTAAAAAGATTTAATGAGAATCAGAATTCCTCAATTGTAGCAATTGCTATTTGCCCTGGGATCACGGACTCGAATCGAATACTTTCCATTTGGTTCGAATTTCCGGTTTAGGTTCGGTTCGGTTTATCCATATATATATATAAAGAAAACCTTTTATAAAAATAGCAATAACTAATTTTCCCTCCCAAATTAACATACTATATATAGAAATAAAGTAGTTATAGGAATTAAAAAAATTCAAAAATAAAACATTTATATTTTTAAGGATTGTAGGGTACTCTAAGTTGAGCTATAACCTATTGGTAGGTTATGTATGTTATTTTTGTCTTTTTCTTTTTATATTTTATATAAATCATAATCTTTAAATTAATCATTTTGTCAATTTAATTTTTTTAAATCTATGATATATCAAATTTATCATGAAAATTTCAAAAAGATTTATAATTGTGAACGTCATGTCTATATTATAAATTGCAACATGCATAACATATCTTTAGAAGTTAAAATATTTTTTCAATATCAATTATCATTTTAACATCCATGATACAATAAATATTCCTCATTACTAAATTTAATTTCTTTTAATTTACAAAATTGATTAGTGTACAAAATTGGTGTCATTTTTAACAACTTCATATTTCAAATATAGGTTTTATAATTCATTGTTCAACAAAAATATAAATTTATATATTATTGTTTGCAATTCAGAACATAATAATATTTAAAATGAGAAATTTCTAAAAAAAATTTGATATATAATTTAGGTTATAGTATTACCATCAGATTATATGATTAATTTTTTTCAAATTAATAAATTAAATTACAAATCGTGCATAATATAATTCTAGTTTACCATAAAGAAAGGATATCAACCCTAGTTATTATCAACTCATCACTTTGCCGCCGTCACACACACACACTCTCTCTCTACTTTCTCTCTCTCACATACCTTTTCTCTACTTAATCGCTCATTTTGCTTTCTCCTTCATCACTCAAATCCTCTCTCCCCACTTGGACGCATCACCCTTGAAATTGTTTTGAATCTAATAAACCACAGATCTGTGAGTTCTTCTTCTATTCACTCTCATCGTCTTTCTTCTCCTTCAATTCTCCAAAAAATTTCTCGAAAATCTGGTTTTGTAATGAATGAGAAAGGGTTTGGCAATGATGATACGATGATAATCCCAGCTCTATGAGACCTTCTTTGTGTAAGGTCGAGGACTAATCACTCGTTTCTCACGTCTATCTGAGCTTCTCTCTCTCTCTCTCTCTCTCTCTCTCTCTACAACATGTTTGTCAACATTTATTTGAGATTGTGTTCCTTGTGATGGTATTTACCATGCTAATACTGATGATTCTGTGACGAAATAATAATCTCTATAATTATCTGAAGGAACGCTTCCTTTTATGTTTAATTTTCCTTTCCTTTCTTTCTTTTTTCCTTTCTTTATAATTCCAATTTTTGTCTGACTTTCCTTTATATTAACATTTTCATCAATTAAACGCATTTAGCCTTTTGATTTACATTTTAAATCATATATTTTCATTCTAAAATTATTGCTTATTAATCCTTTTAAATTTAATACAGTATTAATTGTTGATTCTTGATACTTTGCATATACTTTCCAATTTTAACTAATATTACAATTTAAAGAACAGTCTCCAGAAATGTCTAACTAGCTGAATTTTCACATAGAATTATTGTTATTAATAGATACCAGAAAACTAACTAAAGCTTGAAGAGAATTAATCATAAATGACCTTACCAACTCGAAAGTAATATAGATGGTAAATTTAATTGTATATAAAAATCAAGAAAATGAGATCATCACTAATTATTTAACTAACATATTTCATTTACATGAGAAATTCTGTGGTATTTGGTGTCACATTTTCTACTAAAAATAACAATTAGATGCTACATGGCATTGTAATTTAACACATGATATATATTAAATATAATAAATTTATAAAACATGAGATATATCACGGAATATAATAAATGATGTAATCAATCATCTTGTGCAGTAAATTTATATCAAATTATCAAATATGTAAATGGTGCATGTCATGAAACATGGGAGGGGTAGGGATGGCAATGGGGCAGGTCGGGGCGGGTAGTTAACTATCCGGGGTAGGGATGGCAATGGGGCAGGTCGGGGTGGGTAGTTAACTACCCAGACCCACTCCGCACCTACTACGAGGAAACATTAACTTAAGTTGAAGATGCAGTGCATGAAAGGCCTGAGCTCAAAGGATAAAACAAGGACAACGAGCGAATAGGAAGATGCCACCTTTTCAGGTGCACATTAAAAATATCTATACCTTGAAGATCATGAGGATCAAGAAGAAGAATGTTGTGCGTCCAGATCGAATCAACAAGGAATATACACCAGTGCGTGAATGGACCAACGATCAGGATGCAACAGCAGAAGACAAAGGTTTACACGAAGATGCGTGGAATGGGCACGATCAGGATGCAGCAGCAGAAGACAAAGGCTTACACGAAGACGCGTGGAATGTGCACCCTTCAACTAGTGCATTCCCGCAACTATAAAAGAGAAGAGTGAGGACGAAGAGAGGAGAGGACTGAAAATTTGAAGATCGCGCGTTGATATTCCAGCATACAGCGATCCAAGCTTAAAAGAAAATATCAACTCTTTTCAGTCCCCACTCAACCGAAGCAGAGCATTCTACCCATTGAAGATTCTCAGTGCTCTTGCTTCCCACAGTCAAAGATTTGTGTTTATTAACCTTTTTATCACTGTGTGGATAGGTTGTTTCAGGTGTCACAGTTGAAGGGTAATCGTCTTACTGTGTTTTGGTCTTGTGTAGACAACATCATGTGTGAATCCTGTCTAGTTGCTGAAACCTAAGAAGGGAGTAAGAACTTTAGTAGGCTTAGGTTGATCCTTAGAGTGTTTAGTAGGAAAAGAGTCCTGTAAATCTAAACTCTAGTGAGGCTTACACCACCTTCGAACCTCTATAAAGTCTTGTGTCTGTTTACTGATTTCTGCATTCATCTCTTTATCTTGCTGCATGCATCATCATAGCTTTATGTCTCTTTGTGCTTAAGTGTTAAAACTGGTCAATTAACTTTCTAGTTAAAAAGACTAAGTATATTTGAACTCTCTTTCAAACATATTCTGTTGTGCATAACTCTAAGTTGTTAGGCTACAACAGTTAATTTGCTGCAAGCAAAACACATTATCTGCGAACTTGCTGCAAGTATCGATAGCTTACAACAGGTTCCAGCGAAAGAGAGCAAAAGAGGAAAAGCGAAGAGGTTCATTCACCTCCCCTCTGAACCTCTGCAACCAATTGGGACCAACAACGTTCAGCTAGATTTCTCTAACATGTAATGTATTCTCATGATGTTGAGTGGCTTTGTAGTGAAATGGTTCCAAATTACCATGGTAAAAAATTCTTGCAAAACCCAAAGGGGTACCTCTTTGGGTTTTTCGAGAATTTGAGCGCCTAATTTTTTAGGCCTTAATGACCACTTGAGGTTGGTTTTCTCACGGATATATTTTTTAAACATCATAATAAGTCGATTCGTTGAAGATTGTGATGAAAAATCCACCTTCGTAAATTCTCGAAAAAACCTAAAGGGATACCTCATTGGGTTTTCTCCAGGGTCGACGCGTAGCTTCCGTAAAACGGTTGTACTTTCCAATTCGAGCGTCCAAATGATCTGATTCTTGTTGCATTGAAAAGTTAACTCGACGAGCTTCAAATACTTCAAGGCCTCCCATGTTGAATTGTGCTCTGGAATGCCCCAAAAACAATTAAAACGTGAAATTTCTGCAAATCATGGTGTTTAGGTGTCTCTTGAGTAACTGATTTCGAGACCGTAAGGACAACGTTCGGCTAGATTTTTCCCACATATAATGTTTTCACGTGATGTTGCGTTGCTTTGTAGGAAATGGATTCAACTTGCCACGATCGAAAATTCTCGCACTACCCAAAGGCGACCTCATATGGTTGTTATTGTTTTTAGTTTTAACATCTTTAATATCTTAAAATTAGCAAGTTTGCCTTAATTGATTTAAGATGAGGTAAATACGAGTGGATTTTATAGTTTCAACTCTTTTGTTCGATATATATTGGTTAACGACGAGATTATCTGAGGTTCAGATCATCATGAATCCAAACATCTCAACACACATATATATCTTAAAATAAAGAAAATAAAAAAAATATTTGATGTGTCATAAAGTGATATCTTAATCTCTAGAATGAAGGAATATTTAAAAACTTATACTCCCTCCGTCCTGCTATCTTTGCCTACTTTCCCTTTTTGGTTGTCCCAGCTAACTTTGTCAGCCCAAAAATGGAAACAAAAAATTACGATCTTACCCCTCAATTTCTTTCATTTTACTTACTTTACACTCAAAAAACACACATTAATTACAAAACTGTCACTCAAAAACATTAAAATAACACTTCACATCAAAGTCAACAGTTTTTTCTTAGGATTCGTGCCGGTCAAGGGTGACAAAGATAAGTGGGACGGAGGTAGTAATTAATTTTCCACATACCTTGTTACTCTTGAGAAATAACATCATTCGCTATTGAAAAATTTGTCAATGGTGTGACATCATTAAAGTCTGGATTATGAACTGAAATAAATAAATAATATCTTAAAAAATATTAATAGAAAAAATCTGTTAAATAAAATAAGCAATTAAAATTTTGTCACAATCAATTAATGATATTCGAGAGAAAAAAATACCTTATTCTTCATTAGCCAAAGCTTTTTTATATTTGGATGTCATCCAGTTTCACCTAATTGGTAGAAGAAAAGGATATTGCAACTAATCATAACATCCAAAATAATGTTTTATTCTATGTTGGTCACCCGAACGAGCATGATCTAAAATGTCACGTACGTATGGTACCTTCTCATTATTTCCCTCAATTCATGAAGCTGCTTGATTTGGAGAATTATACACTTGTTGATCTAAATTGACATCTTTCGAGATATGCAGGCAAACTTTTTCCTTTGAAGGATATTGTTCAAGTCTTTAAATATTTTTGGCATAAGGGTTTACATCCAAAATTCGCATGAGTTTCTTCACAATAACTTCTGATATAGTTGTACTTTGAAATACATTCATTCTATTTTCAACCTGTTTATAGGTTTCATAAAAATACAACTGGAAATATCCTGGTGCATCATTATTAGACTTCAAACCTGGAAGATTATGATAAGTCATCCCTTCTGCTCTAAGTGTAAACTCCACGTCTTGCAGATACGAGATCTTTATTATATTTGACACCAAATGATGTAAATGAGAACATACCATTATACATCCTAATGTGTTTTCTGAAAGTAATAACCTCCTCTGAATTTGAAGTATATAAATCATATAATTCATTTGGAATTTCTATTGATGTTAGTCTTACTTTTCCATTACCACCACAAAAAGGTTGGTATTTCATACTCAAGTCTAACCGCACCACAATAAATGCAATTAGGCATTTTTTCAATTCATATATCTTTGAGGAGATAGTTTTGCACATTAAAAAATCGAAACACAAAAAAGATAAAAATTACACTTTTGTGAGTAATAATTTCTTTAATATAATATGTATTGAAGAAAAAAATTGCTCACTGTTTGTATCATGAAGTTTTTGCCTTTTCTTTTGGACTTGAATATATTTTTTTATGCCTTTCGCATCTCCTTTGGCGATATACATTAATAACTTCTTGACATGATGTAGACATTATTCTCATTCTTTTAGTAAATATCTTATCTGATCGTTGAGTGCACCATTTTTTTTTAATATATTTCTCTTGAAATACTCTTTCTTCTTAATTGATCTGGGAAAAAATTCAATTTTAGTCCATTTAAAAAGTTACTGTCCAATTTTCATCTACCATGAAAGCAGTTTTTAATTTTAGTCCAATTAAGCCAAAAATCGTCACTATTTGGTCCATTTTTGGTTTAATTGGACTAAAATTGAAAACTGAAAATTGAAAACCGCTTCCATGGTGGACGAAATAGTGACAAAAATAGACCAAATAGTAACGATTGACTTAATTGGACTAAAATTGAAAACCGGTGGACGAAAATTGGATAGTGATTTTTTAAATGAATTAAAATTGAATTTAACCCTAATTGATATGTGAATATAAACAAATCTTATATAAAGATTTTCTTAGATTCCCAATAGTATTATGGTTCTTTTTTTTATGAATATTTGACCAGTTATATTATAAATATAATTTTCCAATTAAGCAACCAAGTTCGAATGTTATAACTAAAAAAGATATGATATGATTTAATTTATTTTTTATATCTTCTAAAAACAAGGTTTAAGAAACAGCTACCTCATGCCATGTCTATGCATCATATTAGATACCTTATTAGATCGCAGACACATAATTTGTGCCATAAACAATTATTTGAAGGTTTCAACTATTTTTCATGTGTTATAATAAATGTTGACAATGAGTTTATTTTAATATTATTTAATTATTTTATTAATGATGACGGTGATTTGGGTGATTGGCGAAAGTGCAGGTTGCAGCAGCAGAGGAGAAGAAGAAGGAAATAGTGACAAAAATAGACCAAATAGTGACGATTGACTTAATTGGACTAAAATTGAAAACCGATGGACGAAAATTGGATAGTGATTTTTTAAATGAACTAAAATTGAATTTAACCCTAATTGATATATATCAATATAAACAAATCTTATATAAAGATTTTCTTAGATTTGCATGCAATTATAATAATTATGCAATTAACTCAATTTCGATTGGCCCAAATAGAGGTGGACTGGGAAAGAATCATCAACAGTTGTAATTAGGCTGCTAAATGTCCATTATAGGCACAATTAGCACTATAATTTAGATTATCAAAAAACAACTCAGGAAATGAAAATTCAATTAAATATATACTCATTGACTGCTTAGTAAACAATGAAGGCAAAAACTTGTGTGCACCGGGGGCACGGAGATCCATGCCCCCGACCCGACCCGGCGCGTGGGCTGCCTCCACGCGCCCCCACGCGCGCCCCTAACATAGTTGGTGTGCGTCCACACACACCTGATTACCTAGTTGATGATTCAGTGATGGGTATTACATGTATACCCTATATGTATTACGCATATACCCTATAGGTATTACACTTATATTTATTGAGATTTAATGATAGGTATTATGTGTTTACTCTATAGGTATTGCATGTATACTCTATAGGTATTACAAACTTACTCAATTAAGGTATTGATTTTTTGTTCTATTTTTTGTTCTATAGGTATTACATGTATACTCTTAAGGTATTACATGTATACTCTTAAGGTATCATGTGTTCATTCAATAAAGGTATGAATTATTTGTTTTTACTTTTGTGTAGGTATCACAGGTTTATTCTATAGGTATCACATGTATACTCTATAGGTATTACAAACTAACTCAATTAAGGTATGAATTATTTGTTTGAATTTTTGTTCTATAGGTATCACATGTGTACTCTATAGATATTACATCTTTACTCTATAGGTATTACATTACTGTATGGTGAGTTTAATATTTCTAAACAATAAAAATGCGATTTATATCATATTCTTCACCAAGTGCTTTTTTGTCTTGACTTTCTTTTTCATTTTCATCAAAAAGCCATGGCTTTAAAATTCAATTCTGTTTTACAGACTAAGTTTCACATTCGATACCTAGCTTTTCTTACCTAGTGCATAACCTTCAATTAGGATCAACAATGCAGGTCCCACATTGTCCAAAAGATGAATCATTGCTTATCAAAATCTCATCCTTCATCAATTGGTAACAACCAGCAGAAAAAACACCAAAAATAGCTAAGCATTCGGTCTATTTTCCATCTCATTTCATAAATTGAACCACCATTCAAATTCTCCTAATCGAAATCGAGACAACTGTAATACTATCACAACCTCATTTTCAAAACAAGACCAAACCACAACAATCTATCACTGTTTCACAAATCCCAGCACACATAGAAATCTCCATCCATGAGTGATCATATCCATAAGCATGTGTGTGCATAACAGAAACAGACAGACAGAGGGGAGGGAGGGAGGGAGAGAGAGAGAGAGAGAGAGAGAGAGAGAGAGAGACCAGGGTCATAATCGAGAGGAAGAGAACGAGCTCTTGAAGTGGGCGTGACAGAGCGTCTGGAACTGGACATGGAAGCTTTGGGGCGTGCAGAATGCAGCTGCCCTTGTACACCCCCGCCATTGTTTCTCAACGAAGAGCTCGCATTACCAGAAGAAGAAGGCGAAGAAGAAGAAGACGAAGAAGAAGAAGAGGAAGAAGAAGAAGAGGATTGGATGAGGAGATGAAGAAGAGGATCGGATGAGGAGAAGGAGAAGGAGAAGGAGAAGAAGAAGAAGAAGATGGAAAAAATAGAGAAAAAAAAAAGAAAAAAAAATATATATATATATAAAATCCGGGTCGGGTTGGGGGTACGGATCCTGGATCCGTACCCCGGGGACACCCAAGTCCTACTCAACAATGAAATACGATTTGTTTTGTAATGCAAATCAGCAACCTTTTTCCTTTTATGTTTCATCAATTTTAATAAACTGGAAAATAGTAAAAAAAAAAAAATTCAATTTTTTTTTCCCAAAAATTAGCATGCATTTAGGCAGGAAAATGGCAAATCTGAAAAATTGGCCAACTTCTCTATTATTATATATAGATAGATATAGATATAGATATAGATATATGTAGATTCCACTTGAATCCACATCCATGAATGGGACAATGAATTCACGTAAAATGCTAAATTGAACTAACCCCTCTTGTTGGACATGACATAAAAAGACAATTAGGATTTGCTTTCGTCGTTAAAGCCATCTAACAAAGAGGGATACCACATCCACAACGAACCAATGAATGAGAGGACAAGGGTCCATCCAATGTATTGTGAAAGTTTCCATTGCGTCTACAACTAAACATGCAAAGACGAAAAATCCTAAAACCTTCTCATCTATATATATATATATATATATATATATATATATATAAATAAAGAAGACATTCTCTATAAATAGCAAGAAAGGATTTTCCCGTCCAAATTCACCTGCTATTTCTGGAAAGTTCCTTTTGAATATTTCCAAATATTGTAATTTTTATTATTTGTCATTATTACAAATTTTTGTTGGTCATTTATTTACTTTTCATACTATTTTATTATTATAATAATTTAATAATAAAATATTATTTTATAAAAAGTTAGAGCTAGAGTTAATATAGGGTGGCTAGGGGCAACTTTTTATAGCAAATGTAAAAGTGGTTTTCAAGAATATATCTCTTCACATTCTTGAGTTCTAAATTAATTATACTTATTTCAAGCAAATGAAAATTAGTAATTGTTGAGAAAAGAAGCAAAAATGTGTTGACAAATACTACCTCCGTCCCGGCTTATTTTGCCTACTTTGACGGGCACGGAGCTTAAGAAAAAACTGTTGACTTTTGATGTGATGTGTTATTTTAATGTTTTTGAGTGGCAATTTTGTAATTAATGTGTGCTTTTTGAGTGTAGAGTAGTATATTGTTGACTTTTTTCTTTGCCATTTTGGGGCTGGCAAAATAAGTTGGGACACGAAAAAGTGGAAAGTAGGCAAAATAAGCCGGGACGGAGGGAGTAAGTATTTAAATGGTTTATTTCATTTATACTTTTTTCTTTAAATGTCAAAACTTTTAAAGATTACAAATAGTGAACATCTATTTGTAAAATTGTAAAAATACATTTAGAAATTTCAAATTGAATATATATATATATATATATATAAGAATTTGAAAATTTTTATAATTTTGAGAACTATAAAAAATCTTAAAAGTAATAAAAAAATCTTGAAAATAATAATGTCAAATGAATGAATCTAAGAATGTAAAATCGAAAAATTAAATGATAATGTAATATATAAATTATGAACATATATAAATAACATCTAGAAAAAATATTTTGTAATACAAATATTATTAATAAGCAATTTTATAATAGAGTATTAGTTGAAATAATTAGAAAAAATAATTAATCTGATGATCGTTTAAAAGTTTTAAAATTTGTTTTAAAACACACACATTTAGAATCTAAAATTTGTTTCAAAATCCTTAAAATAATTTTAAAGCTATTTTTTTTTACATACATGCTAAATTCTTTGATTAAAAAGTATTGTCAATATTAATCAAATCATATAAAAAAACAAACGACAAATTTGTAAGTAAACAACTTTATATAATAGTCATTTTTTAATCATAAAGTATTTACAAACTATAAAATTTCTAACATTATTTCAATAATGGTTATTGTTGTCAGTACAAAATAATTAATTATGATTTGAATGTAATTAATAATAGTACAAAAGTATTAGATATTTCAAATCATGTCATATATTGAATATAAACTTTTCAATTTATGACTTTTATATATATAATATTACTCAATAAATTTATAATATACACTTTTAATATAGAAATATTCTAAATTATAAGTCGTGCAACGCACGGGTGTAATACTAGTATATATAAAAAAGAAGACCTTCAATAAAAATAACATAACTAATTTTCCATCCTAAATTTACATACTATAATTGGAAATAAGTTAGTTAGAAGAATTAAAAAAATAAAAAATAAAAAGATTTATACTTTTAAGAATTGTAGGGTCCTCTAGGTTGGGCTATAGTCCATTGGTAGATTATGTAGGTTATTTTTGTCTTTCTTTTTTGTATTTCATATAAATCATAATCTTTAAATTAAATCATTTTTTCAATTAAATTTTTTGTTTTAATCTATGATATATCAAATTTATCATTTTGGTATCTAGAATTTTGTTGTTAATGCATGATATATCGGATTTATCATTTTTTATGAATTCTAATTTATTATTTACATTGCATCGTAAAAAAATTACAATGTAGAAATTTGATATTTAAAGTTTGGTGCATAATTATATTTAACACAATTAGAAATGCAAAAACAAATGACTAAATTAAACTAAGATTAGGAAATTAAAAAAATAATTTGTAAAATACAAAGTTTTAGACTTTTGGAGAAATTAATTATAATGAAAAACATTTTTATATAGTTGTTTGGTTTATTTGTCAATATAAGTGGGTTCAATATTCAATTATCTACGTATTTGAATATATAGCAATATATTTAGGTATTTATATCTTTTTTTAACTATAAATAATTAAGTTAGTGGTTAGACCGAAAATTTCAAAGAAATTTATAATTGTGAACGTTATGGAACATTCAAAAAATATAATAATATATTTATCATGACACTTATGTCAATATTATAAATTCCAACATGCATAACATATCTTTAGGAGTTAACATGTTTTTTTAATATCAATTATCGTTTTAACATCCATGACACAATAAATGTTTCTCATTACTAAATTTAATTTATTTTAATTCACAAAATTGATTAGTATACAAAATTGGTGTTATTTTTAACAACTTCATATTTCAAATATAGGTTTTATAATTCATTGTGCAACAAAAATATAAATTTATATAGTATTGTTTGCATTTTAAAAACATAATAATATTTAAAATGAGAATCAGTAGAGATAAAATTAATACTATCATATTATATAATTTAGTTTATGATAATACTATCACATTATATTATTACATTTTTTAAAATTAATAAATTAAATTATAAACCGTGCATCGCTTATTCTCAAAATTAACCAAACAACAATCTATAGTCTCAGCTGCGGCAAATATTCATTGCAGTACAAACATGACAAGTTCATTCAAGTGAACATATCAAATCAAGAGTTGTTATTTTTTTTATTTATCCAACCAAAATAATCCCAACTATCGATCAAAACTAGTTCTTAAGATACTAGGGAGTAGGCCCAGCCAACAAAGCCAAGGTAAGGCCCAATAAAGAAAGCCCAATCCATAATGAATCAGTTAAACCCTTCCCCTACAAACCAGAAACCCTCACCTGTGTTTGCTACACATTTTTCCCTTCCAATGTCAAAGTGGTGGCGCGCGGCCGCCGGCGTCCTCAAAAGCGCGGCGGAGACGCCGGTTCATCGCTCCTACCACACGATCCAAGCCGTTCCTAGAGAAATCTCCGGCCCCCGCATCTCCGCCCGTGAACGAGACCAGGGTCGCATTCCCGCCGTTGTTTTCTCCCAAAGTTACGTCCAAAAAAACCCTAACGACCCAACATCCATCGCAGCCACCACTTCAGTCTCTCAAAAACTGCTCCTCACCACCGAGCGTAAGCAGATTAAGGCCATTCTTAAGGACATTGATCTGCCATTTTTCTGCTCGACTACATTTCCTCTTCAGATCCGCGCTGGCTCGGGATCTTCCACAATACTTCAAAATGGAAAGGTTCTTCCGATTAAGGTTAGTATATATTTTATTATCCTATGAAATAGGATGCTGGGATCATGAAATTTGATTGAATGTTCGTTTTTTGTTTGATTAATTGGTGCATAGATACATAGGGATGAGGATGGAAACATATTGAATTTAGTGTTTGTATGGGCGGAGGATGGGACTGAGCTGAAGGTGGATGTACCCGTTGTTTATAAAGGAGAAGACGTTTGCCCTGGTCTCAAGAAAGGTTTGCTCTTACAAACTGATTTCTTTTGTCTTTTGCTTTATTTGTTATTATCTTTTAAACTTGAATTGGTTTGATGCTGAATTTGCAATTCAGAGAAACTCATGCATTGTTGTTGTATAGATTGATATGGATTTATATCCATCTGTCTCACCATTATCTCATTTCTGGTGTTGTTTTATTCTTTCCTGATTGATATGGATTGATATGTCGTCGTTTTTATAGATTTGCAACTCGAGTAAAATGGTGTCCAATGTGCACACATTGGGAAATCCCTTGTTGATCTGTACCTTATCTAAAAATGCAATATAACTGTTAAATCGATTGTTGATTTGTACCTTAATCTGAAAATGGTGTCAAATGTGCTTGGGAAATTCCTTCCAATTCATTACATTTATAAGCCTGTTAAGACTGCTCTGAAATAAAGTGACTTGCCAAATTGAATAGAAAGAAAGCAAGGTTCCTGTAACTGTTGGATGAGATTGGTGCTTTCTATTTGAGCTGATTCAACAGAGATTCGAGCTTAAGAAGTAGAAACCTCAACGAATTTTGAACTTTTTTTTATCTTAGTGCTCATAAAGGGTATCAAGTTTTTTTTTTTTTTTTTTCCTTTTTCTATGTCAATGAGATATTGGCTTGACCTCACTAATAGATATCTAAGTGTTTATCATCAGTGATGCCAAATTTTATGCAAATTTTGTTCTATCTCAATAATAAATCCTCTTTTGTTATAACGAATTGATAAGAAAGGGTTTAGCAATGATGATACGATGATAATCCCAGCTCTATGAGACCTTCTTTGTGTAAGGTCGAGGACTAATCAATCGTTTCTCACGTCTATTTGAGCTTCTCCCTCTCTCTCTCTCTCTCTCATCCATCTAGAACATTTTTGTGAACATTTATTTGAGGCTGTGTTCCTTGTGATGATATTTGCCATGCTAATACTGATGATTCTGTGATGAAATTATAATCTCTATAAATTATCTGAAGGAACGCTTCTTTATGTTTAATTTTCCTTTCCATTCTTTATGTTATTATTAATTGATGAGAAAGGGTTTGGCAATGATGATACGATGATAATCCCAGCTCTATGAGACCTTCTTTGTGTAAGGTCGAGGACTAATCAATCGTTTCTCACGTCTATCTGAGCTTCTCTCTCTCTAACATTTTTGTCAACATTTATTTGAGGCTGTGTTCCTTGTGATGATATTTACTTTGTAGTGCTTCAGAATTCCAAATTTATAAAAAATGATGAAGGGTTAGAATCAGATGTTATGTTTATTCTTCTGTGGACTGTCCTCCCTTTTTTTGTTCATCTGAATTGCAAGTATTATTAATGAAAATAACTTGCGGGTCTTATATTCCAGAATAGATGAGTATATTAATGTGAATTTGATGCTAACTTGCTGATCTCCTTACTGCAAAAACAGGAGGTAGTCTACATAAAATAAGGACAACGTTGAAGTTCTTGTGCCCGTCTGAGCATGTTCCTCCGAAAATTGAAGTGGATGTGAGTAATCTGGACATTGAGGATAAAGTGACTATGCAAGATGTTGAGATTCATCCAAGCCTGAAGCTTCTAAGCAAGAATGAGACTATACCTATTTGTAAGATAAAGGCAACGAGCACAGAAAACACAAAAACTACATAGCACTCACTGGATCAGGGCTTGGGAGGAACATGTACGAGGTTAAAACCCACTCCACTGTAAGCCTACCGGCTCGGACTATGCTTTTTTTTCTTAGCTTGACATCTGAGGTAGTGTTTTTTTGCAGTTTGGTGGTATACATGAATCAGCCCATGTAATAAAATGTTATTATTTGTGATCTGAAGCTGTTTGTTTCACCTCCATGTGCTATGTTTATTTCTCCAATTAGTGGTGTAATTGAGCTAAAGCTGAATTGAGTTGAACTCTATTGGAGGACTTCACAAGTCAAATTTGATTAACTCTAGCTTCACTTGATTATTTGTTTATCTATTTTTAAACGTCTTACAATTCAATGAACAAAAGCTGCAATTACTCAGACTCAAATCTTGAAGCATGAACAACAACCTGTAATATGATTTTTTATTTTGTCATCTTTTTAGTTTTTGTACACTAATTAACCAACCTGTCCAATGCTTGTAGTTCCATTGTTGATAGAATGTTCCCCCGTCGGGCACTCGTGAGATTTTTAAGGGTAATAATGTCTTTTGGATAATCTTAATTTGGTAATACTGAAGTAACAAGGATAACAGTCTTTTTCAGATCATTCTCTCACACATTTGTTTAGACCATTCAACATCACAAAGATAAAAACATTGATTATTTTCTATTGTTGAAGAACACTGGACAAAATAGCAAAATGTTATCCTTATCGTGTAGGATAATATATGCATTTATGAGATGATGAAAAAATAATTAGCAGTTGCTAATGAGTGATTTTGAAAGTGAAATCTCAGAAAAAATTCACTCCATCGGAGTATGCTGGCTGCTTGCAACTTTCACTCCAACATTTGACATGCTCGACGATCAAGTTATGAACGAGACCTCATCATTCTTTATCATATTGGTGTCAAGGGAACTAGTTGTGCAGATTATTCAGTCGGCTGCTCTTCGGTTTTTCTGTTACGCAAGCCAAATCTTCACCTATGATCCACAGGCTTACCGGCAAATATTTCATTCCCATTTTCTCCACTTTCTTTTGGTGCGGGCACGGTGTTGAAAGCTTATGGTGGAGCTTTTTTCATTCCTAGATATACACTATTAAGAAGCATATAAACTCTTAAGATATAAGATGTTTTAAGAAGCTTATAGCTCAGCCAAACAAATTCTTAAAGTCGTACACGTTTAGATGCTATAAATGTAAATGACCACATATTAAGAATCTGAAAATCTGGATAAAGGATCCTTATGAGCAGCATTACGTACACATTAATTTGAACATATGTATTTTATTTATCAATAAGACAACAAACAACCAAACAACTGGTAATGCCCAATTCTTGTATTCTAATCTTCATGGTAAAGATACAAACCTAGACCAAATCGAGCACACGCTTTGCAAAAAGCTAATTCCTCTGCTGCAGCAACGGGATCTATAATACTATCATTGCCAGGTGGCACCGTCCCTGTTGATTCTCGATGTGCCTGCATTTACATGTTTTAACCTCAATAAACCTTAAGATAATCCTTAGCACCCATGTCCACCTTAATAAAAACCTTAAGACACATATACTATGCATTCATGTAAAACACACAAGCAATCTCACCTAATTTTTTTTTCCAAGAGAATCTAGGAAGAAAATAAAGCCAATCAAATGAAAAACTGGCTATCCTCTTTTCTCTTTACCTTTTGTAGTATTTTGATTGCCTAGAGATTTTATAATAAATCAAGTTACGCTTACTCCATCATCTTAATAGTATTCCTTGTATTTGTATTTTACCAACAAAAGATAACTCTGGTTACCCACCTCACCCCGACCACAAGAAACTAGCATTGCATACATAAATTATTAACACAACTTCAACTTGTTAGGCAATTCACTAATTTTTTTATTTGAATTTTATCGACTTGAAAGTACCACTATAAGCATAGCACAGCCAAATGATGGGATCTTCCTAGTAGTAGTTGTATTCTTCTCCTGGACACAAGATACTATCCACAGACTTTCTTTTCTTCTTACTCTTTATTTCATCTCATTAGAGTACCTTACCAAAATCTTAAAATATCTTGGGTAATGAAAGAAAACACAAATTATGTTAATTTGCTCAAATTAAAAAATGTGGCATATTTGATAAAATAGATATAGTTTGTTAAACGTCAATAGCATTAGTAATTAAGAATTCTAAATTTAAAAATTGATTTTTTTTTTTTTTTTACGTTGTTCAACAGTCTGTAGTTCTTTTCTGGATTTTACATTTTCTAAATTCAGAAAGCTTTGATGTCTTGAAATTAAAACTTTTCAAAATATGCTTGTTCATGTAAGTTTTAGTTCCACTCTTTTGATTTGATTCACCTTCCAGAAATGAATGCCAAAATTCACTGATACTGCATAAATAACAGAAATTTCTGAAAGTTAGATCAAACTTTCTGTTAATTTCATATATTTCCCGAATTTGATAGAATATGTGAACTTACTTTATAATTCAGGAAACAAATTTTCAACTTTCTTTATTTTATTGTTTAATATTGAAACTAGGATGGCTTTAAAAATCAAAGGACCAAACATGAATGATTTGATCTTGGCGTAAAAAGTACATAACGTAGATGGAGAATGGGGTGAGCAAGGGTCATGGACTGGAGAGTAAGGTGGTAGAACTTTTGGCAGAGCCAGGAGGGGAATGGATTAGAGGGGGCCAGAGATAAATTTAATATGATTTCTAGTATCTTACAAATTTTATGACAGAAAAGGTCAAATTGATCTCATCAAGATTTAGCATTATGATTATAAAAAATAAACTCAATCCATAGCACATGACCATAACTTGATGTATAGTACCCACATGAAGGAAGAATCTCCAAGACTCGAGCTATTCATAAAGTATTTTTGGGTATTGTACTATGACTCCTCAACCATCAATCTATTCATGGAGTTAACTTCTCTCAACTTAGATCAGCTTAGTTCACAATGTCAATTGCAATCTATTTGGCAGGAAAACATTGTGATAAAATAACTTCTCAGTAATTAGAGGGAACATATACTTCATTTTGCACAAGCAGGATGAGCTGCAAGAATACTTTTTTCTAATAAAACTGTAGAAGTTAATGTTTCAAGTAATATGATGCAAAGGGAAACACACCTCTCCATCCGAACCACGTACTGTTACACGATAAACCACAGTCACGCTTCCATTCTCTGAAAAAATAACATCACGAACTTCTCCACACCAACCTGTAGAAAAGAGTAAGCATTTTTAGGAAGATTCATAACATCAGTGACACTAATCCAGCCTAAGATTCTGCCATCAGATTCCACAATTATTCACAACTAAAAAGAATCAATGACACCCTTCTGAAATGTCTATCATGCTTGGTTAAACTTAATAAAATGAGAACCTATCAAGTTTAGAGAATTTTACATAAGGCTTAAAATTATGTGTAAAGGCCCTAGACAATCGAGCATTGAACCATTACACAAAATCAATTACATTTATTTCCTTCAAATTAAGCAAGAAGTGGTCAAACTGAAGAGCACTATATGGATCTTCGCATCTGATTTCATTACGTTATGCACCCAGTTCCAGCATTTGACTTTCTTGCATCTTTCCTTGGCTTAACATTATGAAACCGCATGGCTTATATGATTCGAAGGCCGCATATATGAAGTCATGCATAAACTAACGCATACTAAAACTCTTCTTCCTAACCAAGTAGATAGAACTAAAATGCACCAAACAAGAGAAGTTTAGCATGATTCTGAAGAATGTCACCTGGGGCATAAAAGCTCAGCATCCGATTAGCCTGGTACCTGCAGAGCAAGACAATTGAAAGATCGCCACACGAAAAACAAAAAAAAAAAACAGAAAAAGAAATGATGAACACACACATACCAAGGGATGGATGTGGAATGATCTTCATGAGTCTTGATAATGTTATCAGGAATTCTCTTATTGAGGTCGCGGAGAATCTCAGCAAGGGGGCGGGTGATGCAGGACGACTTGTCGAGAGGCACAACATAGTTCGAATTAGGGGCGGCTGATTTCTTAATACTGCTTCCACCATCGCCGGACAGCGCACTGATCCGGTGCCTCAACCTCAATTTCCGGCCGGGAACACTGAAACTAATCTGGGAGCTTGACCGCCATGGCAATCGGAGCCTCGAGCCCGCTTCTGCAACCGATAATGTCATATTAGTAGGGGACTGAACCGCCATTGCAGAAACCCTAATTAGCGAAATCAGAGGGAAATTTGTGCGATGCAGAGACGGTAGTCAAAAGCAAACCCTCAACCGTTTTTGACCTTACCCAGCCAGCCACCTGCAGCGACTTCAATTCTGCCAGCTTTCTGCGTTTCCATCACAATCGGGCTTATTCTTTATGGGCTTTAGCCCATTTCTTTTTTGTCAAGCCCATGACTCAATTTTAACGCCCAATATGAATTTTAGTCATTCTCAGATCAGATATGGTGCTCACTATTGGAAAAACAACGTGTAACTTTAGATCTATTTATGTATTACTAATAATAAATAATAGAAATTAGAATAGAGAAGAGAATAATGATTGGAAGTGAAATATAAAAATCGGAATGAAAAGATAAAGAACAGGCAGACTGAATCTCCTGTTACACTTGATATTATATCTCATATTTCTCATATAATGAGTAGACGGGGACGTTGGGACGATGACACTTGTCTCTTTCGTTATTTCTGATATTCATATGCTTTGGTCAATTTAATACTACATAAAAAACACATCAAAAACTTTTTCATTTTATTTTAGTAATTTTGTTTATGACAGATTAATACATCATTTATTAACCACCATAACATGAAATTCTAAATGGGTTTGGCAACAACAATGGTTTATATTTATAATCGATGGAATGATCATATAGAAAAACAAGATGTATGTAAACTTAGAAGACGAAAATCAAATCATCTTTCTAACAGAAAGAAAAAATAATGAGTGAGACTTAGGTGCACCCGCGGCACAAATCCTGGATCCGTGCCCCCAACTCGTTCCATGAACCGACCCTAACCCATTTTATTTACTATATATATTGTTTGTTTTTTTTACCCTAAGCAGCTAAAGGAAAAACGAAGAAAGAGAAACTGAACTGAGGAGTTTTAATTTGGATTTTTAATTCTTCCTACGAGCTGTGAGCGCGAGAAGAGAAGAATCAGAGGAGTTTCTTCAAAGTTGAACTGAGGGTGCGAGAAGGGAAGAGAAGATTCAGAGGAGTTTCTTCAAAACTGAACTGAGGGTGCGAGAAGAGAAGAGAAGATATCAAATGATTTCCGATGAACGGCGGGCGCGAGAAGAGAGAAACCAGAATAATTTTTTGAGCAGAGTCGAGGGCATACCTTCTTCAAGCAGATGAAAATCAGACAATTTCTTCAAACAATTTCAGAATTCCTTCTCATCTCCTTTCAATCGAACCTAGGGCAACAGTACATAATCAACAGATGGATGATGATATGAATGAGAAAGAGGACCAAAAATCAAATATGGTTTTGATATTGTCAAGTGAAGAAGATAATGATAATGCTGCAACATCAACTTTTCTTGATCAAATCGTTGAAATGATAAATGAAGGTATTACAAATATTACTCTGTATTCAAAAACAGATTCTAATGTATCTATTGTGTTGTGATTTTGGGTGTTGTAAGTTACCTCTAAAGGTATTGCATATTAGTTCTAATGATAAATGAAGGCATTACAAATATTACTCTGTATTCAAAAACAGATTCTAATGTATCTATTCTGTTGTGATTTTGGGTGTTGTAAGTTACCTCTAAAGGTATTGCATATTAGTTCTAATGATAAATGAAGGTATTACAAATATTACTCTGTATTCAAAAACAGATTCTAACGTATCTATTGTGTTGTGATTTTGGGTGTTATAAGTTACCTCTATAGGTATTGCATATTAGTTCTATTGGTATTGTAAAAGAATCACTGTATTCAAAAAAAGACATTCTAATGTATCTATTATGTTGTAATTGTGGGTGTTGTAAATTATCTCTAAAGGTATTGCATATTAGTTCTAACGGTATTGCATTTAATATATTGCAGATACTGACTATAGTACTTCTCTCATTGGATTGACAAGAAACACACTTGATGATATGTACAAATTGTTCTGCAAACATGCCCGATTGTTAGGATTTTCAGTACATAAATCAACCACACGATATTCAACAGATGAGATACCTAAAGAGATAGGAAAACTCTTTATATGCTCTTGTGCTGGATTGAAGAGGCAAACAAAGTCAACAAAGAACACAAAAAAAAGCCAATTACAAGAACAAACTGTAATGCTTTAATGCGAGTGAAGTTGAACGATGCAGGTTTTTTCGAAGTCGTAGATCATGATATATCACACAATCATCCATTGACAAGATCAGAATTGAATCACCTTCATCGTTCAGAAAGACAAATTGATAAAGAAAAAGGCAAGACAATTGAGCACATGGTGACATCTGGTTTGTCAGCATCGAATTCTTATAGGTATATGGTACAAGATGCTGATTCTGAAGAAACTTTTGGACACACAAAGAAAGATCACATGAATTTTGTGAATAGGTTGAAAATGAAGGCAATCGAATGTGGAGATGCACAAACCGTCATTGATATGATACAAGAACAACAAGCAAGTGAAGAAGATTTCTTCTATAGAGTTCAACTGTATGATGAAGGTAGACTAAGCAACATATTTTGGAGGGATTCAATGATGAAAGAAGACTATCAAATATTTGGGGATGTAATGGTTTTTGATACAACCTACAGAACAAACAAATACAATCTTATATGCGCACCTTTTATTGGGATTAATAATTATCGAAGAAATGTAATGTTCGGTTGTGCTTTCTTGACCAATGAGAAAACAGAGACATTTGAGTGGCTTTTTGAGGTATTCAAGAAGTCGATGTCATGGAAGTGTCCTATAACTCTGTTCACAGATCAAGATCTAGCTATTTCAAATATAATAGAAAAGGTATTAATTTCTTTATCAGGCTTAACACCTTATATTATATAATGTAACACCTTATATAATACAGTATATTATACAGTGTAATACCTTGTCTTAATTAGTGTAATACCTTATATTATACAATGTAATACCTTGTATTATACAGTGTAATACCTTATATTATATAGTGTAATACCTTATATTATATAGTGTGATACCTTATATTATATATTGTAATACCTTATCTTATACAGTGTAATATCTTGTCTTATGCAGTTTTCCCAGAAATAAGGCATAGGCTTTGCCTATGGCATCTCCAACAAAATGCAATAAGTAGATTTGCTGAGCTAAAATCAGATAATTCATTCAAAGCAACATTCAACAAATGTTTATCAGTTTGTGTTGATGAGAACAAGTTTGAAAGTTGTTGGCAATCAATGATATCACAGTATGGTTTAGAGAGTCATACTTGGTTCACAAGATTGTACATGTTGAAAGAAAAATGGTGTACGACGTTAAACAGGGATTTCTTCTCGATTGGAATGTTGTCGTCACAAAGAAGTGAGAGCACCAACCATGCTATTGGGTTCCATGTCAAAAAAACAACAAGTTTGACAGATTTTTTCAAAATATTTAAGGAGACAATTCAAACATGGAGACTCAAGGAGCGAAATGATGAATTCCAATCTATAACAACAAATCCAGAATCTGTCCTACCAATGACTGGTATGTTAAAGCATGCTTCAAATGTCTACACACGACCTATTTTCAAAGATTTTGAAGCTGAATTCATGAAATGCATTTCTAGCTCTTTAACACTTTTGATGTTTGAAAACAACACACTGGTTTATAATGTTTCATCTTATGATGATACTGGTCATCTGCATCAAGTAATATTTGATTCTGAGATGAAGCTCACAACATGCACTTGCAAGAAATTTGAGGTATATGGTATCTTATGCTACCATTGTTTGAGGGTACTACATATCAACTCTGTGCAAAGTATACCGGATACTTATGTACTAAAGAGATGGTCAAAGTTTACAAAATCAGAAGTTCGGGACAAATTTAAAAGTTTGACCACCGCAACTGATAAGCTACCCGATAGTATACCTTGGAGATATGATATGGCACAAAAATACTACAATCTTGTGTTGAAATGCCAAGAAAATGAGCAAGCAAGAAGAATTGTTAAAAAAAGTTATGAAAGAGACATTTTAGCTATTAATGAATTAATATCTGAAACAGTCTCTGCAGAACAATCTGAGACATCAATTCAATCCAATGTTGTTCTCGATCCAGTACGCTCTATTACCAAAGAACGACGACAAAGGATAAAAGGTCATTTTGACAAAAACAAGAAGACCAAAGTTGCTCCTTTAAATTCAACATCAAAGGAGTTTGGTTCTAAAACACCATCTGCTAGATTATTTTAGTTTCATTTCTGAAATTGTAATGTTATAATATTGTATGATTCAAACTGATATTGAATGGTATTATAAGTTTGGACAATCTTATGTTTTACAGTTTACATTTTTATGTGTAATACCTTTGAGTTATTGGTGTAATACCTTAAAGGTATTGGTGTAATACCTGAGAGGTATATTTATAATACCTATATAGCTATATTTTGTTTACTTATCTAAATTATCTGATAAGAAATTATCAGATTATATTGATGTTGAATGGTATTATCATATTATATTTTGTATAATACCTTTGAGTTATTGGTGTAATACCTTTAAGATATTGGTGTAATACTTGAGAGGTATATTTGTAATACCTATATAGCTATATTTTGTTTACTTATCTAAATTATCTGATAAGAAATTATCAGATTATATTGATGTTGAATGATATTTATATTGTCGAATTTATTTTGTGTAATACCTTTAAGATATTGTTGTAATATCTGAGAGGTATATCTTACAAAATTGCTATATTAATTATACTAATTATCCAATGAGAAATTATATACTTATAGAGTAAGTCAATATTGATATTGAATGATATTATATGCTTACAATTTATATCATTTACAGTTTATGTTTATACAACTAATACCTTTAAGATATTAGTGTAATACTTTAAAGGTATTTTGTAATACCTCTAAGATACATTATAATACCTTGAAAAGTTGGTACCTTTAAGTATATTTATATATAAGATATGTTTCTATTTATAATACCTAAAGACAATTGGAGTCATACCTTAAGTATACATAATCCATACAATATTCACTTATTTATTTTGTCTGATACCATATGAATATTTGTATAATACCTTATAGATTACTATGTATTACCTATACTTATAAAAACAGTTTTTTTTGAAGTTTTACAAAATAAGTATAAAGATAAGTATTTGATACCTTACAATGTCTTCTCTTATTTATTTTGTCTGATTCAATAACATCTTCTCTTTTTTAATTTGTCTGATACCATATCAATGTCTATGTAATTACCTGCAATATAAAATTGTAATCTCTTAAAGGTAAATAGTTTATAATTATGTATGTAATACTTTAGAGACATACAATCAATACCCTAAAGATAAGTTAGTAATACCTTAAGCGTTCTTAACTAATACCTTAAATGTAAATAATTGATACCATATTCTGTTATTTACTTTGTGTGATACCAGATGAATGTCTCTATAATACCTGAAAGATAAAATTGCAATACTTTATCACTAAAGTCTGAATTCAATAATAATATATATTACATTAATTGAACAAATATGACAATTCATCTGTTTCCATCCTGTTCATACCTCCATGCAAAATCATTGTTTGCTACAAAATCAGATTATTTCAACTTTAAAAACTAATACCATAAAAATAACTATGTAATACCTTATAAGTAATGAAAAATTAACTATGTTAAATTGAACAATACTACTAAGACAAAAAGTAGATACCAAATTTTAACTGCCTTAAAAATCATTATATCCAACAGAACATTAACTAAAGTCCTACAAACTAAATTGAAACATAAAAAACAGAAATTAAACATTGTTTGCAGCTGAATCTCAATCATTCAAAACACTAAAAACAAATTGTTTGAAATTCATCATTTCTCAGATCTTTTCATTTGTGGTTTATTAGACTTTTGAACTTCATTTTTTTCTGTTTCGCCACCAAAGCCTTTTCCATCATTTCCCTCTTCTTAGCTTCCAAAATCTTCAATTTCAACTCAGGCTTACTTTTATAATATTCATACACTCTTTTCAGAACATCATTCCTCAGCTCATTCTTATGTGATAACACAAGCGTAGCACATATTTCTGCCCTGAGAACTCTTCTTACAGCAGCCTGATAAACAAAAAAAAAAAAAACGTAAATTACAACATTATATGAAAAAATTCACTTACAATCCAAATTTAGAGAAATTTACCTTAGTCAGATCTGGAGAAGAATATGCAACACCATCAAAATGTTTGAGGTGATGCATCATATATACACCACAATCCAAATCCACTTTTGTTGATTGCCATTTAAACACTATATTCTCAAACTCATAGTTAGTCATCTCTGACACTTTTTCATGCTTCACATCAGTTAAAATGTTTATCATTTCACCTCTCTGAAAACCAGGCAGAAAAGAAATATATTAAAATTAAAATTCATCACACGAAATAAATTAATTAAATGAATTTCTTATCAAATAGCTTACCAATATTTCAGCAGCTTTAAAAAACAAGTTCTCATCATCATATTTTCTGTTGTCCAAGTATTGAAACTTCTTATCAACAAGATTAAATGCAACAGCAACAAAATGACCATCAAGGCAAAATGGAATAAAGATCTGTAATTTCCATAAATAATTAAAATAAATTATAAGTTATAATTAACTACTATATAAAATAATTATATTAAGCATCGTAAAGACATTACCATATCAACAAATTTAAGGTTATTTGTATTGGAAGCCATCCATGTCTGCCAACAGCCCCTCACACCTTTTCCATTTTCTTCGAAATCATTATCATCATCCAACATCATACTCAAATGACCCTAAGATCAAATACATTAAATAAATCAAAACAGATAAAAACAAAAACAAAAAAATTAAGCAAAATACAACTTATTATATTGCTTACACTGTGCTCCAAGTTAAACACAAAACGACTTCTCTTTTCTTCACATTCTTCATCACCATTCAGAATAAGGCATCAAGAAGTAATAACAGATTGATAGATTTCACTATTTGGAAAAGTCTTTCCCTGCAAAAATTAAATAAAAACATTTATATATTACTAATAAATTAAATGAGAGTAAATAATAAATTTAAGGTATATATGTATTATCTTAAATATATTCAATTGATTTTTTAAAAGTAAACATATAATACCTTAGGTGTTCATATGATACAAGTAATACCTTTAAGACATACAAGTAACACCTTAAACATATTCATATTATCCCTAAAAGGTAAATAACTAATACCTCAAGAATTAAAATATGATACCATATATCCATGAATATAATACCTTTAAAGCATACAAGTAACACCTTAAAGGCATGTAACTATTTGTTACCCTATATATGCATGTAACCTTAAAAACATAGATGTAATACCTATAAGGCATACAAGTAATACCTTAAATGTACTCAAATGACACATTAAAGGTAACTATCTAATAACTTATACCTCTGTATGTAATACCTTAACCATATTCATCTAATACCTAAAGGTGTACAACTCATACCTTCAAAATTAATCTGATACCATATGAATGCATATAATACATTTACTATATAAATTTCATATCTTATACATAAAAAAATCATAAATGAAGAAAAAATGTAAATAAATTACTTACGCATTACAGTCAACGGATGCATCTTCGTAAAAACAGTAGTCCACAATTTCTTTATGCTTCTGTTCCATAGCCTGCAAATACTTCTTGGAATATACCAAAAATTCAGACAAATACCCAACATCCTCTTCAATTCTCCAAAAACCTTCATTATCCTCTTTATTTCTCCTCTTTGAACTAACTGAATGGATAACATCACTCAACTCTTTATCCGAAGGGATATCGTTATCAGATGAATCTTCCTCCTCTTCTTCATCTTCTACCACATCTTCTACATCTTCCACTTCTTCCACACCTTCAACACTATCTTTGAATTCTGGAGGTTCGGGTGTTAGAAGCTCAAATGATGGCATTTCAGAGGCTAGTTTCTTCATCATCAAAAAGTTCTCAACAACTTGATCAATATACTTATGAAGCTTCTCATCTAAGAAGAACTTTTGTGACGAATCAAACATATCTGGGGTTAAGCTGCATGCTTGTTTGTCTTCTATAATTTTCTTCGTATTCAAGAGCTTTGACATATGATAGTTAGACACAATGGAAATATCTCTCTGGTAACATAGAAACGCTTCATGAATTTCCTGAAAAATAAACAAAATTAAGACATAATAATACTATAATATAATATTGATTTGTCTATAACAGAGAATACATACATCTTTCGCCATCCTCTTTATTTCCTCGTCATCTAGCTCCCCTTGCGGTAAATCAAAACTGATGTATTTCTTTGCTTTCCCAGATACATCAGCCTTCAATGGAATACCCTCATTCACTTCATCTTGTTCACAAACTTTAGCCTCAATATTAACTCCAGAAGCGTTACCCATTGAAGAAATAGGATAAACGTCCAAAATGAGTTCACATTCACCATACCGGCCAGCACTAACCTCTTCACGACATCTATTCGAAATTTTCTCATCAGACCATTGCTGAATAATCCCTTTCCATTTCAATCTCTGAAAGTACAAAATTTTAAGCAGCACAACACATCCACTTACATTCTTCAATTGATCACCCTTATATGCGCTAACAGAATCACAAAGCTTTTCCATAACATATGAATACCAATCTAATCCACTGATCATACTTACATCAACCACTGATTTGATCACACTCATGCTTAAAAGACGATTAGATGAAGATGTCAAAAAAGAAGACATAGCATATAAAACAAAAATCCTCTTAAAATCATCCCCCCGTCAACCAAACGTCCTTTCATCACATCAACTAAAACCCTTAAAGGAGACCTTGACACAATCCCATACATTTCAGCAAACCTATCAACCAAAGAAGGAACCTCCTCACTCCTACTATATTTTAGAACACAATGACCTTCATTTCTGGGAATCATAAAGACATCATAGACATCATCTGCTGTCACGACAAAACGACGATGATTGTCTATGGATAACATCATACTAGAACTATTAAAATTTTCCACTAACCACCTTAACATTTTTATGTTGCATTTACTAAACCTCAAATGCAACAAACCACCAAAGACTATGCTTCTAACATCATCTTTCTGTTTCTGATTCAAAGAATTTAGAAGATCAAAGAGACCATTTGACCTACATTGAGTAACAAAGATGCTGCAAAAAAAGAAAAAAAGAAAACAAGTATAAGATATATATTAATTTCTATAAATATAAACAAAATCATTAATATATAATTACCTATTAGAAGACACAACATCATCTACAAAATCATCATCATTTATCTTGCTCTTTACAATTTGCTTTCTTTGAACTTCAGCACTGCATAATAAAAATGTGATACCTGTAAGCAAAACCTATAATACCTTAACACTATTAGTTTAA
This sequence comes from Scutellaria baicalensis, assembly GCA_005771605.1. Lineage (NCBI taxonomy): Eukaryota > Viridiplantae > Streptophyta > Magnoliopsida > Lamiales > Lamiaceae > Scutellaria > Scutellaria baicalensis. Next base: position 44,223,105 of record CM016723.1, read on the forward strand.
TACCTTAAAGCCATTAGTTTAACACCTTAGACCTATAATACCCTAAATGTATGATTGTAATACCTTAAAGACATTTATGTAATACCTTTAAGTAAAAGGTATGATACCCTAACAACATTTATCTAAAAGCTTCCAACAACCTTATGATAAAACAATAGGATTGCGCTTTTAAAACTACAATAAATAGAACATATCAGTACCTTTTAGAAGGCACAACATCCAGCAAAACAGTATCATAATCATTCTTTTACTTCCTCTTAACATTCTGGCTTTTATTGACTTCAACCCTGCAAAAATAAAAATCAGCAAAACATATAATATGCATAATAAAAACTATACACATTACTATATACTGAACATATAAACACTTTTAAAACTACAATAAACAGGACATGTTACTACCTTTTAGAAGGCACAAGATCTAGCAAAAGACTATCCTCATCATTTTTCTTCTTACTCTTAACAGTTTGCTTTTTACTCACTTTAACCCTGCAAAAACAAAAACAAAACCAAAAACAGAAACAAATAATTTCAACAAGTACTAATATAACATCAAAACTATTTTATTAACTACTTTAATATATGTATCAAACTACATAAAAAAACAATACAAAATATACCTATTTTTATCCATGTCAGCATTTTTCTTTGATCTTATCTCCACATCTTTTTTCTTACCACTACAAAAAATATAATATGCATAAGAAGCATGTAATTCCTGTAAGTACAACATATGATACCTTAAATCTATTGTTTTAATACCTTAAAAATATTTATACCCTAAATGTATAAATTGTAATAACTTAAAAATATACAAATAATACCTATCAAAAACAGGGATAACCTTCACTCTTTCCATTGTATTCTTCACAGCAAGTTCTTTTCCATAGTCCCAAGGAGTCCTTTTCTAGATCTTTTTCTCTTAGAACCTCTTTCATTAATGAGAATTTCCTTCCTTTTCTTTTTAGCACCTTCTTTATCCATAGCACTACAACAAACAACAACAAACAACAAAAGGTATAAATTACAGAAAGAAAAGCATAATCATGCAATACGATAAAGACATTCATGTAATATTATATATTTGGATATTCTTATGTTTTACAGTTTATACTTATACTTATAAGTGTAATACCATAAAGGCATTAGTGTAATACCTTTAAGGTATTCATGAAATATCATTACAGATAGAAAAAAAACACAAATATTTTCTAAATAATAAAGATGTGAAGATTAAAAAGGCATATTCAGCACTATTCTGCTTCAAACATCAATCTCAAGTCAAACATGCAAAAAAACTTTACCAGAATCAAATCCAAACTTAGTAGATCTATGTAACACAAAACACAAACCTACTAAACACATACACAAACACAAAAACTACATAAAAATCGTGATGAAGAAACCCATTCAAAAACCAGAAAATGTTCCTCAAGAAAACATGCACACCACACTTTAAAATCTCTTTACATAATCCCTGTATGTATACATATATGTATAAAACACCTATACTTACACTATATTAGAGAACTATTGAGCGACATTGTTTGCGCTGAGCATGAAAATACAGATTTAACATAAACTACAAAAGTAAAAGAAGATAACCAAAAAATAGAATAAAAAATTTGCAAAAACCCTAGAAATGCGAACACAGAAACACAAAAACGAATAAATCCAGTGCAAACGAACGAAATAAACACACAAAAACTCGATTATAAGTACTACAACACAATAAAAAAAATCAACATGCGGAAAATACTAACCACGAATCTGATGACCTGGAAACAGCGAAAAATACTTTCAAAACGCCGATAATCTTCAACAAAAATGACAAATCAACCCCAAACAAACTTCAATGACACAAAATCAAAGAAAAAACGATGAAAAAATAGGAGAAGAATGGAGAAGAACTAAAAAGAAACGTGGAGAAGAGCACAAAAACAATTCAAAAACCGCTAAAATTTCTTATTTATATAGATCCGGATAACCGTGGGGCGGGTCGGGTCAGTTTTAAGATCCGTGCCCCAAGGTACACAAGTTTTAGTGAGAAATAATTGAGACACATTTTATACTGTGAAACGATAATTATTTACAATGTAGAAACTAGAAAATAATACATAGTCATGTCTGATTTTTAAATTATAATGCTAAAGTATTGTTATAAATTGTAATCGACTTTATAAAACTCAAATTAAGCTTTATATATAATAATACAAATGAGATCTGAAATTTATAATAACAATTTTTTTTTCGTTTAGGATTGATATAGACTCAAAATCTATCATCATTATTCCACAAATATATTCCACAAATCTAAATATACGAGACATGCCAATCTATAAATTAATTTAGGTTGTGGATTATACATCTGCATTAGTTAAATTTGAATTTAATTTTAGTAATCATAATCACAAGTTGCAATATATATATATATATATATATATATAATTAAAAAAAAAAAAAACAGATGCAATAGCAGTTGGACTTGTTCTAGGATAGTCAGAAAATGACATTTCAATTTGAATAATAAAATATTAATAACAGTTAAATTTGAAAAGGTGAAAAAAATAGTAAATATAAAGGTATGTTGTCGTAAACTGCGTTCTGCCGCGTTTACATCTTGGCTTCTTCTTTGGCATGCTAATATATGTGAGATTCCCAATTCTCTTCACCGGAAAATCCCTAATTCGCCGTCCCTCATCAATGCAAATTGCTAACCAGGTTAGCATTCTGTAATACCTGGTAATCATGCATTGGTGGCATTCCCCATTTTTTTCGTCCTTGTCCAAGTCGCAGTCGGAAGACGACATCCTCGTCGGCGCCGGAGGCACCAGGGACTCCGTCAGGACCGGATTCTTTTCCTCCCGATGGAATCGTAACATCACGCGCGGCCGCAAATTGCGGCATTTTACCAAAAACGACGTCGATGCGTGGCGGTCGCAGAGCCATTCCGAGCATTCTCTGGCCAAGTCGCCGTCGGTGTTGCCTCAGCCGCTGCCCATTCCAGAATTGAATCCGTTGCTGCGACATGACCCTAAATCCACATCCAACCTGCCCCTGCCCTCGCCAGATGCGAGCCGAAATCATAGGGATAAGGCAGTGGGTGAGAAGAAGGAGAGAGACAGAGATCGGGAAAGGGGGACGGTGGAGGGGCTGAGTGCCGGTGGCATTCATGGAGTCACTGGGTTTAAGAGGTATTGAATAAAATTTAGTCAGAAATTAATTCAACTTCTCTTCCTTTTTATTCATTTTTTGGTTCGGTATGACTACGGTTATGTTGTATTCCGTGATAATTTGTTTTTCATACATGTACATATGCGTATATGTGTTTATATATCCGTGTTGCATGCCTTGTTATTTCATTTAGATTTTAGAATTTAGATTGTATCTGATATAAGCGCAATTGGGTGAGGTATTTGAGGAATCCCAAATGTAGCAGCTCATTCTTTTGATATGAATAATCGTGTTGCTCATAACAAGTTTATAGTAATTATTTTTTTCTCCATTGACTTGGGACAGCTTGAGGAATCATAATCTGTTTGAAATTATGATTTTCTAAATCACCTCAACTCGTCCACTTCTATTTTGTTATTTATAATGAAAGTTGTTTACTTGGACAATGTTGCAAATAAAGCTTCTTTTTATTGCATAAACCTGGACTTCTATCATGCCAAATTTAGTAGGCCTTCTCATTTATTGAAGTTCTGTCTGATTTTGCCGTTTGGTTATCCTTAGACAACAGTGCATTTAAATTGTTGAATCTGTTGTTATGTGTTCGTCCTTTGTGGCCTATTATATGGGGATTTGTCTTTTCTCTTTACTCATGGATGAATATCAATTAATTTTGTGTATTTGTCTGCTCCTAAACTAGCAGATTAGTTGGAGAAAATACACAGACAAGTGCAGAACAATCTGATATTCATTTATCCGGGAAGTCATCCATAAAATACTCCAAAGAGAGGTCCTCTATCAGTCACAAAATTAATATTCCTATCAGTGCTCCAACTAGTCCTTATTCAAGTCCTGTACTGAGTCCTCATCACAGTGATGTGTTTGCAAATTATTATGTGACTCCCCCTGGTGTTTTCCATGTTTGGTCTGCGCCAGAGATGCCTCATTCTGATGGGAATATGGGATTAAGTTTTAACTACCATTTGCCTTTTGATAAAACTGTGCTAAGTGTTGATAGTTCTCCCCTTCAGAGTCCAAGAGTAAGTTCTCACTTCTTTTTAGCCAGCCCGCGTACCATAATATCCTCAGAGACCCCAGTGGCACGACGGGATAGCAATGCTCAGGCCACAGTAGTACATCCCTTACCACTTCCTCCTGGAGCTGGCATGCCTTCACAGCCTACTCCAATATCCACAGTTTCCTCTGCATCTGATTTTTCAGGAGCTTCCTTGGCTTCACTACCCTCTCCAATTTCCACTCTCTCAGCTAAACCTGAATATCCTGGAGCTAACTTCCCTGCACAGGCCTCTCCTATTTCTCAAGTTTCTGGTAAACCTGATCCGACACCCCCCAAATCTCAATGGCAGAAAGGAAAGCTCATTGGGAGGGGGACATTTGGAAGCGTTTATGTGGCTTCCAACAGGTATGCATATGCATATATGTACCTTTGTACTTTTTTCATCAAATGTACTTTATTTACAACTATCCTGTCGACAGGGAGACTGGAGCCTTATGTGCAATGAAGGAAGTCGAAATTTTACCAGATGATTTAAAATCTGCAGAGTGTATGAGACAGCTGGAGCAGGTTTGTTCTACTTTAGCTGCTTCTCATGTTTTGGTATTTAAGTCTCCTGTATCATTGTTTCAAATGTAAATATACTGTAAATTTTTTCCAAGTTCAACATTTGTTATCCAGGCAATTAATGCTGAATTGTAGAAATTCATAGTTTGATATAGGTAAATTTGGTTGATAAATAACACAGAAATGTTATAGAACAGTTATACCTATTTGCCCTGGCAGAGTACGCATGTATTTTATTGATACTGGAAATGAAAAGTGCAATGCAAGAGTATAGTGAAAGACATGGAAGATTATCGAATAAGCTAGCCTTATATGATAGTGAGAGTTTAAAGTATTTTGTTTTACTTCAGTTCTTCAGTGGAAGTGATTTTTGGAAGAGGCATTTTATGGAAATGTGTAGAGTAATGTGATGAATGGTCATTTTTATTTAGGAGTGTGCTTTGGAGTGTAAAGATTAGATTGTATTCAAATACTATGGGTAGAATTTGAAATATTCTAGGTAGAGGAAGATTGTTATGAAGGAAAATGTGCTGAAATACATGTTGTAACTATTTAGTTTGTTTTGGGATAAAAGAACATGTATAATGGAAATGAAACCAAACAACACAACTGCATTAAATGTTAAAGTGAAACCCCTTTTCATTCTATGCACCAATTCTTTCTAAAGGTAATAGTCTTAGTTACTCATGGGATTCCATGCACGCACAACTTTCTTATTCTTTGATCTCAGAGAAGTAATTCTAGAATATCTTTGAATTTTCTTGATTTTGAGTGTCTGTAAATTTTGAATCTGTTGCATTGTTTGAACAATGTGCTTTTTCCTTGATCTCAGAGAAGCAATACTGAATTATCTTTGATTTCTCTAATTAATGAGTCGTCCATAAAATTTTGAGTGTTTTGATTTCTATGAAATACTTAAAAGGAGCCATGTTATCAGCATAAATCGGTTGTACACAATGGAAACATCCTTATTAAGGAAGAAACTCAAAGCATAATCATCTTTACAGTTCTCTGGTTAATTGGAAGAAATAATATTTAAAATCAATGATCTATATGAGTTTCTCAGTAATTCCTTTATAACATGTTAGGAGCCTTAAACTGTGCTTCTTAGTTGAGAATTTGATGTTTGGACATTACTGTTTCCCTCTTCTATTTTGCCCCTGACCTGCAAAGTGTCACTTGATATTTTTAGCTATATCTGTTGATTTTTATGGTTATTTATGGATGTCAGACTCTTACTGATGTTTCTGGATCTATTCAGGAAATTAAAGTTCTCAGCAATCTAAAGCATCCAAATATTGTGCAGTATTACGGGAGTGAAATTGTATGTAATTATCTTTGTAAAGCTCTACTATCAGCTTGTTGTCTTTCTGCATAGACGCTCACTTAGAGTTTCACATCTGTTTGATCATGCAGGTTGGAGACAAGTTTTATATATACCTGGAATATGTTCATCCCGGTTCAATTAATAAATTTATAAATGACCATTGTGGAGCTATTACAGAATCTGTAGTTCGCAATTTTACGCGTCATATTCTATGTGGGTTGGCTTATTTGCACAGCACAAAAACTATACACAGGTATTTTGGTATTTTTATTACGTTCACAAAATCTAGCAAAGTAATCCTTCTGCTAGAATATTGTCAAATTTTGAACATTTTCAGAGGAATATGGATGATAAGATGCTTACATATGGAGGCAAATGATGCACACGATTTGAATCATGACTGAGACCAAAATAATTGAAAACTTTCATTTCCTTGCACAATATTTTAATGTCCATGGAAATTCAACTTAAAAGTTGTATGGTTGCTAATCAAAGGCATTGACAGCAAGAGTAGATTGGTTTTTTATTAAGTTATAATGCTTCTTTTTTATTAAGTTATAATGCTTCTTTTTTGTTTGATTTCCGACACACCACGTTAGGTATCACCACACAATGATTGAGGGAATCCTTAAAATGAGGTCTTGTATTTTCTCTCTGTGCTCAATCATAACATCTATTTTTCTCATTCTCTGTTTCACTCCCTTTCTTTTTCCACTAAAACTGAGGTATATGAACCATGCTATTATTTCTTGTTAAACTAGATATTGTATTATGTGTTATCAAGTTGTTCTAATATAAGATGAGGCTGAAACGATGCTTTGCATATCAGGTTCCTCTTAATGTGCCCTTTATATAACCTACAGCACCCAAAATTGTAGGTATGGGAAAACCATAGTAAATCTAGAAAGTGTCTCCTGGATTGATTGATGTATCTCCAGAATTCCTCACTTAGGATATAATATCTTTGAATTAAAAATTTAGGGCTTGCCAAATATAGTTTAAGCTACCTTCTAGAGTTCAATTGGAATATAGAATTCTACTAACCTGGTTTATGATGATCAAATTCTAGGGACATCAAAGGGGCTAATCTACTTGTCGATGGGTATGGAGTTGTCAAGCTTGCAGATTTTGGGATGGCTAAACATGTAAGTGTTTTATCTTCTCAAAGTAAAATGATGCAATAACAGTTTAGTATGTATGAGAAAATAATTTACTTTGAAGGACCCAGAAAGTAGCACAAGTTTATACCATTATTTTGGTTCTAATATCTGTACATCTTCAAACTCACAGGAAAGCTGCTATTCATTAGTTTATGTATTTCTTAACTAGATGTGTGCCCAAAATAAAGTTATAAAGAGTTTTTGTCCCTTCTAGAGATTATTTTGTTTTGGAATCCATTCTGTTGTTGGCAGCAATTTTGTTACATCCAAAATTTTTGTCCATGTGTAAAGCTCTTCAGATTATCATAATGATCATAGCACTCAATAGACAAGGAGTTTGGTTTTAGTATTGAGAATGGCATGGTTGTTATTGAAAATTATATCTAGCTTTTCCCTTTAGGAAGACCTCTTTCCTCCAGATTCTACCGAAATTCTCAGCACTTGTCACACTATGCAAGCTCTATCTCCAGTCCTCCTAGTTCTTGGATGTTCAAGAACTTCTGAGATGGAGATAGAAAGCAAAATTATGATACATGACAATTCCCAGACACACAAATCAAACTTGACTAATGAGACAGTACACCATGAGGGCTTCTCTAGTGTTTCATAATTGAAATAGCATTACTTTTTTGATTTTGAAATTTCTTTGTAATTTGCAGCTGAATGGGCAAGCGGCAAATCTATCATTAAAGGGTAGTCCATATTGGCTCGCTCCAGAGGTGCATATATATGCTGCGATCTAAAGTTTCCCTTTCCTGGAAAATATTGTTTACACCAAAACCTTATTATTTCTTGCAGCTATTGCAGCCTGTGATGCCAAAGGATTCTAATGCTGATCATGCTCTCGCAGTAGATATATGGAGTTTAGGCTGTACTATAATTGAAATGATGAATGGAAAGCCTCCTTGGAGCGAGTATGAAGGGGTAAGCATATGATACCGGGCCGGGGGGGGGGGGGGGGGAGGAAGGTGCTCATGGATACATATATCTATACAATTGCAATTTAGCGTACTTCCCAAAGGTCATCTCTCTGGGAATAGGACTGTGATGCTAAAAGTTTGGCTCCTATTATTAGGATCCACTCGTGCAGCTGAGAAGATTAATATGGAGCAAAACTGCTTCACGCAAATTATCATTTGGGTTAGCTTGAAATTATGAAGAACATTGTGATCAGATTTCACATGGCAAGTTAGTCTTAGGAAGCGTACAGAAGTCACTGGTTTAGCTCAATTCCCTTATATGAATTTCCAAGATTCTTCTTAATGTGTTGTAGGAAGTAGTTACTGTAATACCTATGCAAATCAGTTCTTTTCACGGACTGGTTGAGTGAAGCTTATCAGTTTCAAGAATTTTTACTTCTGTGTTCCTCCAGAATACTACATTCCTAAATACTGGGTACATATTGTAAGTCTCTTCCTTGGGTCTAGTCATACCTGACAAAATGCTATGGCACAAGTCTATAAAGGGTGACTAAGTTGCAGAATATAGGGACAGTCACTATATATTTAGTGCATGCCTCAGTTTACTAATGTCTTTATATTTATTCTATGGAGATAATTCACACTTGATTCAATTTTTGTTTCCACAAAATTTAGCATGGGAAAAGTGGGTTCTGTACACTCTTCTGTCTAATCTTGGTTTATATATAATATATATTGCAGGCTGCAGCACTGTTCAAGGTTTTAAAGGAGAGCCCACCAATACCTGAGACACTGTCGGCAGATGGAAAGGACTTCTTGCAGCGCTGCTTTCGCCGAAATCCAGCTGATAGGCCCACAGCTAGTGAGTTGCTAGACCATCCATTCGTGAATCACTCATCACAGTCACTTAAAGAGATAGGTTTCACGGTAAATATTGATCTTGGTGCCCTTCATTTCAATAGCATACTTTGGATTGCTCACTCTCCTTTCTCTTGTGATATTAATGCTAGTGAGTTGTCTATACATGATTCAGAAGGACCGTGGAATTCGCAAGAGAATGGCTGCATCGTAGATTTGACAAGCAAATCTAGAAGGGGAAACTGGTTAGCAAGTAAGAGCAGCCTTGTGCTTTGGGACCATGACCTGCAACTCTAAAACCGACATTTAAAGTTGAACCAATGGACTTCAGGTTCATGAACGAGTCTTTCTCTCCAGTGAGGTGAGCCATAGAAGTTGCCACAAAACGTTCTGTTTGTTCAACTCTCTAGCTCTTCTGGCTCTGCCCCTCAGGCTTGGAACATCCAGATAGCCCAGTCTTCCAGCACTTCATCCTAGTACTATCAAATGAGGCACTGTTATGTGAATACATCGATAAATGGACAACAAGGTACCAAATGTGCAGCTCATTTTAGGACCTTGCAGCAAGGAGAGTGGGATCCTATGGCTTTCTTGTGAAAGATGTTTAAGAGGGGGAAGATTCTCTTATTCTGGCGTATTACAGCTGTAATTTTCGTGTACCATGCAAAAAAGTAGAGAGCTGCAACACAAGCCCGGAAAGTGAGTTCAGAATGTACATCTTTCATGCTAAATGACGGGCCCATACATGTATAAATTGAAATGTACAAAGTAAATGATATTGGCAGGGTGACACCCCAAGTTCTTGATGGTGCCCCCGTTTTCTAGTCTAGTGTTTGCTTTTGCTAGTATAAATAGTGTTTGTTTTATATATAAATGTTGATGGAAACCTTCCTATGTATGACTCTGTATATGTATGTATTTTTAAACTGTCAAAATTATGTTTCGTTTTAATAAGCACTTGGATTCCCTTGTTGTAAATGGTGTTCATTTTTCGTATCTCCATGCATATCAATACGAGATAACAATTTTGAAATAAAAGGTGCATTTCAATGGTAGGAGTATGATTGTGTTAACCATTGGTGGCAATGAGTTTGGGGGTAAATATACAGTGGGAAGTAACACATAATGCAATTCATGACATATTTCTTGTTGCAAAATTAGAAACAGAGAATTTTTAGGGTTAATTACATTTCAAAAAAAAAAAAAAAAAAGAGGTTCGAATTTAGGCTTTAGTTTTAATTGCAACATGAAATTTTTGACCGTTACATCAAAAACACTCATGTCTAACACTTGTTTCAATTCGGGACATGTTTGAGCTTTTTGGATTTCAATTGCTCACATGGAGTTCCAATTCTAGAAGTTAATCATTAATATATATATTTACATGGGAATGATGAATGACTGGAGATATATTTTAGTTTTTCGAACTCCAATTGTTGACATTAAATTCAAATAGGTATAAGTTATTAATTGACGTGTAAACATGCAGATGATGACTGCTTATAAAATTACATGTTGACAATTAACATAAATAATTTGAAAGCAATTGAAATTTGAAAATCCAAACATGTCTCAAGTTGAAACACGTGTTAAAATTAAACATTTTTTGTGTTATATTAAAAACAAGTTGGTGTTTTTATTTACCTATTTAATCTCTAAAATCTTTCCAATTTCCATATATCCCTACCCCGAATACAGCCTGGTGGGGCCCATTGGTCCATAATCTTCCGAAAGTGGTCATAACATACTATATTCCAAATCATGAATGAATATAGTGCAAAACATGGAATGCTAAAAAGTTGTTTGTTAAGTTGAAACTTTTAGAGCCACTCAAGAGGCAAAAGGAGGGTAGAGAGAGAGAGAAAGAGAGAGAATGGATCCACCGGAAGTTCAATCCATCGACAATTCGAGCACGAATAACCCTCCCATGGTGGACGGCGAAGATAAAGCTATTAACGAATGGTAAATCTCCTTATTCTTCTTCCATTTATTCTTCTCGATTTGTGATTCTGGTTTGAATATTCGAATGATGCAGTTGCTCATGCTTCTATGACTGTACGGACGCTTGCTTTGACTACTTGTTCTGTGATCTCTGTTAGCTCTCTTCATTTTTACTACCTCCGTCCCGACTAACTTTGCCTACATTTGACCGGCACGGAGCTAAGAAAAAATTGTTGATTATTTTAATGTTTTTGAATGACAATTTTGTAATTAATGTGTGCTTTTTTAGTGTAAAAGTTGTAAAATAAAAGAGATTGAGGGGTAAAGGAGTAAATTTTTTTTGTCATTTTTTAACTGACAAAATAAGATGGAACAAACATAAATGGAAAGTAGACCACGTTAGTAGGGAAAGAAGAACTAAATACACTTTTGCTTCTATTCTATTCTTCCTTTTATTTACTGAATCTCTCTCTCTCCCTCACATTCACATTTCAATGAGAGAGTGATACAGATTACACTGTTGTAATCAGTCTATGTCAAACCTACACAACAATGTTGCAGATCTTACATTCTATCGAATATAGTGTATACATTTACGTGAGTGTTTCCAAATAGATATTCGAGTATTTAAATAATTATGTCATCGACTAATTATAGTGTATTAATTGTTTTGATATAGAAAATGTAACATAAAATATAATAAAATATCTCATGTGTCCTGCAACATGTATGGTATTATGTGTAATAAACCTATGTACCAATTTCTTAAAGCATTTACCTTTTATTTTACATTGGTAAAACAATTGTATAAATATACTAACTACTTGATTAAATAACATTGATAATAATACATCAAGAGTTGAAAGTATTTGTTAAGAAAGAGTTGAATCTATTATATATACTGTAATACATCACTAGTGAAACAAATATATAAGTAAGTTGTGGGGTGTGTATGATTCCATCCTCTATATATATATATATATATATACACGAGTATCAGCACATGCGTTGTATGTGGAGGATGAATTTTTTAAATAAAAAATATTATAGTACTACTAATCTTAAATAATAATTTTTTTATTAGGATATACAATCTATATTAAATTAAATTAGATTCAAAAAAATCTAGTAAATTAAAGTCCTAGTATAATAGAGTCTTACTTATAATAGATCATGATTTTGGTTTGGAATGCTAATGTAAAAATATTTAAATATGAAAATCATAAATTACTGTTATAAACTTAAATAAAATATTTAATAAGGATATATTAAGCAATCCATATTTTGTAAGAAATTGCCATAAATTAAAGTCCTAATATAATTCTAATGCAAAATTATTTAAATATGAAAATCACAAATTACAATTATAACCTTAAATAAAATCTTTAATAAGGATATATTAGGCAATCTATATTTTGTAAGAAATATCCATACTTTTATATAAGTAATATATATATATATATATATATTGTAACAAATTTTAATTTATTTTCCAATCTTACTATCAAATACATATTCGTTTTCTCATGACCAATGGTAACTTTATTTAATTTGCCCCAAAGTCTCAATAGTTGGACAACTATAAGCCTCTCTTTTTACCATACCTTGTTGATCACAGTTCTTTTTTTATTGAATGCCAACATCTAACATCAATTTAGCAATGGGGGGATGAGCTTCAAGCCTTCAAAGCTTATTCTTTGATGATTCAGTTCAAAGATTAGTGAATAACAAGTGTCCTATCTGTATTTGATTCTCTTAACCTCCTTTCAGCTGAGAGCTGTTTTGCCAACCTAATCAAAGCCTCTTCATTTGTGCCCTCTTCTTCAACCTCCTCAAACTGTCCTGTCTCTAGGTTCACTCTCGACATTCTCATCCTTAGCCGTTGCTTCGCCACTCCACCAGTGCTTCCAGATTCTCCGGGGTTGCTATATCCAATGAGGACTCATCCCCACACAACGTGTCATCCTATACGGATCACAAAAGACACAAACATTAGCATGTTGTTACCATTTGTCTGGAAGCTTTATGTAAGACGGGGTTCATATGACCTGTATCCTGAGGTAGTTCTTCTGGGTGTGGAGGGATTGGAAGAGCGTAGAGACGTGTATATCGACCATGTCAGAGCTGGCATCGCCAAAAACGTCGATCATGGGGGTGCTGCCTTTCTTGTACACCCATCCAAGCAACCCCCATCTTGCAGCTGATTTTGCATCATACTTCTCTGCTTGCTTGGCAATGCCAGTGCCTAGTGAGAGTACCAATATTTTGCTGCTATCTAGTGGATCCATTTTTACATATTCTGATTCTCCAGATAATATTCCATTTGATATGTGGGATATTGCTATTAGAGTCTGTGGGATTCAATCAAAGCAATTGCAATTTTAGGAAATTAACTCTTGGGATTCATCACTCAAGAACACTATTTTTTGAGCTTTCAAAAACTTATTTGGTTCTTTGTCTAAATAAAGTTTGAATTTAACAAAATTATTTGAGACTTTGCTAAAGCTTGAAGAGTGAGTGTTTCGCGTTGAAAACATATATCTTAGTTAAATTATGAGGGAGAAATTTACACACAATTTCAGTCTCATTCAAACCTCGAATCAATTTATCGATTTTAGTTCGATTCAAGAATGTAACCAAAATTTCGAATGAAAAACTTGTTTCTTGATGATTAGATTTGACAAAATCCATTTTTATGGATATCAACAACATTTATGTAAATTTGAATTATCAATATTGCCAGTTGCACCATTGAAATTTGCCAAAACAACCTCAAACTCATTCATAATTCGATATTCCTCAAACTAACCAAATGTATGTTTCATACGCCCAAAACATTCTATTCAAGTCCTAATAAATTAGAACCCTAAAATCGGAATATTTGTGAAAATGCGACATCAATACATTTCAAAATTGGTAATAAATTGAAAAATTCCAAAAATTAAAGGTCACATCAGGACAACATAATTAATTCGGAAACTTACAGGATTATTAGCTGCAACGCCTCCATCAATGAGATCATAGGTAGTAACATTGCCTTGCTCATCCTCCGTCTCAAAATAATGTGCGGGAAGAAATGTGGGAGCTGCTGATGTCCCTATGCAGATGTCTGATAGTTTTGCATTTCTGTAAGCCTTTTCCTTTGCCTGCCCCATTTTTCAAATACTTAACAACCGAATTCGAATGTCCAAGAATGCATATACACACAAACACACATACATCAGTAGTTGTGAAGATAACCGGTTGAAGGCGCTTTATATCAAAGGCCGGAATCACCAGGTTCGTTAAAGTGTCCTTCATGGTCAGATCACGGAGTAGTTCCCTTAACAACGACCTCAGGTACGTCCCATTGTACTTGGGCCCGAATAAGTTTTTAAATGTCTTCACCAGGTTGTGCCTCCTTTAAACACAAATGAGGAAATTGGGACAAAACAATATAAAACCTGATGAAAAAAAGATGGGAATGTAATTTATACTAACTTGCAACCAGGAAAAAAGCTGGGACATTCTGCCAAATAGAAGTGGACTATCTCGTTTGCTGCGTACATGGGCCGCCCTAGCTCGTTCGGGGCAGTGATCATCGTGGCCAGGAGGCCCCCTGTACTAGTCCCGGCTACTATGTCGAAATAATCTGCTAGTCTTGAATCTGCTCCATCCAGCTCCTGCATAGCTTCATTTGTTTCAAGTCATGATGATCATGAAAAAAGCATTGGATTTCGAGGAGAGATTGAAACCTGGAGTTTGGATTCGAGAAATTCAAGAAATGTAGCAGGGATTATGCCCCTGATGCCACCTCCATCAATGCTCAAAACTGTCACAAGGCTTCCCTTTTTTGGATCTGGAGCCATTGATCAAACCTTTTCTTTCTTTTGATCAGTTTGATATGGTTTTATAATTATGGGCTCATTTTTGTTCAAGATTTCTTCATCTGCACAAGCTATAGTGCTTTTCCTCTCTTGTAACTTTTATTGATGATGTCATTATACATGTTTTATGTGGATACCATTATGTATGTAAAATAATAGAGGATCTGGGAGTTGTAGCTTCAAAGCAAATACTTGCACTTGGGATTATTCTTTCCTTTTACACTAGGAGTTATGTCTTGAGTATATGTATCCTCGGACAAAGTAAATCTTCTCCAAGCTAAGAATTTTATTTTTTGAAACTCCAAAGATTGTAATAAGCTCCGCCTAATTGTAAAACAAATCATCACTTTTTAAAAAATTGTAAATTTATCATCACTTTTCAATAATTGAAAAAAAAAAAATCACAACATTTGTTTATTGTTGCAATTTAGACCACTTTTAAATTTTCCGGCAACCAGAGTCAACATGTCCGGCAAACATGCCACGTCACATACCACATTGGATGTCACGCCATTTCCAACCAAAAAAGTAAAAAGCAAATTGCAAAATAAAATCATCTTAATTTCCTAAAGTTCCAATTTAATCTCAACCTTTCAAAATTAGCAAAAAAAGCCACATACTTCATTTTGCAATTCGAATTTATTCATTGGTGTTTAAATTCATCATGGAGACGTCACATAAGCTACACAATCATAAAATTGTTTATCTACATCATAATAATGTTGTCTCTAATATATTAATTTAAACATTTTATATTTAATTTCACAATTCTCATTTACAACATCTTAGAAAATTGTATTTTTATTCTTAAAAAGATAGTAAAAGATAATTACATTTAAAAAATTTATAAATCCTCATGATATTAAGCACATTAATCAACAATAATGTATCAAATCATTGTCGATCATACCATAGAGTTTAATAATCAAATTGATGAAATATGAAAAAGTTTTGAAGCAATTTTAATTAAATCATGATTTAGAGTTGAGAAAATGTTGTATCAACATGATGAATAAAACAATAGAAGAACTATTTATCTACACACATATGTCAATTGTCCAAACTGAATTTCCTATTATCTATTTAACCTATAATTAGTTTTCCACACATTAAAAAAATGCATAATAATAATACAAATTTCCAAATGCATGCATATATACTAGATAGTTGATCTAGAGATGAATCATTATATTCATATTTGCTCTAGTTAATTGTGTCCACACTTGATAGGAAAGAACCTTGTTGTGTGTTTTTGGTCTTTGTATAGACAACATCCTGTCTGGATCTTGTCTATTTGCTGAAACCTCGAGAGGGAGTAAGAAACTTAGTAGGTTGTGTTCATCCTTAGGTCGATTATAGTTAGGAAAAATGTCATGTAATTCTATACTGATCTTCCTAGTGGATATCCTCCTTGAGAAGGAGAAGAGAGGACGTAGAAGGGTTACACCACCTTCGAACCTCTATAAAGCCTTTGTGTTATTTACTGCTTTCAGCATACATCTCTATATTCTTGCTGCATGCATATTATATGGCTTTTATGTGATTATATGTGAACTAGCCTGTTAAATTAATTATTAAAAGGTTAGTATATCTGTTGAAACTCTCTATTGCCTGCAAACTGTACACCAATTTGTCAAACTGCTGCAAGCATCGATAGCTTACAGCAGGTTGCAGCAATAGAGAGAAAAAATGAAAAAGGTGAGAGATTCATTTACCCCCTGAACCTCTGTAACCACTTGGGACCAACAAGTGGTATCAGAGCGGGTTGGGTTAAAAACCAACTCGTCTGGTTGCCTACCTAGATCTACCCAAGACCATATATCTGCTCTGTGCCTAAGTTCTTTATCTGTTTTCTTCATCATGGATTCTATGCAAGTGAAACTGCATATGTTTACTATCGAGGATTATGATGACTGGAAAATTAGGATGCATACACATTTATCTGCGATGCATGATTGGATGTGGTATGTTATCACGGAAGGGCCTCCCACCATCACCAAGCCAAACACGGTGTTTTCCAGAGAGAGGAGAGAAAAGACCACTGAAAAGGAAGGTGAAAAGGACAAAGATAAGGATGACGATGAAGGCGAGGTTGTAGAAGCTGAACAACCTACGATGCAGCCTTACATTGAAAAGCCGAGACAGGAATTGACTGCTGAAGATAGGAAAAGGTCCAACTTGGACAATATAGCAAAAAATCGTTGTTTCCCACCTTAGACAAAGGAACATTCAATAAGGTGAAGACATACACGACTGCTAAAGAGATTTGGGACAAGTTGGAGCAGATCTGCGAGGGAACATAGTTTACAAAAGATAACAAAATCTCAACTGCCACATAGAAATTCGAGCTATTCGAGTGAAAGCTGATGAAACCTTGGAAAAACTTGACCTAAGGTTTACAGGAATCATAAATGAGCTCGAATCTTTGGAAAAAAGCTACTCGCAAAAGGAGAAGAACATGAAGGTTCTCAGAGCGTTGCCAGCAGAGTGTGTAAGGAACATTGTATAGATTTTGATAAAGACAAAACATGTAATAGATTAAGGCCTAGAATCCTATGTACTTAGTTTCTGTTGTGAATCTCTTGTTTAGAGAATATGATAAGAAGGCGTGGTGATCAAGACTGCATCTTAAAAGAATAAGGATGAAGACCTTGCTGTATAAGGAACACTCTAAAAGTGCATTGAAAAGTTCATGCAACAGGCTGTTACGAAAAGGAAGCTGAATGCTCACTACCAAAAGGATGCTAAGTAAGCAAGCTGACTGAGCGACAAGAAAGATTCAAGCAACCTATTGAGCAGTAGTTACCTCGGGAGATGTGTACGATGTTTAGTTAGACACGACCGCAATATCATCAAATCAAAAGATGTCACGTAATAAAGCAAAAAGGAAGTCTGAAGGAATGTCAGACTAGGTATGACGATTGCAGCAACAGAGACGTACAATGTCAACAACCATGTACGAACCAATCAGAGGAAGCCACGTCAACTTATGCATGATGAGAAGGAAGCTCTCTATCCAACGGGCAGAAATTCCTTCACCTATAAATAGATGAAGACTGGAACTTGAAGAAAACTTGAAACCTGAAACTCTTGCAAATAAAGCACTCAAGATATCCAACGATATATTCTTTCAAATCATTAGAAGTTTCAAGTCCAGTCTAAAGCAGCAAGCATCCACAACTTAAAGAGCTTATTGTTCTAGTCTTGCTGCTCGAGTTGTTAAAATAGAAATAACATATCATTTCTTAGACTGTTAGGAGTTGCTTAATCGGAGGTTGTTCCTGATCAAGTAGTTACGTTCTTTATAGAAAGAACAAGAGCTCTGTGTGGGCTAGGTTGAGTTTGGTCACTGTGCAGTAACCCTGTGTGGGAGAGACTGACAGTTCTTGTTAATTAGGTTGTCTAAGTGAGGCTTATGTAAATCAACCCGTATACTTAACAAAGTTGCTCCTTGTGTAGGAGTAGAGAGGACGTAGAGGGATTACTCCACCCTCGAACCTCTGTAAACTGTTGTGTTTACTTTTGTGTTATGCTTTCTACTGTTTATCTTGTTGCTATTGCTTATCTCTCCTTATATGCTGCATATTGTTCATAAGCATCTCAAACTGGTTTTCAGAAAAGAAGCTTTGGTAAAACGAATTTCAGCTGTGCATAAAACTCTCTTTCTATAAATCTGCATAAGGTAATTGCTCAAACAGTAACCTTCAGGACAGTAAACTTGTTAGCTACCTGTCTGAGGAACTTACTCGCCTGTTTTAAAGAAAGGTTTGAAAATTGAGTAGGCTTATTCACCCCCCTCTAAGCCTACTATCACTTGGGACCAACAGAGTGGGATAGTAAGACCTCTGTCATGTGCGTCTCCATGGACCTGAAATCTATGAGTACCTTTGACCTATTCTCTGACCTCAAGGCATTTGAGTTTCATATCAAAAGAAGAAAGAAAAAATAGGACGAAGGCAGTAGCAAAATCACTGCACTTGCTGCTCGAAGCACAAAAGATAACACTGCTGCAACTAAGCCCGTAGTTACAACAGAATTTGCTGCAGTTCCAGAAGATGACATGACACAACTACTGAAAAAGTTTTTCAAGTTTATGAGAAAAGGCAACAAGACAGGGGAAAACTTTTCACAAAGAGCGGACTTACAACAACAACCACAACAACAACCACAACAAACCCAGGATACAACAGAGTCAAGAGACCTATGCTATAATTGCAGAAAACCTAGACACTATGCTCGAAACTGCCCTCATCCTATTGTTCATCGATATCCACCTGAGATTAGAGCCAAAAGAAATGAAAGAACGAAGGTCGAGAGATAAAAGCTTAGAGCACTGCTGGTTGAAGCCGAAAAAGCTAAAAGAGCAAGCACATCTGTTGAAACTCAAGAAGAATCCTCATCTTAATCAGACTCGAACGAATCCACCTTAGAAGATGAAGCAATGATTTGCCTGATAGCACAAACTGAGGAGGATACAGAGCAAAAGGTAATCTTTAAACCTATCTCTTCTAAGTCTGATGATGTTAGGATGGATAGCTTTGTTAGACAGCTCCTTAGTGACTTCGCGAAAGTTAACTCTGAAAATGAAGCACTGAAAAGAGAAAATGAAATGCTGAAACGTGAGAGCAACAAGGTTGCAGAGTGAAATATGAGAAATAAATATTGAAGGAAATGAGTGATAGCAAACGTACAGAGTGTGCTAAACTCAAGAACAAAGTGAGAGAACTTGAACTTGAAGTAATCAAGCTTAAATCAACTATAAACCTGTTCAGTGGAGCTTCTAAGAAATCAAGGGATTTCATAAATCAACAAAAGGCTCTAGAAGCTAGACTTGGTATAGGATACAACGAACGTATCAAACCCCGTAAGGAAAATGTTGGAAACATTTAAGTATGTTTTGATGAGACAAAACCTTAAGAAAGTAACTAATTTAAAATATGTTTTGTAAAGTATGCAGTATGATATATGATGAAATAAGATAGAGATATGCAATTAGATAAATAAACAAGTGATTTACAGAGGTTCAAAGGTAGAGTAACAGTTCTACGTCCTCTCTACCTCTTCACACAAAGGGAACTTTGTTAGAGTAGTTGTTTTACACAACCCTAGCTATTACAATTCAAAACTAACAAAAGAGTAGCAAGTTTTCCACACAGGTACTTGCCTACTCGACCAACTGACCCACACATGATTCTTACTCTTTCTATAAAGAGTGAAACCTTAGCAGGAAACAATTCCTAGCACTAAGTACACTTAACACAATCTAAGATTGACAAGTATATAAGATTTTTCTTCAACTGTTGTGCAGCAAGCTTTGAGAGTTAAGCTTCCTTGAAGGTTGCTTGCTACTTATATTAAGTGACTGAAACGGTTTACGTTTTGCTTGAGTGATGTGAGCTTGAATTTCGCCATTAATACTCTTGATCTTCATAGTACAGTTAAATGCTCTCTGATTTTCAGCAACCTTAATTGTGAACGTGTCTTCATTTGATTTGTTTCATTCTTTTTGTCTCCACTGGTAACCTCGTATGATCCTCGCACTGATCTGATTTTTTCTATGAGCATCCTAGGATCATGTTCCAGTTTGTCTTCTCAGGTTGCTTGGCTGACTTGATCTGCAATATGCTCCAAACTTCAGCATCCTTGTGAGCCATAATTCTGCAGTATTCGCAACTTAAGATTTTCAGCAACCTTTCTTTTCCTGCTTCGAGTTACTTCCTTGTTGTAGAGTAGTATTCTTATTGCTTGGTATCCTTAGCTTGCAGTAACCTCCTGTACGTAGCAAATTTTCACAGTTTATAGAATGCAAGAGTTTTGCAAGCTTTAGACAAGTAAGATACTCTAGATAGTAACATGCTTGGTTTTTATCTCATCGAAACTTACTTAATCAATTTCTAAAATAATTTAATCAAGATAAATAATTAAGGAATGTGCTGGAAATGAAAATTTTAATTAAGTGACCAATTTGTTGCGTAGTTTATTTTCGTGGCTGGAACTAAAGTATTTTACAAGTTTACGATCTCATTAAAATAAAAGAAGCATATAACAAATATTAGTGCATTGGATACTTTTGTATCTGTGCTTTAATTTGGCAAATTCTCCAGTGCACGAGGTGCACGAATCTGGATTAGTGTAATTGGGGCGATCAGACTCGAATCCACGCACCTGGGTTTTACTCTTTTTTTTTTTCACTTCAGGCTGTTACCTTAATGTTGTAAAAATGTGACCTTTATGTTATATAAGTGTAACTTTTATATATAAATATTATGACCTTTATATTCAATAACTTTTGAAAAATTGAAAATTTTCAGGTTTTTTTTTGCTTCAGGTTGAGACTTTTATGTTCTACTATTTTGACCCTTATGTTGTATTGATCTTGTGACTTCATGTACAAATATCATGACCTTTATGATTCATAACTTGGAAAAAAATGAAAATTTTCAGAAAATTTTCAATGCATTTTAAAGATGAACATATCTTTATGTAATATTACACATATTTTTATGTGATATTAGTTGTACCTTAATATATAACATAAAGATGCAACTAATATCACATAAATGTGCAACTAATATTACATAAATATGTAACTAATATCGCATAAAGGTAAATATGTACAAATTTTGTTAAAATTCTTTTTTTTTTCTAAGTTAGAGTATATAAAGGTCACCACATTTATACATAAAGGTAGACATGCCCATCTGGTTGGTCGGTTCTGAACTGGCGGTTCACAGTTCCGGGAAGGCCGAACTGGATGGGGTAAGGTTATGGTTCCGATTTCAGAACCGGCGGTTTAACCGAAACCACCGCTTCCGGCCGGTTCCCTTTTTCTTTTTGCATCTCCAATGTTGATTTTTAATACTTGTTTTCGAAGTATACTAAAATAAATTGATATTTTAGAATACAACATATTAAATGGGAGAGACAAACAATAATTAAGTGAACAATCTTTTGTCTTTTGATAAAAAAATTGAAAATTATTACAAGTTAGAACTTTAATTTTGAATTAAAAAGAACTCTGATCTATTTATCTTCTAAAAAATTATAAATCTATAGACTATGTAGTACAAAAGTTTATCTATTACAACTTTTCAATTATCTATTACAATTACAAATTTACAAATTACAAGTCTAAAAATTGATATTACAATACAAACAAACAAGTACAACATTAAAGAATGAAATCAAATGAAATGAAATTGAATAAAAGATATAAGGGGGAGGGGGGAAAATTGAAAGAGCTTGAGTTTCATTCTAATTTTGGAATTGAAATTCATTTCCAAATTTTTAATGAAATTGCCTACGTATCCATAATTTTATGAATTAAGGAATCAAAGCTCACGTAGTTCTCTTACCTCAAGTTACCTTCTTCAACAATCGTCGAGGTTGGTTGTGCTTGTGCCGCCGGAGGATGATGTGTTTGAGTCGTAGCCAAATAAATCAGGGCCAACGTCGTCCAATGATGTGGCATCAAGATGTTGTTGGCGTTTGGCGGCTTTGACCCAATCCTCAAGGAGCATAATGTTTTGCACATTCTCCTTGGCTAAGTTTGCTCGTCTCGTAGTCAATGTGTGGCCCCCAATGCTAAATGCATGTTCAACCGAGACCGTGGAGGCGGGACTTGCAAAAACCTCCTTAGCAATAATAGTTAAAATAGGATATATGGTGGTCCTTCGTGACCACCACTTCAATAAATCTAAAGGGTTCTCAAAAGCAATTGATTCAAAAGTGGCACCTAAATATGAATCTAATTCTTGTGAAGGGTTACTACTTCGAGCTCGTTTTTGTGTCCTATTGTCATAAAAGTTATAAAATTGACTAAGGGTCGCTCCAAAGGTTGACGAAGAAGATGAAGAACTACTAAATCCTACATTTTGTTGAGCACCTACATTTTCACTACTACTAGATTCACTATCATAAATTGTTTTGTAGTCTCTAAATAAACCATACAAATATCCTTTAGCTCTGGCAACTATTTCCCTAGGATTAGGCACATAATCTACTTCACCATACTCGGTTATTAGGCCATGTGGAAACAATGCATTATAATACATAGTTAATAATTCTTCTAAGCCATCTTCTCTAATCCTAGGATCTAATAATTTAGCACACAAAAAGACGGGGGGTATTTCATGAAAATATTTTAACAATTTTGACCTCATCATTACAACTACATTGCACAAAGAAGGATCGTCACAATAAGCGTTAAGAATTAAAGCAATTTTCACACATTGATCTAATGCTATAGGAGAAGTAGGATAATAACATCCACTAATGTTAGTTCTTCGTCAAGAAGTTTTTCTATCAAGTTTATACAAGAATCCCATGTCTCGCTATGTAACATATATCTAGGCTCACCCATTTCCAACAAAAAAACACATAAAAGGTCTTTATAGGCAGTAAGTATCTTGAAGCATATAATATGTAGAGTTCCACCTTGTGTCAACATCTCTTACAAATTTTCTAAATTTCATACCATTATCCTTACAAAACCTAGTCCATGCTTTACGTTTGTTAACGGAAGAACATAAAAAATTAATTGATTTTCTAATTTTGTCTAAATCTTTTTGTATATATTTTAAACCATCTTGCACACATAAGTTAAAAACGTGACACATGCAATGGGTATGGAAAAATACACCATTTACTGGAGGTTTACAAAATTCAAGAAGAGTAGGTATGCTAGCAGAATTATTTGATGCATTATCAAAGGCTATGAGAAATATTCTAGTTAATATTCCATAATCATTTAAAACTTCAATCATTGTTTGAGCAATATGAATACCGGAATGTGTATCATCAAATTGTAGAAAAGCAATTAAACGTTTTTGATGTTCCCATGCATCATCAATCCAATGACAAGTCATACCCAAATAATTATGATATCCGTAAGGATCCTTCCAAGAATACAACAAATAGAAAATCTTTGTTTAAGTTTACCTAACTCTTGAATTAATTGATATTTAAATTCACCAACTCTTTTAACAATATCACGTGTTTGAATGTTCGTAGATACGACTCTAGCAGACGGTTGTAAATATTTATTAACATAATCTTCATAATATTCATCGCAAGGATATCCTAGTGGAAGATGTTTTATGGCAATTAAATCACAATTGTCTTTCCTAAATTCTAATTGATTAAATTTAAATGTTAAAGAATCCATACCTTGTGACGAGCCGGTAAAGCCTCGTAGTTGCGTTTGAGGCCGCTCCACTCCCGTCTTTTCCGGATGCTTCTTCATGACATGGTTGGTGAAGGTTCCATAATCTTGTTCGGGGCCCAAATCCACATCTTGATCTAACCATTCATCAATGTAAATATCATCATCTCGTGGAGGAGGCATGAGACTCTTTCCCTTCCCACGAGATGTAGATAATGATCCTCTTCGAGACATATTTAATATGAAAAATATAGAACTTTTAAAAAAATATGAAAGAAGTAGAAATGTTGGAGGGAGAAAGGTAGGATATAGAAAGGTAGAAGTAGAAATGTAGAAGCACAAATGTAGAACAATAATTTGATCTATAAACTATGAATTAGAACTAGAAATTATCTACTAACAACTTAAATTTTGCTACTAAAGCTTGAATTGAGAGAGAGAAAGTAAGAATTGAGAGAGATAGAGCAAGAGAAAGGTGTGAAAAAATACTACATTTCAACCTCTATTTATAGATTTCAAAAAATACAAAAAAAAAAAAAAAAAGAAATTGGACACGCTCCGGTTTGAACCGCCGGTTCCGATTCGGTTGAACCGACGGTTCGAACCGCCGGTTTGTTCACGGTTTGAACCTCAAATATACCTGGAATTGCTGATAAATCTCCTCCCACCACTCTCAGGGTAAAATCAAGATTCCTCTGTATACATATAGGTGAATCAAATATAAATAACAGGATAATAAGCAAAAAATAATCACATCATCGTTCGGTCTAAAGTTTTTTGTTAATAATAATAGAAAAGAAATTTCATTAAAAAATATAATAAAAAAAGAAAGAAACAATCAACAAGGCTTGGTGGCTTAGGAAAAATTAATGTTGGAAATGTAGATGATTAATTTTCTCCCTGAAATTCTACTCAAAAAAAAAAAGTTTCTCTGCAATTTTTTAATACCAACGCTTATTTCTTCTCAAATTTGTTTTTAACGTATAATATATCGTATTATCATATTTTAATGATCTTACATTTGATGACAGTATATAAAAATTAAAAATTTTAAAATATTTTGTGGGTTAGAATATATTTGTGTGATATAACAATTATGAAAATTGCTTTTAGTTATTATTATTTTTAAATTCGAAGTTCAGATGCAAGAGTTAGAAAACACAAATGAAAGTGTCTAAGGATTTATACTTATATGCTTTTTTAGAATACAAAATATTAGAATTGTTATCTGTAAAACTATTATATTTTTATAAGAATATGATTTTTTTCAATTTATTTTGTAATGATATAATTATAATAGTTATATATAAAAATAAAGTTTAGGTATGAAAATATGCATGCAGTTTCATTCACTTTGTAATATACTCTATAAATTGTAAAAACATTATTATATTAAAAAATTTATATGAAATGAGATATGTAATAGAAATGGTTAATTACAAATAATCATTCAAACTATACCCGTTTTTGTACTTATATTTTTTCGATTGCAACTAATCATCTCACCTTTGTGCGAATTGCAAATAACCATTTAAGACTATCGAACACCATTTTTTTAGCCAAATCGAATCACATACGAGGCACACCCAAATTTATGAGGATATTTTTATCATTTTAAGTAATCAATTAGGAAAAATAAAACCAAATATTAAAATTTAAGGATATTAAACTTCATGTTTTAGATAGTACCTACCATGAACATCATATTTCTATATTTCATTACCTTTACCTTTACCTTTGACGTCTATTTAATAAACAATATATTAATCAAATGGTCAAAATCAATTTAAAAATTCATTTCAACAAATTAAAACTAAAGATCAACAAATTAATTAAAAAGAAAAAAGCTCATATAGAAAACATAAAAAATTAGTACTTCCAAAAGTGGGTTCGTCCATGTGCAACTCACGTGATCACGAAAATTTGATCGAAGCTCAAAGTGATCAAGAGTTGAGAAGAAGAATCAAAACATAATTTATTATTATTATTATTGTTATTATTATTATTATTATTATTATGACGAGTTTTGAATGTAGAAGAACTCTTATCTTTTATGATGAAAAAAAAAAAAAGATAATTTTTTTCACTGCCATTAAATCTAATATTCATATGGTTATGGTCAGAGACAAACTCACTATGGGCCAAGGGGCACTGAGCCCCCTCAAAATTTAATAAATTAGTAAGGTTATTATAATAATTTTATAATTAATTTAAAGAAAATGAAAAATAATGTATATGCATTATGCGCGTGTGGCAGTTAATTGCCAGATAGTTTTCATTCTTTTTTTTTTTCCTTCCTCCTCGTAACACAAACCTTGATTTTTCCTTTATATAGTATCTTATTACTTTTTTTTTCTTCTTTATTATTGTTGGCTTGTTGTACCTTATATATGTGATTTGGAGATTAGTTGGAAAAAAATTGATAAATAATTTTACATTTTATTTACGAATTCTTCATCTATATTTGAAGTTATCATAAAACTTCATTGTGATAGGGATGGATAAATATATTTTGTTGTTGGCTTGGTATTGTGTTGCTTAAATTACAACAAGGTATTTCTTTCAGAAAGAAAAAAGTAAATTCTTTTCAAATTATTATTTTTTGTATTCTAATTATAATGATAGTCAATATTCAAGTTCTGGTGAAAATATAGAAAGAACATATCAACCATTAAGTAAATAAATAAAATATAGTGAAAATTTTCTTTTAGAAGTATGTTGCATTTTCATTATTAAACTCTTAAACAAGTATATATTTATTATGTTTTACTTAAATATTGAAATTTTAATTACCATATCTCATTTTGTTTTACCAGATTCTTGAACTTTTAATTTATTTTTTAATATTTGTTCTATTTTTTTGTCGATATTGAAAAGTACATACTAAGGAAAAATATGACATACTACAGTCAATGCACCTATTTTTCAACATAAAAATTCATGAAATCAAGATAACAATAATAAGGCTGATATTAGCAATGAAGCTATTATGTATTAACTAGAAGAGAAACGATATGATATGTTGACTTAATCAAACTTGTGATATATTTATACTCTTAGTTTAGAATTATTGTGTTTTTTGTTATTAAAGGAGTTGGGCTCCCTGAGCTGAAATCCTGGGTCCGTCACTGGTTATGGTTATTATAAACATACCAACAATATCTATGGTTTACCTAAGGGTTATTACTAAAGTCTTAAAACATTTATTACATTAATATTTGCGATTCACAAGTATATATCATTTTTTAAAAACATAAAAACTTACGTGACACGGTCTTACGGAGTATTTTCGTGAGACGATTCTTTTAACCCATGAATCAAACTTATTTTCACTAATTTATCTATAAATTGTGAAGTGTAAATTGTGAGTTGACCCGTCTCACGGAACATGACCCGTGAAACGGTCACACTAAAGACTTACTCTTCTAAAAAACATATAACTACTTTCGACATAACAAATATAATTATCATTGATTTAAATGAGATTTATGTGTTTCATTCTCAACACCCTATCAACATTAATCGGAATATTTTCGGTTTATTAGCTTGAAATTTTATAATATTTTTTTCAATATAGTAAT
This sequence comes from Scutellaria baicalensis, assembly GCA_005771605.1. Classification (NCBI taxonomy): domain Eukaryota; kingdom Viridiplantae; phylum Streptophyta; class Magnoliopsida; order Lamiales; family Lamiaceae; genus Scutellaria; species Scutellaria baicalensis. The sequence continues at coordinate 44,250,674 of CM016723.1, forward strand.
ATTTAATTACTAACATTGACCTTTTAATTTTATATTTGATTTTAATTTTTGTTCTTATATATAACCAAAAAAAAAAACGACATATAAAATTTTGAAAAAAAAAAAACACAAGAAAACAGTTTTATATAATATGATATTTTAATGAAAAATAAAATTCATTCCTATTATTTTAGTCAATTAATTTATACTAATATGAAACTAATTTACCCAATAATTTATAATAATATGAAAATAATTTTAATAAAAAATTAAAAATCACAGTATTCAAGATTTTAGAAGAAGAAGAAAAACATATAATTTTATTACGAAGAATTTTGAATTTAGTTCTTAACCTTTTAATTCATTTCATAATTAGTATTTAGGAACTTTTAATATTTATATCTCCTGTTCATCTAATAACAATTAATATTATTAATGTTTATTATATATTATCTACAATTCATAAGTATGTAATTTTCTCAAAAAACTTAAAACAGCTTTCCATATGACAAATAAGTTCATGTGCGAATTAAATAAATATTCTATTCTTAACATCCTCAACATTTGTTAGTATATTTTAGTACAATTTATTATTATGAATATTCTTAGTAATTCTCAAAGTAATTACAATTTGCTTTTTAATATTATATTTGTGGAAAAAAAATCATTTTTGGTCCTGTACTAGGGGTGTTATCCAATCTTAGTCCTATAAAATTCCGATTATCAATTTTGGTCTTGCTATCGAAAATTTGTCCAATTTAAGTCTTTTTTCGTCGGATTTTCTGATTTCTTGACCAATTTCCATTCAAGAATGCAACAGAGTCGTGCTTATGTGGCCAAAATTTACACATGTAGAAAATAATTTTTAATTTCTTCACTCTCATGTCACTACTTAAAAAAAATCAGAAAAACAAAATATAAAAAATGCCACATCACTAAGTATCTAATTAAAATAAATTATATGGAAATTGAATTATAAAAAAGCACAAAAAATGAAAAGACAGACAGCAAAATGAAAAAATACAAAAAAAAAAAAATGAAAAACACAAAAAATGTAAATTGAAAAAGTAATGTTAAGGAAAAAAAGCACCAGCTGGATTTTATGTCCGATTCGATCGTTGCTCACAAGGCCTCCACCGTTAGCCCGAACTTGTCGCAAGTTTCCAGGTTGATTCCTACGATCTAAGCAGCTTTCGTTAATGCGGAGTGGGTCTAATCCGACCCATACATCACCACATGTGTAAATTTTGGCCACATCATATCAGCGCGATTCTGTCGCATTGTTGAAATTAGGGGCAAGTGTGGTACACTCGTCGGAGAAATAGGTCGGGAATCGAAAAATTTAATGAAAAAGAACTTAAATTGGACTATTTCCGATAGTAGGACCAAATTAAATTGATAATCGGAATTAACAGGACTTAAATTGAATGACACCAGTATCAAAAATGAATTTCTCTCTTATCATTGTATTGCTAATATCGACCATTGTAAATAAAATTTATATCACTAATGTGTACAACTATATCAAACATATGTTATGACGGCCATTTGGTTTTATAAACTAGAGACTATTGAGAACTGAGTGTTTCCACGTCAGCGATACAAATGCATGGAGTTAGTTACACACGTCAGATTTCTGTTAGAATTGTTGAAGGAAGTTTCCTGATATTTTAGTCTTTCTTTTCAGATATATATATTCTTGTATATATAAACACATATCTTGTATCTTTTTCTGTCAATGAAGATCACTTTTTATCTCTCTAATCTTCTCTTCAATATGGTATCACAAGCTAGTTTTAGTCTGATCATCCTTCTTTTCAATGGCAAATTTCACTTTGCCTTTGTTTCGTACTCTTACACTTCGATTGGATCGATTTAATTTTTCATATTGGAGATCGCAAATCCTTGATGCTGTTACAACACACGGTTTTGATAGTTTTTTGCTTGGTGATGAAGATAGTATTCCTGAGGAGCTTATTGCAGATGATAATGGTATTAAGCGTCGTAGTGTTCATTTCGTTGATTGGATCAGGAAGGATCAATTACTCTAGAGCTAGCTTTTGAGTTCTGTTTTGGATTCGATGTTAAGGTTTGTTAGGAGGTTTACTTATGCTTTGAGATATGGAGAGCTTTGGAACAACTTTTTCGCTCTCAATCTAAGGCTAGGGTTATGAATCTAAGATTTCAGCAGCAGACATTGAAGAAAGGGGATTTGGCTGTTACAGATTATGTTATGCAGATGCAAAACTTGTGTGATCAGCTACGTGCGGCAGGGCAGTGTATAGATGATGATGAATTGGTTTTATATGTGTTAGGTGGTCTTGAATCTAAATTTGAGAGTGTAGTTGTCAATCTAACCACACCGAATGAATCTCTTTCTCTTGCTGAAGTGCAGTTTATGTTGCAAACTCATGAAATTCGTCTCCATCAATAGGCCTCTAATTAATCCAAGTGTGAATTATGGTACTATAGCAAGGGGTAGTTCTGAGCATGATTGAGGTGCTTTTGTTCCTCGAGGTCGTGATAATTTTGGTACTCGTGCTAGAGGTGGTCGATTTTTCGGAGGAGGAAAAGTTGCTTGCCAGATCTGCAGGCAAACCAAATCATGTAGCCGTAAAGTGTTTCAAGAGATTTCATGTCTCATTTATGGGATTGGAGAATTCTGCTACTGCTCCTGTGCAGGCTAATCTTATTTGTGCTTCTTCTTCTGCTTCTCAGGTATCTAATTTTGCATCTTTATTTGTTGAGCATCCTACTGTTACGGACACAGTTTATCACCGTCGTGGCACGGCACGAGAGTGAACCGCTGTGGATGATCATTACTGATGGTGTAGACTTTATTTTTACTCTTTGAGTCTAGATTTAATAATTTCAATTACTGAGTCATTTAAGTTGGGCTTTATGTTATGCATGGGTTTTACCTATTAGGTTGAATAAATAGGCAGAAGGGAATATGCAAGGGTACGTTTGAGTAATTTTGTACGGCGCTTGCGCTTGGGACTGGAGAATTAATCCTTGCAATCTTTCCTGGTTGATTGTGATTTCAACAATAAACATCATCATTCCTGTGGAGTTCTCCTTTACTCTAATAATTTGGTCCGACCTACCGAATGACAAAAACTAGACAAACACATAATAACGAAATGGAAACCCGTATCGAGTCGTTGGAGAAGGGGAACGAGTTGCTGAGATCGAAGATCGATCAATTACGATCAAAGGTGGAGAAGATTGATTTGATTGACGGGATGCAAGATAAGATCGACAAGATAGGTCAGATGATGACCTTGCTCCTCAAGGATCGAGGCCTAGCAATCGGAGGAGGAACAGAAGAGGTTGGAGATGCCGGTGGCGGATGAAAAATGTTAGTCGATTGTTATGTATTCGAGCTGGGAAATGTCGACCTCATATTAGGTGTTTCATGGCTAGCAACATTAAGTGAAGTGCGAACTAATTGGAGAGAGATGACGATGAAGTTTGAGTATAATGGACAACCGATGACTATCAGGGGCGAGACTGCCTTAATGCGATGAGAATTAACAGCGGCTGGGATATGGAAATTTGAAGACGTGGATGCTAGTTGGGTCGTGTGGGTTCGCTTGAATGAATTCAGCTTTGAGCTAGCCGAGGCAACCGTGATTGCACCAGGAAATGAATCTGAATACAAGACCACTAGCAGTTAGCTACGCGAGATAATGGAGCAGGAATTTCCCTTAATCATGCGACCACCCATCGGGCTCCCCCCTCAAAGTCGAGTGGATCATCATATTCCCTTGCAACCTGGAGCACCACCAGTGTCGGTTCACCCATACCGCTATAGTTATGCAGCAAAGGATGAGATGGAGAGATTGGTGCAGGAAATGCTGGAGGCAGGAATAATCTAACCAAGCTCGAGCCCGTATTCAAGCCGGTGTTATTAGTCTGAAAGAAAGACGGAAGTTGGCGTTTCTGTGTGGATTATCGAGCTCTAAACAAGCAGACTATCCTTGATAAATATTCGATTCCCGTGATCCAAGAAATGCTAGATGAACTACATGGGGCTCAGTGGTTTAGCAAATTAGATTGCACTCGGGGTATCATCAAATTCGAATCGCCCCGGAGGACATTGCTAAGACAGCATTTCGAACTCATTCCGGCCACTATGAGTTTTTAGTAATGTCTTTCAGCTTGACTAATGCCCCTGCAACGTTCCAGTCCGCCATGAACGACTTATTCCGCTCATGTCTCTGTAAGTTTGTACTTGTTTTTTTTAACGACATATTGGTATACAACAGTGATTGGCAGGATCATGTTCATCACCTTCGAACCGTCATGAGTTTGTTACAACGGGAATCATAAGTGATTAATCCCAAGAAGTGTGTTTGGGGTCAGCCAAGTGTAGAATACTTGGGACATGTGATATCGGCAAGTGGGGTGCAGATGGAACCGGGTAAGGTGTCGACTATTCTCCGCTGGCCTACACCCACTTCGGTCAAAGGAGTTCGAGGATTCTTAGGCTTAACTGGCTACTACCGTCGATTCATCAAGGGATATGGTCAACTTGCTCGGTCCCTGATAGATTTACTCAAGAAAGACCGTGTCTAATTTCACTTGGACACTGGTAGCTCAATCTGTCTTCGAGGCACTACAAAAGGCAATCACTACAGCTCCTGTTCTAGCCACACCGAACTTCTCGCAGCCTTTTGTTGTGGAATGTGATGCATCCGGCCGAGGCCTTGGGGCCATTCTTATGCAGGAAGGACAGTCAATTGCTTACTTTAGCAAGGCATTAGGTGAAAGGAGTTTAGCGCAATCAGCTTATGAAACAGAACTAATGGCCTTGGTGTTTGCAGTCCAACATTAGCGGCCATATTTGGTGGGTCGAAAATTTACGGTGCGCACCAACCAACGCAGCTTGCGGTACTTGTTGCAACAATCAGTTTCAACTCCAACACAACATTTTTGGGTGGCAAAGTTATTGGGTTACGACTTCGATATTGAATACAAAGCGGGAGTGACTAACCGGGCTGCTGGTGCCTTGTCTCGATGCTATGATGAAACTGAATTTAGAGCGATTACTATGCCAACATTGCTAGGTTGGCGTCTCATTGGAACTGAAGTTCGAAATGATTCCAATTATCGTAAGTCATACGAGAATTGAAGGGTGGGTCCACTGAATTTCCAGATTATTCCTTGATCAATGGGTTACTGTACTACCGTGGGAGATTGGTTTTGACTAAGAACTCATCATTCATTCCTCGTTTGCTAGTAGAGTTTCACTCGACTCCTTAAGGGGTTCATTCGGGGGCTTTTCGAACATACTGACGCCTAGCCTTGAATGTGTATTGGCCTGGAATGATGAAGGATGTGACTCAGTTCTTAACGGAGTGCCTAACATACCAAAGACATAAGTATGAGACTCGATCTCCGGTGGGCATCTTGCAGCCACTCCCGATTCCGACACGAATTTGGGATGACATAAAGATAGATTTTATCGAAGGACTACCACGGTCAGGAATGTTCGATTGCATAATGGTGGTCGTCGATCGATTGACAAAATATGCACACTTTATGGGACTTCGTCACCCTTTTTGGGCAAGAGATGTGGCTGATGTGTTTGCTCGAGAGGTGGTACGGTTGCATGGGGTACCCACATCGATAGTCTCCAACCGAGATAAGATTTTTTTGAGTAGTTTATGGACATAATTGTTTAAGGCCATGGGAACGAAGCTTTGGATGAGCTCAACCTATCATCCGGAGACCGATGGACAAACGGAGGTTGTGAATAGAGGGTTAGAGACATATCTATGTTGTTTTACCTCTGAACGGCCCCGACAATGGAGTAAGTGGTTGGCTTGGGCCAAATATTGCTATAACACTAGCCTCCATTCTTCCACTGGCACCACCCCTTTTGAGGTTGTTTATGGTCGTCCACCTCCAAAGTTGCACAGTTTTCTACCGGCTAAAATTCATGTCCGTGCAGTGGCGGAAGAGTTGGGTGAGAGAAACACTGTTTTGCGCCAGCTTAAAGAACATCTCACTCGAGCATAAGAGCGGATGATCAAGACGGCTAAATAACGACGCGATGTGTAATTTGACGTGGGTCAGCACGTCTTTCTGAAGTTACGTCCATATCGGCAGCAATCAGTTTGCTTCGTCGCAGCTACCCAAAATTGGTTGCTAAATATTACGGACCATTTGAGATTATAGCACGGATTGGACAAGTGGCTTATCGCCTCCGTCTACCAACCAGCTCATTGTTACATCCAGTGTTCCATGTTTCTCAGTTGAAGACAGTGGTGGGGGAGCATGCTATAGACAAAGTTACCAAGAAAGTTGTGGGTACCGGATCCCGAATTTGAATCGGAGTGGGTGATATGTAATCGTTGGGTGTGGCAAGAGGAGGACCGGGTACATGAGTTCCTTATGGAATGGAAGGGCAAAGGGGTTGATGATGCTACTTGGGTGCGAGAGAATGAGTTGCATGAGCAATTTCCACATTTCCGCCTTGAGGACAAGGCTCTTTGGAAGGAGGAGGAGGAAGGAGTTGTTACGGACACAGTTTATCACCACCGTGGCACGATGCGAGAGTGAACCGCTGTGGAGATGATCATTACTGATGATGTCGACTTTATTTTTACTCTTTGAGTCTAGATTTAATAATTTCAATTACTGAGTCATTTAAGTTGGGCTTTATGTTATGCATGGGCTTTATCTATTAGGTTGAATAAATAGGCAGAGGGGAATAGGCAAGGGGTACGTTTTGAGTAATTTTGTACGACGCTTGCGCTTGGGACTGGAGAATTAATCCTTGCAATCTTTCCTGGTTGATTGTGATTTCAACAATAAACATCATCATTCCTGTGGAGTTCTCCTTTACTCTAACACCTACTTCTCATCATTCATCTGATTGGATCATGGACAATAGAGCTACTCATCATATGACATCAACTTTGGAAAATCTCCATTTGCACACTCCATATCAGGGTAAGCATAAGCTTGTTATAGGCAATTGTGCTTCTATTCCTATATCTCATACGAGTTCTTATTCATTTCCTTCTTTATCTTCTTCTTCTATTCATCTGAAAAACATCTTATTTGTTCCTAATATCACTAAAAACCTTCTTAGTATATCTCAATTCTTAAAGGATAATCAAGTCATATTTGAGTTTCATTCATCTTCTTGTTTTCTTAAGGATCTGAAGTCACACCAAATATTGTTGAGAGGAGCACTTACGGACGGCTTGTACCAGCTTGATCTCTCCCATATTGGTTCTTCTTTTCCACATGATATGTCATATAAATATGATTTACCTTCTGTTATGTCATCTGTTTGTGATTTATCTTCTGTTTCTATTACTTCTTGAATCAGTTCTGACTCAATAAAGTTGTGGCATCATAGATAAGGTCACCCTTGTAATGCCACCCTTTCTCATGTTCCTAAGTCAATAAAAGTTCCTTGTTCAACTCATGTTCAATTCTGTAAAGCATGTAAACAAGGCAAGTTACATAAAAGACATTTCTCTTCAATCACACACACTACAACTCATCTTCTTGAATTGTACATACTGATCTTTGGGGGCCAGCTTCTTTTGTTACTAAGGAAGGGTACAAACATTATGTTTTATTTATAGATGACTTTACTATATTTTCTTGGATATATCCTCTTCAAACTAAGTCTGAGTTTGCTGTGATTTTTAAGAGGTTCCGTCCTTTAGTTGAAAGGCTTTTTGGTACTAAACTCAAAACTCTACAGAGTGATATGGGGGGTGAGTTCTTGGTTCTTTCCTTTTTTTTACAGTCATGGTATTAGTTACATGTATTCCTTTCCTTATACACATCCTCAAAATGGTCTTGTAGAAAGAAAGCATCAACATGTTACTGAGGTTGACTTGTCTTTGCTTTGTCATTCTCATCTTATTTATCCTTATGGTGGCAAGCTTTTCAATCTGTTGTGTTTCTCATAAATTATTTGTCTACACCTCTTCTTAAGGTGTCTCTCCATATTACAAACTTCATAAAAAAAAATAAAAAAACCCTGATTATACCTTTCTGAGAGCTTTTAGTTGCAGATGTTTTCCTTAACATAGATCATATAACAATAACAAACTTCAATTTAGATCTCAAAAGTGTATTTTCATTGGATATAGTCACGCTCATAAGGGTTATAAGTGTCTTCATCCCAATGGCCACATTTACATTGCAAGGACTGTTGAGTTGAATGAACAATAGTTTCCATATCTTATACTTTTTGCTTCTACTCAAGATGGTTCTATTTCTTATCAAACAACATCTACTCTTCCTATTCTTCATTCTCCTATTTCATCTATTAATTCTCTTTTTTCTTCCTGTTCACACTCTGACTCTCAAGCTCAATCAAGCTCATCCTCAGGCTCCTCTCCCTCACCACACATGACTTATGATCCACCACATCTCAATTCTCCTTCTACTTCTTGTTCCTTACCAGCCTCATCTATTCATTTCCACTTCTATACACCTTATGGTTACCAGGTTTAAACTTGGTGTTTTTAAGCCAAAAGCTTAACTCTTGATTTGATTGAACATGAACCTGTTACTGTAGCTCAAACTTTAACTTCTCCTCATTGGAAAAGTGCAATGAATGATGAATTCAAAGCTCTTCAAACTAGTCACACATGGGAACTAGTTCCATATAGTCCTGATCTCCATCCTATCACCAACAAATGGATTTTGAGAATTAAAAGACATCCAAATGACAGCATAAGTAAGTACAAAACAAGGTTAGTTGCTAGAGGTTTTAAACAGAATGCAGGGGTGGATTATTTTGATACATTTAGTCCAGTGGTCAAGCCACTTACTATCATGCTTGTGTTCACTTTGGCAGTAACAAGGGGTTGGTCTATTTAGTAGGTTGATATTAACCATGCTTTTCTCAATGGTGAACTCAAAGAGGTAGTTTATATGTCACAACCTGAATGGTTTATTGATTCTACATATCCTGATCATCTCTGCACGCTGGTTAAAGCTCTCTATGGTCTTAAGCAAGCACCAAAGGCTTGGTATGAAACTCTTAAAGCTTATCTTTTGTCTTTGGGATTACATAGATCTGTTGCTGATAGCTCTCTTTTTTATTGGAAGAAGAATGATAAGATGCTTATAGTCTTAGTTTATGTTGATGACATCTTGGTGGCTGGAGATGATCCTTCTGTTATCTCTGATTTAATCACTAAACTACACTCTAAGTTTCCATTAAAACATCTTGAAGATGTGAGTTATTTCCTTAGAACTGAAGCACACATAAGTTCAGCTGGTATTCACTTGACTCAGTCTAAATACATCAGGGATATTATACATGAGGCTGGTCTTTCTTCCTGCAAACCTAGCCCCACTCCATATATTGCAAGTCTTAAGTTCTCTCTTAATGACAACCTTTTGTTTGATCAACCTATTTTATATAGGAGCACTGTTTGGAGTCTCCAATATCTTACCCTTACACGCCCTGATATTGCTTTCATGGTGAATAAATTTAGTCAATATCTTCGTAAACCCACAACTAAACACTGGCTTGCATGCAAAATAGTATTGAGGTATTTACATGGCACAAAACACTCTGGTATTCTGTTCAAACCAGTTCAAAGAATGGTGCTTGAGGGCTATGCCGATGAAGACTTTAATAGTAATATTGATCATAGGAGGAGTACTAGTGGGTATTGCATTTTTCTGGGCTCTAACTCTATCACATGGAGCAGCAAGAAGCAGCATGTGGTAGCTCGAAATAATACTGAAGTTGAATATAGGTCTTTGGCCTTGGCAACCACATATATTCTATGGCTTAAAAGTTTGTTTTCAGAATAGGAGATGTAATTGAACATCCTGCGATTCTTTGGTATGACCACTGTTTTAAAAACTATAGAGGCGTACGAATTGAGGCGCGCCTCAGTTCGAAATTGGGGAAAATCACCTTTGAGGCGTGCGCCTCTACTAAAGGGGCTGAGGTGCGTGCCTCAACCATCCGAGGTGGTGCAGCCGAACAAAGGCGTTCCGAGGTGTACAGAGGCGTTTCTTTTCTAAAAATCAGGATTTGGTCCTAAAATTAAATGGGCTTTCTAAACTGTGTCTAATTTGATTTGGGCTTTTCCAATTGAGCCCTAAATTTCATGAAAAAAATCAAATCAAACCAAAATAAGAAGCAGCTCACGCAGACAACTTTTCTTCTTCACGTCTTTTCTTCCATTCTCCGCCGGCGCACACATGTGACTGTTCTTCATCGGCGCACACGTGCAGCTGTTCTTCACCGCCTTGCAGCGGCACTCCACCGTCTCAGGATAGTATTCGCACGCACCGCACCAAGGTAAGAATCGTAAGATTATGTTCTTTTATATTTTTTGTTTTCCAATTTTATTTTTAATGTTTACTTTTATAATAAATTATGTATTATAATTTTTGTTAATTTTCCAGTTTTATTATTTAATTTTTGTTCATTATTCCTTGACAATTTATAATTATTTTACATATGTACAACATTATGTTCATTAATGTTTATAGTTTATAATTATTTAGTTCATTAATGTTTTCCAGTTTTATTATTTTACATATGTAAAACATTATTAAAGCAATTTATTGTTTAAAGCATAGTGTCTTTTAATCTTTTTAGTTTTATTAAAAATGATTTGGTCTTCACATTAGACTAGGGATTAATTTGAGCACTACTTTTTAATTGTAGTTACCAAAATGAGTGGTCCAGCACGAAAAGACCCGGCATGAGAGCATGTAATTGAAATTGAAGTGCCGCCGGAAGGCAAAAGAAGGGTTACAAGTATTTTCAATGCAATTATTGTTCAAAGAGTATTAAAGGTGGGGTAAAGAGAGTAAAAGATCACCTAGCTGGCAATCACAATAATGTAACTGCATGTGGTAAAGTGAGCGATAAAGTGCGAAGCTCGATGAGACAATATTTGAAAGCATTTGAGGAATCAAAGCATTTAAGACAACGGGAGCTCGATGAGATCATTGATGGAGGTTCTTATGTTGGTGGTGGTAGTGGTAGTACTATGGAGGACAGGGGTTCTTGCCCCCTCCCCCCCCCCCCTAGTAGGGGCGTCAGAGGGCCTATGGATCGGTATATGATCAATGAGGTGAAGATTTAGATGATAAAGAAATTCCTCCTACAAATGCTAAAGAATTCTGGAATCGAGTTTGTTTAGATATTGGGCGGTTCTTTTTTGAGAATGGGATTCCATTTAACTGTGTTAGAAGCTCGTCATTCAATTGTATGGTGCTTTCAATTGGGAGTTACGGTCGAGGGATGAAGCCTTCATCAATGCATGAGCTGAGTACATGGATCTTACAGGAAAAAGTCAAGACAACATCTAATATTGTAGTTGAGATCAAGGCAACTTGGAAGCACACTGGAGTTTCGTTGTTATCAGATGGTTGGTCAGACATGAGAAACAGAAGTCTGATCAACTTTCTTGTTAACAATAAACATGGGACACTGTTTTTGAAGACTGTTGATGCAAGTGATATTGTAAAAGATGCTGATAAATTGTTTGAGTTGTTTGATGAGGTTTTGGAAGAAATTGGTGAGGAGTATGTTGTCCATGTGATAACAGATTATACATCTGCATACAAAGCAGCTGGGCGCAAGTTAATGGAGAAGAGGACTCATTTATATTGGACTCCATGTGCAGCTCATTGTATTGATCTAATGTTTGAGAAGACTGGTGACTTGCCACAGCACAAGAATGCTTTGCTTAAAGCAAAGAAAGTGACCAATTACATCCACAACCATCAATTGGTTTTGAGCTTAACAAAAAAATATGCTAAGAAAGATCTTCTCTGCATCGCTGCCACTCGATTCGCCACTGCCTATCTCACATTGGAGAGCATGCATGAGTTGAAGCAACCATTGCAGAAGATGTTTGTTTCAAAAGAATGGACAGGAAGTGCATGAGCGAAAAAAAAAAGGAAGGCAAAGCTGTGAAAAAAATTATGATGACTAATACATTTTGGGCTAGTATGACTTATTGTATTAAGACCACAAAGCCTCTTGTGGATGTATTAAGAATGGTAGATGGTGAACGAACTCCGGTGATTGGATTTATCTACGGTGCTATGGATGAGGCCAAAGAAAAAATATCTAAGAATTTGAATAATGACTTAGCTGCATACAAGGAAATTTGGAGCATCATTGATGAGAAGTGGGAAAAACAGTTGCATCGTAACTTACATGCAACTGCTTACTATTTTAATCCACGATACAGGTGCAGTGAGAATGTTTCTGAGCATGTCGAGATAAAAAGGGGTTTGCTTAGCTGTATGGAGAGAATGATCAAGGACGACAACATATATTTGAAGGTTGATGTTGCTCTTGATGAGAACAAAAACAAGAGAGGGTTATTTGGCTCGAGGGCATCTTTGGCTACATACAAAACACGTTCACCTGGTGAGTATTTATTTTAATTCTACTAATTCTATAATTTATTTTTTATTGTAGTTCTAATTTTTATATAAATTATTTTTATGTAGTTGATTGGTGGGAACATTTTGGAGATGAAGTACCTAAACTCAAATTATTTGCAAAGAGAGTTCTAGGCCTTACTTGCTCAGCGTCGGCATGTGAGCATAATTGGAGTACGTTCAATCAAGTGTATACAAAGAAAATAAATCGTCTAAGCACAATGAAGCTCAACAAGTTGGTGTACATCATGTACAACAAAAAGTGGAAGCATAGGCACTTGAAAAAACAATCAAGAAAGGTGGAAGAAGATCCTTTGGTTGTTGATGACATACCTTCTGATGATGAGTGGATAGTCAATCAAGATAACGAAGTCAATGTCGGAGAAGATGATGATGACATTGATTTTGACAAAGATTTGGATGAGGGGACAAGTTCCTCTATGTTGGAAACATTTAAGTATGTTTTGATGAGACAAAACCTTAAGAAAGTAACTCTAAAGCATAACCAATCTTGGGATAGGTTACTGTAACAAAGTTACTGCAGAAAGATAAAGATCGGAGAAAGTGTCAAAGGAATGATACTGGAGAGAATGGTGGAAAGGAATCGGGTGAACTAATTAGGATACTGATGACTGCAGGAAGCTACTGGAAGAGAACTTTCTGAAGCAAACTGAAGAGCAGTAAGCTACCAGACAGGAAGCTACCTGAGAGACCATGCCGAAGCATACTGCAGAGCAGCATGCTACAGAAACGTCAAGCCACCTGACGGAGCAAGCCAGAGAAGGAACCACCAGAGTGAACGCGAGGAGGAAACTACAAAGCAGGCATGAAAAGAAAGTCAAAAGTTACCCGTAGACACAAGAAGGTTACCGGTAGAGAGAAGAGAAGAGGAGCCAATCAGAAGAAGACACGTGAAAAGTAAAAGGCTTGCGTGTATCAGAAGAAGTGTGGTGCTATCAATGATGGAAATCTATCTACCTTTCCCTAATCTATAAATAGAAGAAGACTGAAGACTGAGAAGATGCGAAGAGAGAGCTCAAGAGAAAACGCGCAAACAGAAGAGAGCGCAAGAAAAGAGTTCAGAAAAGAGGGGGAAGACTACACAAAAGAAAAGAGACCAAAGTGGGGAGCAAAATAAGAAGAGAGAAAACAGAAGCTTAAACACCCCACACCCCAAAGACGCATAATCAGTCTCATAGTCGAGGCAGCAAGCTACATCAGTTCAACCTGCAAAAGAAGTCTTAGCTTGCTGCATCCAGTTGAAGAAGGAGAAGACAAACCCTTATTCTAAGGACTGTCTTTGAGTGCTCAGTGTGAGGAGCGAGTCCTGCTAAGCTTTCCACTTTCAGAAGAAGAAAGTGAGGACCCTGGGTGGGTAGATTAAGATCCTGTGTGGGTTAGATTAGGAAAGTAGGCAAGCATCTGTGTGAATGCTTGCTACTTACTTGTTAATTGAGAGTTGTAATAGATAGGGCTATGTAAAGCAACTAGCTTAACAAAAGTTCCCTCTTGAGAAGAGGCAGAGAGGATGTAGAAGCATTACTCCACCTTCAAACCTCTATATATCATGCGTCTATATGTGTTTACTGCTTTACTTGCATACTCTATGTTAAGTAGCACATCTTCTATAATCGGCACATCAAAAGAGAGAAAAGGTTCCGCAACCACTCTGATCAGTGACCTCCCAAAAGGTTACTGATTCTGGAACTATGCCGATAGAAGAAAGAAAAAGTTTGAAATTACAGTAGGCTTATTCACCCCCCCCCTCTAAGCTTACTACACACTTTTGGGACCCAACAAGTGGTATCAGAGCAGGTGGATAAATCATCCAACATGTATTATCTGATACCAACAAGTGGTATCAGAGCAGGTTGGATGATATGCAAAAGATCTAATCGATCTATCCAGATCCCATCGGTGAAAAAGTCTCTCTCTAGAAAAATCTCTCTCTCTCTCCCTTTCCCTCACATAGATCAATTCACTATCTTTGATTAAAATTATATGATTGATGTGAAGACAACTAATAGCTAAAAGGATATGGAAAATTAAGCTGAGTTGTAAAACTGTTTAGAAGAAGGAATCTGGTGAAAGCTACTCAAGGAATGGACTCAGAAGAAGGAAGTTGTGCTGGAGGAGCAAGCTTCTACTTATCATAAAGAATACCAACGTAGAGCAGAACAACAAGAAAGACATGTTGCTGAGCATGAAGAGGAAGCTGATACAAGCGAAGCTAGGAAGCAACCGTGGAAGAAGATGGTAGGAGCTTCAAGTCTACATCAATGAGCAAGCAAACAACCGTGGAAAAAGATGCGGAGGATGTCAAGCAAAGGAGTAAGAAGAGAAGCTGACTCCATCAACCAGACCACCCTCAAGACGGAAGTAAGAGATGAAAAAGGATCTACTCTTTATGATCAGGTACCTCGTTCTAATTTGCTCTTTTATTTTTGGTCCTGCTCACTCTTATCATGTTAAAGAACTCAAGTGATCACATGAGAACCAATGTTCAAGAAAGCCAAGTGAAAGAATCTTCAGAAGACTGAAGACAACAGGCTTGAAAGACACTGGTCACTTGACTTGAAAATGAGAAGGGAAGCTTGTACGTTTATTTCCAAATAAGAACGCTTCACCTAATCATACAAACCTAAAATAGTACTGAAAGTGACCCTACATCTTAAAAGAGAGAATCATAAAGTAAGGGGGAACTTCTAGTACAAATCAAGGTAATTCAGAGGCAAAAGAGTCAAAACCTTGGAGAACAAACTTCTTTTGCCTCTGAATCAAGTGACCAGTGTGTTTCAAGCCGGTTGGAAAGGTGATCTATTTTTTATGCGTGCACGTTACCAAAATTTTTGGTAACTGCTCTGATTTGAGAGTTGTAACCTACAAGTGATCCCTTTATCCAGTGACCTGATGATAAGTCCTGATGTCCAGTGACCTAGTATCCAGAATATTGGTGTCTAGCGTCCTGGTACACAACGACCTGGTGTTCAGTGACCTAGTGTCCAGCGTCCTGTTGTTTAGCGTCCTGGTACCCAGCGACCTAGTGTTCAGCGACCTAGTGTCCTAGCAACGTGGTATCTAGCATCCTGATATGTAGCATCCTGTTATCCAGCGACCTAATATCCAGTTAGCCTGATATCTTGCATCCTGATATCCAGCGTCCTGTTATCCAGCGACCTAGTATCCAGTAGTCTGGTGTCTAGCGTCCTATTGTCAGAATTTGTCATTTTGTCTCTTAGATTACTCAATTCATTCCCCCTTAATTCAGTATCCTGTTGTCTGGGGTGACTGCAGTAAAATTATTCTTGTATAGGTATGTTGGGTCCTTCTGAGTTAGTCTTCTTATATAAACTTACCATTTCCTTACAGCCCATGGTTGCTGTAGGGAAAGTTTGATTTTTGTAAGACTTTCGTTAGTGAGCAAAAAAAGGTGTGTGCAGGTGTTTACTTACTGGAACCTCTTTAGAGTATAGAAAAGGCAAAGCATGATACCAGTAAGGTAGACAATTTTTTTCCCTTTTGGAGTTGTTGTTCTGCTTGGTTCCCTTAGGGAATGTCAGTTTGTTGCAGACATTTTCAGTATACCTGTATTTGGGAACAAATCAAGTGATCAGTGTCTTTCAAGCCTGTTGTCTTCAGTCTTCTGAAGATTCTTTCACTTGGCTTTCTTGAACATTGGTTCTCATGTGATCACTTGAGTTCTTTGACAGGATAAGAGTGAGCAGGACCAAAAATAAAAGAGCAAATTAGAACGAGGTACCTGATCATAAAGAGTAGATCCTCTTTCATCTCTTGCTTCCGTCTTGAGGATGGTCTGGTTGATGGAGTGAGCTTCTCTTCTTACTCCTTTGCTTGACATCCTCCGCATCTTCTTCCACGGTTGTTTGCTTGCTCATTGATGTAGACATTTTCAGCATACCTGCAACAAACTGACATTCCCTAAGGGAACCAAGTAGAACAGCAACTCCAAAAGGGAAAAAAAGTTGTCTACCTTACTGGTATCATGCTTTGCCTTTTCTATACTCTAAAGAGGTTCCAGTAAGTAAACATCTGCACACACCTTCTTTTGCTCACTAACGAAAATCTTACAGAAATCAAACTTTCCTACAGCAACCATGGGCTGTAAGGAAATGGTAAGTTCATGTAAGAAGACAAACTCAGAAGGACCCAACATACCTATACAAGAATAATTTTACTGCAGGCACCCCAGACAACAGGCTACTGAATTAAGGGGGAATGAATTGAGTAATCTAAGAGACAAAATGACAAGTTCTGACAACAGGACGCTAGACACAGGCTACTGGATACTAAGTTGCTGGATAACAGGACGCTGGATATCAGGATGCAAGATACCAGGCTAACTGGATATTAGGTCGCTGGATAACAGGACGCTAGATATCAGGATGCTAGATACCACGTTGCTGGACACTAGGTCGCTAAACACTAGGTCGCTGGGTACCAGGACGCTAAACAACAGGATACTGGACACTAAGTCGCTGAACACCAGGTCGTTGTGTACCAGGACGCTAGACACCAATATTCTGGATACTAGGTCACTGGATAAAGGGATCACTTGTAGGTTACAACTCTCAAATCAGAGCAGTTACCAAAAATTTTGGTAACGTGCACGCATAAAAAATAGATCACCTTTCCAGAAATAGACCACCTTTTCAGAACCCTACAATAATTTCAACCGTGCGATCAGAAGAATCTAAAGATGGAGAACCAGTTGTTGACCACAAACTCAAGTAAATCATCTCATGCAGAGGAGAAAAGAAATAAAGCTGTGAAACTGCCAACACCTTTATTGGAAACCGGTGAAACAGTTAATGAGATCCTTGGAGATCTAACTGCAACAGGGAGCATTTCAAAACTCTATAAATACATGCACTTCTTATTCTTCATATTCATGCATATCTTCATATCTCTCTCTTATCCTTGATAGATCATGACACCCGATTGTTGGAAATCATTCTCTTATTCCTTCCAAAGAACACACTCTCTGCAAATAATCAACCAAGCATACCACAAATCACCAAAAGTCACCTCTTACGCTTGACCCTTGCTAAACAAAGCTTTCTCAGAAGATTTGATCTTCTAGCATTCTCTCATCACCTCAGACTTGAGGGTTCTTGAGGACTTGCCCCCAATGTCTACTCTAAGAGACCAGAGGTAGAGTTGGAGGATCCCTCTCCAATTTCCCCAGAGCTTCAGCTCATTGTTGATCATGACAAAAAGTGAGAAGAAAACTGCGAAGGATCATGGAAGATCAAAAGTCTTCCAAAGGAGAAGAGGAGAAGAATCCAGCCCGTCAAGGGCGTTGGATGAATTATGCTTTGAAGAATGAGGAAGAGAGGACAGACACAGGAGTTGGTGAAGATAGTACGGGAAGAAAGGTTGCAGCAAGCTACTGCGCCTAGACTTTTTTGCTTCTTCACTTTCTATTTTGTATAAACCTCTCTTTTTTCTTTCTTCTTCAATGCGCGTTCCTCCTCACCAGCTCTCCTCCACGATCAAAGAGGAAAACCTTTAGGGAGCAAGAACCTGCATAGAAGAGGAAGAAGCTAGAAAGAAGCTAGCAAGAAGCTAAGGGGGAAAGAAAGGCAAGAACAATGAGAAACAGAAGAATGAATCTAGATAAAATGTCTACATTGTACTTAGCTTACTGCGTTGTACTGTAAATGCTTTATCTGTATAAAATGTCTTCTGTTTTTTCTAAAGCTTACAACCTTTCTTTCTGACTGATATGTGATTTAATGAAAGCAGCATGTTTTAAAGTTTCTCCAACTTATATAACTGTTTTTTGTGCTTAATTTGATTATATGATCTTTTGATTTTCTGCAAAGGTTTTGTCATCATCAAAAAGGAGAAAATTGTTGGAAACATTTAAGTATAAAGAGAAAGTGTTAAAGGAAGGATACTGGAGAACTAATTAGGATATTGATGACTGCAGGAAGCTACTGGAAGAGAACTTGCTGAAGCAGACTGAAGAGCAACAAGCTACCTGACAGGAAGCTACCTGAGAGACCATGTCGAATCATACTGCAGAGCAGCATGCTACAGAAACCTCAAGCCACCTGACGGAGCAAACCAGATAAGGAAGCACCAAAGTGAGCACGAGGAAGAAGCTACAAAGTAGGCATGGAAAGAAAGTCAAAAGTTACCGGTAGACACAAGAAAGGTTACCGGTAGAGAGAAGAGAAGATGAGCCAATCAGAAGAAGACACGTGAAAAGCAAAAGGCTTGCGTGTGTCAGAAGAAGTGCGGCGCTATCAATGATGGAAATCTGTAAGGAACATTATATAAATTTTGATGAATGACAAAGCATGTAATAGACTAGGGCCCAGGATCCTATGTATTTAGTTTCCTTTGTAAATTTCTCATAGTATAGAATCAGAAGACTTAAAGATCATAGAATAAAGGATGAAGACCCTGCTGCATTAAAAATCGAAAAAGATACATGCAATCAGTAGGCTGCTGAAAAAGGATACTGGCCAGACACTGCCCAAGCATACTAAATTTGCTTACTGCTAGATGGACAAAAAGTAGGCTGAAGCTGACTGAGGCATCAGTAAGCATCAGCAACCTGATTTTATAGCAGTTATCTTGAAAGCCGTGTACTAGGTTTACGTTAGGCACAATCCACACTTTCAACCAATTAAGAGACGTCACGTATTGGAAGTCTGAAGAAATGACAGAGTAGGTAAGGTGATTGCAGCAACGGTCAAGTACACTATCAACAACTAGTGTACGGACAAATCAAAAGATGCCATGTTACTCTACGAAAGCTGCAAGGAAGGCTCACTCTCCAAAGGACAAAAATTCAAAATCACCTATAAATATGAGGAGACCGGCACTTGAAACGTACCTAAAACTCTCAAACAAAGCACTTAAGCTATCCAACGAAATATTCTCAAATCATTAGAAGTTTCAAGTCCAGTCTAGCAGCAAGCTACTTTCTGCTTTATAGAGCTCATCATTCTTAAGCTTGCTGCCTGTGTTGTTAAAAAAATCTTTCTTTTTAGACTGTTAAGGAATTGCTTGATCAGAGGTTGTTCCTGATTAAGTATATACGTTCTTTGTAGAAGAACAAGAGCTCTGTGTGGGTTAGAGGAGTTTTGTCACTGTGCAGTAACCCTGTGTGGGAAAGACTGACAGTTCTTGTTAGGTCTAGGTTGTCTAAGTGAGGCTTGTGTAAATCAACCTTTTTGATCTAACAAAGTACCTCCTTGAGAAGGAGAAGAGAGGACGTAGAGGGATTACTCCACCCTTGAACCTCTATAAATTGTTGTGTTCTTTACTGCATTACTTTCAGTTGATATTGTTATTTTCTTTGCCTATCTGCTCTTATCATCTGTATATCCTCTTTAAGATTTATATCGGTTTTCAGAAAAGAAGTGTTGCTTGAAAAGTATTTTCGTTGTGCATAAAACTCTTTCTGTTTTAAAAGCTTAAGGTAACTGCTCAAGCAGGTACCTCCAAGGCAGTAAGTTCTTTTAACAAACTGCATGTGTATTCTTCGAGAAGAAAAGTTTGAAAATTTGTGTAGGCTTATTCTTCGATTAGATCTTTTGTTTCATCCATCTGCTTTGATACCACTTGTTGGTATCAGATAGATTAGCTGGTGGATGCTTTAGTCCAACCCGCTCTGATACCACTTATTGGTCACAAAACTGATGGCGGGTGAATAAGCCTACCTTCTTTTCAAACTTTTCTTCTATCTCTATCGGCTCATTTCTAATATCAGTAACCTTTTGGGAGGTTACTGATCAGAGTGGTTTGCGGAAGCTTATTACAGAGCCGAGTAGAAGATGTGCAGCTTATCAAAGAGTATGCATGTAGTGCAGTAAGCATATAAAGACACAAAGATGTATAAAGGTTCGAAGATGGAGTAATCCTTTTACGTCCTCTCATCCTCCACTCAAGAGGGAACATTTGTTAAGCTAGTTGATTTACATAGACCTATCTATTACAACCCTCACTTAACAATTAAGTAGCAAGCCTTCACACAGATGCTTGCCTACTTTCCCTTGACCCACACAGGATCCTACACTACCCACCCAGGGTCCTCACTTTCTCTTCTAGAAAGTGGTAAACTCAGCAGGACTTTACTCCTCACACTGAGTACTCCGAGAAAACCTTTTTAGAAAGGTTTATCTCCTTCTTCTTCAACTAGGTGCAGCAAGCTTGGGCTCCGTTTGCAGACTGATCTGCTGAAGCTTGCTGCTCGATTGGTAGACTGAGTGTGCGTCTTCATTTGGGGTGTTGAGTGTTCGAGCTCTTCTTCTTTTCATCTGCTCTATTTGAACACTCTTTTCTTCTCTAAAACTTCCCCTTCTTTCTGTGCTTCTCACTTCTAAGCCTTCTCTCTGATGAGCTCTTCTCTCTTCTTTTGCGCTTCTTTCTACGAGCTTGGATATTCTGATGTGCTCGCTTTCTTCTCTCTTGCGCCCTTGCCCTCTCTCATACGCACCCCCGCTTCTTCAGTCTTCAGTCTACCTCTTTATAGGTTGTGAAATCTGTCCGTTGAAGGTTGACAAATTTCCATCATTTCTACACCGCACTCCTGACACACATCAGCTTTTTGCTTTCCACGTGTCTTCTTCTGATTGACTCATCTTCTCTTCTCTCTACCCGTAACTTCTTGTGTCTACTGGTAACTTTGACTTTTCTCCCCATGCCTGCTTTGCAGCTACCTTCATCTTGCTTCACTCTGGAGCTTCCTCTTTTGGCTTGCTCCTTCAGGTGGCTCGAGGCTTCTGTAGCATGCTGCCTCTGCAGTATGCTTTCGGCATGGTCTTCCAGGTAGCTTCCTGTCCCGCTGCATTCTGCTTTAACGAGGTCTCTTCCAGTAGCTCCTTGTTAGTCAATAGTATCCTTATCAGTTCACCAGATTCTTTTTAACCATTCTCTTCAGTATCCTTCCTTTTAACACTTTCTTTATTTCTTTTAATCTTCTGCAGTAACTCTATTGCAGTAACCTATCCTAAAATTGGTTATACATATTTAGAGTTACTTAAGGATTTGTCTCATCAAAACATTCTACAAATGTATCCAACAACGTCTCCAATAACTATTTCGAGAGCAAGGATTCCCGCTTTGGGAAAAATGGTGGACACTTTTTGAAGCTTTTGAGGCAGCGGTAGTGGACTTGAACCCTAGTGACAATACCATTCAATATAAATATAATATGATAATTTCTTATCAGATAATTTAGATAAGTAAACAAAATATATCTATACAGGCATTATAAATATACATTTCAGGTATTACACCAATACCTTTAAGGTATTGCACCAATAACTTAAAGGTATTACACAAAATATAATCTAACAATACCATTCAACATCAATATAATCTGATAATTTCTTATCAGATAGTTCAGATAAATAAACAAAATATAGCTATCTGTAAGGTATTATAAATATACCTCTCAGGTATTACATGAATACCTTTAAGGTATTACATCAATAACTTAAAGGTATTACACATAAAAATGTAAACTGTAAAACATAAGATTGTCCAAACTTATAATATCATTCAATATCAGTTTGAACTATACAATATTATAGAATTACAATTTCAGAAATGAAACTAAAATAATCTAGCAGATGGTGTTTTGGAACCGAACTCCTTTGATGTTGAATTTGAAGTAGCAACTTTGCTCTTCTTGTTTTTGTCAAAATGACATTTTATCCTTTGTCGTCGTCCTTTAGTAACAGAGTGTACTGGATCGAGAACAATATTGGATTGAATTGATGTCTCAGATATTAAATTATTATAGCTAGAATGTCCATTTCATAACTTTCTTCAACAATTCTTCTTGCTGGCTCATTTTCTTGGCATTTCAACACAAAATTATAGTATTTTCGTGCCATATCATGTCTCCAAGGAATACTATCGGGCAGCTTATCAGTTATGGTGGTCAAAGTTTTAAATATGTCCCAAACTTCTGATTTTGCAAATTTTGTCCATCTATTTAGTACATATGTATCCAGTATACTTTGCACAGAGTTGATATGTAGAACCCTAAAACAATGGTAACAAAAGATACCATATACCTCAAATTTCTTGCAAGTGCATGTTATGAGCTTCATCTCAGAGTCAAATATTACTTGATGCAGATGACCAATATCATCATGAGATGAAACATTATAAACCATTGTGTTGTTTTCGAACATCAAAAGTGTTGAAGAACTGGAAATGCATTTCATGAACTCACCTTCAAAATCTTTGAAAATAGGACGTGTGTAGACATTTGAAGCATGCTTTAACATACCAGTCATCAGTAGGGCAGATTCTGGATTTGTTGTTGTGGACTGGAATTCATCATTTCGCTCTTTGAGTCTCCATGTTTGAATTGTCTCCTTAAATATTTTGAAAAAATCTGTCAAACTTGTTGTTTTTTTGACATGGAACCCAATAGCATGGTTAGTGCTCTCACTTCTTTGTGACGACAACATTCCAATTGAGAAGAAATCCTTGTTTAACGTTGTACACCATTTTTCTATCAAGGTGTACAATCTTGTGAACAAAGTATGACTCTCTAAACCATACTGTGATATCATTGGTTGCCAACAATTTTCAAACTCATTCTCATCAACACAACCTGATAAACATTTGTTGAATGTTGCTTTGAATGAATTATCTGATTTCAGCTCAGCAAATCCACTTATTGCATTTTGTTGGAGATGTCATAGGCAAAGCCTATGCCTTGTTTCAGGGAAAACCTGCATAAGACAAGGTATTACACTCTATAAGACAAGGTATTACACCATATAATATAAGGTATTATACTGTATAAGACAAGGTATTACACTATATAATATAAGGTATTACACTATATAATATAAGGTATTACACTAATTAAGACAAGGTATTACACTATATAATATAAGGTATTATACTATATTATATAAGGTATTACACTGTATAATATAAGGTGTTAAACCTGATAAAGAAATTAATACTTTTTCTATTGCATTTGAAATAGCTAGATCTTGATCTGTGAACAGAGTTATAGGACACTTCCATAACATCGACTTCTTGAATACCTCAAAAAGCCACTCAAATGTCTCTGTTTTCTCATTGATCAAGAAAGCACAACCGAACATCACATTTCTTCGATAATTATTAATCCCAACAAACGGTGCGTATATGAGATTGTATTTATTTGTTCTGTAGGTTGTATTGAAAACCATTACATCCCTAAATATTTGATAGTCCTCTTTCATCATTGAATCCCTCCAAAAGATGTTGCTTAGTCTACCTTCATCATCCAGTTGAACTCTATAGAAGAAGTCTTCTTCACTTGTTTGTTACTCTTGTATCATATCAATGACGGTTTGTGCATCTCCACCTTCGATTGCCTTCATTTTCAACCGATTCACAAAATTCATGTGATCTTTCTTTGTGTGTCCAAGACTTTCCTCAGAACCAGCATCTTGTACCATATACTTATAAGAATTCGATGCTGACGAACCAAATGTCACCATGTGCTCAATTGTCTTGCCCTTTTCTTCATCAATTTGTCTTTCTGAACGATGAAGGTGATTCAATTCTGATCTTGTCAATGGATGATTGTGTGATATTTCATGCTCTACGACTTCGAACAAACCTGTATCATTCATCTTTACTCGCATTAAAGTTGTGCAGTTTGTTCTTGTAGTTGGCCTTTTTTTGGTGTTCTTTGTTGACATTGTTTGCCTCTTCAATCCAACACAAGAGCATACAAAGAGTTTTGCTATCTCTTTAGGTATCTCATCAGTTGAATATCGTGTGGTTGATTTACGCATTGAAAATCCTAACAATCGGGCATGTTTACAGTACAATTTGTACATATCATCAAGTGTGTACATATCGATCGTGCAGTTAGGGTATAAAAAATATATATATATATAGTTAATAAAGCGGGTCAGGATTGGTTCATGGAGCTGGTAGATCCGTGCCCCGGGTGCACCTAAGTCTCACTCATTAAGTATTTAATATGATAAAATATTAAATATATTTTAGCTTGCTCATTAATTACGTTACGATTTTGAGATTTAATTGGTTGGTTTTGCTTATTCTCCATGGATTGTTCATTGGCTTGCTAATGCGTTGCTCATTTTCAGTAATATGATTTTAATTAACAGTATGATTTTGAGATTTAATAGGCTCTATAAAGCCTTTCCGAAGGTTTGAAAAGAAAAGGAGCAATGATGGCAAATAGAGAAAAAATTTAAATTTTGGTTGAATTCAATTTCAATTATTTTCCTATCTTGAAATGTATGGCATGCATTGGAAAGTAATTAAGGAGTCAATTTATGGAAATTGGGAGACTTGAGAGAATGATTGATATTTTGTATTGATTAGCTACAGGAAAATGGAACGAGTTTGATGTTAAGGACTCAATTTATGGAAATTGGGATGAATTTTATAAAGGTTAAGTCAAAATTGTCATAAATTAATACTCCCTCCGTCCCTGCTATCTTTGTCCTACTTTCCGTTTTTGGACGTCCCAGCTAACTTTGTCAGCCCAAAAATGGCAAAGAAAAATTTACTCCATTACCCTTCCATTTCTTTCATTTTACAACTTTTGCACTCAAAAAGCACACATTAATTACAAAATTGTCACTTAAAAACATTAAAATAACACATCACATCAAAGTCAACAGTTTTTTCTTAAACTCCGTGAAGTCAAACCGTGGCAAAGATAAGGGGGACGGAGGGAGTATGAAATAATGTGGACTTTACACTTATAAAGTTCATTGGTCCATCACTCTTGATTTTCCATCTCTCAATGTAATAGTATAAATATTGTATCCAATGGAATTGAAATGGTTGGCTGAATGAAATAAGAATTATATCCACTCAATCTTGTCTTCTTCTCTTGTTTATTGTTGTTACATTTTTAATTTTGGCAAAAAATTATATACCTCAGGGCACATAGGGACACGGATCTAGGTGTTATATACATGTTCTTCAGATGTTATATATATATTCTATAGGTGTTATGTTTCTTGGTGTTGTAAATATACCCTACAGGTATCATATGTATATAAGAGTATTCATGTGATACCTAAAAAGTATATATATGATACATGTAGAGTATATTTTTAACACCATATGATGATTAATTTGGGGGCATCATGCCCTGGGGCACACAAGTGTTACTCTTTAATTTTAATTATGTCGGTTCATAGAAGGAGATGCACATAAAATCCATATTTTACAACATGTTATCTGCACGATTATCTACCAAATTTGAGTTGTGTCCTAAGAAAGAATCGTGTCTTTCTTGTATATATTTCTTTGAATCAATCATAATATTCAATTTATCGTTATGATTACAATCCGACACAATAGTCTTATGAATGCTGATTTTGCCTAAGCAAATTAATTAGTAATCTTCATCATTAGCCTTAAGGAAATACCGTATGACAGTTTATATGGTTAATGCACGCATACAACTATTCTGAAATATTTTACATGAAAAACTATTTTTGAAAAGAAAGCAATTGTTGCTAAGATATAACAAGATTCCAGTTACCAGTAATTAAGCCTACATTAGTTTGCTCAGAGGAATTAATTCAATATACATTTTGCCCATTTTCATTTCTTTAATGTTTCAAGTCTAGCTAATTTTATATATAAAGTGTTATGCATGAAGGATGACTATTGAATATTAAACATATCGATCTCTAATTGGTCTTAAGTTTCTAGTTTTGTTTGCTAGGCTCTTCACGTGTTTATATATATCTATATATATATATATATATATTGGTTTATGGGTTATTGTCTCTAATTTGATTTTATAATATGGGGTTTTTTTCATAGTAGATGATAATATGTTGGCAAAATATTTTGTGTAACTGGTGCATGAATCCTATCCGCCCCACGCGCCTCTGACGCGCATTTTTACGCGCCCCAACGCGCTCTCACCTCCCCCACACGTCTGGTGGGTGTGCTCAAACTCACTAAGATTCGCTCCAGGCAGTCATACCCTCATGTTATGTTAGGGTTACCTTCATGTTATGTTAGGGTTACCCTCATGAGGGTAACACTAACATAACATGAATGTAACTCTAACATAACGTGAGAGTCACTCTAACATAAAATAAAGGTATGGTTAACATTGTTTTTTACTTTCATGTTATGTTAATGTTACTTTCATGTTATGTTAGTGTTACCTTCATGTTATATTAGTGTTACCTTCGTGTTATTTTAGTTCAGAGGTTTTAAACTAAGGGTATGAAATATGGAGATAGGGGTCACATTAACATAACGCAAAGGTAACCCCAACATAACATGAAGGTAACACTAACATAACGTGAAAGTAACGACCAAAACACGCGAAAAAAGTAAAGAGGCGCGGGCTGGTCGGGCCAGCCCAGCCCGCACGCGGCCCAGTTGCACGGAATCAGATCCGTGCAATTGGTACATAGGAGAGTAACTCTAATATGTTTAGTTAAGTCAAATGTTTTTTTTTTTTTTTCTTTATGGCTAAAACATTTAAGTATTTGAACTTCTTGATTACTATTGCTGCTCAAGGTTTTCAGTATCCATATACTTCGATTTCTAAACTTAGAGCCATTGCTTGAGACTTGATAAAGTATTAATTGAAAGGAAATTACCTCATCAGTAGGTATAATTCTAATATAAATTCTTATCTTTGAAGGAATAGTTATATATAATTTACAACAAAGTAGTGGATTTTTCATAACTTGATTTAACAAGTTCAATTGTGATATGGGTTGTATAATTAATTAGTTTGATCTTGTAGGAATTAATTTCTATTGGAAGTATATAATAACACTTTCGGCAAATGATTATAATTTTATGAATCACAGAAAACCCTATACTATGAAATGTGTCCTATTTAGTGATATTGTATCTTGAAAATGAATCTTACTATATGGTGATATAATTGTCTAATTGCTTAGCCATAATTTTAATTTTAATTTTAATTTTATTGATCTTGTCATTTAGATAAGGCTAAGATGAGTAATATTCTACTACAATAACAAAATTTTGTTTATATACTTGTTATATGCATGTAGAGTCCAACATCCTTAAAAATGACGTATGTGAAATCAAATGTGTTCACTCCATTTTGTGTGAATTTATTATAAGTTAGAGTTGCTCTCCTGTACACCAGTTGCAACCGGGCCATGCGCGGGCTGGACGAGTCGGCCCAGCCAGCGCCTCTTTACTTTTTCACGTGTTTTGGTTGTTACCTTCATATTATGTTAGTGTTACCTTCGTGTTATGTTAGTGTTACCTCATTTCCAGATTTCATACTCTTAGTTTAAAACCATTGAATTAAAATAACACGAAGGTAACACTGATATAACATGAAGGTAACACTAGCATAACATGAAGGTAAAAAACAATGTTAATCATACATTCATATTATGTTAGTGTTATGATAGTGTTACCTTCATGAAGATAACACTAACATAACATGAAGGTATGACTGTCTGGAGCGAATCTTGGTGGGTTTGAGCGCACCCACCAGGCGCGTGGGAGCGCGTGGGGCGTGTGAAAACATGCATCAGAGGCGCGTGGGGCAGGTCGACCCGGATGCATGGATCCTAAACGTAATATGGATCCATGCATCAATTGCACAAAATATTTTGCAAGTTAAGAGTTAAAACAACTAGAAGTTGAGCTTTTCTAATAACATAGGCTGCAATATGAAGGTTTTTCCCAATCTCTTTCATGATGAAAAGTTACCTGATCACATGAGTTTTTCTTCTCTGATTTTTTTTAATTTTAAGTGAAACAATTGTATATGGTTCTCATTCCACTTAGTCCTGAAAGACAAGAGAGTCGATTCTTTTCTAAATCTCATTATGCTAGTTTGCCTGAAGCAAATATGAACTTGAATATTACAATGGTTTTTTCTTAAAGATAATAAATAAATCTACGGGAAATGAATAATTTATTTTATGTCGGACAATTGAATTGCTTTTTCAAGCGTGTTTTTATGTGTTCTTTATAATATCATGTTTAAAATTTGACTGAGTAAAAGAGAGTGTTACGACAATTGCAAATAATAAAATAGGCTTCTGTAAAGCTTCACTAGTTTTTTTCTATGGGTACGTAATTAATTATAAATGATGCCTAATTATACCACAATCTAAACGTACCCTTCTTAGTTTTGAAGACATTCAATCAAATAGTTTTCAAATAGAAACAGACATGAAAAATATCTTTTAATGACTCATTTCATAGGATGTCGAAAGCAAGTTGTCGAAAAACTTCACTCTTTCTCATCAAGGTTGTGTTATACATACGATCGCCCGTCTAATTTCCATATCTCGATGAGTATGAAAGTTTTGTATCCAAATTCATGTAAATTATGGCATCAATAGTTAGGTCATTGGACAAAATATAATTCAACGAATTTTGTCTAACTTTATTGGATATTGTGTGTTGGAAAATAGAATTCTTTCTGTAAATGATTATGTTTGTGAAGCTTATGCAAAAGGAAAACTTATAGTTCGACATTATCATGATAAAGTTGGATTTTGATCCCATGTTTTCCTTGAATTGATTCATGGAGTGTTTGTTATCCACTCGAATTCATTGCTAAAATTATTGAACTTCAGGCCAAATTCCCTGATAATCTATTAGAATGGATAATACGTCCAACCGCATATCATGACTATTCCGCTTTACAATTAGTGTGTGGGAAAGAACCAAACATTTTCCATCTGCTGATTTTTGGATGTGCAGTATATGTTCCAATATCACCACCTAAGCGTACCTCTATGGGCCTTTAAAGGAAACAAGGTATTTATATCAAGTTTGAATCTCCACCCATTTTGAAATACCTATAGCCCATGACAAGGGATCAATTTACATATTGTTTCGCTGATTGCACATTTGATGAAGATTATTTCTCAGCATTAGGGGGAAATAAAGCTCAAAAAATTAAAAGAATGCCGAGAAATTTTCATAGAATGTAGAAATCTTCAATAATTAGACGCACGCACTAATGAAACTGAACTAGAAGTTCAGAAAATAATTAACTTGCAACATTTAGCAAATAATCTGCCAGATACATTTATATATCACAAAGGAGTACATATGCCTGCTATAAATGCACACCAAGAGTGGAAGTTCCTAAAAATAAAACGAACACATGAATTCAAAAGATATAAATCCGTGGAAAGCAAAATCTAACAAAAATATTCAAATCACTCCAAATATCTTTAAAAGAGATTCGTCCTGAAGACGAAAATACTAGTAAAAATGCACATTCTCAAACTAAGAAAAATACTAGGATTGCGGAACGATCAAATCAATATATTTTGGGAAATGACGATAATCTGGTTGACGTAAATATTAAAGTTTCAACTAATTTAATTAATACAGAAGAAACTTATAATAAAAATATTATTATCGTTGACGATATATTTGCCTCTACAATTGGTCTTTCCATATTAAATAATAATCTGGATCCAGAACCCAAGTTAATAAATAAGTGTCTGAAGCTCTCAAATTGGGTAAGATGGAAATATGCAATTGAGGCTAAGCTAGACTCGTGATAACTTCGTTATTTTTGATGCATTTTGGGGCTTAATTTCATATCATTTTGTGTTGAAAAGCATGCAATAGTGGGATTTTATTTAGATTTCATTATCTTTTTAAGATTTCATGTTTTTGCTTGATTTGAAAGGAATTTGATAGGTTTTAGCACAAAATAAAAGTCCAATGGAATTTAACGCCAAGTTGGAGTCGAGATAGGGAGTCGATAACGTGCAGTTATGGGGAAAAATCATATCTCGAGCTCTAGAAGTCCAAATTCAATATTTCTTGTCTTGTTGGAAAGCTAAGAAAGAGTTCTACAAGTTTAATGTTGAAAGATTTCATCAATTCTGCCTACAAGAAAGCAAAATATTATAAGAAGCTGAAAGTCGTGCAAGAATGTCCTGATTTTCATCTTGACAGGAATCCAGTAAATTGGGCATAACTTGGTGTAGAAAACTGATATTGGGCTGAAGTTAATGTCATTGAATAGCTAACTTCATGGGTTACAACTTTTATGAAGATGTAAAAGTCCAATTCGAGTTTAAAACGGGTCAAAACAAGTCTGGAAGTCATAACCTAGGTGAGGTCGGGTCTCAATGCACGAGCTGAGTAACCAGCGAAATTCGAAGCATCACCCGACCTAGGTCTCCAGTGACCTGCCCGGGTCACATGTTTTTCACCCCAAAATTCTATTTTGTTGTCCAATATGGGCCGAGTCATCCGGATCTGGCCGGGTCGCGTTTCGTTTGGCTGTTTCAGACCTCATTTCAACTAGAACTCTAATCCGAACCTAATTATGAGATATAAATTGAGACTTTCTAACCCAAAACAAAGGGGGACATTCATAGATCAATAAGGATTCATCTACATCCAAACACACATCCACATCTTGAGAGCAAGCAAGGAATTGATGATTCAAGAGTCAAGAGGAGCAACCAACGATCACAAATTCAATAAGCTTTTCTTTGATTTATTTCTAGTTTTGATCATGTCATTTTATAATTTATTTTACTTTGTGAACATGATTTTTGGCCAGGAGTCTCATGATCTTAGGACACGAGAGTAGTTTTATGGATTTCTTGTTGAATATCTAGTTTTAATTTTTCCTCTATTCCATGATATTTTATTCATACTTCCTTGTGCTTATTCCATGTGTGAATCCTAATCAAATTTATGCATGCTCTAATGAATTGGATTGAGATCGAGAGAAGATATCTGATTATAGATTTGGGAATGCATGACTTAATTAAATTGTCTGGATCGAGAGATTGGTAAATAATTGGGGTGAGAAAACGATCTCAGGAGCTTTTAGGAGTTGGTTATTAACTGCGAGGTAGAGATACAAACATCAATCAACGGGTTAAGTTGCTTGAGAGAGAGAGGTTAATCTACAATCGTGATTGCTCACATAAAATAATTGGATTTGAGGTTGATTTTTGCTAGATTAGTAAACTTGATTGAAGTAGAATGAAATCGTTGTCTTAGGATCCTTGTTTGAATCTTGATTTTCTTGATATTGTTTGTTCCATATTTTATTCCATTTATTTGTTTCTAAACATAGGTTAATTTGGTTCAATTCTCTCAATTTGGTCACCTAGATAAAATTAGGTAAATTAATTAGGTAGTACATCTCGTTCTAATTCACTAGTCTATGTGGTATTGACCTTACTCGTCCTATCTATAGTTGACACCGTACACTTGCGGTATAGGCTAGAAATAGGCCCTCGATCAACTCGCTTAATAAGTGAAAAGTTTTTGGTGTTATCGTACGTATCTCTAATGATGTTATCCCTGTAGGATATAAATGAGTATTTGTGCGAAAAAGAAATGAGAATAATGAGGTGGTGAGATATGAAGCGAGATTAGTAACTCAAGGGCTCTTGCAGAGACCCGGTATTGATTTCGATCAAACATATTCTCCTGTAATGGATGATATAACGTTCCGCTACTTAATATCTCTCGTAGCAAATATGAATTTAGAAATGCAGTTAATAGATGTCATTACTGCATATTTATAAAATCTCTGATGGATTTCAAATTATTAAGATGAGGAAAGATGACAATCATAATATGTATAACATTAAATTACAAAGGTTATTGTATGACTAAAAACAGTCGGGAAAATTGTGGTATAATTGACTGAGTGATTCCTCCTGAAGAAGAGATATACAAACAACGATGCATTTCCTTGTGTGAAAAAAAAAAAAAAAGAAGTCATCAAATGATTTTATATCATTTTTGTATATGTTGATAATATAAATATTATTGGAACACATAAGAAAATAGAAGAAGTCGGTTTGAACTTAAAAGTTGAATTTGAAATGAAAACATTAGATAAGACCAAATATTGTCTTGACCTGCAGATCGAGCATTTCACAGAAAGAATTTTCATACACCAATAAGGATTTAGAATGGTTCTACATGGGTATTTCTCATCCACTTAGTAAATCAAAGGTTGTCGAATCCTTTGAAGTGGATAAAGGTCCGTTTAGACTTAAAGAAGATATTGAAGATATATTAGGACCAGAAATTCCTTACTTAAGTGTAATTGGTGCATTATTTTACCTTGAAAATTGCACTAGAATTGATATTATCTACTAGTAAAGATTTTGTGCTCCTCCAATCTATAAGTGGAGGTACCGCATATTTATGAAAATATGTTAAATATTTATGGTTACCAACTCTTGAAATCATTGTGATATTATTTTTTCTTATGAAGTCTAACAAAAATGTGTATGATTGAATTTTTATTTGATAAAATACATTTGTGAGTCATGAGGTATTAGTAAATATTTTATGTTTATCAGTCATTTATGAAGATAATGCAACTTGTGTTGCATAAATATGTAGTGGGAATGTGGAAATTTTACAAAACTCATGAACTCTAGAAGAGTTGTGAAATTATACAAAAAATATACTCCAGTGACAATCTTGTAGATTTGTTCACTAAAGTCCTACGTACATCTACTTTTGAAAAATATGTTCATGATTTGGAATGTGTAGGCTTGAAGACTGTTGTCTTCAGGGGGGGGCGATATTTTCACAACAATATTCAATGTTGGGTCTTGAAGACCATTAGTACATTTTTAACCCTGAAGGTTAGGTCCTGAAGACCAGCGTTGTACTCTTTTTTCCTTGACTAAATTTTTTCCCATAGGGTTTTCTTAGTTAAAGGTTTTTAAAGAGGCAGCTAGTATAACACATTAAGAACTTGTATGTCATGTACTCTTTTCTCGTCTAGTTTTTTTCCCACTGGGTTTTTCTAGCAAGTTTTTAACGAGGCATGTACATCAAGTCGTAATGTCCAAGGGAGAGTGTTATAAATTAATATGAAATAATGTGGACATTACACTTATAAAGTCCATTGGTATTCCATGACTCTTGATTTTTCATCTCTCAATGTAATAGTATAAATATTGTACCCAATGGAATTGAAATGGTTGGTTAAATGAAATAAGAATTATCTCCTCTCAATCTTGTCTTCTTCTCTTGTTTATTGTTGTTACATTTTTAATTTTAATTATGTCGGTCCATAGAAGGAGATGCACACGAGATCCATATTTTACAACAAAAATGAGTATGTTCAATCCAACACAATTCATCAACTTCTAATTAAAAGCTACAACTTTAGTTTAACGCTTCAAATATGTTCTAATACAAAAGCAAATCAACGATATCGCATCTCATTCAATTGATCATCAAGTTGTAAAAAAAAATATATAATAAGTGTCAATATATAGAGACACTATATTATAGAACTAAACACCCTAGAACTTACCACACTACAATGTTAGTGAAAAATCTAGACATTGGACTACATTAATGTGTATCTAGATGTGATCGTATTAAAGATAAGAATTTGGTAAGATTTAAGTAAGATTTAAGTGACAATGACTTGCGTTTGCAATAACTAAGTATCAAATCACAAAAGAAGTTACTAGTTTAAGTGATACAAAGGTTTAGGGATAATGAATCTCTATTCTTTTTCACATTTTTCCAGTTTATCGGTGCAACTTGTTGTAAGCTATCGCTACTTGCAGCAAGTTAACAGTTTTTGTTATACTTGCAGCTAATGAGATTGT
This sequence comes from Scutellaria baicalensis, assembly GCA_005771605.1. Taxonomy (NCBI): domain Eukaryota; kingdom Viridiplantae; phylum Streptophyta; class Magnoliopsida; order Lamiales; family Lamiaceae; genus Scutellaria; species Scutellaria baicalensis. Next base: position 44,284,669 of record CM016723.1, read on the forward strand.
TGCAGCTTAACACTTTAAGAGTATAATGCACAGCCAGATATGTTTCATAGAGACTTCAACAGATAAAGTAACATTTTAACTATAGAGTTACAAAGTTACAACATATTAAGCACAGATATAAAGCCATTTAAACATGCATACAACAAGATATAGATATGAAAGCTATAAATGAAGAAATTAAACACACAAGGCTTTATAAAGGTTAGTGCATACAACAAGATATAGATATGAAAGCTATAAATGAAAAAATTAAACACACAAGGCTTTATAAAGGTTAGTGCATATAACAAGATATAGATATGAAAGCTATAAATGAAGAAATTAAATACACAAGGCTTTATAGAGGTTCGAAGGTGGTGTAATCCTTCTATATCATCTCTTCTCCTTCTCAAGGAGGAATTCCACTAGGCTATATTTGTTTTACAGATTCAGCAGTTAGACAAGAACTCACACAGGGTATTATCCTAACAAGAACTAAAACACGCAAGGAGCAACTACTCTCAACTGTGGACACCTAAGATGATTTTCATGTGTTGATGACTTGCTTCTAGGTTGAGTGGACTGAAAATACTTGAATGCCTTGAAATCTCTTGAATTGTTGTAATTTTGAGAGAGTTAATGCTCAAATGTGGGTGTTCAGTCTCTTTTACAGTTTTCACTCTTCCTCTATTTATAAATGTAGAGATATGCTAGTTTGAGGAAACATATCTCTTTATGCCGCTTTCTTTGTCTTCTCTTTGGTGCACCATTATGATCTTTAAATCGTCCTTGAATTGATCTGATGGTTGACTTCTTGATCTCTCTGGGTACAGCCATTAATGTACACCTGTTGAGACGTGCTGAATTTCTGATTCAAAAATTGTGGTCTTCATTTATTGCGGTTGTCCTATGTTATAGCTTTTGCAGTTGTACCAGACGCAGGTGGTGACTCCTCATTGGTCCGTCGTACCTTAAATGTGTCGCTTGTTTAATAGTCTGAAATGAACTGTAGTGCCAAGTTGATGATTTTTCGTATTCATTAACATGCAACAACCTTTTGGTTGATCCTAGGTTGATCTTATGCATGTTGACTTTAGTTGCTGCAACTTATTGGTTTTGCTGCTAGAAGCTGTCTGTTGTATTCAATATACTTGCAGCGTCAAACTTGCAACATAATTTATTTCGAAAATTCTTCTAAGTATGGGACCATGTACAATTTTCAAATAGCAATATTTTCCAATTTTATTTCATATTTTACTAAATTGTATAAAAATTAAAAAACTATGAAGTTTTATTATTATATAATGAAAAACTCCCTCCGTCCCAGCTGAACTTGTCTACTTGTCATTTCGGTTTGTCCCAACTTAACTTGTCAGCCCATAATTGACAACAATAGTCAAACATTAATATCCTTATATTTCATTCTTATTTCAAAAATGTCACTCAATTATCTTAAAAACAATATCAAAAGGCAAAAAGCCACAAAACTCAAACATTAATATCCTCATAATTAACCCTTATTACAAAAATGTTACCCAACTATCTTAACCTCCGTGCCCAGTCAAAATAGACAAATTGAGTTAGTACGGAAGTAGTAAGAAATAAAGTATAAAGATTTATTGAACAATTTGATAGCGGGACCATGTATAGTTATTTTCACATAGAATTGTTGGTGAATTTACGGATAAAAGTTTTTTTTTTTTTTTTCGAGGGGTTAAACTTAAGTGGTACAAAAGAGCCTAAAAATTGATGCTCTAAGAAATTATAAAGGGCTATTAGCTTAAACCGCTTTAACATTCGTATAGTATGAAAGAATGAGTAAAATATATTTGGGTCAAATTTAAGAAGCATTTATTAAGCCCATAGGGCTAAAAGCCCACTTGGCCCCTTGAACTGTCTAATCATAATATATGGATGTATATTACTAAATTGAAGCCACATGGATTCTTGGGGTGTATCTAATTTCCACATTAAATTATACACATGAATTTTTAAATAGTAGAGTATTTTAAACTTTAAAGTACCTTTTTTTTAAAGATAATGACATCATAAGACATATATAGAAAATGCATTACTTAATAGTCATTATTTGTGGGTAAAATACCCAATCAACTTTATTAATATTTCACATCAAATAAATACAATTTAATCTTTTTACAATATATAATTATTGGTCTCTTAAAATTTATAAATATATGTACTAATTAACATTATATAATTACAAAATGAAACCAATTTAAAATCAATATTTATAATCAATTCGAAAAGAATAAAATGTTAAAAACCACTTCATTTATGGAGAAAAGGAGAGTAAAAGTAGGAATCATTTTTGTTAAATTAAAAGTAGAAAATCTTAACAAATTTTTTGACATTAAATGATGGAAATCGACCCTTGCAACAAAGAAAAAAGATCTCATCATTAAAAAAAATTGGTAAAAAAGAAAACCATTGTAAATTCCAAAAATGGATTCCTAACAAAAAGAAAAAGAAAAGGATAGGATTAATTAATGGGTGAAGTGGGGTGACTTAGCATGTGAGAGTGATGGTTCATTGTGAAAAAAGAAAGCAAGCAAGCATGCATGCATATATATATATTCAGATTTAATTTGTTCTCAAAGTAAGGGATTCATTCACATTTCTCAATTTATGCTTCAAATTCAGGCAACCTGGAACTTTGAGTTGTGTGTTAATTAGGTCACAAGTTTTTACCACACCCATCCTTGTTCCGTGGTCCTAGTTTTTTGCATCCTTGTAATAATTGTGATTCCATGGGCGAGAAAATTCGAACCGGAACTGAAAAATCAAATTGAATTGAGTGGTTCGATTCGATTTTTACTAACATATATATGCAATCCAGTTTTAAACTGAATCATCAAATTGTATTGAAAACCTGACAAACCATGTTGAACCAAACCGAGTGATTCAATTTGGGTTTTTGTGTGTAAATCAGTTTCGATTGATTTTCAAAAAATACAACTTTCATTTATCGGTTTTTTTCGATTCGGTTTGGTTTTTGACCGAACCAATCCATTGGTCACCCAACTTTAGTTACCTATGTGCAGTAGTTTCATCCAATTTAAATTTAAAAGGTAATGTATGATTGGCTGTGCAATTTAAAAGGTATATTTATGTTGGATATAACCTTACATCATATATAATTTGTAAGATTATATGTTATTTAATCTATGTAATATATAATTTGGCCTGCAATAAGATTAAAATATAATGAATTTACCTATGTATGATATTATCATTAAAATCTTACCTCATACTATTTTACAGATATAATTTCATGAGACAAGATCCTACTATTCACGATCTAAATTCAATTTTGCATGTCACTCATCCAACGAACGTAGGAGTCATACTCACTAAACAATACTCATACACAAATGCTCATGTGCACCAGGTGCACGGATCTGAATTGGTGCAGCTGGGGCGACCCGACCCGGATTCGCGCACCTGGGTCACCTGGTTTTTTTTTTTTCACTTCAGTCTGTTACCTTTATGTTGTAAGGATGTGACTTTTATGTTATATAAGTGTGACCTTTATATATAAATGTTATGACCTTTATGTTCATTAACTTAGGAAAAAATGAAGATTTTCAAATTTTTTCGTTTCAGATTGAGACATTTATGCTATATTATTGTGACCTTTATGTACAAATATTATGACCTTCAGAGTGTAAAATTCTTCCTTTTTTTCTAAGTTAGAGTATATAAAGGTCATTACATTTATTCACAAAGGTCACACTTATATAACATAAAGGTCACACTCATACAATATAAAGGTAACCGTTTGAAGCGAAAAAATAAAATTCAAAAAAAAAAAAGTGTGCGGATCCGGGTCGACCTGAACCCGACTCGAATTGTATGTGCACCAGTTGCACCGGAGACTAATTCATACTCATAAATAGACATTATAAACTTCGATATTGTCACCATAATATTTTACAAACAGAATAATTAATTAAGTTCCCTCCTATAAGGGGCAAGTTGATTTTTTTTTTTCTTTCAATTGATAGTTTCGATGAGACGAATCCTTATTATGCATGAATTAAACTCATATCCAAAAAAATTTATATGAATTGGTAAGTATGAGTTTTGGGTTGATCCGTCTCACGAAAAAAGATCCGTGAGACGGGTTTCACACAATACGCTCTTTAATATTTATTTTATTTATAAAAAGCATAACAGGGTAAAAATGGAGGCCCTGGAATTGGGCCGAAAAAGTGGGCCAAATGAAATGAATGTGACACAACTTAAGGTAGGTGAGTAGTTAATATTGGTCCAGGAGAAACACTACTGCACCACCTTTCCATGTTTCACCTTTTTTTTTCCCCCTTTTTTTTTTTCAACTGCAAAATTATTTTTGTATCAAAATAATATTGATATAAATTTAAATTTCAAGCAGATTAGAGTAAGTCGTGTTGTAACAAAATCAGCTGTTTTTTTTTTTAAATATAAATTATTGTTGATATTGACTTCATAATAATTGAATTTCATATCAAGAATATATATGTATGTATAAACTAGAATAAACTCCTTGTATTACACGGATTAAAATAAGTTGAATTTAATAAACAATTCCTCATGAAGTAAACAACTTCGAATATGTATGAATAAATAATACTTAATACATATTTTAGTTTTTAAAAATTTATTTGTTGATATATTAACATGTTAGATTTGATTTTGTAACATTAATAATAATAATAATAATACTATTGTTAATAGTAGTATTTTTATGGTTGACTTTCAGAGACATATAAGTTTAAATTTACTTTATTTATTAATTGTGTTGTAGTGTGATTATTGATTTGACAATTTTCAAATTACTGATATAAAATATGCTTTTAATATATGTGTGTCAATATAATTTCATCTAATAATTAGAAAGTGAATAATAAAATTATTAAATAATTATAGATGTGTGATTGATTAGCATGATTTTAAATGGCTATAAATTATTGGAGTGGGAAGATTGTGTTCATAATAAAATTAATTGATATTATAATCATTAATAGCAATTTTTAAGTTGTTGAGAGAGAATATCATCCTGATTATCTTTGTTAGGCTCGTTATCAATACTCATATTAAGCCAATTAATATTATCTAAATAGACACAATTAGAGCCTAAAGTAATAGTAAGAAGGACTAAAGGACTATTAAGACATTCACTTATTAAGACATTCATTCATGAAATTGGATATGTGATCTTGAATTCATGACTAAATATTTTATTGTATAATGCCCTGAATAAATACCAATTTCAAAACACTAACCCTAGAGGTCTAATAAACTAAGGCAAAAACTTATATGCCCCGAAGTACATTGGGGCACGAATTTAGGTGTTATACATATGTTTTTCAGATGTTATATATATGCACACTCTTATGCTGTTATATTTTTTGGTGTTACACATCTACTCTACAGTTATTACATGTATATAAGAGCATACATGTGATATCTGTAGAGTATACACGTGATACATGTAAATTATATATGTACCACCATATGATGGTCAAGTTGGGGAGCACCGTGCCCCCGAGACACACAAGTGTTGCTCTTAAACTAATTAATGGCATAAGATATAATTAGTTGATAATTTGAGATAAGAATTTTAATCATTTTGCCTAATTATGTACACACAGCCAAATTTCCACATCACAAAATGTAAGAAAATTAATAACCTATACTATCAGATCAAACATGGTTTTTTTCTTTCTTTTTTGTTTTTAGAGAATATTTGGACCTAAATGTCCTGATCAATTGCCAAAATTATGAATTGTTATTCTAATTACCACTCGAATTAACAATGTCATTATTTTAATATACATGTATGAAGGGTCTCCTCAAATTATACTTTTGAGTTAGTTGTAACATTTTTATTATTATATATTTTAACTTTTATGAGTTTCAATCATATTTTATAAATGGGTGAGTCAGGGGTTGTGGGCCCATCTTTTTGACTTTGAACATAAATCCATACACAAATCATTTTTCATCATTGCCATTACTTTGTCACAAGTCAACACCAAAATAAGACAGTTTATCCCATACAGAATCTCAATGAGATGGAGAGTAATGGACTGTTTAAGGATCTTTCTTTTGTACATAACAAATAATTAAAATGACCAATTTTATTCTTTAGGGTATGTTTGGAACGGGTTTCCGATGGCAGGATTTTGGATTTCAAAATCCGAAAATATGTTTGTTTTCAAATTGAAGTTTGGATTACAAAATCCTAACATAATCATTACTACCTATATGTAATCATTCAATCATTACAAAATACATTTTTTCATAATAAAATATCACATCAACCCAACTTTTTACAATAAAATATAATATCAACCAACTTTTTCCTATTTGATTTGACATATACAATACTATGTAATCCTAACCTACTAAATTCTCAAACAAACATACATTTTCACTATTCACCTTTACTACAAAATCCAGGATTTCAAAGTCAGGTTTTCCCCAAACCCACTAAAACTTCTCCCAAACATACCCTTAATTATTTCAATGATTTACCAAATTCTAACATTCACATTAATAAGTTAAAGTTGATAAGTGAAATTTGAAGGGAAGGGTAAGAATTGTGACTGCTTCGACACTTTTTATTTGTGGAGGAAGGAAAAGGTGAATTTTCGGGAAAACCTTGAATTTTAGTTAATTTGTAATTTTAATAAACACCTAACTAATATAATATGAACTTGTATATCTTTTATAATTTTAATGAACATTGTGCAAGTCGACGTCGAATATGTTTATTTTTGAAATAATTCTCACCCTTTCAATAAATATCATATTGTATGTTAAATTATTTATTTTGAAATGGTGAGAGTTCAATAAACACACATGTAATTTGTTGGTTGGTTAAAATTGCAAAACATATATATGAAAGTTCATGTTATATTTGGTGACATTCAATATGTTGGTTAACACTTTGAATTAAATAAAACTTCATAAATTTTTCCAACAATTAACCCAAGAAAAATATATAATACAAACACATGAATATTGTTTGCATCTACAAGTACATACTTAAATTAAAATAAAATCTAATATTTGAAAAATACCTACTTAGAAAAAAATTCCACATGCTCATTGTGAGCATGTGTTAATATATTAAGTGTTGACGTGTAAATAAATTATTTCTTCAAATCTTATGATTTGAAATTAATGAATATACTGAATTTTCAACGCATCAGAAATATTAAACACATTATATGACCACGATGATTAGATTGGTAAAACTACATTAGAACATAGTTTTGTAGGAAAAGAAGATGTGAGATAGATTAGTAGTAAAACCTTAAGACAAAGTAATGTCAACAATGTATAAATAACTGATAGTAGAATGAAACACGCCTTATTCCGTGGGATATGCAAGAAGCTTGCAATGAGTACGCGTCATAGAATTTTTTTAATTCATAACTGAAATTATTGAATTAATAAATCAACATATATAAGACAAAATAATTAAAATGTCAATAAATAAATCTTCACTAGTTACATACTATCTACCTTTTTTTATGTCTGGTTAATTTATAGTAAACTAAAATGTTTTAAGAAATGTATATTTGGTCCCTGTAATCTTGGTAATTATGTAACTATTCAAATTAATTTGAAATATTATCGAGCTTTAAAACTTAGGTTTAAGCTTGTTTGATAGTTTATAGAGTTGAGGTTGAAAGAGTTTTAATCTAGTAGAATTTGAGTCGAATTTGAGTAGTGATATTTTTACACTTTTTATAAAAAAATTATGAAAATTGAATTCGAATTCAAGTTGAGTTTTAAATTTTCTTAGACGCAAAAGTATGTTCATACTTGTTTAATATATTTATCGATTCGAGTTCAAACGAAACCTTTTACAAAAGATCTTGAAATGAGTATCGAATAGCTTGATTGGATTTCAACCCTACCGATGATTCATTAATTAAGTTCTTGGGCTAACAAGAAATAAGTAAGATCCATGATTTCATATCGGTAATAATTACGAAAGGTCTCTCCCACAATTGTCTGTCATTTCGACAAACTTCTCGATTTACAAGAAACTTAAAATCGGATGAGAAGTTATTAATATCTACCTAATGAAAAATAATAATTATTACGATAGGTAACTCACTTGATTATATTTAATTAATTTTCCCTTTTAAGCTAGAGAAAGTTACTTTTCAAAGAAAAAGCAGAGTAAGAAAGCTAAGTGTTTGGGTAATAATTTACTCTAGAATCTTCTAATATTCATTTCGTCCACGCGCAATTAATATTATCCTGTATTCTTTTCTAAACCTTCTGGAACAAATAATACAATTCTTTTAGTTGAAATTAATATAACTAATGTTATTAGTACGTTTTCCCACGTGAATGGAAGAAATTAATGGCATATTAATAACATTGATTAGCATTAATAGCCACAACAAAAGTTTGTTTCTCTTTATATCTCTATTTATTACTACCTCAATCCCAAAATAAATGACGTTTTAGCATTTTACACATATATTAAGAAATGTAATAAAAAGTACAATATATCTCTATTTAAGTTTAATTAATGAGGAATTTTTATCTCTTTAACACATTTAATTTGAGATGAATAAATAAGGGCATATTTGGTATATTACATGTAAATATGTTTTGGAATATGAAAATGACATTTATTTTGGGACGGAGGTAGTATATTATTATGATTTTATTGAAAAAAATTATTTAAATATTACACGTATATTTATTCAAAACATTTTCCAGAATATATAGAAATTGTAAGTTCACTTATTATCACTTCAACAAAACTTGTGTGAAACAGGTTCACAAATAGTTTTCATGAGAAAAATCATTTCTAACTATGAAATCAAACCAATTTTATTAAATATGGATTGTGAAATGTGTGTTATGGGTCGACATGTCTCACATAACATGATACTTGAGATCATTTCATAAAATATTTTATCTGAGACGTGTCAACTCACAGACCACGTGGCTTCACGTACAATTCATATATAAATTTGTGGAAATAGATTGAGTTAGCGGATAAAAATGAATCGTCTTACGAGAAACCATGAGTCATTCTCATGCATGTATTTGTGAATAATTATTGTGCTACAAAAATAGAAAAAGAAAAATGGTTGTCAGTTTTATATGTTTAGACTATATATAATAATAATAGTTATATATATATATATATATATATATATATATATATACGGTTAGAAGCCATTTTCTTAATTAAATGTGATATATGGTTATTCGGTTTGGCAGTTGAAGTTGTTGAAGTTAAAATTTTTGGTGGCAATATAATGGCATACATGTTTGATTCTCATGTTAATATGTTACATCAAGTGACTTGTAGTATAATATATTGTTCAATTTTCTTTTTTACTTTGTAAGTTTGAATTCATGTATATGTTTTAAATCACTCAATCGAAATAGAATCTAAAGGATTGATGAAATTTTTAGTCCTATTCAATTTGAATTTTCAAATGTTTGAAATTGGTTTCCCTAGGTTGCTTCACTAAATATATGTCATGTGAACCTTCATTATGACTCATGCAAGAGTACTAAAGATTTGTGTGTTATAAGTATCTATAATTGATTATCAATTGTACTTCATTATAGTTTATGTTTACCTTATGTTTAATCTTGTTTTTTTCTTACCATCAACCTTGATCTCACGTAATTATTAAAATGTTATAATCGTAGGATGTCTAACAGTTATTTTATAAGTCATATCTTGCAAAAGACATTGGTAAGTTTAAATCACCAGCAAGTTGGATTATCAATCATATGTTTGATGATTATGACCAAACTTAGACCACGAAATTCAACCGAATTAGCGGAATCAACACTCAATAAATGCACATAAGTGTGCATGATGAGGAGGACCATTGCAATAGGTGAAATTTAAGTGATTAAAATAGTAAGAAGGCATGTGTTGAAAGATTGGAGTGGGATGAGGAGTAAGAAATAGAAATAAGAGGGCATTAATAGAGAAGTGATAATAAAAGGAAAAGTGAAAAGGAAAAGTTTTCAACAAGGAATTAATGAGGTTTGCCACTTCCAAGCAGTTATTGCAACTTGCCAACTTTGTCACAATCAAGAATGAAAATATCGTGAAATATCACGGATATATCGCGGATACGGATATTGCGATACGGATATTGGGTGTTAATGTTCTTTTTCCTGGATATGGCGGATATGTCGCAAAATATCGATATCGGTTCAGTGTAGTACAAAATTGGATGGAAATTGGAAAATATCGTGGATATATCGTAAAATATCGCATGTATATCAAAATGAGCGATTTTGATTCAAAAAATTGAACTTTGTGATTTTTTTTTTACTTTGTATTGTGTATTTTGTTTGATAGTAGAAGGAATATATTATCTTCTCACATCAATCTTTCATATCCATATTTATAGCCATATTTTGTGGCTTTTTCAAAATTCAATTCCTTTAACCAATTATTACTTCAGTTACTTTTTTTTTCTAATTTTTTTGCATGATATATTTCTCTATATAAGAGGATAAATGCAAGTGAACATTCTATCATACATTTTAAGGTTCAAGATATGATATCAGTAACTCTCTCCCAACATTTTTGATTAAATTAATTTCAATTATTTACTTTATAAATTATTGAAGAACTACAAATTGGTATGTAAATTTAATCTTTTTTTTTTTTTTCATTTTAGTTGATAAAAATAGCATTTTGTTGGTATATTGTAAAATTGCTATGTTTGATTGTGCTAATTATGTATATGTTAGGTGAAGCATTTAGTTAACTTATAGAAGTTTATTATAAAATCATAATTTTACAATTAATTATGTTATAGTGAAGCACTAGTATGTAAAATGTAATGTTGTAGTTTTGTATTTACAATTAATTGTTATAATTAGTTTTAGTAAAATTTTATGTATTTACATATTCTAGTTGTATAACTTTGAATAATTATGACTTTTATTACTTTGAAATTATAACTTCAGTTGAAGTAATTGATTTTTTGTTTTGATAATATGTTTATATTAACTTTATAATCTTTTTTTTTTCAAATGTAATATAAAATAAATGGCAACGGGAAGTGGAAGTGGTAGTGGCATAGTAGACAATACAAGATTTGATCCTACTTGGAAATATTGTAGAGCCATTCCTAATAACAAAAATGGAACTATTTGCAATTTTTGTGGTCTTGTACTTCAAAGTGGAGGTATTACTCGTTTTAAGTATCATTTGAGCTATACAGATCCTAGAAAAAATTCACGAACATGTGCACATGTGCCTCCGAAGTTAAACAAGAGATTCGTAACTTACTAAAAATGAAAGATGTTACAAAACAAAAGAAAGCTAAAAAAATAAAGGACATTCGAGCAGAACTGCGTCAATGCTTGAGAGATGAGTATGATGATGAAGATGAGGATGAGGATGATGTGTCATGTATCCCGCTGACCTTGATCGATCAGAACGAAAATGTTGCTGACACCTTTGAAAGTTCACAATTTGGTTGGAGTACTCGAGATGTTTTTCATCACCCACCTCCTCAAATGTCATATGGAAATCAAAATGATGGATTAGTGTATACTTTTCAATTTATGGTGAAGCAGTTGGATGAGATAGAACAACTTATTGACATGTGCATAACTATATTAATAAGTACTCTAATGTGATGAGTTGGTATCAGTACTGCTTGGATCAAGATGACATTCTATCTACTATGTTTGAACCTCATAGGTCATTCTTTTGGTACTAGTGTATTGTGTGATGTAATTTTAGTAAATTTGTCTTGTATTATGTAATAATATATTATCAGTTTTCATTCGAAAAACAATATTTATAATACTTATTAACTATATGTTAGTTTTAAATATATTATTTTAATGTGATTTTGAGTGGAATATATGTGTAATGAGTGTAAAAATAATCCCTAAAGTTTCATATTAAATTTCCAAAATTTCAAAAAGATTTCCGTTGTTTTTTCAAAATTTTTGCGATATCTATATATCCATCGATATATCCGTAAAAATCAAAGTTGCGATACGACATGCGATATCGATATGTTCATCCTCGGCCACAATTAAGATCAAAATGGGCTGAAATAAATACTGGGACGAGATGTATGTGCCTGTCAAATCTTGCTTAAAATTATACATTTTGTCCTCATTTCCTTTTTCTTTTACCCCCTCCAAAACATTGTACTTTTTTCTGGATTTTATTGTCTCATTGTTTGGTTCCAATACTCTCTCTCTCTCCCTCTCATATTTTAGTATAGTAGTATATAAGACATTTATACTTAAATCCGTTTTAGAGGTTAGTATCTATATATATTTTTAATTACGAATTAGCTTATCTCATGAAATAACCTCCTAAATGATATTAGAAAAGTCCTAAAAAAAATAAGATTCACTAAAACCTACATCTTGATCCATATCAGTGCGATTATAAAGTTAAATGAATGATTAAGAAGCAGAAGCTGCATAATGAGAAGTATATCTTATCACAGATATGAGGAATCAAGGCTAATCTTATTAACCATTATAATATTACTAGTGTTTCAATCTCTTTTGGTTAGAGAGATCAACAACTTCATCCATTTATGTCATAGACCCTTTAGTTGAGTGAGATGTAATAAATCGAAAGATGCTTTTAATTTAGACGCCTATATATGGAAGATCTGAACCAAGATAAACATTCCGCAACATTTTAGTGAATGTAAGATCTGAACCAGCGCTGTTTAAGGATTATTTTACCCACATAATCTCATATATATAAACTTATTTTCCTTTTTTTATTCTGAAATAAGTAGTTCATTTTTTCAATATTAATTTACTTAGATCATTTATTAATATACTCTTATTCTCTCTCATTTTATAGTCTTGGTTTTAAAGATTAGATGATATATTAGAGAATGTAATAATACTCCTTAGATGTTATAGAATGAAACAAAAATTAGCTAATTAATTAATTTAATAAACTAATATCGTTTGAAAAGACTATATAATAATTTTGGGATTTAATAATTATTTTAGGAACAAAATGTTCATCTTATTAATGATGTCGTGAAAAATTAATCATTATACCACTATAAGAAAAATAAGTATTTGTAATAACATTTTGTCGTTAAATTATTATTACAAAAACTTCTCATAAATAAATTTTTTATGACAACATACATTAGCACAATGATATTATCGCAAATAATTTTTTTTAATTGTTTTTTTGTGACATCATATTTGTTTAGCATTTCTTAAGTTAACAAAAATTGTCACAATTTTTTTTTTTTTATCATAGATACTCATTTAATTTTTCGTGTGCTTCCTTAGATTTAGTTCATCATTTTTATTCTTAATTTTCATTTTCAATTTTCGTCAAGCGTGTTTTCATTTAATTTTTATTTGTGGTATGCAAATGAAATTATGGGGACTTAGTATTTTAAATTGATATAAACTATTATTATTAATTCGGTCTCACTTTGACGAACAGATGTACATTTGAGTAATTGTTTGTTACACTATTACAGAACAACTTAATTGATGTTTCTTTGCAACAATTGAAAAGAGTATGATCTAAATTTTGTAAATAGTAAATTTTATGTGGTATATTTACTATGTGAGTTGCAATTCTGTACACCAAGTGTACGTGTGTAATTGGTAGGCCTGGGATAATCCTGATCCGCATACCTTTTTTATTTCCTCGTGTGACTTTTATATTGTATTTATGTGACCTTATGTTGTATAAGTGTGACATTTATGTTCAAATTTGTTCACTTATTTTGTATTGTAACTTTGAAGAAAAAAAGAAAAGATAAGGAAGAAGTTGAGAACAATTCATACATATATATATATATACACACACACACACATTTATGTGATGTTAGTTGCAAATTTATGTTGATATAATCATAATTTTATGTAATAGATAAATGTGCAACTAACGTTACATAAATGTATGATTATATCAAATAGAAGTATGTTGATCCAAAAAAATGCGCTGAAATTTTCAGAAAAAGCTTCATGTTATTTCTAAATTACATAACATAAAGGTCATGTCATTTGTACATAAATGTCACACCAATACATTATGAAAATAATATAAATGTTTCAGTACCTGAAACTAATAATAATAATAATAATAATAATAATAATAATAATAATAATAATAATAATAATAATAATAATAGAAGAGCTCAAATGGAAATAGATTCGATCAGATCGTTGCAATTTGCATGGATCAACCGATGCTCAAATTTATTTATGTTAGTATGTTTATAAAATTTTTTCCCATTAATTTATGCCAATTATATTACTTCATTCTATATGTATTGATCTCTCACGAAAAGTCAAACTGTGTGTTTGATTCTCAAAATATATATTCCACAATATTCTCTCAAAATTCATTAAACTATCCCATTCAAAAGGTCGACAAAAAATGATAAATACAAAACATTTCATGATCAGAACACTTCGTTAGACGTTAAAATGTTGCATCATATATACACACATAATAAAGACAAAAAATAAATAAAAAGACGTAGGATATAAACCTAATCCACCTACAATAAATCCATTATTAATTGGACTTCATTTTACGTACGGTTGATGTAAGATGTCGGCTTCAAAACCGTCGCACACTACCTCACTGTCATGCTATTTTAATTATCTGAAATTTATTAAGATTTTAATTTATGCAACAATAGAGTTTTAATTAAATGAAGATGATTGAGATTGTGTGGTTGAATTGCATCCTTGGGATTTGATATGCCACCCCATTTGGATTGTTGCGTATACCCTAAGAAAATTACTACATGCATCTTTCGGCTATCAATGCTTTTATATTTCCCTATCATAAAAATTTAATAATTTTATGGGATGATATATTGAATTATCGATCTGCACTCAAATCTTTTTTTATGAGTACAAAAATTCATATGAAACCGTTTTATATAAAATCTTGTGTTAGATGGACTTTTATATAGTACTCTTGTATGGGAGTTTAGAGGTGGGAAGAAGTCAAGCTACTCGACAGAAACTCATGACTTGGTCTAGTGTTCGCTTGACTCATTAGTAAATGAGTTGTATGAAAAACCTTTTTTTGAGGCATTTTCGTGGAAACATATAAAATCTGGACTTTAAAAAAAGCCTAAAGGACCAATAGACTGGCTTCTTTATAATTTATTATAAAAGTATACAATATGTACTTATATTAACATATATATATTAGTTATGTGTTTAAATACTTAAAAACCCTAATTTTATAAACTCATAATTCATGTATTCAAGAATTCAATAAGTTATGTGTTTAAATATTTAAAAACCCTAATTTTATAAACTCATAATTCATGTATTCAAGAATTCAATGCGCACACATCACTAAGTGAATTAATGTTCATTTTTCATATTTTCCATCTATCACATATATAGTGAGCTAGACTTAGGCCTTATATTTACAATTCAAAACATAGACCGATCACAAAAAAGAAAAAAGAAAAACCCAACCTAGCCTAATCAATTTCCCTGATGTACAACCAATATTGACCATATAAATGAATATTGACCATATACCTTTAATTGATTCATATGAAGTTATATCCTACATGAGACCATGTGAGACTATCTCACATAAAATTTACCCTTACATAAGTTGTTCCTTATTTGTATATTAGAATTATTTGATTTACAAAATTAATTTTTGTGAAACAATCTCACAAAATTTATATTCCTCCCCTCTTCTTTCTATATCTACCCAATACATTGGTCTACTTGTGCAATTTTTAAATGGAAATTAAACTGATGAGTCATGCTGCATGCAGTTCGATCACTTAAAGCATTTTGAGAGAAAAGATATTAGCGTGTGTGTCTATATATATATATATATATATATATATATATCAAGTCTTCTCAAACTCTAGAAAAAAGATCATCTTCAATAAGTTACTAGCACCCCATCAATGCAGCTAATTTAGTGTATATATATTTTTTAAAATTTAAGTTTAGATGTAACTAATTTGAAGATAACAAGCTAATCTTTTAAGAAAATCATTTTTTGTTTTACTTTCCTAGATTACGAAGCGTTATTGTTCGCAACATTATCTATAACCACTAAATTTTCATACATTAAATTTTTATCCAAGAACTCATAGTGAGAACCAAGAAAAGTTTGTAGAAACTCCCAGTTCACATAGTAACTTTGATCGATCTCAACACACTCTAAGAACGTAGGAGTTTAAGTGGTTCGACTCGCCACATTGTCCTACATCCACTACAACAAGAAGTAAGAAATTTCACTCAAAAAAGGAACAAGATATTCTTAATCATTATGAACCCTAGAACTCATAAACTCATTGAATAATGCAAAAGATTCAATTAAACCACAGGCCTTCATGCATGCTTATTATATATACTACATGGTTGAAATAGTGAAATCAATGCATGAATTTACGCGTGATGTTTCCTAAAAGATATACTAATTTTTATTAGACTTGTGTATGGCCAAGATAGCGTATAAAAGCATAGGTCAAATAGCATCAAACCTTTCACATGATAATGGTAACATTAGGTTTCATATTTGAACACATCTATATATATCATAAGAAACTCGTGCATTACTATAGAATATTCTACTTTCAAATCCTAATGAATTAAAGCTCGCAAAAGAAAATTATCAAATTAAAAATCCCAAATCAATTTGGTAATGTTGACTAGCTCATAAAATAAAAGTGACAAAAAGACTTTTAGGGACATTTAGTAGTTTCCAAGACATTGTTCCTACTAAATGCAAAAATAAAAAGAAATAAAAAGGCAGTATTTACATTGTGCACTTTGAAAGAATTGAAATTGCGGCACAAGATTTAGACATATAAATTGTCAATTTATTCATGTGAATTAAAAACTGTCCTATTTAGGTTGAATTTATTTTTGTCTTATTTTGATAAGTTCATAAATATTTTGTCATTTTAAGGGATATGATTCATTAATAATTCAATCTTGTTGGTTCTTTTTTCCTTTGTGGATAGACTAACCAACAACAAAAGTAATTCATGCTATTTTTATGAGTATGATAACCAAAATAAAAATAAAAATAATTTTAACAATAAATTTAAAGTGCATATGATTTTGATTCAAATATTACTGTACTCTAATATTCACACTAATAGATTGAACTGTCTTTGAAAATACTAAAAAAAGACTTTCATAATTGAGTTGTTATCCTCGATGGTTTCTCTCCTCTTAATTTGTTTGAAAAGTAAGATCATTTTATTCGATTTTATAGAAATATTTTTAACATTATATATTATTAGTCATCAATCATCGTATTAATTAAGTGGAACTTCTTTTATCAAATTTCAAGGCAAGTATGTATTTTTAATAGTCAAGATTATGATCCTTTCAACCTCTATTTTCCCCATGTAAAAGTCCTTAACAATATTTACAAAATATTAAAATAAATTGAAAAAACGAATAGACATTTCTAAAAAGAAAAAAAAAAAAAGTAAAGAAAGACAAAGTGAAGCAAACAAAAGAAATAGCTTAATCAATAAATTCTTCACATATCCCTAAGGCAAAAACTTTTATGAGTCAGGTGCATGGATCTAAGATCCATGCACCTGACCCGACCCGTTCACGCGCGCAAAACGCGCCCAAAACGCGCCTAAAACGCGCATGCACGCGCTCCCACGCGCTGGAGACTTGGCCTGAAGCTCATCCAGAATTCGCTCAAATAGACCAACCTTTGTGTATAGTTAAACCAACCTTTGTGTATAGTTAGACCAACCATGTGTAGGTAGGTCTAACTATATACAAAGGTATGTCTAACATATATAAAGGTATGCTTAACTATATATAAAGGTATGTCTAACATATACAAAGGTATGTTTAAGTATACATAAAGGTATGTCTAACACAACGTAAAGGTATGCTTAACATAACGTAGTGGTATGTGCCAAAATTCAAAAATCAAGCCAAAAAAAGACAAGGCATGGAATCTGGGCATAACTGGTATGTTTAACATAGCTTAAAGGTATGTCTAACATAACGTAAAGGTATGTCTAACATATACTATTGGTATGTGATTTTTTTCAAAAATCATGAGCGAAAAAAAAAAAAAAAAAAAAAGAGGGTGCGGTCCCCCCGACCCGGATCCGACCCGGGTGCATGGATCTAAGATCCATGCACCTGATTCACAAGAGACTTACTCTATCCCTAAATATGAAAATTGTTAGATGTTAATCAAAAAATCGATCCCATTATATCCTGCCACGTGGCTCAACTGTACACCCTGGACCACCCTGGCCTACATTCATTATCTTTATTTATATATTTCTAACTCTATAATTATATATATATACACATATATAAATGAAATTTCTTTACTTTGTTATTCAAAATCCAAATCAAACTCCTTTCTCTTTCTCAAGAAAAAAAAAGGAAAAAAAAATGAAACTCCTTTCTTAAATTTTGATTTTGAAATTTCATTTTCTTGTTGTAAACTAAAGCTCGCATCGTCGTTTACTTTTTATCACCTTCTCCACAGATCCCTATCTCTCTCTTCCATCTCTCTCACTTTTTTCTTTCAGACAGCACAGAGAGAGATTCAAAGCGGAAATCCCTTTAAAAAATGCATTCAAAACTTTGAAATTCTTGATTTTTTTGTTCCTTTTTGTTTGTATAAAACTAGATTTTGAGCTGTGTTTGAGAAGAAGCATTTGACTGAGAAAATATAAAGTTGCTTTCTTTGTGTGGGCAACAGAAATGGGAGCTTGCACTTCCAGACCCAAACCCTCTAAAGAGCTCAATTTCCACTCATCAGATGAAATCAATCCGGAATTTGGTCCGGCCCAGGATAAGGACCCTGTTCCGGCGAAAAATAGCGGCGAGAATGGGAGAAGTCCCGGTAACTTGGAGAAGAAAAAGAGTGAAGAGAATCACGAAGTAGGTAAAAAGTCTCCGTTTTTCCCGTTTTATAGTCCTAGTCCGGCTCATTATCTGTTCTCTAAGAAGTCTCCGGCGAGATCTCCGGCGCCGGGGAGTGGAACTCCGAGAAGGTTTTTCAAGCGGCCGTTTCCGCCGCCTTCTCCGGCGAAGCACATCAAGGCGGTACTGGCACGGCGGCATGGCACTGTGAAGCCGAATGAGGCGGCGATACCGGAGGGGAAAGAGGTGGCGGAGGGGGCTGGATTAGATAAGAGTTTTGGGTTTTCAAAGAATTTTTACAGCAAGTATGAGATGGGGGATGAGGTGGGAAGAGGGCATTTTGGGTATACTTGTAGGGCAAAATTCAAGAAAGGTGAGCTCAAAGGCCAGGAGATTGCTGTTAAGGTCATTCCTAAAGCTAAGGTACTCTCTCTCTCTATGATCTGATATTGAGATTGTGATGGGGTTTTTTCTTTATAGGAGATTGTGTTTTTGTTATGGAGATCTGATCTGTGCACAGGAAGTTCAGTACTGTCTGTTCTTGCTTTGTGTTTCATATAGGCATAATGAACTTGATCTGCGTGTACTAAGATTGTTGAATATGTAGGAAACCAACATATAGAAATCATTCAGTTAACTGTTGAAGGTTTAGCATCAATATTCTGTAATTTTCTTCTGAATTTTGAATGTCATTGGTGTATGATCATTGTCTGGATATTTCATTCGTCTTTTCTGATTTAATGTTCAATTGCCTTGCTAGATGACCACTGCTATTGCTATTGAAGATGTAAGAAAGGAGGTGAAGATATTGAGAGCCTTGACGGGACATAACAATCTTATACAATTTTATGATGCATATGAAGATCATGATAATGTCTACGTAGTAATGGAGTAAGTTTCGATTGTTTTATGTCATTTTTTTGAATCATTTTCTTCGTAATTCCCTTCACTGAACGTCCATGGGGTATTCAATTTGTGGAAATTGGCCTAATCTTAAATTGATCAATGATCTGTTGATATTTTGGAAATACCTTTTATTAATGGTAGATTTTGACTTTATTTCTCAGGTTATGTGAAGGAGGTGAGCTTTTGGATAGAATACTTTCAAGGTACTTCTTTAGTTTTCTCTATGAATAAAGTGCTAAAAAGTCAATCCTCTTTCTTTTAATTTGTTAAGCTTGAATGATTATGAGATAAACAACATCAGTTGTAATTACGTTCCCTCTTTGTCATAGGGGTGGGAAGTACTCAGAAGACGATGCAAAGTCCGTGATGATTCAAATATTGAACGTTGTTGCATTCTGCCATCTTCAGGGTGTTGTACATCGGGATCTTAAACCCGAGGTAGGACATTTTATGGTATTTCTTAAAGTAGACAAGTTTTCTTGATCTTGTTGGAACTTAATGAAAACTCTTAGTTATGTTGGTGTTTTTATTCCTTTCTAAATTCTAACTCTAATGTGTTGCTGGATCAGAATTTCTTGTTTACGTCCAAAGAAGAAAACTCAACATTGAAGGCCATAGATTTTGGATTATCGGATTATGTAAAGCCAGGTTCGCCCTATTTGTTCCGTCAAGTTGCTGCCATATATCCATGCTTATGGTTCAATGATATCGATTCGTTCTTTGCAGATGAAAGACTTAATGATATTGTTGGCAGTGCATATTATGTAGCACCTGAAGTTTTACATAGAGCGTACAGTACGGAGGCTGATGTGTGGAGTGTTGGGGTAATAGCATACATATTGTTGTGTGGGAGCCGCCCATTTTGGGCTCGGACTGAATCTGGCATATTTCGTGCCGTTGTAAAAGCCGAACCAACTTATGAAGAACAACCTTGGCCAACTCTATCGTCTGAGGCCAAAGATTTTGTCAAACGTCTGCTAAATAAAGATCCAAGGAAACGAATGAGTGCGGCTCAAGCCATATGTGAGTAGTATTTATTTGTTGATACACAACCACCCCACCCCCAAAACAAAAGGACTAAACTGATTTGTGATTCTGAAATCGTCTTTCTGTTTAGGTCATCCTTGGGTTAGAAGTACCAATGATGTAAAAGCACCGTTGGATATATTGATATTTAAGCTCATGAAAGCTTACATGCGTTCGTCTCCCTTACGGAAAGCTGCGTTACGGGTGGGTACTGTATTTTATTTTCTATCTCCCCTCATCTTAAAGTTCGATGTATTGTAGTGATTGATTGCTGGATGAACACGTCTTCTCTCTAAAAAAATTTAGGTTGTATTTGGATTGAGAGATTTGAAATTACATGATTTGAAAAATCCACTCAAATCTGAGGGGATTCAAAATACACACATATTGCTAAAACATTTGTTCAAAAATGAAAGTGATGTATTTTAAATTCATATCAATCCAAACACCACCAATGAATTTCAACTCTCTTCATCTAAACACAACCTTAATTAATTTTTCCATTAGTTTCTACTTCATTATATCGTTATGTTTTATGTGGAACTCAATCATATGCTGGTTGGACATTATGATGAAAGTATAGTCTTTGCAACTATTGGCATGTCTTGATATATTTTAGATAAGCAAAATCTTTAAAGTAGGCAGGATAGTATTTTCGTATGCCGTATATGGGTGCAGTAGCCCTCTAGGGTAAATCATTACCTAAAATCAAGATCGAGTATAAATTAGTTGCTAACAGAATACATAATTCTTTGAGCTTGTGGTACAATGAGAATAACATGTACACTGTAAAAAACTTGGGTACAATGGTGTATTACACCAGGTAGTATCAGCCCTTGATTTGCATGAATGTGACCGTGTGAATCAATGAGGGATAGATATAACACCTGGTGTAATCTGCCGTTACAATGCCCATTTGTATGGGTCGTGTGGCTGATCATCCCTCTGTTGCTTCACTAACCTTTCTAGTTTTCCTTTTTCTACCTATTCTTTTTCGGTGTTAAAATTCGTTTCATGGATTCATGCAGGCTTTATCGAAGACATTGACAGCGGATGAGCTCTTCTACTTGAGGGAGCAATATGCTATGCTGGAACCAAGCAAAAATGGAACCATAAGTTTAGATAATGTTAAAACGGTCAGTAGTTCTCACATTGTTCTTATAATTGTTTATTTGAATCAAACCGTTGGTCTCAAATTGTGTTATTTTGCCAGGCCTTGAAGAAACATGCAACAGATGCCATGAACGAGTCTCGGATTTTCGATTTTCTTTCATCGGTGCGTTATTTAACCAAGTTCTTGATCGACTATGATGCACTGTTTCATAATCTTCTAGTGCTAATTTATTTGCTTCCTTCTCTATGACAATAGCTGAATGCACTTCAATATAGAAGAATGGATTTTGAAGAGTTCTGTGCGGCCGCTTTAAGTGTATATCAGTTAGAGGCTCTTGACAGATGGGAACAACATGCTCGTTGTGCCTATGAACTCTTCGAGAAGGATGGCAACCGTACGATCATGATTGAAGAACTAGCTTCGGTAACACATCTTCGACGGGTTCTTTAACCTAATTTCTCTTAAACACATCAAGTTTAACGAAACACAAAACATTTTCTTTTATCTCAGGAACTCGGCCTCAGCCCTTCTGTCCCTGTTCACGCTGTTCTTCATGACTGGATCAGACACACTGACGGAAAACTCAGTTTCCTCGGATTCGTCAAATTATTACACGGTGTTTCAACCCGATCTCTGACAAAAGCTCATTAGAACATTTGGCTGCACCAGAAACATCAGAACCCCATCTCAGGTGGCTATGAGAGGGTTGATATCGTCGTCCCATTACCTAATTAAAACCAATTTTGGTTGAAGGCTATGGTGTCGGTTTCAGGTAGCGAACATGAAGCCCTAGATAGGTTTTTACGAGCGTTGTAGATGGAACGAAGTTGCTGAGCTAGAACGAGGGCTGCCAACCAGTTGTGCATCCATTCATGTAAAGTGAGTTAATTCTTTTTCTTCTTTATGGTTGAGCTGAGAGCATTTCTCAGCAGGTAAGTTGAGCCCTCTTCTCATATACTACACTGACATAATATTGTATCTTCTTCTCATCCTCATACTATCTAATCAAATGGCTTTTCTTCTCCTTTCCATGTTTTTGTTTTGTAATGATGTTTCATCTCGTATTTCAAAGAGCGAGGTGAGATATCCTGCTGCAATAAAGGATACGTCTGAATTATATTATTATAATTATATTGCAAGATAAAATATCAAATGCAATAATAATACATCTGAATTATGTCATATGTGACATGGCCCTTAAATTGTAATATGAAATCATCATTTGATCATATGCAGTGTACTTTGCAATAAGAATATGAATATCATTGTCTACAAACTTATCTTTTATTTTCGCGATGTTATCAGTTCAAAGCCAGCTAGATGATTCATTTATCAATGTGAGGCATAACATATAACATTTATCAATTAAAAGTTGAAAAAAATGAAACTATCAAATGTTGGTGTTTTTGGATCACCGAACGATGTCGAGTTACAGAGATAGCAGAAAAAGAACAAATTTAAGATTGTAACCTCTTCATGACGTTTGAATAATGTCGAGTTACAGAGATTGCAGAAAAAGAACAAATATAAGATTGTAAACTCTTCATGACTTTAGATCACATGCATGAGGACCGGGAAGTTCATGAGCCTCGAAATGGACCTCTTCAAATGAACTTCTCAATGGACTTTACGTTTTGGACTTCGCAGATGATCAATATGGCATGTCATGTTGCCAATATCAGAGACAACATTCGGCCGCCAGAAAGGTGCATCAATTTCCACCCACCGAAAATCGGTTTTGACAGTGAGAATGCACTACGATCACCTTGTTGGAAAAGAAGTGGTATATTTGAAATTGACTTGAAAAAACAAATATGGAAAGTCGAGGTAAGAGTTATCTTTCTTTATAAGGCGAAATTGCCCCGTATTCAGTGCTTTATGGTCTACCGCGCATGTCCCTAAGATACAACTACTTACTAACTTAAGGATTGCAACACAATGAATCCAAAAGTTTTTGGCAAACGAAAAAAATATTTGGAATTTTCTAGGAAAAGAAGAAGAGAGTACTACAACTGCTAGAATGTTATGTATGCAAGTTGTAGTGGAGTCTAATGGTGTGAATATTGTGTATGAAATGATTGAATGCCAGATCTATTTATAGAAGTTGAAATGTGTCGTATCCATTCATAATAGACACCTCTTGGTTTGAATTGATATCTTTTCATGATGAGACACATTTTCGTCAAATGATGTCTTTTCATGATTAAACATCTTTTCGTTTGAATTAAAGTCTTTTCATGATTAGACACTTCTTGGTATGAAATAATGTGTCTCACTGGAATGATTACATCCCTTCAACTTGAGTTGCATCAAATCAGTTCAAATTCACACATTTTCACATCTTCACTCCTTTTCAATTTAAGTTGCCAACTTTAAGTATTAATTTCTCATTCATCCGAAATTGGATTTGAGAAAATAAATATTCTACATTTATCAACTCGAAACGTAGATTTCAAATTTGCAACTTAATTTCATTTTTGACAAACAAAACACCATGTAATCAAATTGGCTAAAGATTGATCAACACCAACTTTTTCAAACCAATTTCCAACACATCTAATCAAAACATAGAACAATCTATTGTCCTTTACTTTCACATTAGTCCAACTTTGGTTACCCAACTTAATGGGCAAACAGGTGTGGTCAAAACTTTCTACAAAAGTCAACATTTGACCCACAATTTACAATTGGTTCAAAACCAATTTTTCAAACATATATATTTTTAATAGGATGACTTCGATTCATAATAATAGAAGATCGAACACAATCCATTTAAATAGTTTAAATGGTGTTTGATTCATTAAATAAACTATATCAAGTGACAACTCAACCTGAATTTTGCTCGTACAATATATTCGATGTATCAAATGATCCTTTTTTTTCCTTGATTTTTATTTATTTTAATTGCAAATTGTTAAATTTTTTTTCTAGCATGATCGATCGCGACCGTTTGATTACCACATCTTTCATTTTTTTTTAAAATCCTTTTCTTGTACTCCGTATCAAATTTATACAAACTAATTATTAAAATTGTTTAATTACTTTTATGTCTTCTTTAATGATTTTTTATATTTATTTAAACATGACAAATACAACTTGCACCCAAAATCCAAAATGCAAATATCTATTAAAATTAGGAGATAAAAGTTGGATGGGGTAAAACACATGAATAGTCGAATTGTATATGTAAGAATTACAATTATACGAAGCAAGTTCACATATGTAATTGGGTCGGGTAAAAGTTGACCCGGATACCAGGTACATGTGTGCATTTTCACAATTTATTATATATAAACTTATGAAAATGAGTTTTGTTAGTGGATAAAAAAGATTCGACCCACGAATACAGAGTCCGTTTCTTGCAAATTTGTTGTAAGTTTCAAATATACAAAGCAAACTCTTCATAATTTTTTTTTTGGCATATTTTTCATACTTTTAGAATTCAAAAATATGTGATCTCGTGCAAAGCACGGGTTTATCCACTAAGTTTAAGACTCTCAATTGATTGGAGCTCTGCAAGCATGCCAAATGTCCCTCTAATAAAGACCCCTTGCAAGAAATCAACAATTCAAGTTTTAGTCATTTAATTTATAAATTTGCAAGAGAAAAACCAATTCAAGTTTTTGACCTTTTTATACATGAAATATTTGATTCTAAATTTGAATAATACTTGTTTGCTCAACACTTCAAACAAATGAAATTGTAAAGGGATATAAACAACAATGTGTATTGAAAATAGGTAAAAACTTATATACCCCTGGGGCACATAGAGGCACAGATCTAAGTGTTATATGCGTATTCTTTAAGTGTTATATATATACTCTATATGTGTTATGTTTTGTGGTGTTATACATATACTCTTCAGGTATTATATTTATATAAGAGTATGCATGTGATACCTGAAAAGTATACACATAATACCTGTAGAGTATGTATTTAACACAAATATGATGATTAATTTGGGGGCACCGTGCCCCCGGGGCACACAAGTGTCACTCTTGAAAATAGATGTAACAACAATGCTTTTACAAAACTAATACCATTGAACAAAAATAGGTGCTAAAAATCCTGAAAATATTTTTGAATCGAGACATAGGTATAACAAAACTAATAACATTGAACAAAAAATAGGTGCTAAAATTACCTGAGAATATTTTTGAATTGAGACAGGTACAATGTGCAAGTTTAAAAGTGAATGTTTTAAGAAATGACATTTGATAATTTTATATTTGTTTTGAGATTTTATAAGGTAGGATTATAGTTAATATGTTACATTATATCTGGAATTCATAGAAAATGATGATCTACTATTTTAAACAAACATTTATAGTGAGAATTGTAGATATAAATTAGAGTTATATTATTCTTACTCATGTAAATCCAGTAAATAACAAGATTAAAATATTGTCTATCTAAAATTTAGATGGGCACGTCCAGTCCAAGGGCCCCTAAATAAAACATTACAACAACAAATGTACAATTGGTGAGACTAATAAAAAGAACACAAGAAACAAAATAAATACAAATGAACCAATATAAAGCTAATAAAAAAAGCATTCAAAGTTAAAATTGGAACAAAACAAATGCATTGTGCAAAAAATACAACCATTAAAACACCTATAAAGAACTATCAATTAACAATTTTGTGCTAAAGATCAATGAATTGTATAAAAAAAATAATGAAAAAGTTTATTTTAAAAATATAGAAAAAATTCATATCTATATATAAATTAACAAACACATACAAAAAAATACTGCTTATAAAGTAAAATTTAGGTAAATGTTAAATGAAGCCCGTGCAATGCAACGCACGGGTACAAACTAGTAAATGTTCAAATAAAGGTTTTTAATATCAATACACACCACAATTCTCATTTAAAAATAAGAAATTCTTAAACTATCATTAGAAAACAGATCCACAAATTATTAAATTTCTTGGGACCATGATACCCCCCCTCCCCCAAATGCTTAAATTCACCTCAAGCAAATTAACAATCACTTATTTCAAGATCAGTAATAATACATTCTTAGAATTTTAATTAGATGCTAATTCAGATAATACATCCATGGTAGCAAATTAACCGGTAGTGTTTGGATGGATGTGGATAGTGGTGGGGAAAAATATCGAAATGTTGAAATACAGAGATTATCGTACCGAAAAAATACCGAAAATATTGAAAATTTCGGCGTACCGAAAATTTCGGTACGGTATGATACCATACCGATATTTTCGGTACAATATCGGTATAATTTTCCAAAGTTTTCGGTATTTCACCGAAATACCAAAAATAATACAATAAATTAAAATATATATTAATTTTATATTAATAAATTAATAAATATAATATTTTTCATTCGGTATACCGGTATACCAAAGTTTCGGTATGTAATTTTCATTTCGGTATTACGGTATTTTCGGTATATATTTTCATTTCGGTATGACGGTATTTTCGATACATCGTAAAATTTCGGTATATCGGTATGAAACGGTATGATTACCTATTATGGTATACCGAATTTTTCGGTACGGTAACGGTATTGAATTCAAGAATATTGAATTTTTCGGTACGGTATCGGTATGAGATTTTCGGTACGGTACACCGTACCGACCCACCCCTAGATGTGGATTTGAAATCCATGGTTTTCATTTTGAGCTAATTTTGGAGTCATTTTGGTGGATTTCAAATCCACTCCAACTTAAGAGAATTTCAAATCTACTCATTTCAAATTCTGAATTTCACATCACTCTATTCAAACCGAGCCTAAGTTTATTTAAAATTGTGTAACAATATTATTAATTCAAGAAGAACGCACATGAAGCGACTACTGATGTACAATAGGGAAAAAAAAAAACAATAGGAAAGGAAATTGACTCCAAAATCCAGAATTTGAAATGAGTAGATTTCAAATCCTCTCAAGTTGGAGTGAATTTGAAATCTATTAAAATGATTCCAAAATTAGCTCAAAATGAAAATCATGGATTTCAAATCCACATCCATCCAAATACAACCGGTGGATTTGCTACCATACTTTCAAATCTCTGCTCAAATCCATCCATCCAAATGGACCCTCAGAGTTTTCAGTTATGAAGTGAATGGCCAACGCCAGGACTGTGTCCTGGCGCTGTCGGTGGGAAATCGTCGCCGTACTCAGTCTGACTTTGGACGGCACCGTTGCCAATTTTTCGACTAATTTTGGGCTTTGGTAGTTTCTTGGATGACCTGAGATGCCTCCCCACTGCACAAATGCTGATATCTTGAAACACAATCATCAAAACAAGAGTAATAGCAAAAAGGGACAAAGTCTTTGAACTTTTAGCCATATTTAAGATTTTTTTTATAAAGAAATAGGAATCAAGAAAATAGAGAAATTAATTGTTGGAAAATTTTGCTTTGGATCACGTTTAACTGTGGAGTATATATAGTCACTAGTTGGGGGGGGGGGGGGGGGGGGTGTGTGAAGGCAGAAATGGATCCATGCATGGGTTAAGGAGCAGTGGGCCCCTGAAATCTTAAAAGAAGTTGTTACTTTGATTTGAAAAAAATGAATTTTAAATATGGATTCAAACACCTCGTCTACACAAAAACTTGTGTGAGATTGTCTCATAATTTTTTCTTTTACCTATTAATTCGTAAGATGATCTCACATGTACCTTACCACATATTGTTTAAAAGAATAGTTTAAAATCAAACTAGTTGATATATCCAAACATCATCATTGATTTACCATCAGTGATTTCAAATCACTCCTTTCAAATCGACTCTCAAGTGATTTCAAATTTATTTTCTTCCTAAGTTCTTTTCTACCTATGTTTTTTTAAGGGTGTTCTTATTTCCTATATTATCAAAATTGTTACCAATATATTTTCTTACTTTTTAAAATTTCGTCTACTTTTTTTTTTATTAATATTTCAGTTTCTGAGTAAAAATTATGGGCCCGTCACTATACGAAGATCCTAAGAGGTGGGAAGAAATTGAATAGGAAATAAAAGATGGGTGGCTTGTTGAAGGTATAACCATTGAAGGACAATGGCATGCACTACCCTTTGCTTCTGCTACTTGTCTATATTCTGCAGCCATGTGCCCTCCTCCACTTAATAAGTACCTATATTATCTTCAACTTTACCTCTAAATATTTATATATGGTAAATGATAAATTGATGAAAGTGATCTCAGATAATGTTCAAGATCACTCTAAGTAGTATTAAAATATGAGCAATAAAATATATAACTAAACCAGAAATTAAAGATATATGAAACTGTTAGTGTTGGATTTTCCAACAATAATTAATTTTCCTTTTTTAAGATTATCCTAAATTCAAAATTAGATTTTAATTAGATTTTATTAGATATATTTATTTGAAAAGATTTGAAAAAAAGATTTGATATTCTCTTATGGATTTGACTCATTAAAATCTCACGTGTTCTATATGTTTTGAATCTCTTTTCACTAACAAACTCTCCTAAGTTTTAGGAAGTTGTTATTTGCTCATCTTTTTGATAGGATTCAAAGATATATATAAAGATCAAACAAGTAAAGTTTGAAGGAGTCAAACACGTTCTTTTGAGAGTGAATATCAACGTGAGAATCCAATGAGAAGAGAACGTGGGATTAAGGAACGTGGAGATGAAGAAAGATCAAGTCAAGCTAGAGTTCAAGAAGTGGAGATGAATAAGTCAAGAAGAAGTCAAGAACAAGTCCACTCCATCTTCCCCATCATGCACGTGAGTTATGGAGATCATGGAGCACTCCAAGATCATGGGAAGTGGAGTCTCTACACAGTGTACTTCAAGGTCTATAAATAGGTGAAATTGCTGAAGATCAAGCTGGCACAGAATCGAGAGCTTTAGCAGTCTAGTATACGGCAGTACACTGGTGTCATAGGTTGTGTTGTTCACACCGATAGGCAACATCGTTTTCTTGTGTGTCATAGAGTTTGCATACTCTTGACTTTTAGTATAGGTGTTCTTCGGAGTGTTCAACTGAGAGTATTTGTATACGTCCCTAGGTTTCATATTAATCTCATAGGACGTATTGAGTCGTTTGTTCGAAAGAATCTCTCTTTAAGATCTTTCTTTCTCCTTTGTATACATACACAAATCAATAAAGGAGTTTTCGCCCTAAAGACATTCCAGAGTATTTGTATACTCGTGAATATATCGTTTGTGTTCTGCAACTTTTAATTCGATCCATTTTCCGCTGTGTGTTACGCTGGTGTTGTCGACACCACTGACAACACCGTGTACTTTGATTGAGATATTTTTTGTTTTTGTTTTTGCAGATCCACGTAGGACTTTCAGAAACTTTTGAGTTAGATCGGATGAAAGTTGAACAACAAATAATATTTAGAGAACATATGAATATTACAAATATTTATGACAAAAAAGTGGATACGATCTAATTTACGGGTTGAAAATTACAAATTTTACTTTGATATAATGCAAATGAGTTGTATATATCTATTACCTATATAAAGTATGAATATTTCTTACAAAATATGGATTGACTAATATATCCTTATTATATATATATATATATATATATATCTATTACCTATATAAAAATATGAATATTTCATACTAATTTATGATAGTAATATTTTAAGGTTATGATAGTAATTTATGATTTTCATATATAAATAATTTTACATAAGAAATAATTGTAATTTATGATTTTCATGTTTAAATAATTTTACATAAGAATTTTAAACCAAAATCATATAAAATTCTATTATGAGTAGGACTTTAATTTACTACACATTTTTTTGAATTTAATTTAATATAGATTGTATATCTCTTATTTTAAGGTTAATAGTAATATAATATTTTTGATTTAAAAATTCATTCTCCACATGCAACGCATGTGCTGATACACGTATAGAAAAACGTTTGGATTGTGTGTACAGATTTTCACTTACAATAAAGAATCTGGTGGGTTTTATATCATTTTAAATGTATCAATTTACTTTTCTACCATTAATGATAAATATTTTTTTCTATCATATGTTAAAGTTGATATATTCTCCTGTGCACCACTTACATGAAAATTAAGATTGGTGCAATTGGGGGGATCCGACCCGAATCCGCGCATCTGAGTTTTTTTTTTTTTTCGCTTCAAGTTGTTACCTTTATGTTGTAAGGACGTGACCTTTATGTTATATAATGTGACTTTATATATAAATGTTATGACCTTTATGTTTAATAACTAAGGAAAAAATGAAAATTTTCAGGTTTTTTCGTTTCAGATTGAGACCTTTATGCTGTATTGTTGTAACCTTTATACACAAATATATCAAGAGTTCGATGACCAAAATACCCAGTTTCATATAAGGGATCACAATTTTACCCATCATTATAATATTTATACCCCTTATACCCACAAATTTAAAATAATGTCCCAAAATACCCATTTTCACATTTGTACTGAATGTCAGAAATTGAAAGTCAAAATTTAAAGTACTAATCATCTATATTATAATATATATTGATTGATTGGAATAATTAAGGAATATGACGAAAAAATAGCAATAGATAAATTAAGAATTACTTACTTAATTAACTAATTAACTAAATAAGTTTAACTGAATTAACAAAGTTCATGCTCAATTAATTAACGAATTAACTAATTAACGAAATAAATTAAAAGAAAATAAGCATTAATAGACTTAACGAAAGTAACAAAAATGATTAATTTTTAAAAAGTTTACTACTTACGATAGAACTCTACGAAATAATACAAATTAATTAACAAAAGTTTTAAGAATTAACGAAATAATTAAATAAAGGCAACGAAATAAATTTAAAAAAATAATCCCACTTGCCACATCCACCCACCCAAAGCCAATTTATTACTAGGGTTAACGAATACATATCATTTTCTCCCATTTCTCCTCTTTCTCTTCCTTTACTCCCTCCAGCAGCGGCGCCTCCCCTTCTCCTCTTTCTTTCTCTTCTTTGCTCCCCTTTCAATGGCTGAACATGTTAGTTCTCTAGTTATTTTGTGTGATTGTTTTATTTTGTTTGGATTGTTGTTACTTGTTGTTATTTGGTTTGGATTGTTGTTACTTGTTGTTATTTTGTTTGGATTGTTGTATCTTTATTAATTGATTCCACTAAACTTTAGAAAATTGATAGAAAATTGAATAGGAATTATTTGAAAATTGAATAGGAATTATTACGGAAAAAAGTGCCGAATTTCGTTAAGCAGTATATATTAAGGGGTTAACGAATCAATGTACTGAAATAATCAATCAATTTCGTTAACCCCTAAAATTAGTGGGGTTAACGACATTGCAGAAAATTTGCTTAAAATTCGTTAACCCCTTAAATTTAAGGGGTTAACGAAATTCTAGAAATTGTTCTTTAAATTCGTTAACCCCTTGAATTCAAGGGGTTAACGAAATTCCAAAAAAATGATGCCTATTTCGTTAACCCCTTAAATTTAAGGGGTTAACGAAATAAGGCTGTATTCGAAGCTTTTTGTTTCGTTAATTAGCCCTACTTACTTTTTAAGTCGTTAATTAGTTTATTAATTTTGTAATTGTTAAGCCCTACTTTTAAATTAGTTAAATTAGTTTATGAATTAGTTAAGCCCTACTTTTAATTAGTTTATTAAGCTAATTTGTTAATGAGTTTGTTAATTAGTTGATTAATTTTTAAATTTGTTAATTAGTTAAGCCATATTTTTAAATTAGTTAATTCATTAATTAGTTAAGCCCTACTTTTAATTAGTTAATTTTTAATTTTTAATTAGCTTAGTTAATTTATAATTCGTTAGTTTATTAATTTTGTAATTCGTTAAATGGTTTAGTTAATTTTTTTAATTCCTAGATAATTTGTTAGTTTTGTTTATTAGTTAACTTTAATTTTTTAGTTAGTTCGTAGTTAATTATTATTAATTCTTTAATTTGTATTTTTTGTATTCGTTAATCCCTTTAAATTTGTTGGAATTCATAGAATGTTTTGTCAGGGTTGTTTAATTATTTTAGCGTTTGTAAATATACAGATTGAGTGTCGTTACGTTCGTGTGGCATGCCAACGAACCATCGCATATATAAATGGATATGTTCGCCTTGCGGTACTTGATGAGGTCAAGGCGCAACTTCGATCTATGGGTCGACGGTGTCTCCAGGACTTTTGGAGGACGAGTTTCGGCCATTTCCTACAGTGGAAGACGGAGAGAGAGTCTTGCAAGGCTTTCTTACACGTCCTCATGTCATATGAGGTGCGTGCTGATGAGATGCCTGCAGACGCGAGGTCCCTAGGAGTGATATCAGTCCTATCTTTCATCTCTCGTTCATCTCTTGTATGATGTCCCTAGGAGTGATGTCAGTCCTATCTTTTCGGAGCCTCTAGACAAAATAATCTCTAATCAATGTGGACGGAAGTTTGCGGGGTGCACTAGCATTCAGCTGATATGAACAGGTGTGGGGCAGGACAACTTTGGATATTTTCCAAATCCCGTGTTTTTCATGTGCATTGACTAAGAACGGACAATCATTTTGATTGCACTTCACCTGCCATCGGTGTTTGTCAGAGTGGTCCACACGAAATTCGACTTGATTCTCCAGATGATAATACCCGACTAAATTCTTCAACTTAACCTAGACCCAAATGTCGCTACTTTTTTCATACCAGTTGGAGCATGCTCAATCTCATCTACAGTTGGATCGTCAAAATCAGGTATGTCTGGAATGTGCCACTCAGCTCTCATTGTGTCATCGCAGAATTGCTCATATGCAGCTCGTTGCTCCTCATCCAAGTTTGTCTCCACATCTTCATCCAGCACAAAGTCATCTTCTGCATCAATT
Source organism: Scutellaria baicalensis (assembly GCA_005771605.1). Lineage (NCBI taxonomy): Eukaryota > Viridiplantae > Streptophyta > Magnoliopsida > Lamiales > Lamiaceae > Scutellaria > Scutellaria baicalensis. Next base: position 44,318,409 of record CM016723.1, read on the forward strand.
AGATCTACCAAAAAAAAAAAAGAAATATATTTATCATTGATATGTTAATTGTATACACAAATATTCACATATGATCAGTTCGGTAGTACTTGATTACCTGTTCGAGGATCATGGTCTTCTTGTTCCCGCCTTTCTTCAAGTGGCGGTTCTTCGGCCTCATTAGTTGGGGTCACATTTAGGTCTAAATAGTTCAACTCATTGTGTGGATCACATCTAGATGAGGCCGGCCAAGGTATACTTGGCTCATTTGAAGATGTTCCAACCAAATTGTTATCTAAACCACATGCTGAATAAAAATTCCGGTCCTCGTGTAGTCCTAACGGAACATTTGACCAATCCAAATTTTGAGACTCCTCAATCAATGTATCAAAACTTTGAGCACCAACATGTGTCTCCTCATCTAATGAACATTGTTGTTTATGATAAGAAGAACCACCTGATACCCCCAAGTCTATCCGTTTCAACGAAACAAACAGAACTAGTAGTCCATACTCCTGTGAAAAACACTCATGCAAATCAAAATCATTCATGATTTTCTTCTTCTTCAATCTTCCATTCACTTCTACTAGAGAATGGATCAAATACCGCCAACAACTCAAATCAGCAAGCATAATCTCATGTAGCGAACTCAATAAATCTTAATATGAAAATGTTTGGAGATTGATCATTGATTGAATGCCATTCACATACTGCAAACCATGCCAGTAACCTCCATGACATATTGCCACTGAAAAAGTCATCCCTGAACAAATATAAAAAAGATGTAAAATAATTATCAAATCGTTTTATTTTTCAATCCAGCAAAACTAATCACAACGAATTACAAAATTAATATCACAACAAATTAACTAAACAAAGTAATTAACGAATTAGTTAATTAATATCATAACGAAAATTTAGCGAATTAAAAATTAACTAGGAATTAAAAAAATCAACTAACTAACGAATTAAATTAACTAATTAACAAATTGAAAAATCAATAAATTAAGTAAGGAATTCAGGACTTAACTAATTAACAAAACGAAACGAATTAATAAAATTTGGGCTAACGAATTTAATAATTATAGCTAACAAAATTAAGGTTAACTAGGGCTAACGAAACTAAAAACTTAACTATGGACTAATTAACGATTTATAATTAACCAATACACTAACAAATTAACAATTACGAATTAACAAAAAAATTTGCCCATTGGAAAATAGGAATTAATGAATTAGAAAACAGTAATTAATGAAAAAATGTAAATTCGAATATAGCTTTATTTCGTTAACCCTTATACTTTAGGGGTTAACGAAATTAAAGAAATTTTTCACAAAGTTTCGTTAACCCCTTAAATTTATGGGTTAACGAAATTAAAGCAAATTTTCTTTAATTTCGTTAACCCCTGAAATTTAAGGGGTTAACGAAACTTTGTGAAAATTTTCTTTAATTTCGTTAACCCCTTAAATTTAAGGGGTTAACGAAAAGTCTGAAAATTTTCTTTAATGTCGTTAACTCCTTCAATTTAAAGAGTTAACGAAACTTCTAAATTTTTTTTAAATTTCGTTAACCCCTTCAATTTAAGGGGTTAACGAATTTGTTAACTTAATTAATTCAGTTTGTTTCTTTTTTAATTTTTTTGGTTAGTTTTTCGATCATTCTTACACTGAACAATAATTAAACAAAATCTCAACATTCAAACAATAATCAAACTAAATCAAACAATAATCAAACAAAATAAATTATAGACAACTAACCTTGAACTATAAACAAATTCAACTTTAAACAAATTAAAAGTAGTTTATGCAACTATAAACTACTACTAAATGCATTGAAATACTTACTTACCTTGATGAATACTCTAAATTTTTAGTGGATGAATCTTTGAAACTTCAAATTTTTAGAGAACTTCTCACTGAATCTCTGAATGTGAATTTTGTGGAATGAATTCGATTGTAAATTTTGAATATTAAAAGTAAGGTAAATTTTTTCTTCAGATCAAATATTGTCTTATTATTTACATGTGTAAAAATAAAAGTAAAAGCCTGTAAAAAGTAAAAAAAAAAAAAATTCTTATCTCTACAAAGCAGAGTACATATATGACTTTAAAGTCAAAAAAGGGTATTTCGGGCTAATAGTTTATATATATGGGTAGATGTGGATAAAAAATTATATTCATGGGTAGTAAAGTTAATTTGTTATAGGTAAATGGATATTTCGGGGTATTTTCTCAATATATCAATACCTTTATGATCCATAACTTGGGAAAAAATGAAAATTTTCAGAAATTTTCAGCGGATTTATACATAAATATCACACTTATATAACATAAATGTCACACCCATATAACATAAAAGTATCAACCTTAAGAGGAAAAATAAAATTACAAAAAAAAAAAAAGTGTGTGGATCCGGATCGACCCGAACCTGATGCGAATTATATGTGCACTTGGTACACAGGAGACCAACTCCTCAAAGTTAGATTTTTTGGCCATGTTGTGTACTCATGCTGATTGATCATATCATGTAACTTGGATCATATCATGTAATCTTATATGAATATTGATCATACCTTATAACACTTGTTAAATCATATCGTGCAATCCTATATTAATCTTACCATGTAATGTTTATATGGAACAAATTATATCCTTTAAACCCATATCTAGCTTTATATCATGTTGTGTAGATAAATCATGTTTAGTAACCCCATATCAATCATAAATTCGTGTGAATCATCAATCATATTGTGTAACTTTTTTTGATTCTTTATGACAGAACAATAAGTTTGTTATACATGTATAGGGGTATTTTCCCTAAAGTAAGTAAAATGTGAGGAGTAGTCCCAAATTCCATAATGAAACATTATAAGATAGGACAGCCCTACAAAGAAGCAGGGCAATGGCCCAGGAGTGTGTGCCCGTATCATATTTTGAAACATGTTTGAATGGACCTAATCTTAATGCATGTCCATCTATAGATGTCTTTTAGGTCCTATAAATACTTTCCATTAAAGAAATAGGGAATGAGAATTTAATATCATGTAACACTTTTCAATTTTATCTGGGAATTATTCTGAATATGGTTTGGATACACTGATTCCTCTAACTTCAATTGTTTGGTTGACAGATAAAGATGTAGTGAAGCATAGAAAATAAAACCTGTCATTTCTGTCTGCACTCTTTTTATGCTTAATTGGCCTACACACAATGGACAGAGAGAATATCATTTTCATATTTGAAGGCCTATGTTACACCATTTCCATTGGCAATTAAAGCTATAATATTTGAGTTGACAAAATATTCACTACTGCTATGTTTCTTTCATGACTAGATCTTATGTGATACCGTCTCACGAATCGTATGTGAGATTAGTCAACTAACAATCCACATTTCAGAATTCACATAAATTTGTGGAAATTAGTTTGATCAGTGGAAATTGGCCAAATTAGTTCGACTAGGGGCCGTGACCGAATTTTAGAACATTACACTGTTAGTGACCATTGAATTTGTGGAATTTAATTAGACTACTTTTTACATTTTTTGGCTTCTCAAAATTTCATAATACTACGAATTACCACATTACATGCTAAAAACCGATGTTTTAGCATGGTAAAAAATGTCAATTCAATGGTGATGGGACGAACTAGCTAATTCCTGGTCTTTTTAAATTGTTGGAGTGATTCAAACTAATTTAATAATATTTAATTGAATATTATATGACGATAATTGAAAATGTCTTAAATAGTTAATTTGGACTCTTTCTCCATAAGAAGAAATTGTCTCGTATTCAATAGTTTACGATTTACAAGAAACATTTTCAAAATACAATGACTTAAGAATTGCAGCACACCAAATCCAGAAGTTTTCGGTCAAACGAAAATGATATGAAAAACTTTTCAAGACAAGAAGAAGAGAGTGATATATATGTGTATACACACACACGAGTATCAACACATGTGTCGCATGGAGGATGAATTATTTAAATAAAAAATATTATAATACTATTAACCTTAAATAATAATTTTTTATAAGATTATACAATCTATATTAAATTAAATTGAATTTTAAAAAAAATATATAGTATATTAGAGTCCTACTCATGATATTCTATATGATTTTAGTTTAGAATTCTTTTGTAAAATTATTTAAATATGAAAATCATAAATTACTATTACAACCTTAAATGAAATCTTTAATGAGGATATATTAGACAATCCATACTTTGTAAGAAATATTCATATTTTTATATAGGTAATATATATATATATATATATATATATATATATATATATATATAAAAGACAATGTCGCCACTCTCAAGGGTGACTCAAGTGTATACTCATATAAAAGTTTTAGAGTTAGTCTCCTGTGCACCAGTTGCACGGATCTGTGATCCGTGCAACTGGGTCGCGCGCGGGTTGGGCTGGCTCGCCCAGCCCGTGTCTCTTTTCTTATTTCGCGTGTTTTGGTCGTTACTCTCACGTTATGTTAGGGTTACTTTCGCGTTATGTTAGGGTTACCTTCGCGTTATGTTAATGTGACCCCATATCCAGATTTCATACCCTTAGTTTAAAACCACTAAACTAAAATCTTAATCATACCCTCATGTTATGTTAGAGTTACCCTCTTGTTATGTTAGAGTTACCTTTATGTTATGTTAGTGTTACCCTCGTGGGTAACACTAACATAACATGAGAGTAACTCTAACATAACATGAGGGTATAACTGCCTGAGCGAATTTTGGTGGGTTTGAGCGCCCACCAGGGTAACACGGGTAACCCTAACATAACATGAGAGTAACCCTAATATAACATGAGGGTAACCCTAACATAACATGAGGGTATGACTGCCTGAGCGAATCTTGGTAGGTTTGAGCGCACCCATCAGGCGCGTGGGGGCGTGTGAGAGCGCGTTGGAGCGCGTAAAAACGTTCGCCAAAGGCGCATGGGGCGGGTCGACTCGAATCCATACACCAGTTGCATAAAATATATTTTGCCAAAGTATCGAAATTAGTGAATTAAATGAATTGTGTGGTTGGGAAGTTTTTCTGCCGCGGCCAGGAAGGAGATTCCCTTTTCAGGATAGGGGAAAAAACAGTAGCTCAATTTACACGTGAAAAAAATATTGTAATCGACATTTTTTCGTGGTTAAATACTTTTTAATTAGGGTTAAATACTTAAATTCACCTGTATTTTTGTGGTTTTACATTGTGCAATCTAAACTTTATTTTTTGACAGATTGCGACTCGAAGTCAACGAATTTTACAAATTGCAACCTGTGATGAATTTTTCAGGCCAAAATTGGGTTTTTATTTTATATTTCCATTGTTTTTAGGGATTTTAGAAAACCCAAAATGTAATTGTTAAAATTTATATTAACAAAATATTTTTTTACCTTAATTGAAGAAAATTGATTTAAGTGTAAAAAATCTTTTATTAAATATATGTTCTAATAATTCAATATTGGTTTTTTTTTTAAATGACCCAAACAATTATGGAAATATAAAAAAATAACCCGATTTGGCTGGAAAAATTCGTCAAATATTGTAACTTGTAAAATTCATGGACTTAAAATTGCAATCTGTCAAATAATAAAATTTAGGTTGCAAAATAAAAAAATATGAATACTACTTAAACACACAATTGTCCTAACATAAGTAACATTGCATTTTAATCATTACTTTGAAGTCCTAAGCAATTTGAAAAACTACTACTTTTATATATATATATATATATATATATATATATAGCAAGTAACACTACAAGAAAAATAAGTATTTACGATAACATTTTTTGCGACAACAAAAGTTGTTGCAAGAAGTCTAGTTTTTGCGACAAGAAGTTGTCGTAAGAAATGTTAATAAAATTAGAAAAAATGTAGTCACAAAAAGCAATGTATAACGACTTATTTGCGACAACAAATGTTGTCTAAAATACATTTGTTGTGGCAAAAGAAACTATTTACGAGAAGACTTTTGTGATAATAATTTAGTGACAACATGTGTCGCAAATTGTACTTGCGACAATTATTAAGGTTTTTGTGATAATATTTTATAGTCGCAAATACCTATTTTTCTTGTACGTGTAAAGGTTGAAAGGTTTATCAGTACTAGGATGCACAATAATTATACCTTGACACTTTTCTGTATTTTTCACCCCCACATTAATCTTAATAAATCACATTATTGTATGACATGAATAAACAAGCAGATATAGTAAAACACAAAAGCCAAAAAGACCAGTACTGACCAAGATCCTCTCTCCAAAGTGATTAATTGGATCTTTGAGCAACTAGTTAATTAGCACATATAACAACAATACTATACTCATTGTGAATAATTAATCATGGTTGATTAATTAATTAATTACATTAAGAGCTAAAATTAATTAAACTGCCTTTCAAGAACTGAAGAGCCTCTTTGGAAACAATAAATTATTACAAGATGCTAACAGTTAGCACTTTTCCTAATTATTGCAACAATTATAGTATAATTAATTAAGCACAAGTTGGAATTGCTAATTGCATGCAACATCCAAGTGATGATCATACATACATACATACATACATACATATATATATATATATATATATATATGAATATATGATATTGATACTGTTTTATTTTGAACCATCCTTTATAATGTGAGGGCTTTTGTCCTTTGAATTCTTTGGTGTTAAGACAACCCTTACTTTACACCTTTTATGTTTTATGTGCTAAAGAATACACTCATTCTTTTAGCTGTTAATGGCAAAGATTTTAGTTTTTAAAGTTGCTCTCCTTAGCTTATGGAGTTTAAACAAATATGTATGTTTTATTTACTTATACAAGTGGATCCTAGCTTGTTTTAATGTGGGGTATTTGAAATATTTCTATCAGCTTTATAATTACGTGTTAATCCTCAGTACGTATTTTGATAATATTGAATTAATAAAGAGATATTCTCCTCCCATTTCATAATAAATGTCGTTTTAGAATTTTGAATTTTTTCTTTTTAAATGTCGTTTTGTGAGTTATTTCCAAAATTGCACCTATACTTAATTAATTGTAGAACATACTACCATGTAGAAAATGAAATGGTCAAGAAAAGAATAATTATGAATGACATATTAGGAAAATAAACAATTCCTTAATATGTGTGTAGAGTTTAAGGATGACACTTATTATGAATAGGAGGACTATTTGATATGCAGGAATTAATTAATATGTTGTCTTAGAATTTTGTTACATTTAATATTTTATTTTGTATTTTATTATGTTCAATACATCTTATTACATGTTAACTATTGATGTCATGATCATTTGATATAAGAGAAGAAATATAAACTAACAATAGATCTCATGAAGAATGTTTGGATTCTTTTATAAGGGTGTTATATATATTTGGGATGAGATTTTGCATGAAGAATTTGAATAGAAATGCTGGTAGTATCTATATTAATAAAGGACGGGTATATTGAAAAGATATATATATATATATATATATATTAAGTTAATTGAAAATTTTGGAAATAAATGTAGTTGGATTATATGAGATGGTCTTATATGTAGATTATGAGTTTTAGATTCCTAACTTCCTCAACTACATTATTTCAAGCTTCAAATATCTTTATAAAGCTACAGATTAGGATGATTAGAGTTCGAATTTGAGTCACACAAGTTTTCTGATCTTTATTGTCCCTCACCTTCTACTCTTGCAAGCTCGGTAAAAAAAAAAAAATCTCAAATTCCCAACATAACTAGAAAAAAATAAAATAATTAAAGAGATCAAAACATGCCAAAAGTTTTCTTCATTCATTCCAATAAATATTAGCATATTAATCGTTTCTTTTCTTGTGTGGAAATCATCTATAGTATATATACATATTGCTCTCTATTGTCAAACAACAAACTCTAAAATGCTTATTTCTTTATCAATTCCTGTAGCTCATGAATGAAAAGAACATATATATACAATTGTGTACTTATACATATCGAACTCCAACTATTAATTGTTAAGGAAAAAAAAAAAACATACATTGATACAACTCCAATTTTGTCATGATATTAGAACATATATAGGAGATAGATGTTTTATTTCTTGTAAGATTTCGATCTTGTATCACTTTAGGTGGATTGATGAAATATGACATGGAATTAGTTCACAACATATACGAAAGACCAATGATACAGTTGCTATATGTATTGACATTTCATGATAATTTGGATAATAGATAGCATGAATATGACATAAACATGACCAAAACCCATGATTAATATATAAATTCTTCTTCAATACAAATTTTATACACACGATTAATCTAGTCTTGCTTCGAATGTCCGATACCAGGGCTACGTCCAGGGGTGGTGGGTCGAAAAGTATCCATGTATCCTTCAATGAGTCTGTATCCATGACTTCCAACATTGCTATAACTGACTTTTGAAGCATGCAAGCCTTTTCTTGCAGTCATATCTCGTCCTCGGGTACGACAAACATGACTTGATAGCATAACAAGCATGAATGCGATCAGACAAGCGAACGCTTTTGCCATCAGAAGAAATCGAAAAGTGGGTAAGAAAATTGAAGGAGATCGAGGATTATGACTTATGAGCTAAGAGGAGAAAAAAGGGTTGAAGAATTAAGAAGTGTGTATTGTTGGAATTCTTGATTTTGTGAAGGGTATTTATGGAGTAAAAAAGTTGAGCTTGTACCCTATGGAAGATTCTCACATGGGAGAGAGGTCACGAGATTCGTACAATCTTTCTACTAATAGATTTCTTCTTGGTCGAAAAATTGGAAACCGGATCCTTTATTTTAAGATGAGTGTTTTATCTTGTGTTTTGTTGTTTTTAATAGATGACAAGTGTAAATTGATTATGTCATTTTTTACACTTGACATGTGGTGGTTATATTAGAACACTAGATGAAACATGATTATATAACAGAGGATCCTGATTGGAAACATAGCATGTATTGCAATTTTTTAAACGTTGCCATGCTCTATCCATGTCATACGCAACAAAATTCGTGCATTTTCATACGGTTTCGACCTAATTTGAATATCTTGTTCAGGTCATTCAACACACCTTAAGAATTTACTTAGAATCATTAATTTATTTGGATACATTAAGATTGAGTTTAGAGAAGAAGTTAAATAATTTAATTGACTTGTTATCTTGGATAAAACAGGATCACTTGAGAAACAACTGAATAATGAAAGACAAGGAGAGGGGAAATGTAATTACTGGCTTTAGGATTTGGGCCTCAAGACAGGCCCAACTTCACATTGATATTTATAAATAGGCCCACAATAATTATATGTTAATCCTAGTCAAATCGGACCTTGTTACAAAATATCCATGTATTACATGGATACCAAATTCCAAAACACGTTAAATTTGTTTTGAAAATAAAAAATGGTTACAACTTTCACTTTTATTTTAATATTAAGACTTCATTATTTTGATGTGGGATATGAATTTTTGATACAGAAGATTCGATCTAATTCCTTGTTGGTTGAGATTGGCAAAATAAATCAACACTCGATTTGTGTTTAATATTTTTGTTCAAACATAGACAAAAATAAAACAATTCAGCCCAGAGGCAAGCTAGATTAAAGACGTTCAAACGGTTCCGAAAACCGGAACCGGACCGGTTCGAACCGCCGGTCAACGGTTCCGGTTCCAAATCGGAACCGGGAACCGCCAGGAACCGGTTCGGTTTCGGTTCCATTTTTTACAAACCGGCAAACCGGCGGTTCGAACCGTCGGTTTTTACAAATTTTTAATTTTTTTTTTAAATTTTACAACTTTTATGACATTATGACACAAAAACGATCTAAAGGTAACCCTACCCAAGAGTTAGACTCTTATTTAAGTGCTACTTTTGAATCTAATGCTTTTGAGACTTCAAGTGATTTGTTGAAGTGGTGGTCACGAAGAACCACCATGTATCCTATTCTAACCATTATTACTAAGGAAATGTTTGCAACTCCCGCATCGACGGTTTCGGTTGAGCATGCCTTTAGTATTGAGCATGAAACTCAATCTCTTTCAATTTTTTTCCCCTTCTCTTTAGTCTTTAGATAGACTTTTGTAATTGTAATATATATATATATTTAGTTTGTAATAGTCTAATAGATTAGAAGTAAGATTATAAATTTATTATAATTTCAATCATTAGGTTAGAAACTTAGAAATTGAGTTCTTTATAACTTGTAATAATTTTCCAATTTATAATGAAAACATTTGTTCACTTCGATTTTTTGTACTCTATTTCAATCATGAATTATATCGAAACAAACATTAAAAAACAAATTCGGAGTTGCAAAATCAAAATTAAAAAGAAAAAATGCAAAAACAAAAAAACGAACCGGCCGGTTCGAACCGCCCGGTTTCGGTTCAACCGGCGGTTCCGAACTGAAACTGAAACCGAACACCTCCTGGTTCAGTTTCGGTTCCACCAATCCGGAACCGCCGAATCGACGGTTCGAACCGGAACCGCCCTGTTCGAACCATTTGAACATCATTACCCTAGATCCTCTATTCCAATATATATTTCATTTAACATTTTATAGTGACAATGCTTATAAATGAAATAATTAATTAACATTGTATTAAAGATAACAAATTATAAATAAAACACTAAAATGTAATAGAGAATTGAAGTTGAGTTTCATGAACCTCACATCAAGAAAAAAGAATTAAAAATATTTAAAAGATCAAGTAGTTGTAAATAAAGTAGAAAGTATAGTATATAGATTCTCTGACCTGTTTTTCAGCATGCCAAAAGTTCCCTGGCCGTGAGTAGTGTGACATAGATATGATATTATGCACTATTTATACCATCTTTAGTGGACTACTTTTGTTTCTGGTTTCCTAATTAATCAATTTCTTAAAAGTATATTCTAAAATTAAAAAAACACAGCTAGCCAGGCGAAAAATGGAGATTTAATCTTCCGTGTAACTAGTGCACAATGTAATCCGATTGATCTAGATATGTATTTTTTGCTTTGCTTTTCTTTTTTTAATGTATGCATGATTTTTATGTTATATTAGTATGATATTTATGTACAAATATTTTAATATTTATAAGTAACAGTTTTAATTTCAAAAAAAGAGAAGAATGTCATCACAATTTGTACTACATACCTTTATGTAATATAATTCATATTAGACAAAAACTTTTATGCACTTGGTGCATCTCAAACCAACCAAAATTTGCTCCAAGTAGTCATACATTCATGTTATGTTAATCATATCTTCATGCTATGTTAGTGAAACCTTCATGTTATGTTAGTGATACCTAAAGGTCAGTGGTTTTAAAATAAGGGTATGAAATCTGAAAATGAAGGTATCACTAACATAAGATGAAGACATCACTAACATAACATGAATGTCACGACCAAAACGAGCGAAAAAAAAGAGAAGGGTATGAAATCTGGAAATGAAGGTATAACTAATACAAGATGAATATATGACTAACATAACATGAAGGCCACAACCAAAATATGTGAAAACAAAGAGGCGTTATGGGCTGGACCGGCCCACGCCGGCCCGCACGAGGCCCGAGTGCACGGATCTCAGGTCTGTGCACCAGGTGCACATGAGACCTACTCTTCATATTTTTATTGATATTGCATATACATTTATATCAAAATATATAATCATACATTTGGGTCTTCTGTAGTACACCAACTTTATCTATACTCTCAGCTATTAGATTTTGACTCATTGCATCCTAACCCTTCATTTCCAATTTAACTTTTTTACTTGCCTTCAAAGGTTACTGATGTACAACTTAAAGATTCTCCACAACAAATCTAATGTCACAGACAATGTAGTCTATATCTATTTTTTTCAATTAGTGTATTTAGCCGCAAATAGTAAACATAAAACCACAATCAAATCTTCTGGTATTATGCATCATGTGAAGACATTATTTGAGACTCATATTTGATAATTTTGTCGTGTTGTAGTTATTAAGATCTCATTGCATGACTAAACTGCCTCAAGGTATAGGTTGGTGGGAATGCGTTTGATTCATGGGTAAAAATATTAACCCGTCTCACGAAAACTATCGTGAGACCATCTCATGCAAGTTTTTGTGCAAAATCAATGTATCGACTACATGTCATCATGTTTCAAAATCATTGTTTCATTGCATCCATTTAAAGATCATTGTTGCATTATTGCATCCATTTAAGAATCATTATTGTGCATATTATTTCATCGGATATTGGTTCCATCCTATGATATTGTATATGATTTATAATTTACAATTATCTTTTGGTAATCAAATTTAGACTTGGATAGATTTTTAATATCTCCATCCATGATATAAGATTGAATTACAATAATTTTAGGAATATACGGTTAAGATTTCAATGGATTTTGGTATGTCAATCCACTTCACTTTATGTGGCTAAAATAAAATAGTAAATCTATTAAATAAATATTTAATTTTATCTTTTAACCATCATTGTTTCGACTACCATCCTACACAATACCATCACGGTCCTATCGCATGATATTAAAGCATCAATACATGATCTTCTTCCTGAACACCACATCCCTGCTCACAAAGCACTTTCGGTGTCCAGCTTCTAAGCACCATAGCTTATACTTTTTGACTCCTTTTGGATAGCCAATAAACATGCATTTTAAAGCTCTTGGTTCCAGTTTGTCCTGCCTAATATGTGCATAGACTTTGTATTCAAACACGTTTAAATGTGAGTAACTTGAGGGTTTTCCAAACCAAAGCTCATCTGGTATTTTGAAACCTATTGGAGATGAGGGTGACGTGTTAAAAGGTAATTAAGCTGTTGTATTCACTGCCTCACCCCAAAAACTTCTTGGAAGATTTGCATCTAGAAGCATGCATCTAACCCTTTATAACAAGGTTCTATTCATTCTCTGAGCAACCCCATTCTGTTGTGGATTTGCAGCAACAATCCTATGCCTTGTAATACCTTTATCATTGCAAAAGTTTGAGAACTCCTCAGATAGATACTCCAATTCATTATCTGTCCTCAAATGCTTCCTTTCTTCCTGACTTATTTTCCTGAAGAGTGATCCAGTTCTCAAACATGGAGAAGGCTTAGTTTTTCTATTACATGATGTATACCTACACTTCCCTAGAGTAATCATCTATAATAGTCATGAAATATCTGCCTCCTCCATGTGTTTCTACCCTAGCAGGACCCCATATATTTGAATGTATGTAATCCATGCAATTTTGAGTAGAGTGTTTACTTTTACTGAAGCTTTGTTTCTTGGACTTTCCAAGCACATACATGTCACATGGCTCTAGTTGGATCAACTCTTTTTCACCAAGGTGTGTTTGTTTTGATAGCACTTGCATTCCTTGGTTCCAATGTGAACTAGTCTTTTGTGCCATAAAGCTGCATCAGATTGGCTTATCACCACAGTTGCATCAGACTATAGTTTCTCCCATTAGGGTAAATAGTCCATTGATTTTCTGGCCCTTCATCACTTCTTTGCCATGCTTAGTGACTTTAATGCTTCCTTATTGAGTGTTAGACTCACATCCTGCAGTGGTTAGTGATTCAAGTGAAATTAAATTTCTCGTTAAGTCAGGAATATACCTCACATTTGTTAGAAGTCTGATCTTTCCATCATATATCTTTAGCTTGATGTTTCCAGGTCCCTGTCACCTTGCAACTTTGGTTATTCCCTAACAACACAAGGCCTTCATCTTCTAGTCTCATATCCAGAAACCAAGACTTTATAGGACACATATGGAATGAACATCCAATATCTAACACCCACTCTTGTGAATTTTGGCTTGTAGAGATACACATTATATTAGCACTATCATAGCCACCTTCAGCTACAATAGCTTCTTGCTTATTTTGCTTTCCAGCCTTTCTCTAAGGACAGTTTCTCTTGAAGTGGCCAGGTTTGTAGCTATAGAAACAATTCTTGTTTGCCACATCATCTTCATTCTACTTTTATTGAATGGATGAATTATCTCCCTTCTTCTTTTGGGTTTGATTCTTCTTTCCTTTTCCCTTCACATACAGAGTATCCCTAGGATTTTAGGGCTTCACGTCACAAGATACATTAAGTATCTCTGACTTAATTGAGGCAAAGACATCCTCTAAAGTGAGAGTCGTAGTCCTGCCATAAATCAAGGTGTCCCTCAAAATTTCAAAGGACTTTGGAAGGGAATTCAGAAACATCAAGGCTTTGTCTTCATCGGGCATCTTCTCTCCAATACTTTCTAGATTATCAGTGATCTTGGCAAACTCATCCATCTTGTCTTCTATCTTCTTCTCATCATTGATCCTGAAAGAGAACAATTTGTTCTTCAAGAACAATCTGTTTGCCAAGCTTCTTGTAAGATAGATCGATTCAAGTTTCTTCCACAGTTAATGTCATTTCTTCTTTGAAGACTTCTTTCAGGACCTTATCGCTTAGACATAGAAGTATAGAACCGTGAGCCTTTATATCCATTTCTCTCCTCTTATCAACATTGGTAGAAGTGGAAGCTCCATCATCTTCTTCCTTGATCAAGGCCACTGCCACTTCATCCTTGATAAGGAGAGCTCTCATCTTTGCCCTCCAAAGATTGAAATCGGTGTTTCCATTCAGTTTCTAGATCTCCATCTTTGTTGATCCCATCTTCTCCGGTGACATTCCCATAGACGGCCCCACTTGTTAATCCCGATCACCTGCCAACCGAGATAAACTAACACAAGAAAACACACACCGATGAGATTCACAACACTAAAACCACAACGCCAACACACAATGCACTTACGTGGTTCGATCACAAATGTGATCTACATCCACATCGAGAAATCACAGCTATGTTAATCAGAAACTTCAGAGAATTACAATGAAAAACAAGCTCAACACTCAAAAGTGTGCAAACCCTAAACTGCGCACACTTTGACACTCTCGTTCTCACTCGTTGCTTAGCAGGGACGACCTTGAAACTACAACTGAGTAGACCCTTTTATACGAGGAATAAAAGCCCTATGCTAATTTAACTAATCGCTAACAAACTATGCGCGAATCACGCGATTTACATCAAGAACCCTAACTAAAAGCCCTAGCTGGTCCTTGCATATAACTGTTTAGTAATAGCCCGGTTTAAATATAAATTGTCCAATTCTCTCGACCTTGAACCCGGTTCTGAGCTCCCTAATTTATTTCGGATCAAATGTACTACGGAACCCATTTGAAATCTGAACGAATCCATTTCTAAGTGATTTAAGGAAAAATTGTTCACTCAACCCACAGATTGATTTTGACTTAAGTGTTTCAATATATATAATGGACTAACTTTACTAAAACAACACTGTGAAATAGACATTTAATCAAGCATGTTCAATTTTCCACACATTTAAGTACAAAGTCTGCATTAGATGAGTGGTTAATTTTGTTTGTTAGTTTTCGCACATCGGACTTTGAGATATTCAACAAACCATAATCACCTCTAATTTATTCAAGAGTAATGCACATAGTAATTGGATGATCAGTGATGCATCCGCATCTAGATTAATTTTTATAAAACAATTTATGCCGTAAAATTATAATAATTTAACTTTTATACTATATTGATATAACTTCTATATACAAATATTTTATGTACTTAAAGAATAACACAATAGTTATATTAATATAACATACATGTTAAATTATTATGCATAAAAGTTACATTATTATAACTTAATGGTTTAAAAGATATTAAAACCTTAAACTTATATACTTAGTCTTTTCAGTCATATAATTATATAATTGAAAAACTTTATGTTATAATAACTTAATCTTTATATTATATTAACATAACTTTTATATACAACTATCATAACATTTGAAAAATAAAAGTGTTATATTATTTAATATAAAAACTAAATTGTAATAAAGTAGAGGTTATATTATTATTAGTATTATAACATAAAAGTATAATATGTAATACAAATTTATAATACTTTATAATATATTAAACTACCAGAATATAAAGATTATGCGAGCTTGACTTAAATATTATGCGAATTTGACTAAAAGGTGTAAAATCTAGTACTCATGCATGAGATATGAATGCATGCAGTTAGGGTTTTCAGATTGAGAAAGGATGAGCTGAGAGTTTCAGCAAAAATGATATATTTTCATTAAGGAAGAAGATAGGTATATAGAGGTGTATTTATATGTGTATACATGTCAGCTAACAGAGTAACAAAATCAGTTACAAAACTTCTAGAAGCCAACTAATACAAAAGAGCTAAGAGTAAGTTAAGATGAGCTGGCCACTTGAGTTGATGAGTTGGACTTTTGATAATTCATCATCCACCACTGAAGCTTGATCATCCCAAGCTTGGAAGAAAGAATGAGAAATTGATTAGCTCCAAGAGATTTTGTGAAGAGATCTGCAATTTGCAATTTAGAAGAAACATAAAAAAGATTTAAGAAACATGTCTTGTAATGTGTTCTAACTAAATGCCAATCAATGTCCAAGTGCTTTGTTCTCTCATGGAAAACTAGATTCTGAGCAATATGAATAGCAACTTTGTTGTCATAGTAAAGAGAAATAGGAGTGGAAATAGAAAGACCAAGATAATAAACTATAGTTAATCCAAATCAATTCACATGTGGTAGAAGCTAAGGCCCTGTATTCAGCTTCAGCTGAGCTTCTACTCACTGTGAACTGCTTCTTAGTTTTCCAGGATATTAAACAATCACCAAGATAGACATAATATCCTGTTAAGGACTTCCTAGTGTCTGAACATGAGCCCCAATCAGCATCACAATAAGCTGTAACATTGAATGCATCAGAATAAGAATAGAACAAGCTAGATGAAATGGTACCCTTGAGATACTTAAGAAAATGGATGGCTAAAGTCCAATGATTTATAGTAGGAGAATGGAGGAATTGACTCAACTGCTGCACTGCATAAGTAATGTCAGGCCTAGTGAGATTAAGATATAAAAGTTTACCAATAAGTCTTCTATACTTATCAGAACATTCAAGCAAAGCACTGTCATTCAAGGCTAGCTTTAGTCCCTGTGGTATGGGGGTGGAAGTAGGTTTACAATCTCCAATCCCAGAATCATGAAGAATATTAGATATATACTTCTTTTGATTCATATATGTACCTGTGAATCTCCATACCAAGGAAAAATTGAGCTTCACATAAATCCTTAATGGTGAATTCTGTATGAAGGAAAGCCTTGAGCTGCTTGATTAAGGATAAAGAAGTATCAGTGATAAGCACATCATCAACATAAACAAAAAGTGCTATAAACTTAGAATCCCTGTGAAGTGTGAATAAACAATGATCATGCAAGGACTGAACAAAACTAAACTGTGTTAGCTTAAGGCAAAATTCATTGTTCCATTGCCTAGAAGCTTGTTTGAGCCCATAAAGACTTTTGTTGAGCTTACATACCTATCCAACGTTGCCTTTGTCATAACTAGGAGGTAGGTCCATATAAATTTTATCATCCAAGTAGCCATGAAAAAAAGCATTATTAATATCAATTTGAGCTAAGGGCCACTACTTGAGTGTAGCCAATGCAATGGTCATTCTGACAGTAACAAGCTTAGCAACTGGAGCAAAGCTATCAAAGTAGTCCTCTCCTTCAATTTGATCATACCCTTTAGCCACTAATCTGGCTTCGAGTCTTTCCACAGAGCCATCTGACTTCAGCTTTACCTTGTATACCCATTTACAGCCAATGAACTTCTTGTGGGATGGAAGAGAAGTTAAGTCCTAAGTATTATTCTCTTCTAAAGCCTGCAGCTCCTTATTCATAGCTTTTACCCACTGAGGGTTAGATTTAGCTTGAGCATAAGATTTAGGCTCAGTAATCAGAGAAGCATGAAGAGAAAGATCAGGTCTAGTAGACTGATTAACCACAAAATCTGGAAGGTATGAAGGAGGAGCATGAGATCTGGAACTTCTTCTTAGTGTATGAGTTTCTACATGTTGAGCTGGTTGATTAGAAGACGATGAAGATACAGGTAGATCTGAATCAGCCTCTGAGAAGGGAAGAGGAAGCAAATTATCTAAAACAAAAGGATGTCCTTGAGCATAATGATAAATGGACTCAAGGAAAATCACATATCTGGAAATAGAGACTTGATGAGTTTCAAGATTAAACATCCTGTAGCCTTTATGATTTGGAAGATAGCCAATCATGATGCATTTGGATGCTCTGTCAGCAAACTTATCTTTATGAGGAAGAACAATTGTCATGTAGGCTATACAGCCAAAAGGTTTCATAGTATCATATTGTGGATATTCCCCAAACAGAATTTCATATGAAGAGCTCCAATACAGCAAGGCTGTAGGTAACCTATTTATGAAAAAGACAGCAGTGAGAATAAAGTAGGGCCAAAGATAGGCTGGAACATGAGATTCTTTCATTAAGGTCCTAGCAACTTCCAATAGATGTCTATGCTTTCTCTTAACCACCCCATTCTGCTGAGGAGTGTAAACACAAGAGAATTGATGAGCAATTCCAAGCTCAGCAAGAAAATCCTTGCAGTCTTTGCTGAGAAATTCAGAGCCATTATCTGATCTAATGCATTTAATAGGTAAGTCCAGCTTAGTAGAGATCATCTTGATAAAAACCTTCAGAGAAGAGATAACTTGACCCTTATGAGAGAGTAAACAAATCCATGTAGCTCTAGAGAAATCATCCACAATGGTTAAGAAATAAGGTGTATTAGTGATGCTAGGCTTGGAATAAGGGCCCCAAATATCCACATCTAACAATTCCAGTGGCTGAGTAGAGTGGATTGAGCTATTGGAAAATGGTATCCTTGTTTGCTTGGACAAATGGCAAATATGACAAGAATAAGGAGCATGTGAAGGAGGACAAATGTGTTTCAAGAATTCCAGATGACTAAGAGTAGATGGAGCAACATGTCCAAGTCTTTTGTACCATTGCTCAAACAAATCCAAAGAGTGAGAGCTAGCTAAAGAGAGATTAGATAAAGATGAGCAATGCTGAGGATGCAAAATATAGAGTTTGCCTGAAAGAATGCCAGTAGCAAGCACTTTGTCTGTAGTGCAGTCAATTAGATCACAATGTGTGTGATGAAATGTGGCTCTCAATGACATGGATAAAGCCAGTTGAGATACAAACATCAGATTATACTTAAAAGAGGGAAAAAGGAAAACATTATTCAGCGTTAGAGAATCAGAAATAGCCACCTGACCAGTGTGGGTGACCATCTTCACAGAACCATCAGGAAGGCATACTTTGACTGGGGTAACCAAGGCTTTGATGCAGGTCATAAGTCTATCATCACAACACATATGCATTGTGGCTCCAGTATCAATAATCCAAGAACCTTGAGCAAGAGGTTCTGGGATTGTGAAAGCAAAATGAGAATCCATGGAATCTACCATGTGAGCAAATGAGGGGGCTGAATCTGAAGACTGATCAGTCTTTGGTAAAGAAGATTGTGCTGCAAAATTTTTTGCCACCTCTTGCTATATAAGAGTGGTGATAGAGTTAGAATCAGAAGTAGATGAAATTGGTGAATTGGAATCAGCCAAATGAGCTGCAGATTTAGAAGAAGTATTGGAATCCTTTGATTTAGGGTGCCAATCCGGGTAGCCCTTTAGTTTAAAACAATCATGGATAGAATGACCAGGGATTTCATAATGGTCACAAATTAATTTTGCCTTTTCATCTTTAGTTAAGTATCTTCTCTGCTGGAATGAAAAACCCTTGCCTCTAGCAACAAAGGAAGAACCTCTGCCTTGTGAAGAACCACTACTAGAAGAAATCTTAGGAGTATGTGAAAAAAGAGCTGAAGAATCCAGTGCATCAGGATATAAGGAATGAACTCTCATCTGTTTTTTCAATTCTAAGAACCATGGAATATGCTCTATCCACATGAGGAAGATGATCCATAATAAGAATTTAACTCCGGATAGGATCATATGAGTCATTCAAGCCCATCAGAAATTGAAGCAGTTTACCATTCATCATAAAAGCATCTAAATCCATAGAAGCAGCAAAAGTGCAAACTGGCCTAGGTGTAACCATTGCTAGCTTATCCCATAACTTGCACAAATTAGTATAATAGACAACAACTGAAGAATTTCCTTGAGAAAAGGAACTTATATCCCTCTGTAATTGATATAATTGTGGTCCATTACATTCACCAAATTGATTAACCAAAGTAGTTTATAAATCGAATGCAGAATTGGCATATATAAAAGCACCTGCTATATCTTTTGATAAGGAATTGAGGATCCAAGACCTAACCATATCATCTACTCGTTCCCAATGTTCAAGTGAAATTGGATCCAAAGGTCTAGAAAGAGTACCGTTGATAAATCCAAGCTTGTTTTTAGCAAGCAAAACAATTTGAATAGATCTACTCCATGGAAGGAAGTTGTTGCCATCTAGCTTAGTAGTGACAAGACACATACCCGGAAAATCAGAATTCGTGGGGGTAAGAGCATCAGAATCTCTATGTGAAGAAGTAGTAGCAGAACCAGAAATCGGCGGTGGAATCGGCAGCACGGTGGAGTTGAGCGTCGGCCACGGATCAGCGGAGCGCGAAGCCATAATAGGTGAGCAATATCAGATTGAAAACCAGGAAATTGCGACTGATACCATGTAAAATCTAGTACTCATGCATGAGATATGAATGCATGTAATTAGGGTTTTCAGATTGAGAAGGATGAGCTGAGAGTTTCAGCAAAAATGATATATTTTCATTAAGGAAGAAGATAGGTATACAAAGGTGTATTTATATGTGTATACATGTTAGCTAACAGAGTAAAAAAATCAGTTACAAAACTTCTAGAAGCCAAGTAATACAAAAGAGCTAAGAGTAAGCTAAGATGACTTGGCCACTTGAGTTGATGAGCTGGACTTCTGATAATTCATCAAAAGGTTATGCGAAAATAACAAAAAGATTAGAACATAAAATTAAAGTTAGAGAGTGGATTTGGGAGTGCGTGGGAGCGTGGGAACGTGTGACGACACGTTTTGAACGTGAAAATTACATTTCGAATCTTATGACCCAAATTGCATGGATCATAACTCATGCATCATACATATATATAAATATTTGTATTTCTCCAAACTTAAAATTAATTATAGCTGTCAAAAAGAAAGAAAAAAAAGGTTCTTGACGGGTCAACATCCACATTAGCTAATTAAATTTCTGATCATTACAAATATGAACTAACATGAAGTCAAGACAACAAATATACAAATTATATATCAATAATGAAAGTATACACAACTCTTACCCAAATACCAAAAATATAAGAAAGCATGCGAAATCTGAAATTTTAAATGAGCGAGAGATGTCTAAGTATTATGGGTTTTTTAGGATTCATTACACATGTAATGGATTTTGGCTTCATTTGCAACATATCGATTTCAAATTTAGGATTTAGTAAATAAATTTTATATTCATTTCAATTTCAGTAATTTGAAATCCATCCACAGTACTAAAAAATAATTGAAATGTAAGTAGTAGATTGTAAATCCAATATATATTCAATCACAGTTGATGGAGTTAACACTAGAAATTTCAAATCTCTCCATCAAAATCACATCTTTATAATAGATTGTAAATCCAATATATATTCAATCACAGTTGATGGAGTTAACACTAGAAATTTCAAATCTCTCCATCAAAATCACATCTTTATCAATATATATTCAACGGCTTATTTATATATTGTATAGACTATTACAATATGACATGATTACACTGATATTACTCCCAGATGGTTTTATTTTAATATATTTGTATATGGTAATTCTACTATACACCAATGATATTAATACACTAATATTTTTTAATGTGGTAATTTTATACAAGGTAATTTTTGTCTTTTGGGTTATGATTATGGGCTGGGTTGGACCTGTTTATTTGGGCCACTTTGAATTAATTTTTCCACTTCATTATCTATTGGGTCATTGTTGAAACCATAAATTTTAAATAATGTAATTAAAATATGTTGGAACATATTTAAGTATGTTTAGATGAGACAAAACCACAAAATAATAACCCTCTTTGTATAAGCATAACCTATCTTGTAAGGTTACTGCAACGAGGTTACTGCAGAAAGATAGGACAGAGAAAGCTTCAAAGAAAGGATGCTGAAGAGAATGGTGAAAGGAATCTGGTAGACTAATTAGGATACTACTTACTGCAGGAAGTTAACTGGAAAAGACTATACTTAAAACATACTGTAAAACAGCAAGCTACCGAAGACTCAAGCTACCTAACAGGAAGCTACCTGGAAGAAACCATGCCGAAGCATACTGCAAAGTAGCAAGCGACAGAAGCCTATAGCCACCTGAGAGCAAGGCCAGGAAGAGAGCTACAAAACAAGCATGGGAAGAAAGCTAGAAGTTACCGGTAGAGAGAAGAGAAATGGAGCCAACTAAATAAAGACACATGGAAAACAAAAAGTTGGCGTGTATTAGAAGAAGTGTGGCGCATCTAATGATGGAAATCTACCTACATTCAACGGGCAGATTTCCTATCCTATAAATAGAATAAGACTGAAGATTGAGAAGTAGGGGGAAAAAGAGAGAGAAGAAGAGAGCTCAAAAGAGAGAAGCGCACCAGAAAAGAAGAGAAGAGCGCAAGAGAGAGCTTAAAAGAGAAAGCTCAGAAAAGAAGGGGAAGGGCATATAGAAAAGATGAAGAAAAGAGTGTACAAAAGATAACAAGTGAGAAGAAAGCTCAAACACTCTATGCCCAGAAACGCATACTCAGTCACACAGTCTAGGCAGCAAGCTACAACAGATCAACCTGCAAAAGAAGCCTAAGCTTGCTGCATCCAGTTGAAGAAGAAGAAGACAAACCTTTTAAGGATTGTCTAGGAGTGCTTAGTCAGGTCTAGGATCCTGATAAGCTGTCCACTTTCTGAAGAATAAAGTGAGGACCCTGAGTGGGTTAAGTAGGATCCTGTGTGGGTCAGTTAGGAGAGTAGGCAAGCAGTTGTGAATAGTTATGTGTAGGCTTGCTACTTACTTGTTAAGTGAGTCTTGTAATAGATAGGGCTATGTAAATCAACAAGCTTAACAAATGTTCTCTCTTGAGAAGAGGCAGAGAGGATGTAGAAGGATTACTCCACCTTCAAACCTCTGTATATCCATGCGTTTATCTATACATACTGATCTATATGCATGTCTTTCATATAAGGTCTTTTAAAGAGAGGAAGCTTCCGCAATATAACTCTGGCAGGTAACCTCCCAAAAGGTTACTGCCTCCCGACCTAAGCCTCCTTGAAAGAAGAAAAATTTAAAAATTGAGTAGGCTTATTTACCCCCCCTCTAAGCCTTCTACCGCTTGGGACCAACAAGTTATATCAGAGCAGGATGAATAAAACATCCAACAAATGATATCTGATATCAACAAGTGGTATCAGAGCCGATTGGATGAAATGTAAAGAGCTAATTGATCTATCCAGATCCCATCCTTGATAATTATCTCTCTCTCTCTCTCTCTCTCTCTCTCTCTCTCTCTCTCTCTTTCTCTCTCCCTCACATCATAGATCAGAATATTCTATCGCCTTCGTTGAAGGATATGATTGATGTGAAGGCAACAAGCAGCCAAGAAGGATTTGGAAAATCAAGTTGAGTTGTGAAGAAAAGCTGTTAAGAAGCAGGAAGCTGGTGAACAGCAAGCTATGTTCGAGGAACAGGCTATTAAGCAGGAAGCTGTGCCTGAGAAACAGGTTCCTACTTAATGAAGAGGAAACCAACAAGTGAAGCAGGTTGCTGAGCAAAACGAGGTAGCTAGTACAAAGCAAAACTGAGAGCCTAGACCGTACTGGAACCTCCAGACGACAACAATGAATAACAAGTAATCCTGAAAGAAGATGCTGAAGAAGTCAAGCGAAGGAGTATAAGAAGAGAAACTCACTCCATCAACCAGACCACTCTCCAGAAGGAAGCAAGAATAAAAGAGGATCTACTCTTTAAAACATCTCTAAAAAAAAGAAAAAGAATAACGATTACTAGGTACCTCGTTCTTATTTGCTTTTATATTTCTTTTTAGCTTGTCTCGTTTATTTTTATCTTGTTAGGAACTCAAGTGATCACATGAGAACCAACGACCAAGAAAGCCAAAAGAATCTTCAGAGGACTGAAGATAACAAGATTGGAAAACTCTGGTCACCTGACTTGAAAATGAGAAGGGAAGCTTGTACGATGACTTTCAAATAGGATGCTTCACCTACTCATGCAAACCTCAAGATTACCTAAAATAGTACTGAAAGTGACCCTACATCTTAAAAGAGATAACCATAGAGTAAGGGGGAACATCCAGTACAAATCAAGGTAACTCAGCAGGCAAAGGAGTTAAAACCTTGATGAAACCCAAAGGATATGAGTATGTTGTAAAATGTCTACAACAACCTAACATCCTGAAGAAACCAAGCAAACAACAGTAACTTCAAGAGGGAAAGAAAACCGTCAACCTTACTGGTATCATGCTTTATCTTTTCTATACCTAAAGGAGTTCATACTCTAAAGAGATACAATAAGTAAACACCTGCACAAACCTTCTTTTTGCTTATTGACAAAAATGTTAAAGGAAGCAAACTATCTCTACAACAACTATGAGCTGTAAGGAAAGTCTAAATTCCTGAAAGAAAATTAACCCAAAAGGACCTATACTCGTATATGTACCTATATAAGGATACTCACTGCAGGTACCTCTGACAGAAAACTACATGAGACAGCCATCAGACCTTTAGCAACCAAGAAATAGATTTCTAGGCTCAAAGAGGTCCTACGTATACGAAAACAAGCTACAATGGAACCTATATGCAAAACCAACAGGAAGCTGACACCAAGAGCAACCCATACAACAGAAGCAAGATGTGATTGCCACAAGAATCTGAAAACTCAAAAGAAGGTCAACTCACCCTCAGACAATAGGCTACTGAATCCAGGGGGAAAGACTTGACGAAGAAAAATGAACTTCTGATAACAGGAAGCTAGACACCAGAACACTAGATACTAGGTCGCTAGATAACAGGACGTTGGATATCACGATGCTAGACATCAGGTCGCTGGATAATAGGTCGCTGAACACCAGGTCGCTGCATACCAGGATGCTAGACACCAAATTGCTGGATACTAGGTCACTGAACAATCAGGATACTTATCTTCAAGTCACTGGAAAAGAGGTCACTAGTATGTTACAACTTATCAAATCCAGCGGTTACCAACTTTCGGTAACGTGTGCGCATGAAAAGTGGATCACCTTTTCAGAAGTAGACCACCTTTTTCAACCCTAGGATTATTTTAGCCGTGCGATCAGAGAAATCTAAGGGTGGAGAATCATATGTTGACCACATACTCAAGCAATCACCTCATGCAAAAGCAAAGAGTAAAAGCTGTGGTAACTGCCAACAACTTTGTTGGAAACCGGCGAAGGAGTTAATGAGATCTTTAAAGATCTAACCTTAACCGTAGGATCTCAGAAAATAGGGAGTATCTCAAACTTTATATATACATGCACTCCTTATTCTTCATCTTCACTTATATACCTTCTCTTATCCCTGATACAATATGCTTCCAGATTGTTGGAAACCATTCTCTCAATTCTTTCTTAGAAGCACATTCTCTGCAAATAATCAACCAAGCATCTCTCAAATCATGAAAAGTCACCGCTCACGCTTGACACTTGCTAAGAAAGTCTTTCTCAGAAGACTCGATCTTCTAGCTTACTGCCCTCAACTCTATTTCAATGGACTTGCACCCAAGTTCTCCACTTAGAGGCCGAAGATAGAGAGGAAAGATCCCTCTCCAGTAACCCCAGAGCTTCAGCTCGTCGATAATGACAAATAGGGAGAAGAAACTGTGAAGGATCTTGGAAGATCAAAAGTCTTCCAAAGGTGGAGAAGAGAAGATTCCAGCCCTTCAAGGGTGTTGGATGAATTTTGCTTACAAGGGGCTGAGCTGGAGTAACAGTAGGAGGAGTTGGTGAGATTATATCGAGAGAGAGGCTGCAACAAGCTACTGCGCTAATGCTCTCTCCCTCTTCTCAGGAGGCTCCCATCTGTTTTCCTTCTCTCTTCCGAATAAGCCTCTTTACCTTTTTTCGCTCATCTCCAAAATCAAAGAGGAAAACTGTTGGAAACGTTTAAGTATGTTTTGATGAGACAAAACCTTAATAAAGTAACTCTAAAGCATAACCAATCTTAGGAGAGGTTACTGCGACAGAGTTACTGCACAATAAAGAAAGATCAGATAAATTGTCAAAGGAAGGATACTGAAGAGAATGGTGGAAAGGAATCAGGTAAACTAATTAGGATACTGATGACTACAGAAAGCTACTGGAAGAGAACTTGCTGAAGCAGAAAAGCAGCAAGCCACCAGACAGAAAGCTACCTAAGAGACCATGCTGAAAGCATACTGCAACGCAGTATGCTACAGAAGCCTCAAGCCACTTGAAGAACCAAGCCAGAGAAGGAAGCTCCAGAGTGAAGCACGAGGAGGAAGCTACAAAGCAAGCATGGGAAGAAAGTCAAAAGTTACCGGTAGACACAAGAAGTTACCGGTAGAGAGAAGAGAAGAGGAGCCAATCAGAAGAAGACACGTGGAAAGCGAAAAATTGTCGTGTGTCAGGAGTGCGATGCATCAATGATGGAAATCTACCTACCTTCAACGGGCATATTTCATAACCTATAAAAAGAGGAGGACTGAAGACTGAGGATGGTAAGAGAGAAGGAGAGCGAGCACAACAAAATATACAAGCTCGCAGAGAGAAACGCAAAAGAAAAGAGAAGAGTTGAAAAGAGAGAAGGCTCATAAGAAGAAAGTACAGAATAGAGGGGAAAGACAAAACAGAAGAGAAGAGTGTTCAAAATACAAGAGTAGAGAGGAAAAGCTCAAACACTCATCACCCCAAAGACGCATCCTCAGCCAGTCAGTCCAGCAGCAAGCTTCAGCAGATCAACCTGCAAAAGAAGTCTAAGCTTGCTGCCACCAGTTGAAGAAGGAAAAGATAAACCTTTTTAAAGGCTGTCTTGAAGTGCTTAGTGAGAGGAACGAGTCCTGATAAGCTGTTCACTTTCTGAAGAAGAAAGTGAGGACCCCGAGTGGGTTGAGTAGGATCCTGTGTGGGTCAGTTAGATGAGTAGGCAAGCAGCTGTGAGCAGCTATGTGTAGACTTGCTACTTACTTGTTAAGTGAGTGTGTAATAGATAAGGTTATATAAATCAACAAGCTTAACAAATATTCCCTCTTGAGAAGAGGCAGAGAGGATGTAGAAGGATTACTCCACCTTCGAACCTCTGTATATCCATGCGTCTATATGTGCTTACTGCTTTACATACATAACTCTATGTTAAGTTACACATCTTCTATACTAGGCTCTAATAAGTGAAAAGTTTCCGCAACCACTCTGATCAGTAACCTCTCAAAAGGTTACTGATACTGCAACGAAGCCGACAGAATAGAAGAAAATGTTTTGAAATAGAAGTAGGCTTATTCACCCCCTCCCTCATCTAAGCCTACTACCACCATATTTGGGACCAGTAAAAACTAATTGGGAGCAAGGACTTGCACCCAAAAGAGGGAAAAGCTAGACTGCAGAAAGAAGCCAACAACAAGCAAGAAGGGGAAAAGAAAGAAAGGAAAGAGTAAGAGAAAGAAGAGTGAGTCTAGATAGAATATTTACTTTGTACTTTGCTTACTGCGTTGCATTGTAAATGTTTCATCTATATTAAATATCTTCTGTTCTCTAAAGCACACTCCTTGTGACCTTTCTTTTAGACTTATATGTGATTTGATGAAAGCAGTACGCTCTATCATTTTATATCATACAATCTGCTTTCTGTGCTTAAATGATTATGTACTTTTGATCTTATCTGCAACGGTTTTGTCATCATCAAAAAGGGGGAAATTGTTGGAACATATTTAAGTATGTTTTGATGAGACAAAACCACAGATTAGTAACCCTATTTTTATAAGTATAACCTATCTTGTAAGGTTACTACAACGAGGTTACTACAGAAAGATACTACAGAGAAAGCTTCAAAGAAAGGATGCTGAAGAGAATGGTGAAAGGAATCTGGTAGACTAATTAGGATACTGCTTACTGCAGGAAGCTAACTGGAAAAGACAATGCTTAAAACATACTGCAAGCAACAAGCTACCTGGAAGAGACCATGCCGAAACATACTGCAAAGTAGCAAGTGACAGAAGCCTAAAGCCACCTGAGAGCAAGACCAGGAAGAGAGCTATAAAGCAAACATGGAAGGGAAGCTAGAAGTTACCAATAGAGAGAGGAGGAATTGAGCCAACCAAATGAAGACACATGGAAATAAAAAAGCTGGTGTGTATCAGAAGAAGTGCGGCGCTTCTAATGATGAAAATCTACCTACCATCAACTGGGCAGATTTCCTATCCTATAAATAGAAGAAGACTGAAGACTGAGAAGTAGGGGGAAAAAGAGAGAAACGCACCAGAAAATAAGAGAAGAGCGCAAGAGAGAGCTCAGAAGAGAATGCTCAAAAAAGAGGGGGAAGGGCATATAGAAAAAAAAAAAAGAGTGTATAAAAGATAACAAGAGAGAAGAAAGCTCAAGCACTCTATGCCCAGAAATGCATACTCAATCACACAGTCCAGGCAGCAAGCTACAACAGATCAACCTACAAAAGAAGCCTAAGCTTGCTGCATCCAGTTGAAGAAGAAGAAGACAAACCTTTTAAGGACTGTCTAGGAGTGCTTAGTCACGTCTAGGATCCTGATAAGCTGTTCACTTTCTGAAGAAGAAAGTGAGGACTCCGAGTGGGTTGAGTAGGATCCTGTGTGGGTCAGTTAGGAGAGTAGGCAAGCAGCTGTGAGCAGCTATGTGTAGGCTTGCTACTTACTTGTTAAGTGAGTGTTGTAATAGATAAGGTTATATAAATCAACAAGCTTAACAAATATTCCCTCTTGAGAAGAGGCAGAGAGGATGTAGAAGGATTACTCCACCTTCGAACCTCTGTATATCCATGCGTTTATCTATGCGTACTGATCTATATGCATGTCTTAAGTTAGATGCATGTCTTTCATATGAGGTCTTTTAAGGAGAGGAAGCTTCCGCAATATAACTCTGACAGGTAACCTCCCAAAAGGTTACTGCCTCCCGACCTAAGCCTCATTGAAAGAAGAAAAGTTTGAAAATTGAGTAAGCTTAATCACCACCTCTAAGTCTACTACCGCTTGGGACCAACAAAATATATTAAAGAAAAATAAAATATATATTCAAAATATATAAATTTATGTTAAAATGTATAAATTTCATGAAATAAAATATTAGTTAATAGATTATATATTCTAATTAATTGAAATTAGTAAGAAAGAATTTGTGGTTGATTAAATAATATGATATTAATTTTGCTAGTAAATTTGATTGAAGTAGAATGAAATTATAGTTGTAAGATCTTTATTTGAATCTTGATTTTCTTGATAATTGATTATTTGGATTTTTTTTATTTTGTTTATTTGGTTCAATATTTAGGTTAATTTAAATCAATTCTCTGAATTTGATCACCTAAATAAAATAAGAAAATTTTGATTTTGTTTATTGGTTTTATATTTAAATTGATATAAATCAATTCTCTCAATTCTGTCACATAGATAAAATTAGGTAATTTAATTGGACAATTAACTAGGTTTTAATATGCTAATTTCTTTGGGATCGACCGTGCTCATCTTATCTTATAAAAAATTAACTAGGTAATTTAATTGGACAATTAACTAGGTTTTAATTTGTGTTCATCTTATAAAAATGAGGACATTTGGATTAAAATTCTTAATAAATATGTAAAGAAAAAAAACATATCGAATATGAGTCTCAAATGATTCGTAATCACATGATGCATAATACGAGAGGATTTGAGTGTGCTTTTATGATCATTATTGACGGTTAAATACAATAATGAGAAAAGGTAGATTGTAAAATTAGATCATTTGAGAAGAATCTTTGAAATTTACTGTGGTAACTTTTTAAGAAAGGTAAAAAAAAGTAAAATATAAATGAATGGTGAGGATCTAATGATTCAAGATCTAATGGCTAAAATCTATGGTGTATCAATAGCATTGATGTACTATAGAATGACCCATTTTTATAATATTCATACTTTGATAATTCTAAATTTATGATTCCAATATATTTATTTTATATCTGAAAATGAGATTAAATTTCAAAAGATTTTTCTTTCCTCAAAGATACTCATTAATATGGCAAAACTTATATATATACCATTGGAGTACATAGGGGCATAGATTTAGGTGTTATATACATATTCTTCAGGTGTTATATATATACACTACAAGTGTTACATTTCTTGGTGTTATACATATACTCTATCATATGTATATAAGAATATATATGTGATACCTGAAGAGTATACACATGATACCTATAGAGTTTATATGTAACACCATATGATGATTGATTTGGGGGCACCATGCCCTTGGAGCACATAAGTGTCACTCCATTAATATTAGGTAATATCGCTAATCTAAATAGCTGATATTTTTCTTCAACCTTTTTCTCATAATTAATAAGTAAAAATAATATTTTTTTCTCTCATTTAACAAGAAATTAAGTGATCATATAGTATATTTTTATCATTTTAAATGAAATAAAAGATTTTAGATAAAACGGAGAATCATATAAATAATCTTTATTTTTTTTTTTCATTTATGAAAAAGTTAAGTGATATAATAAGTTTTTTCAGATTATATGATTTTTGAATCAAGTAAATAAAAGATTGTATATAAAACGGGGAATCATATAAATAATATTTATTTTATCTAATTTATGAAGGAATCAAGCGCCAATTTTTTTTTCAGGTATATATTATAAACTATGTATGTTTGGGGGCATTGGTCAAATTTATATAAACTCACAACAAACATTAGATCCAAACAAAGTTTGTATATATAAACTTATTTCAGAAATAACAGAACACTACAAACCACGCATAATATTAAGTTAACCTTAACACTTAACATACACCTTAATTAGATTAAGCAAATACATCAAATATTTAACCCAACTTAACTTTAAGGGTCTGTTTGGTTTACGGGTTTAGGCTGGTTTAGGTTTAGAATCCAGCCTAAACCCATGTTTGGTTCGAGGGTTACAGACCCGGGTTTAAAAAAAATGCTGCGGGCTTGGGCTGGATTGTTCGATGGATTTCTCGGGCTTGGGCTGTGAAAATTAAACCCACCACTTTTGGTGGGTTTAATCCAAACCACACAGTAAAGGAGGTGAAATTTCGTATCTACCTTTACTGTTCATTATTGAATGACTCTTTTGCCCTTAGTCTTGAAGGTAATAATAGAAATGCCCTTATATATATACCTCATTACCCCAAATCCTACCCCTTCGTTGAAGTCGAGCTGCGCAACACCCTATCCCTTCGTCAAGCTGCGCAGTAGGAACAAGGACTTGGAGATGATGACGACGGCTCCTCTCCTCGCAACATAGTGTAAACGTAAGGTAACAACGATTTAAAACTCCGTGTAGGCCGATTTTGTTCTCCGATTGTTGTCAAATTTCTTTTCAAATGAGTGTAATTTATTGTCAAATTTCTCCAAAGCCTTCATCGGCTGAGAATTGTTTGGGAATTAGAAGCTTTGGGTGAAGTTGAACTGCATATTTAAATCTGTTTTTGATATCTACTGCATTTTCGATTCGAATTTTTTTGTTTCCATTTTGTGCATAATGGCCAAAAAATTCTCTGTTTTGTGGGCAGATGAGATTAACCTAACTGCATTAGACATTATTTTTGTTTCTGGGCACTATATTTGGGTTTTTTTCATAAGCAAATTAATTTCTGCATTATGGTATTTTGATGATTTGCACCCGTGAGATGATTTGCACCCATCTGCAGAGTTATTACTCGGTATTTTGATGCAATTCTTAGTTGATTGCATTTAATTTTGTTCAAATTAGAATCAAAATCATTCTGAACAAATTGCATTGTTATTCCCAGCTATATGAATTCCAAGAGATGGAGTTGTTTGCCTATACTTTTGTTTATATAATTCCAACAGATGCCAATGTATGTGCCAGCATCGCGTCGGAGTTGAGACAAGAAACAGGAGATCCTCGATGGAGTGAAGACAACGTCAGAAGTTCGTAGCAAACAACGTCAGGCTATTCCCGATGTTCGTTGACTATGTCAACAACAATGTTGGGCTGAAATATAACAAGACAAAGAATCGCATCTATGTTAGCGTCGAGTATTGACATTTCATTGGGAAGGTAACAATATATACACCTCAATTACATGACAGGGACTTCTTGCTAATATGAACATGATGCAAAAAGCAAAATACATTTGTACATTCAATTAATGCATTGCACATATGTTTACATTACAGGAGAACGCGCACCAAGTTCTATTTCGAGAAAGTGAATATCCATTCTATGAAACTTGGAGCATAATACTTTCATACCATCGACCTGTTGAAGTGGTCATGGATCCCGTTGGCTCATCACCAGCATCGCCGATTGTGATTCGGGATGAGTCGTTCGATCCTGAAGCTATTGACAGATGGGATGTACAGTTTCCCTCGACTCCTCGCAGTATGAGCATTAAGCCTTCGAAGCTCTGAACCATATGAAGACCTATGCAGAATGTACATACTTTTGCACCATATATGTATGGAAGGAAATTCTAGGCCGAAACAGAATGGAAGAAGGGTTGTATAACATTAGGTTTATAACATGTTTTATAAACTATTATTAGGATCAAATTGCTTAATTTCAAAGGTTTGGGAGCTGCTCATATGCTAGCAATGTAGGTTTTATGTGCTAGCAATTTTGGTACAATGTGTTTTGAACATCCCAAATCCTTCTTTATGAATTAGCATGCTAAAGTTGTTGTCATATGATACCTTGGAAATATTTAGACATTTGCATGCATTGTGCTTCACTGCTCATTAAAACAAAACACATGAAGACATTCATGTCATAACTAACCTCCATTCATCTTCCACTAAAAACAGCAACATGATATTAAACATATCATCTAATATTTTTTCGAAGCTAGATTTAAGGTTTGGAGAACGCAAATACATAATACATATCAGAGTTGCTCTTGTCTACAACTTACAAAGACCATGACACACACTTACCTTCATGCTAGTAGTCTTACGTACAAAGAGTACAACCATCATGATCAACAAAATAAGTAGTAAGATGATAAGTAACTTCAATTTTCTTTCACTGGGCTCTCGCAAGCTCGAACTTCAACCGAGCAATCTTATCAAGACACTCAATTGAAACATCTCGAGCATGTCCTTCGAGTGGTGGCTCCAACCAAATGAACACATCACAAGCTTATTTCTACAATTTCGTTCACTTTCAATAAGTTAGTACATGGAATTATAATTCATGGATGACAATAATGTGTAAATTATAAACGAAGACCGGTTTAGAAGTACCCCTCGGAAAGGACAAGTCATAAAACATCGCATGAGATTCTTTTTTGTCCCCGAAGTTTTCACTTGCATCGGAATCATATGTCGACATCGCAACAAAGTATCCGGTGGGACGTGGTCCGACATGCTTGAACTTTGCGGGTATGGATATGCATTAGAACTACACGACAATAACAACAACACATTCAAAAAATTAACATTAAACTCATCCTACAAGATTAGGCTGCAAAATGCTTCCTTCTTATTTTATTTACTTCTCCCAAAAACACGTTTGAATAGAGGTTCAACAATTTCCAAATTGTACACAACTCAACATTAAACTTGAACTACATAATGCTACTTCAATGTGCAAAACTTGAATATGCACAATCCTTACACATTCACTTCATTTTTACAGCATCTCACTCATGAAAGTGACAACTATGCCTCCACAATATTCAACTCGGAAATAATAATTATTTACCTCGTTGACATTACGAAACTTTAACAAAACAAAAGCTTCTTTTTTGCTGGAAATCGAATGGTCCTCTTCCAAATTAGTGTCGCATTCACTTCGATTACAACACAAAGAGTAGAAGTGTCTACCAATTTCTACCTTCAACTAACTTCTCTACAAAAGTAGACCCAAATACAAATCATGAGCATTCAAACATCTTTGTGTTGCAAGAAAGGAAAATAAATGCAAGCTTACATATTGGGAAGCCAATAGAGGGAAATGCAAGGAATCGACTTCATGGATTGCAGAGAAGAAACACAAAAAAACCGGTAGCCATGGCTGCGATCTTGCTTACACGAGTGAATTGAAGGTTCAAGTTTGAGGTTGGAGAGAGAGATCTGGGTTATTCGAATGGAAGCTCTTCTTCCATGGCTGCATTTTGACTCATAGCTTGGGGATGGATGTATACAAATTTTTAAAGTGTAAATATTAATGCTCATATGGTTTGGGGGCAAAATTGTCATTTCCTTAATTTAATCCATATTAACCAATATACCAAATAACATTTTATAAACACACTCATTTTAACTTACTTATAATCATTCAAACCAAACAAAAATTTAATTAAACCCACATCTAAACCTACATACCAAACACTCAAATTAACACTTTTTAATCATACATGAACAGTGCAATCCCACTTTATTAATCAATTCAAACAATTCCGATCACCAAAGTAAACTGCCTCTAATAGTGCTAACCTACGACAACCCAATCCAACACAAGAATCAAAGACGCCTTAAGAGTGCGGAGATATAGGTAGGATATTTGAATATTAAATAATTTCTTGTTTTTTTAATTTTATTAGTTCAGTCACTATAATAACTTTAATAAAGGTAAGATCTTTGAGATGTGACAGTAATTCAAAAATTAATTGATCGGGCTACTTGATTATATAACTCGAGATGAAAAAGTTGGTCAATTTTTCATCATGTTGGCAGATATTCTTGAATTTATTTAGATTGCTTCTCACAATAACTCATGTATAACTCTAGCTTATATATAATATTAAAATATATAATATATAGATAATAACATACATTATGGTTCAATTCATATTAATATAACATGCTTACTGAAGAATTAGAGAAGAAAAAAATTGTAGTATGATGGTTTTTCTAATTTCAGTAATTTTATTTATATATTCGTAAAATAAATGTTATAAAACTTATGAAATTATTATAATTTAACTCCCTTTTACCTTTTCTATTTTCAAAAGACGTTTAGATTCTATTATATATATATATATATATATATATTGAAAGGAGATTCCATATATCATATTTTCAATTAAGAAGGCATAATCATTATCACTCCCTAAATCATAAAAAAATATCTCATAAATGGAATTAATTACTAATATATAAGGAGTGACACTTGTGTGTCCGGGGGCATGGGCTCCCAAATTAATCATCATATGATATTAAATATATATTCTATAGGTATCGTGTATATACTTTTCAGGTATCACATGTATACTCTTATATACATATAATACCTGTAAAGTATATGTATAACAATAAACATAACACCTGAAAAATATGTATATAACACCTAGATCTGTACCCCTATGTGCCCTAGAGATATATAAGTTTTTGCCATATAAGTTCAAACAAAAGGTTTTGTTTTGGTACTTGCTAGCTACTATTTTTAATATGTTCACATATTAAACCTCAAAAAAGAAATCAAAATCGAGTTTAATTCAAGAGTTTTCAACCAAGGTCAGAACAACATTAAGCATATACAATAAGTTAATTGTGCATGAAAAGAAGAGATTAAATTAAATATAATAAACCATACATAGATTATTGCTTATAAGCTGATATATGTGTACACATTGTTTTCTGGAATATAAAATAAACACAATTCATCTGAAACAAAGACACACTAAAAAAGCTATTGCAAAACAAGAAATAACCTTGATTTATACAATAGTTAATGAGAAGTTCACAACTATATATATATATATATATAGATATTCTATATATGAAAAATATACAAGCTTATAATTAATAAGAAATTAATAACACAGCCTATTAGTTGGCATTTCCAAGTGAATGACCAATACCAGGGCTATGTCCAGTTGGCCTTTTCAGATCATCCTTTTGATCATGACCAATTCCTGGGCTATTTCCTGCTGTTCTTGATTCTCCACTCTTTGCATGATTCTGAGTTCCTCCCAATATCTCTTTTTCATTAATTGCATGATTTTTGTTGGAACTAATCTCAACATCATTTTGCTTCATTGTTGTTTTTAGTTGCCTTCCCTCACTAAATTGAGTTTTGTGGCAGGCAATAATGGCAACAATTAGGAAAAGAAACAAATTGATATGCATTTGGAAGTTGGCCATTCAATTTGGGATTTTGTGAGAGAGAGAGAGAGAGAGAGAGAGAGAGAGAGAGAGAGAGAGGAGGGTTTTCTCTGATGAAGAAGAAGAATGTTTTCAAACATAGATCAATTCTGTGGTATTTATAATCCTGGGAATCATGGTGAAGTGAGGACATACTAACCATTAAAATTGCAATTATGGAAGAAGTAATAATATTGCATATATCTGAATGGTTCATATGATTTGCCTTTACACTTTGACTTGTTTCATCAATTAAATATCAAATTCAACACTATTTTAAATGCCTAGTCCCACTCAAGCTTCAAGTTATACCATCAACATATTTTATTTGGAGTTCAAGTTGAGCAAATGAGATCTCCTATTTGAGTTGATGCTTTATCTTCTATTATTAAATAACCAATTCATGTCATATATGTATTCAACAATATCAGTTAATGGAATGCCAATTAAAACAGGAATCTATATATATATATAATAAAGGAAAGAATATTCTGTCAAAAATAACTGTAATAAATTTCTCATTCATGAAATATTTCTATTTTTAGAAATCATTAATAACATTCATTTTACATTTATTAATTTTATAAAATTAATTTTAGATACTTATTTAAGATATTTGATATTGTATTTATTGTCTATAACACAAAACAAAGAATAAATAGATCAATAAGATAAAATAAGGGATGTTATATCTATTGTCTTTCATCATTTTTTCGGTACAATAATTTTTTTATTTTAAACTGATTTTAAATATATAATAAAATTTTAAAGATCTTAAATGTAATATTCATATTAAACGTATCAAAAAAAATTGAAATGTATGTTTGAGGGTTTCAATGATTTTTTAAAACGTATTTATGATAAAATACAAGTGTTAATATCTTATAAATTGACATTAAATTTAGAAATAAAAAAAAAATACAAATGGAAATGTATTATATATGTACTTAAATAGTTTACACATATATACAAAACAAAACCAAGTATTATTTATAAAAATATTACATAAAAATTGTAATTGAAAATTAAATAATTTCTTCATTTGAAATACACACATATTTTATTTTATCCTTCTTATTTTATTAATTTATACACACATAGTTGTCATTTTTTTTGCGTATTTATATTAATTTGGAGGTCGCCTAATCCTTATTATTGTTTTATTTTACACACATATAATTGTTTTTTTTTGTTTTTCTTTTTTGTTGTATTTATATTTTCAATGGAGGTCGCGACTAATGAGTTGGACAATAGTAATTTTTTGGTTTTTACAACTCATAAATGATATTTTATTTTATCAATCTTATATATCATTATTATTTATAATATTATTTATTGAAAATGTTAGATCAAATTCAATTTTGAATTATTTTATTTAATTAGATAACAAAAGAGATTTTCACGTATTTGATAAGCTAATATAATTTTTTATTGGATTCAGAATAAATGAGTCAATATGTATATAACTTTTTTTTTTCTTTTGTGCCACTAAATTTAATTTATTGAAAATTTGAAGTACTTAATGGGTGCACAAGTTTGATCAAATTGATCATTCTTATCTTATGTTTCGAATACGGACTTCCAATTTATTTGTTTAATCCATACACTAGTATGTTACTTTATGTATTTCAAATTTCTAACATTTTCTAATAGAATTATTTATAATGACATCAATTTAAGAAGTACATAGATTTGTACTATTATAAATATTAAAAGTACCTTTCAAAAAATTAAAAGTATTAATATATTTGTATTAAAATAATAATAATCACATTATATATGGTATTGTAATTTTGAATTAGTGTATAAAAATACATATATATTTATATATCACATATCGTGCAACGCACGAGTATACTACTATTACCAGTTAAAGCACCATATTCTTATAAGGAAAACTAGTATAAGTATCATGCGATGTATGGACATATAAATATTGGCAAATGCTGCTGTGCACCAGGTGCATGGATCTGGATTGGTGTAATTGGGGTGACCCGACCCGGATCCGCGCACCTGGATTTTTTTTTTTTTTTGCTTCAGGCTATTACTTTTATATTGTAAGGATTTGACCTTTACGTTATATAAGTGTAACCTTTATATATAAATGTTATGGCCTTTATGTTCAGTAACTTAGAAAAAAATGAAGATTTTCAGATTTTTTCGCTTCAGATTAAGACCTTTATGTTGTATTGTTGTAACCTTTATGTGTACAATTCTTGTGACTTTTATGTACAAATATTATGACCTTTATAATCCATAACTTTGAAAAAAATTGAAATTTTCAAAATTCAGTGCATTTTAAGGATGAATATATGTGCAGCTAATACTACATAAACGTAAATATGTATAAATTTTGCTAAAATTCTTCATTTTTTTCTAAGTTAGAGTATATAAAGGTCATTACATTTATACATAAAGGTCACACTTATATAACATAAAAGTCACATGCATATAACATAAAGGTAACAACCTGAAGTGAAAAAAAAAATTCAAAAAAATAAAATAAAATAAAAGTGCACGGATCCGGGTCGACCCGGACCCGACCCGAATTGTATGTGCACCAGTTGCATAGGAGACTAACTCATAAATATTATTATGTATATATTTTAATATGAAAATGTTTGATATAAAAAATAATGAATTTTATTGGAGATTTCAACAAATTTATTATTTGTGTGTGATGCACTTCATAAAATTTAGGGTAAAAAAAACAAAATACATCTCAAGCACCTCTTCAATGTTAATAATTATGAAAGAAAAATGTTCTCGATAATATTTCAAAAGGATTGTTGCTTTTCTTACACAAATTTGAAAAAATAAAATATCAAATTTTAAATTAAATATTATAATGAAGTAGTTTATGGAATGAATATAATGGTCATTTTCAAATTGAGAAAATGGTTTGAAATAGCCAAAAAGATATAAGAATAACTTATTATGCTATCTAATATAAATTATTGTATCCAAATACCATGTAAGATAAGTTATCGTCTCCAAATACCCACTTTTGACTTGAATAGTTTATGAGTACATCATCATTGCTTTTACAGCGTTACATTTGCAGTGTACTTGTGTAATTTTTTTTATTACTTTTTTAGTATGATTCGATTATACACTCATGAGTAATAAAATGTTGCATCTACCATTTATTTAAAGAGATAAAATTAATTACATGTATTCAACAAAATTTACTATTATTTACTCTATAGTTTGTGAGGATTCTTCTCTCAAAATTTACTGCATCCCTCCCTCAAGAATCACAAGAATCAAGTATCCCTTCCTCAAGAATCACAAGAATTTACTGCCACAACATCCCTCCCTCAAGAATCTCAAGAATCAAGTAAGATTACAACTTTAATTTTGACTATTAAAGTTTAACAACATTTAGTTGTTTAGTTATTGTAGAAATTAGTTTAATTATAGGACTCCATGTTTATTTAAAGTTTAATTTCAATGTTGCATAAGCAATTTTTCTTTCATTCTTAGGGTTCCACCAACAAATTGTTACATGTTATGAAGTAATTATGGTTTTACGAAGTAATTGTAAGGGTTCATAAAACAATTACGGTTTGATGAAATAATTATAAGGGTTTCACGAAGAATTAATATTTCAACGGGGATTGGACAAAAAGTTTAAGTTTTCGTGAACTTAGGTTTCACAAAGAATTAAAAGTTTTTTGTGAACTTAGGGTTTTCACAAAAAAAAAAAAAATATTAATTCTAAAAAGTATTAATTCTTTGTGAAACCCTTATAGGGATTAATAGAGATTAATATTTTTTTAGGGTTTCACTGAATTTAATATCATTGGAAAATAATTTTCCAACCAAATCAAATCACGTGCGAGACATAACTTCTATTTATGAGTGTATTTTTGTCATTTTAGATTTTAGTTAGAAATGAAATTAGATTAATTCCAAAAAAAATTAAATTTATTTGGATCCAAACTTAAAAGGAGGATTCATAGCCCAAATTTGAATATAAATAAAAGGAGTTCATTCAAAAATCCTAGCATGAGCAACACTAATTCTTTTTTATGATAAATATGGAATCTTTAAGGGGTTGTTTACTTTGGTGGTCGAATTGTTTGGATTGATTAAAAAAGTGGGATTGCACTGTTCATGTATTATTAAAAAATGGTAATTTGAGTGTTTTGTATGTAGGTTTAGATGTAGGTTTAATTAAATTTTTGTTTGGTTTGAATGATTGTAAGTGAGTTAAAATGAGTTTGTTTATAAAATCTTGTTTGATATATTAGTTAATATGGGTTAAATTAAGGAAAGGACAATTTTGCCCCCAAACCATATTTTATTAAAATTTACACTTTAGAAATTTGAAAAATGGCAATATATGAATGAATCAAAATATCCCCATGGAAGAAGAGCTTCCATTCGAATAACCCAGATCCCTCTCTCCAACCTCAAACTTCAACCTTCAATTCACTCATCTAAGCAAGATCACAGCTATGGCTACCGGATTTTTCGAGTTTCTTCTTTCCCATCCATGAACTCACGTCCTTGCATTTCCCTCTATCGGCTTCCCATTATGTAAGCTTGCACTTATTTTCCTTTCTTGTAACACAAATATATTTGAATGCTCATGAATTTGTATTTGGGTCTACTTTCGTAGAAACGTTAGTTGAAGGTAGAAATTGGTAGACACTTCTACTCTCCGTGTTGGAATCGAAGTGAATGCGACACTAAGTGAATGTCGACGAGGTAAATAATTGAGCTTAAGTTTTGTTAAAGTTTCCTAATGTCGACGAGGTAAATAATTAGTATTTTCGAGTTCAATATTGTGGAGGCATACTTGCGATTTCATGAGTGATATGGTGGACAAATTAAGTGAATGTGTAAGGATTGTGCATATTCAAGTTTTGCAGGTTTGATTTAGCATTATGTGGTTCAAGTTTAATGTTGAGATGTGTACAATTTGGAAATTGTAGAACCTATAGGCTGTATCTATCTGTTCTTATGAAGAAGTAAATATAATGAGAAGGAAGAATTTTGCGGTTGATTGTGTAGGATGAGTCTAATGTTCATTTTAATCAAGTGTTGTTGTTATTGTCGTGTAGTTCTAGTGCATATCTATACGCGCAAAGTTCAAGCATGTCTGTGCAACCACTGGATACTTTGTTGCGATGTCGGCATATGATTCCGATGCAAGTGTAATTTATAACAGAGCAACTTGCAAAAGAAGCCAAAGCTTGCTACATCCAGTTGATGAAGAAGACAAACCTTTTAAGTACTGTCTCGGAGTGCTTAGTTAGGACTAGGATCCTGATAAGTTGTTCGCTTTCTATAGAAGAAAGTAAGGATCCTAAGTGGGTCATATAGGATCCTGTGTGGGTCAGTTATGAGAGTAGGCAAGCAGCTGTGAGCAGCTATGAGTAGACTTGCTACGTACTTATTAAGTCTGTGTTGTAATAGATAGGGCTATGTAAATCAACATGATTAACAAATGTTCCCTCTTGAGAAGAGGCAGAAAGGATGTAGAAGAATTACACCACCTTCGAACCTCTGTATATTATGCGTTCGTTTGTGCTTACTGTTCTATCTGTATATCTTATGTTTGATGCACATCTTCCATACTTGGTTTTTCAATGAAAGAAAGCTTCCGCAATATAACTCTGATAGTAACCTTCTGATAAGTAACCTTCTAAAAGGTTACTGCTTCAGGACCTAAGCCTTTCGAAAAGAAAAAAGTTTGAAAATACAGTAGGCTTATTCACCCCCCCTCTAAGCCTACTACCACTTGGGACCAACAAGTGGTATCATGGCAGATTGGATGAAACGTCCGATCTAACTGATTAATCCAAATCCCATCATTGAAAACATCTCTCTCTCTCTCTCATATCAAAAATCGGAAAAATCTATTGCCTTCTTTGAAAAGTATGACAGATGTGAAGACAATAGTGACTAAGAAGAAAATTGAAGAGCAGGCTGAGTTGTAGTGTAAAGCTGCTCAGGAGCAGGAAGTTGGTGAACAACAAGCTATGCTCGAGAAACATGCTGCTAAGCCGGAAGCTGTGCATAAGGAACAAGATTCTACTTAATGCAGAGCAGACCAACAAGTGAAACAAGTTGCTGAACATGTAGAGGAAGCTGTTACAAAACAAGCTAGGAGTGTATATCATACTGGAACGTCTAGACGGCAACGATGAGAAATAACCTTGAAATAAAGTGCTGAAGAAGTTAAGCAAATGAGTAAGATGAGAAGGACACTCCATCAAACAGTCTACACTTCAAAAAACAAAAGCAAGAACGAAGCCAACTCTTGAAAAGAGAACAACGATGACAAGGTATCTCTTTCTAAATTTTTGCTCTAAACATATCCTATGACAAGATAGCTTCAAATATCTATATCTAGTTAAAAGTTCAAGTGATCCTGAGAAAGTGACCCCACATCTTAAAGATTTAATCATAAAGTAAGGGGGAACTTATAATACAAATCAAGGTAACTCAGTAGGCAAGGGAGGTAAAACCCTTGATGGAACCCAATAGATATGAGTATGTTGTAAGATGTCTGCAGTAACCTAACATTCTCTGAAGAAACCAAATAGACAACAACAACTCTGAAAGAAAAGAAAATCGTCTACCTTACTGGAATCATGTTTTGTATGATCTATATCTAAAGGAGTTCATACTCCAGAAAGATATAGTAGGTAAACATTTGCACACACCCAATTTGTTTTATCCTATGGTTACTGGCAAAAAATCTTGAAGGAACTATTACTATAGCAATTATCGGTTGTAAGGAAAGTTTGGATTCCTGAGAGAAAACTAA
Organism: Scutellaria baicalensis; assembly: GCA_005771605.1. Classification (NCBI taxonomy): domain Eukaryota; kingdom Viridiplantae; phylum Streptophyta; class Magnoliopsida; order Lamiales; family Lamiaceae; genus Scutellaria; species Scutellaria baicalensis. The sequence continues at coordinate 44,361,427 of CM016723.1, forward strand.
CCTAAAAAGACCCATACTCGTATGGGTACCTATGTAAGAATATTCGTTTTGCAGGTACCTTCGACAAAAGGTTACAAGAAACAACCTTCAGACCTTTAAGCAACCAAGAAGAAGATCTCTAGGCTCAAAAAAGTCCTATGTGAACTAAAACAAGCTTCAAGAAACATATTTGCAAAACCAACAGGAAGCAGACACCAAGAGCAACCCAAACAACAGAAGCAAGATGTGATTGCCACAGGAAGTTGAAAATTCTAAAGGAAGGTCACTTCACCCTAGACAACAGGCTACTGAATCCAGGGGGAAAGCTTTGAGGAAGTGAAGAAATGACAAATGAAGTTCTGACAACAGGACGCTAGATATCAGACTACTGGATACTAGTTCTCTGGATATCAAGACGCTAGATACCAGGTTGCTGGATATTAGGTCTCTGAACACCAGGTCGCTGGATACTAGGATGCTAGATACCAACTTACTGGATGCTAGGTTACTGGACAATCAGAGCACTTATCATCAAGTCACTGGAAAAGAGGTCACTGGTGGGTTACATCTCACCAAATCCAGCGGTTTTCGAAAAACTCTCAGTAACGTGTGCGCATAAAAAGTGGATCACCTTTTTCAGAAGTAGACCACCTTTTTCAGAACCCTAGGATATCAGCCGTGCGATCAGAAATATCTAAGGGTTGAGAATCAGATGTTGACCATATATTCAAGCAATCACCTCATGCAGAGGCAAAAAGCAAAGCTGTGGAAACTGCCAACAACTTTATTGGAAACCGGCGAAACAGTTAATGAGATCTTTGAAGATCTAACCTCAAAACATGGAGTATCTCAAACTCTATATATACATGCATTTCTTACACATATCTCCATTCATATATTCTCTCATATTCTTAAAAGAACATGACAGCTAGACTGTTGGAAACCATTCTCTCAATTCTTTCTTAGCAGCACACTCTCTGCAAATAATCAACCAAGCACCTCTCAAATCACGAAAAATCACTTCTCACGCTTGATTCTTGCTAAGCAAATCTTTCTCAGAAGACTCGATCTTCTAGCTTACTGCCCTCACCTCAAATCCAAAGGACTTGCACCCAAGTTCTTCTCTTCGAGGCCGGAGGATAGAGAGAAGGATCCCTCTCTAGTAACCCTAGAGCTTTAGTTCGATGATGATGTCAAAAAGGGGGAAGAAATTGCGAAGGATCTTGGAAAATCAAAAGTCTTCCAACGGTGGAAGAGAGAAGATTCCAGCCCTTCCATAGGGTGGATTCTCTTCTGCTTAATAGAGAATGAGAAGGAGAGATAGTCAGAGGACTTGGTGAGGTTAGAGGAAGAAAGGCTGCAGTAAGCTACGTCTAAGCTCCTCTGCCACTTCACTTTCCCCTCCGATTGAACCTCCTTTCTATCTCTTCAAGCCTCTTCACCTTTTTCCGCTCATCTACCCAATCAAAGAGAAAAATGAACTGGGAGTAAGAACTTGCACAAAAAGAGGGAAAAACTAGACAGAAGATTAAAGCTAGCAGCAAGCTAAGAAGGAAAGAAAAGAAAGGTAAGAGTTAGAGAAAGAAGAATCAGCCAGAAAAGCAAGATAGATTAATATTTACATTGTACTTTGCTTACTGTGTTGTACTGTAAATGTTATCTATATAAAATATCTTATGTTCTCTAAAACTCACTTCTTATGACCTTTCTTTTTGACTTGTATGTGGTTTAATAAAAGCAGTATGTTCTACGTTTATATATCTTGAATCTGCTTTATATACTTAAATGATTATGATCTTTTGATCTTATCTGCAAAGGTTTTGTCATCATCAAAAAGAGGGAAATTTCTAAGACATATTTAAGTATGTTTTGATGAGACAAATAAGCATAACCTATCTTGTAAGATTACTGTAACGAGGTTACTGGAGGAAGATATGACAGAGAAAGCTTCAAAGGAAGGATACTGCAGATAATGGTAAAAGGAATCTGGTAAACTAAAAAGGATATTGCTCACTGCAGGAAGCTACCTGGAAAAGACCATGCCAAAGCATACTGCAAAACAGCAAGCTACCTAACAGAAAGCCACATGGAAGAGACCATGCCAAAGCATACTGCAATGCAGCAAGCTATAGAAACCTTAAACCACCTGACAGAGTAAGGCTACAAAGCAAACATGTGAAGGAAGCTGAAAGTTACCGGTAGAGAGAAGAGGAATGGAGTCGATCAAATGAAGACACATGGAAAGCAAAAAGTTACCGGTAGAGAGAAGAGGAATGGAGTCGATTAATGCTGGAAACCTACCCACCTTCAACGGGCAGATTTCCTAATCTATAAATAGAAGAAGACTAAAGACTGAAGAGTATAGAGAAGAGGAGAGCGCAAGAGAGAGCGCAGAAAAGAAGGGAAATAGCATATAGAAGAAAAGAGAGAAAAATGGGGGAATAAAGAAGAAGAAAAAGAAGAAGAGAGAAAAATGTGTATAAATGATCAAAAGAAGTGTAGAAAGCTCAAACACTCTAAACTCCAGAAACGCTAGAATACTCAGTCACTCAGTCTTGCAGCAAGCTACAGCAGAGCAACCTGCAAATTAAAGAAGCCAAATCTTGCTGCATCCAGTTGAAAAAGAAGACAAACCTTTTAAGGTCTGTATAGGATCCTGATAAGTTATTCGCTTTCTGTAGAATAAAGTAAGGATCCTAAGTGTGTCAGATAGGATCATGTGTGGGTCAGTTAAGAGAGTAGACAAACAGATATGAGCAGCTATGAGTAGACGTGCTACTTACTTGTTAAGTCTGTGTTGTAATAGATAGGGCTATGTAAATCAACAAGATTAACAAATGTTCCCTCTTGAGAAGAGGTAGAGAGGATGTAGAAGGGTTACTCCACCTTCAAACCTCTGTAAATCTATGCGTTCGTTTGTGTTTACTGTTCTATCTGTATATCTTATGTTAGATGCACATCTTCCATACTTGGTTTTTCAATGAAAGAAAGCTTCCGCAATATAACTCTGATAAGTAACCTCCCAAAAGGTTACTGCTTCAGGACCTAAGCCTTTCGAAAATAAAAAAGTTTGAAAATACAGTATGCTTATTCACCCCCCCCCCCTAAGCCTACTACCACTTAGGACCAACAACATCAATATTAATTCGATGAATCCCATAATAGACAACTCAAAACAATAACATCCACAACTGATTATTCAACATAAAATCAACTCAATCAAAGAAACCAGCTCCTCACCCCTACATGGACAAGATATATATTTTCAAGAATTTATTTTATTGAACAACAATCCTAAAATCAAAGTCAAAGCTGCAACAGAAATCAACCTACAAACAGAAAATCAAACGGGGAAAAATCGAAACTAAAAAACATTTCAATCTCACGATTACAAACCAAATGTACAATCATCTCATGCCACCGCAAAACAATATACAAAAAAAATAACATAAACTCCCACTGATAAAAAAAATCAAACATGATGCTCCAGTGTCTTCGTAATGCCTTTTGCTATGTTATATACAACAATTGCGTTTATGCCGTCAAATAAGGAGACCTTAGAAACCACGATACTCTAAAAGAACTTTGAAGTATGAGATGAATCGGTAATTCACTCTCAAAAATGGAATTCGCAATAAGGACGTGTTTGGAAACCTAGAAAAATCCGAATTTGACATAAGAACTCAGATATCCAGCTCCAATTACCGCTCTCTCCACCGGAAATTCAGGCCAGACATCAACCATTTGGCCATAACATATGTTAGAACATATTTAAGAATGTTTTGATGAGACAAAACCTTAGAAAAGTAACCCTCACTCTATAAGCATAACCTACCTCAAAAGGTTAGTGCAAAAAAGGTTATGTAGGAAGATACGTCAGAGAATGTGTTAAAGGAAGGACACTGAAGAGAATGGTGAAAGGAATCTGGTAGACTAAAAAGGATACTACTTACTGCAGGAAGCTACCTGGAAGAGACCGTACCAGAGCATACTGCAAAGCAGCAAGTTACCGAAGATTCAATCTACCTGATAGGAAGCTACCTGGAAGAGACCATGCCAAAGCATACTACAAAGCAGCAAGCTACAGAAGCCTCAAGCTACCTGACAGAGCAAAGCCACGTTAGGAAGCTCCAAAGCAAGCACGAGGAGGAAGCTACAAAGTAGGCATGGGAAGAAAGTCAAAAGTTACCGGAAGAGAGAAGAAGAAAGAAGCCAATCAAATGAAGACACGTGGAAAACAAAAGCTAGCGTGTATCAGAAGAAGAACGACGCATTTAATGATGGAAACCTACCCACCTTCAACGTTCAGATTTCCTAATCTATAAATAGAAGAAGATTAAAGACTGAAACAGAGGGCAAAGAGAAGAGAGCGCAGAAAAAAAGAAAAGAGAACAAAGCGCAAGAGAGAGCGTAGAAAAGAGGGGGAAGAGCATAGAGAAGAAAAGAAAGCATAGCGGGGGAATAAAGAAGAAGAAAAAGAAGAAGAGAGAAAAGAGTGTACAAAAGATCAAAAGAAAAGTAATAAGCTTAAACACTCTACACCCCAGAAACGCTAGAATATTCAGTCACTCAGTCCAGCAGCAAGCTACAGCTGAGCTACCTGCAAAAAAAGCCAAAGCTTGTTGCATCCAGTTGAAGAAGAAGACAAACCTTTGAAGGACTGTCTGGGAGTGCTTAGTTAGGACTAGGATCCTGATAAGATGTTCGTTTTCTGTAGAAGAAAGTAAGGATCCTGAGTGGGTCGGGTAGGATCCTGTGTGGGTCAGTTAGGAGAGTAGGCAAGCAGCTGTGAGCAACTATGTGTATGCTTGCTACTTACTTGTTAAGTCTGTGTTGTAATAGATAGGACTATGTAAATCAACAAAATTAACAAATGTTCCCTCTTGAGAAGAGACAGAGAGGATGTAGAAGGGTTACTCCACCTTCGAACCTATGTATATCTATGCGTTTATCTGTGCTTACTGTTCTATCTGCATATCTTATATTAGATGCATGTCTTTCATACTTGGTCTTTCAATTAGAGAAAGCTTCTACAATTAACTCTGATAAGTAACCTCCTAAAAGGTTACTGCCTCTAGACCTAAGCCTTCTGAAGACAAGAAAAGTTTGAAAATACAGTAAGCTTATTCAACCCTCCCCTAAGACTACTACCACTTGGGACCAACATCATAGATAAAGTATGGAAATCAAGAAATTCAAAGAATCGGCCAAAGAATGGATCAAAGGAATGATAAAGGATTAATTGAAGACAATAACTTTGAAGAACTTTGAAGTATGAGATGAAGAATCTGACTTTGAAGAACTTTGAACTTTGAAGTATGAGATGAAGTATGAGATAAATGATAAATTGAAGGATCAAAGGAATGATAAAAATCATATCGGAGTTCGATCGATTCTATCCTATGAGGGTCTCACGTGTTACCTGAAATAGATGGAGGATTTGACTTCCGGATGGAGGCGCTGCCGTCAATCATCGAGCCGCAGCAGCTTGGGGCTTAATCGACGAAGGCCTCCGCTGCAAGCTGATAGATCGACAAAGGGGGGAGAGGGTTAGGGTTGGGTGTGAAAGGTGTATATATGTAGTGGCAAATCTGTAATTAATTGAAGTACAAGGGCATAAAAATACTTTTATTATGAATAGTAAGGGAAGCAGTGTAATTTTACGCTTGGTATTGTAGGATTTGGACTAAACCCACCAAAATAGATGGGTTTAGAATTCGACCCTTAACATAACCCAATCACGTGGTTAATGCGGCCCAAACCTATAACAATTTTATAAACCCGGGTCTAGAACCATCAAAGTAAACATGGGTTTAGGCTGTTTTATAAACCCAAACCAACCCAAACCCACAAAGTAAACACACCTAATAGGTTTTTCAAGCTAGACACTAATCTTTTATGGTACTCTTTTGTGGTAACTTTGTCATCTCATTTGATGGTTATAAATTAGACGACAATCGTTAGAATTATTATAAATTTATTTATTAATTTTTCCAAGTTTGATAGTATATCAATATAGCGATGTGAAATAGTATTTAATCATCTTGCTTTGATTGGGTGCTAAAATGAATGCTAATTATTAAAAACAATTATTGCTGATGATACTACGATTTTTGAATGAACTCTTTTTATTGGGAAAAAATCAATTTTAGTCCACTTAAAAAACTACTGTCCAATATTCGTCCACTATGGAGGCGGTTTTCAATTTTAGTCTAATTAAGCCAAAATTCGTCACTATTTGGTCTGTTCTTCACTCGAAAACCACTCTCGCCGGCAATTGTAATACAATCACCCCCAATTTTAAATTTTGCCCCACTCGCGCTTATGTGGCACATTTTATCACACGTGGCGTGTTTAAAGGTGTACTTAATATCCACATTGGATTAAATATTAATTAATTACATACATAAATATATATTTACAGATTGGTCCCTAGAATTAATCCAATTCTCAAAATCAAACCCAGCCCCCTCTCCCCTACCTCTTATTCACGCCGACCGCCACCACTGCAGGAGACGGACCCGCCGCCGGCGACAACACACATACTTATCTCTCCATTCCGGTAGTGTTTCTTCCAAATGTATCCCAAATTCTTTTTTTGAATTTTATGCTTAATTATTCGCAATTATCTCTTATTTCTGATTTCCAATTACAATATCATTCACAATCAGAATTGAGAGGATATATTGAAACAAAATGGGGGAGAATTTGCCTAGGGGAACTCTTAGTCACGACGACGTTAAAATGATGACAATCATACAACTCTCTCTCTCTCATTCCCGCCGCCACCGTCGCGTAGAAATTGACAAGAGCCTCTTCTTCAATCAACCCTTTTTCGGGAGGGATGGCAAGAGTCTCTTCTTCACCGGCTGCGAGAGGCGAGAGCGGTGGGGGCGAGGGATGGCGGTGGCAAGGGATAGTGACGGGGCAGTGGTGGTAGATTTCTTCTTCTCCGGCAAAGGATGACGGCGGTGCAGATCCCCTTTTCACAAACAAATTTCTTTTTGTTTTTTTTTAAGATTTATGATTTAGTTTTTTTTTCTTAAAATTCAATTTGTTTTTTTACTTTATTAATTAGGAAGAAATATAATGTGGAATTAAGACTATATCAAAAAAATATTCCACATGGGTATATAATTCCACATCAGCATGACTTGTCGAAAAAATGGAATTGGGAGCGATTGAGATGCAATCACCAGATTCCAACAGACAATGGACCAAATAGTGACGATTTTTGGCTTAATTAGATTAAAATTGAAACCGCTTCCATAGTGGACGAAAATTGGACAGTAACTTCTTAAGTGGACTAATTGAATTTTTCCTCTTTTTATATGGGCTCTGGAGCCTTCTTTTAGTTTGTCTCCAAATAAATGCTATTTTTTGTTGTAGAAATTAATCTAACTTATTTTTCTAATTAAAATATAAAATGACAAAAATATCCTCATAAATAGAGGGTCTGTTGTACATGATTTGATATTGTCCGGAAAATTAATTTGCAACTCATACAAAGGTTAGATGGCTAATGGTAACAAAAAAAGTTTAGATGGTTAAGTGTAAAAAGAGGTATATTTTAGATGATTATTTGTAATTAACCCTATAATTTTTTAGATAATTGGAAATTTGGAATATAAATTTATAGATATGTGAAACAAACAAATAGCCTATACTCAAATATAAAATTCTTTATCCAATCTGTTGAAAACGGTTAAGTATGTTTTGATGAGACAAAACCTTAAAAAAGTAACTCTAAAGCATAACCAATCTTAGGAGAGGTTACTGCGACAGAGTTATTACAGAAAGAAAGCACAGAGAAAGTGTTAAATGAAGGATACTGAAGAGAATAGTGAAAAGAATAGGGTGAACTAATTAGGATACTGATGACTGCAGGAAGCTACTGGAAGAGAACTTGGTGAAGCAAAAAAGTAGCAAGCCACCAGATAGGAAGCTACCTGAGAGACCATGCCAAAAGCATACTGCAGGGTAACATGCTACAGAAGCCTCAAAGCCACCTGAAAGAGCAAGCCAGAGAATTATGCTCTAGAGTGAAGCACGAGGAGGAAGCTACAAAGCAGGCATGGGAAGAAAGTCAAAAGTTACCGGTAGAAAGAAGAAGTTACCGGTAGAGAGAAGAGAAGAGGAGTCAACCAGAATAAAGACACGTGGAAAGCGAAAAGCTAGCGTGTGTTAGGAGTGCAGTACATTAGTAGATTAGGAAGTTTACCTACCTTCAATGGGCAAATTTCCAAATCTATAAATAAGAAGAAGATTGACAAAAAGAAGAGGAGAGAGAGTGTGCAAGAGAAAAGAGAGAAGCGAGCACAACATAATTTACAAGCTCGTAGAGAGAAGTGCAAAAGAAAAGAGAAGAACTCAACAGAGAGAAAGCTCAAAAAAGAAAGCGCAAAAGAGAGTGGGAAGATTAAACAGAAGACAAGAGTGTAAAAAAAATAAGAAAAAGAGAAGAAAAGCTCAAACACTCAATCCCCTGAGACGCATGCTTAGTCAGTTAGTCCGGCAGCAAGCTTTAGCAGATCAACCTGCAAAAGAAGTCTAAGCTTGCTGCCACCAGTTGAAGAAAAAAGAAGATAATCCTTTTAAGGATTGTCTTGGAGTGCTTAGTGCGAGGAGCGAGTCCTGCTAAGCTTTCCACTTTCTGAAGAATAAAGTGAGGACCCTAGGTGGGTAGAATAAGATTTTGTGTGGGTCAGTGAGGAGAGTAGGCAAGCAGCTGTGTGAAGGTTTGCTACTTACTTGTTAAGTGAGGGTTGTAATAGATAGGGCTATGTAAATCAACTAGCTTAAGAAATGTTCCCACTTGAGAAGAGGCAGAGAGGATGTAGAAGGATTACTCCACCTTTGAACATCTGTATATCAATGCGTCAACCTATGCTTACTGATCTATATGCACATCCTATGTTAGATGATTGTCTTGCATAATTGGTCTTTACAGGAGAGGATGCTTCCACAATAAACTCTGATCAGTAACCTCTTAAAAGGTTTCTGACTTCCTACCAAAGCCTCCTGAAAAGAAGAAAAGTTTGAAATCGGAATAGGCTTATTAAGCCCCTTCCCCTCCCCCCCCTCCCTCTAAGCCTACTACCACACTTATTTGGGATCAATAAGTGGTATCACGACAGGTGGATAAATCATCCAACGTGTATTATCTGATACCAACAAGTGGTATCAGAGCAAGGTTGGATGATTTGCAAAAGATCTAATCGATCTATCTAGATCTCATCTGTGAAAAATCTCTCTCTAAGAAAATCTCTCTCTCTCTCTCTCTCCTCCCCCCCCCCCTCACATCATAGATCAGAAAAATCTCTTGCTTTCATTGAAGGATATGATTGATGTGAAGACAACAAGCAGCTAAGAAGGATATAGAGAATCAAGTTGAGTTGTGTAGAAAAGCTGTTCAGAAGAAGGAAGCTGGTGAACAGCAAGCTACTCGAGGATCAGACTACGAAGAAGGAACCTGTGCACAAGAAGCAAATTTCTACCTACACGGAGCAGATCAACAAGAAAGACATGTTGTTGAGCATGAAGAGGAAGCTGACACAAAGCGAAGCTAGGAAGAATGGACCATACTGGAGCTTCAAGTCTACAACAACAAGCAAGCAAGCAACCGTGGAGGAAGATGCAGAGGATGTCAAACAAAGGAGTAAGAAGAGAAGCTCACTCCATCAACCAGATCACCCTCAAGACGGAAGCAAGAGATGAAAGAGGATCTACTCTTTCTAATGATGACCAGGTACCTCGTTCTAATTTGCTCTTTTATTTTTGCTCTTGCTCACTTTTATCCTGTCAAAGAACTCAAGTGATCACATGAGAACCAATGTTCAAGAAAGCCAAGTAAAAGAATCTTCAGAAGACTGAAGACAACAGGCTTGAAAGACACTGGTCACTTGATTTGAAAATGAGAAGGGAAGCTTGTACGTTTATTTCCAAATAAGTACGCTTCACCTAATCATGCAAACCTCAAGGATTGCCTAAAATAATACTGAAAGTGACCCTACATCTTAAAAGAGAGAATCATAAAGTAAGGGGGAACTTCTAGTACAAATCAAGGTAATTCAGAGGTAAAAGAGCCAAATCCTTGGAGAAACCCATACACGGGTATGTTGAAAAATGTCTGCAAAAAAAAAAAAAAAACTGACATTCCCTGGGGAACCAAGCAGAATAGCAACTCCAAATGGAAAGGAATTTGTCCACCTTACTGGTATTATGTTTTATCTTATCTACATCTAAAGGAGTTCATTCTCCAGAAAAGATACAGTAAGTTAACACCTGCACACACCTTCTTTTTTGCTACTATCGAAAGTCTTACAGGAATCAAACTTTCCCTACAGCAACTATGGGCTGTAAGGAAAAGGTAAGTTCCTGTAAGAAGACTAACTCAGAAGGACTCATATGTATATGAGTACCAATACAATAATAACTTTACTGTAGGTACCCCAAACAAACAGGCAACGAAATTAAGGGGGAACTTTTGACGACATGACAAAGCTCTGATTATAGTACGCTAGACACCAGGTTGCTGGATACTAGGTTGCTGGATAACAGGATACTGAAAATCAGGACGCTAGACACCAGATGGATGGATAATAGGTCGCTGAATATCAGGTCGCTGCACACCAGAACGCTAGACACCGAGCTACTGGATACTAGGTCACTAGACATCAGAGTACTTATCATCAAGTCATTAGATAAGGTGAAAAGATTCCTTGATATCAAGGAACAAGATAAAGTTCTGACAATAGAACGCTAGACACCAGGACATTGGATACTAGATCGCTGGATAACAGGACACTGTTTATCAGGAAGTTAGATACCAGGCTAACTGGATATTAGGTCGCTGGATAACAGGACGCTAGATATCAGGATGCTAGATACCAGGTTGCTGGACACTAGATCGCTGAACACTAGGTCGCTGGGTACAAGGATGCTAAACACCAGGATGTTGGACACTAGATCGCTAAACACCAGGTTACTGTAAACCAGGATGCTAGACACCAATATACTGGATTCTAGGTTACTAGACATCAGGACTTATCATCAAGTTACTAGATAAAGGGATCACTTGTAGGTTACAACTCTCAAATCAGAGCAGTTACTGAAGATTTATTTTGGTAACGTGTGCGCATAAAAAGTGGATCCCTTTCCAGAAATAGACCACCTTTTCAGAATCCTACAAAAATTTCAGCCGTTTGATCAGAAGAATTTAAGGGTGGAGAACCAGGTATTGACCACACACTTCAGGAAAAAAGAAATAAAGCTGTGGAAACTGTCAACACCTTTATTGGAAACCGGTGAAGCAGTTAATGAGATCCTTAAAGATCTAAACTGCAACAGGGAGTATCTCAACTCTATAAATACATGAACTCCTTATTCTTCTTTAAAGCATACAGATATCCTCTCTCTCTTATCCGTATGTACATCATGGCACCCGATTGCTGGAAATCATTCTCTCTATTCCCTCCTCACTGTACATTCTCTGCAAATAATCAACTAAGCACCTCTCGAATCACCATAAATCACATCTCACGCTTGACACTTGCTAAGCAAGCCTTTCTTAGAAGATTTGATCTTCTAGCTTTCAGCCTTATCTCACTTCCCAAGAACTTGCACCCAAGTTTCTCTTCTCGAGGCAGGAGGATAGAGCTAAGGATCCCTCTCCAGCACCCCCAGAGCGTCAGCTCATATTGATGATGCAAAAAAGGGGGAAAAAACTGCGAAGGGTCATGGAAGATCAAAAGACTTCCAGAGGTGGGGGAAAAGAGATTCCAACTCTTCTATGAGGTGGATTCTCTTCTGCATGCGAAAGAGTTAGAAGGAGGGACAGTTGGAGGAGTCGGTGGAGATTGAAGGAGAAGGAAAGACAGCAGCAAGCTACTGCGTCGTTTGAACTTCTCTGCTTCTTCACGTTCCCCTCCAAACAAATTCCTTCTCTCTCTCGCATCGCCTATCACACCTTTTTCAACTCTCATCTCTAGCCAAAGAAAAGAATCTACTGGGAGTAGGTTCCTGCATCAAGTGAAGAAGAAGGAAAGTAGAAAGAGAAAGAAGCCAACAACAAGCAAGAGGGAAAAAGACAGAAAGGAAATAGCAAAAAGAAAGAAGAATTAGTCTAGATAGGATGTTTATAGTACTCTGCTTACTGCGTTGTATCGTAAATGTGTTATCTAAATAAAAATTTTATATTCTTCAAAAGCTCATTCCTTGTGCCCTTTCTTTTTGACTTACATGTGATTTGATGAAAATCAATATGCGCTTATATTTATATATCATATGTCTGCTTTTAGTGCTTGAGTGATTATGTTCTTTTGATCTTCTGCAAAGGTTTTGTCATCATCAAAAAGGGGAAATTGTTGAAAATGGTTAAGTATGTTTTGATGACACAAAACCTTAAGAAAGTAACTCTAAAGCATAACAAATCTTAGGAGAGGTTACTGCGACAGAGTTACTGCAGAAAGAAAAAGAACAGAGAAAGTGTCAAATGAAGGATACTGAAGAGAATGGTGAAAAGAATCGGGTGAACTAATTAGGATACTGATGACTGCAGGAAGCTACTAGAAGAGAACTTGGTGAAGTAGAAAAGCAGCAACCAACCAGACAGGAAGCGACCTGAGAGACCATGCCAAAAGCATATTGCAGGGCAGCATGCTACAGAAGCCTCAAAGCAACCTGAAGGAGCAAGCCAGAGAAGGAAGCTCCAGAGTGAAGCACGAGGAGGAAGCTACAAAGCAGGCATGGGAAGAAAGTCAAAAGTTACCGGTAGAAAGAAGAAGTTACCAGTACAGAGAAGAGAAGATGAGCTAACCAAAAGAAAGACATGTGGAAAGTGAAAAATTGGCGTGTGTCAGGAGTGCAGTACATTTATAGATTAGGAAGTCTACCTACCTTCAACGGGTAAATTTCTGAATCTATAAATAAAAAGAAGACTGACAAAAAGAAGAGGAGAGAGAGCGTGCAAGAGAAAAGACAAAAGCGAGCACAACAGAATTTACAAGCTCGTAGAGAGAAGCGCAAAAGAAAAGAGAAGGGTTCAACAGAGAGAAGACTCAAAAGAAGAAAGCGCAAAAGAGAGGGGGAAGATTAAACAGAAGAAAAGAGTGTTAAAAAGAGAAGAAAAAAAGAAGAAAAGCTCAAACACTCAATCCCCTGAGACGCATTCTCAGTCTGTTAGTCCGGCAACAAGCTTCAGCAGATCAACCTGTAAAAGAAGTCTAAGCTTGTTGCCACCAGTTGAATAAAAAAGAAGATAATCATTTTAAGGACTGTCTTGGAGTACTTAGTGCGAGGAGCGAGTCCTGCTAAGCTTTCCACTTTTTGAAGAAAAAAGTGAGGACCCTGGGTGAGTAGAATAGGATCATGTGTGGGTCAGTGACGAGAGTAGGCAAGTAGCTATGTGAAGGCCTGCAATTTACTTGTTAAGTGAGGGTTGTAATAGATAGGGCTATGTAAATCAAGTAGCTTAAGAAATGTTCCCACTTGAGAAGAGGCAGAGAGGATGTAGAAGGATTACTGCACATTCGAACCTCTGTATATTCGTGCGTCTACCTATGCTTACTGATCCATATGCACATCCTATGTTAAATGCATGTCCTGCATAATTGGTCTTTACAGTAGAGGAAGCTTCCGCAATAAACTCTGATCAGTAACCTCTCAAAAGGTTACTGACTTCCTACCAAAGCCTCCTGAAAAGAAGAAAAGTTTGAAATCGGAATAAGCTTATTCACCCGCCCCCCTCTAAGCCTACTACCACACTTATTTGGGACCTCCTACCAAAACCTCCTGAAAAGAAGAAAAGTTTGAAATCGGAATAGGCTTATTCACCCCCTCTAAGCCTACTACCACACTTATTTGGGACTAACACAATCAATATAAGTAACTTAATTACTCTAAATCCAATATAAAGATACGAGAAGGTTTCCTGTGTAACTGGTGTACGAGGTCATCCTGGTCACATATCCTTTTTTCTTTTCAAGAATGAATTTTTGTTTTAAATGTGACTTTATGTTATGTTAGTCAAACATTTACGTTATGTTTAGTCATATCATTATATTATATTAATCATACCTTCATTTCCAAATTTTATACGTACCCTTAGTTCAATACTTATAACTCAAAAATAAGAAAAAACTAATATCCTTTATGCTAATTAAGGTATGTTATATTAATCATACTTTTATATTATAATAGTAGCGTACCCGTGCATTGCAAAGTATGTGAGATATATATATATATATACATTTTTTTTATAATTATTCACAATTATAATACCATGTACAATGTGATTATTATTATTTTAATATAAATATATGAATGCTTTTAATATTTATAATAGTACAAAGCGATGTATTTTAAGCTTAAATTTATGTCATTAAAAATAATTATATTCGAAAATATTAGATATGAAATACATAAATTAATAGACTACTATATGGATTAAACATACAAATTGGGAAGTCCATATTCAAAATATAAGATAAATAAAAATGATTAATTTGGCCAAACCTGTGGACCCATTAAGTACTTTAAATTTTCAATAAATTAAATTTAGTGCCACAAAAGAGAAAAAAAAGTATGTTATGTACAGATATATTCAAAAATTGTAACACACACATATAGAAACTATAATGTAATGAAATATTAATTCGTTCAATGACACATAATTCATTTATTCTAAATTGAATAAAATATTATATCAGCTATCAAGTATATAAAAATCTCTCTTACCTTTTATTTAAATAAAATAATCCAAAATTGAATTTGATCTAGTATTTTCAATAAAATTATTATAAATAATAATGATAAGACTGAAATCTCTATCTATTTGTTTATATAATTATTATTGAGAATTGAACTAAAGCAAGCGTTCAACCAACTTGAAATAACACAAAAAGGTCAAACACGTCAACGTAATACTCCCTCCATCCCACAAAAATAGACTTATTTTTGTTTTTACAAAGATTAAGAAAATATTTGAAATTTCAATTATGCCCTTGTTTTTCATTATTTTAGCATTCAATGAAACTTTTTTGTTTTTTGTTTCAAAAAGTTCATATGGTGTTGAAGTGTGGTGATTTAATATACATCTATCTATATATAAAAGGAGGACAGTTGACAAAATTTACAATTTTGTCACTTTCCCTCCTAAAAATGTGAAATCAAGATTTTAGTTAATAAAAAAATTGTAAAAACTATTAGTATTTTCAAGGGAATTAATTATGTTATGTTGTAATATTTTCAATTAACTTATTATTATTATTATTATTATTATTATTATTATTATTATTATTATTATTATTATTATTATTATTATTATTATTATTATTATTATTATTATTATTATTATTATTATTATTATTATTATTATTATTATTATTATTATTATTATGATCATCATCATCATCATCATCATCATCATCGTCGTCGTCGTCATCATCATCATTATTATTATTATTTGTTGTTGTTGATAAATAATGTTTAATATTGTTGAACAATAATTTAATTCTTTTGTGTTAACTATCATTACTTAATGTCTTTTATTCACATTCTCATTTAAAATTAAAGAAATTAATTTTGAAAAAATTGTTGTATATAAGTAAATATTTCAAAATTTATATTGTTGATTGATCAATTTTGGTCAATTCCAAAAATCATTAGCTTATCAAATTATTTATTAAACTAAGAAAAATATTCAACAAAAGATAAAATAAAATAGAATGTAAGTTTTCAAAATATTAAATTTCTTTTTTTTTTTTGCTAACTTTAATTACTTAATGTTTATAATGATTCATATTATCAGTTTTAAAGTTAAATATATTCTAAAATATTTTTTGTAATTATGAGTATGTTGTATATAAATAAATATTTCAAGACTTATATTGTTAATTTGTCACTTTTAACTAATTACGAAAATCATTGACTTATTAAATTATCTATATCAAGCCATGAAAAAAATTCTAAGAAAAAGAAAAACAAATAGAATGTAAGCTTTCAAGTTGTTAATCTTTTTTTTTCTTTGTTAACTAAAGTTACTTAATGTTTATAATTATTCATATTATCAATTTTAAAGTTAAAATAAATTTTAAGATAGTTTCTGTAATTATGATAAATTTTGTACATAAATAAAGATTCAAAATTTATACTGTTAAATGGTCATTTTTAACCTACTTCATCACTGACTTATCAAATTATCTATCGAGCCAACGACCATAATTTTTTTTCAAAAAACAAATAAATAAAATATAAGCTTTCAATTTCATTTTTTAGATTATTTATAATTTTGTATTCCAACCTTTTAATATTGTCAAATATAATGTAGAAAAACATATATAATTTGTGTTATTAGAATTTAAAATAACACGTCCCAAGAAAACAAATGCACAGGGAAGTTTGAGAAACACACGAGAGATCGGGCCAACCAAATTCTACTTTCTTCAACTAAAACTCTACTTTACCCAATAATTATTTTTCAATAATAAAATATAACTTTAAAAATTAATAAATATATGATAAATATATTTCTATATCATACAGCATTTGGAATAATGAAGATATATAAATAACTTTTAATATAACTATCAGAATAAATAATAAACCGCGCATCGCACGGGTGAAATACTAGTTTAATTAAAGACATATATGAAATTACAAATTAAAAACATATTAATATAATAACAAACCTATCTTTGTGGGATGAACGATAATACTAAACAAACTTATCTTCGTGTATGAATGGAGTGTAATAAAAGTTTGTTTGTTTGTACATATTTTCTGAAATTCATCTATAATGTTTAATTTGTATAACAGATTAGTTACTATCATTTTTATATCACTTTTGCAATATTTTTAAGTGTAATTTTAATTACTTTGAAAACATTTTTGGATAGAAGAAAGAAAAATGGAAAAAGAAGTAACAAGTGAGAGAAGAAGAGATAATAACACAGAGAATGAAAAAGTGGAGAACAAAGCGATGAGAAGAAGGTAAAAAAAAGAATCACAGTCATTCGATAACAAAGAAGAAGAGAAAAGAAGAAGAGGAAGAAAAAGGAAGAAGTTCAGCATCGTGAAGAAGAAGAAGGGAATGGGTTTTTAAAGAATGAAAAATATAAAAATAAGGCAAAAACATTTATGCACCGGATCTGTGCAATCGGGTCGACCCGTTCACGCACCTAAAATGCGCTTCCAGGTGCCTCCCACGGGCCTGAACACTTGCGCTGAAGCTCACCCAAAATTCGCTCCAATAGACCAACATTTGTGTATAGTTAGACCAACCTTTTGTGTTATGTTAAACATACCTTATGTAGGTAGGTCTAACTATATACAAATGTATGTCTAACTATATACAAAGATATGTCTAACATATACAAAGGTATGTCTAAGTATACATAAAGGTATGTCTAACACAACGTAAATGTATGTCTAACATAACGCAGTGGTATGTGCCAAAATTCAAAAATCAAGCCCAAAAAAGACAAGGTATGAAATCTGGGCAGTATGATATGTTTAACATAGCTTAAAGGTATGTTTAACATAACGTAAATGTATGTCTAACACAACGTAAATGTATGTCTAACATAACGTAGTGGTATGTGCCAAAATTCAAAAATCAAACCCAAAAAATACAAGGTATGAAATCTGGGCAGTATGATATGTTTAACATGGCTTAAAAGTATGTCTAACATAACGTAAAGGTATGTCTGACTGTTGGTATGTGAATTTTTTCATAATCATGTGTGAAAAGAAAAAAAAAAAAAAAAAGAGGCGGTCCCCCCTGAACCGGATCCAACCAAAGATTCATACATCTGATTCACAAGATTCATACACCTGATTCACAAGAGACTTACTCTAAAAATAATGGGTAGGCGGGCGGAGCAGGTACGTATCTTAGGACGTATACCTCGGGGTACATAGTACTTCTCATGGTAGAAATGTTCATTATGGTGGTATGAGTATCATTAATAATGATAAGAATGTGTGATATGATGATAAAAGTTGGTAAAGAGGTAAACTATGTTGGTACGGACAACATGGGGTCAATTTCATTGGTCCAAAGATATTCTCTTGTCAAAAATTGAATAGTTTCTAACTCTTACTTAAAAATAATTGTTTCTTTCTATAACGACTACTTATAATTGCATACTTACCGACAAAATGGAATCCCTTGCAAGCATAACTCAGGTTTTAAATGCATGATATTATTTATGAATCTATTTTTATGAGAGGGGTAAATTCAAAACCATAGGCCTACAAAATAAAGATTGAACTTATAAAATTGTTTTGAATCAGGAATAATGAAAGTGTATCATATAAATACATTGCTAAAACTTATATAATTTTTTGTAATTAATTAGTTATGAATTAGGGGTTGAAGCATATTCTTTGATAGATAAATTCTCCTATACACTAGGTGTACGAATCTGAATTAGTGCAATTGGGCGATCTAACCCGAATCCATGTTTCTGGGTTTTCCTTTTTTTTCTTCGCTTCAAGCTTGTTGTAAGGATGTGACCTTTATGTTATAAGTGTGACATTTACATATAAATGTTATGACTTTTATATATTTCAGTAACTTAGAAAAAAATAAAGATTTTCGAGTTTTCTTGCTTCAGGTTGAGATCTTTATGTTGTATCTTTGTGACCTTTATGTTGTTTCCTGTGAGTCTGTAACCTTCATGTATAAATATTACGACCTTTATGATCCATAACTTGGAAAAAATAAAGATTTTCAGAAAATTTTCAGCACATTTTTAAGATCAAACATACCTTATGTGATATTACGCATACATTTATGTGATATTAGTGGGTCCTTTTGTAGTACACCGGGTGTATTAATACACCAGACTCTTCATCATTTTCAGTCATTAGATCTGAGATCATAGTTGACTTTGACTTTAATGATCTCAAATCTGATGGTTGAAAATGAGTGGAGACTCTAGGTGTATTAATACACCTAGTGTATTATAGAACTACCCGATATTAGTTGTACATTTATATATTACATAAATGTGCAACTAATATCACATAAATGTGTAACTAATATTACATAAAAGTGCAATGAATATTTGATAAAGTAAATATGTACAAATTTTGTTAAAATTCTTCCTTTTTTTTCTAAGTTAGAATATATAAAGATCACACTTATATGATATAAAGATCATACCCATATAATATAAAGGTAATAGTTTGAAACGAGAAAATAAAATAAAAAAAATGAAAAAAAATAATACACGGATCTAAATCGATGGACCAATTTGAATTGTACGTGCACTTGATGCATGACAAACTCTCTTTGATATTCAGCTGGAATTTCCCTTTTGCACATGTTTTGCTTATTGTTTAATAGGCGGTCAAAATGTCAAGCTCAACTACTAAAGCACTTTCAATTAATTCCAATATTTTTGAATTGAACTCAAGAACCTTGATATAAACTATTATTGAATTTTTGATGCAACCAAATAAAGTAGTGGAAGGAACTATCACAATCTGTAATATAAATATTTCTTTATTCGCGTAGTTAGACTTTATTCTTTATAATTTATATGAACATAATTACTCCTTTTAACTTTAATTGTCTAATCTAGTTGCAGATATGAAATGAAACAAACACCCTGAAAAGACAAACATATAATTGAAAATGTCAAAGGAAGTTCATCAAAAAACTAAAATAGAAGTGACTATTTTACAAATTTAATTTCATGATGAAATGAGTACAATTGACAACTAATAAATTGTAGAGTATAATGTGTGAAAATAAATTGAAATTGTAAATAATAAAACAATATACATAAATATGGTCATCTCATATGTATATTAATTTTGCACTGACAGTCTATATGGTAAAGTTAATAGCTAACAATAATATATGTTTCTGAACTCTATATTTGCATATTATTTATATATATTGTACTTATATTTTACAAATTGCTTTAGAATTCGTCAAGAACATGAGTAATTTTCATCAAGTTCAAGTCTTTTTTTGCTTGTAATTCTAAATAGTTTTCAATTTCTAGAATATCAATATTTTGTTTATGCTACTCCCTTTTTGGGACTTGTTTTCTATTTTGAATTCTATGACATTATTTTTTTAATCTTACCTATAATTATGCCTATCTTATTTATAATTTTTGAATATTTTAGTGATGACAATTCATTTATTCAATTGTGGAAAGTGGTAGTTATCATTCCAATTATTTTAAATAATTCAAGAATTAAATAATATAAAATTGCCTTAAAATATTATTTACTATGTTAGTGATAGGGCCACTATTTATTCTTTTTTCCTCATATAGTACTGGGTTAGAATTCTTCTCATAATAGATTTCGCTTTATATATGTCGGAAAGAGTGATGGAAATATAATAAATTTGGTCAATGTTGGCCATTATAAATATAAAAACCATCTTACCTTTTTTAGTAGGTCTTTTGTGAATCAGGTGCATGGATCTAAGATCCATGCATTCGAGTAGGGAGATCGTATCTTTTTTTTTTTTTTCCGCACATGATTTTTTTAAAAATCACATACCAATAGGTTATATTAGACATACTTTTACGTTATGTTAGACATACCTTTAAGC
This sequence comes from Scutellaria baicalensis, assembly GCA_005771605.1. NCBI lineage: Eukaryota > Viridiplantae > Streptophyta > Magnoliopsida > Lamiales > Lamiaceae > Scutellaria > Scutellaria baicalensis. Next base: position 44,381,987 of record CM016723.1, read on the forward strand.
TATGTTAAACATATCAGTTCTGCCCAAATTTCATGTCTTGTCTTTTTTTGGCTTGATTTTTGAATTTTGACACATACCACTATGTTATGTTAGACATATCTTTATGTTGTGTTAGACATATCTTTATGTATACTTAGACATACCTTTGTATATGTTAGACATATCTTTGTATATAGTTAAACATACCTTTATATATGTTAGACATACCTTTGTATATAGTTAGACCTACCTATACATGGTTGGTCTATCTATACACAAATGTTGGTTTAACTATACACAAAGGTTAGTCTATTGGAGCGAATTTTTGGTGAGCTTCAGCACAAGTGTTCAGGCGCGTGGGAGCTCGTGCAGGCGCGTGGGAGGAGCGTGCAAACGCGTTTTGGGCGCGTGAACGGGTCGACCCGACCGATGCATAAAAGTTTTTGCCTACCTTTTTAGAATGACTTGTATGAGACAATTCATTTATCTGCTCACGGGTGAGATTAGGGGTGTGAATACGGGCCGGCGAGGCGGGCGGGCCGGCCCACAACCCACCATAACCCTCCATTTGGCGGGGCAGGGCGGGCTTTTCTAATGGCGGGCCTCAAAATCTCAATCCAACCCAACCTGTCGGTGGGTCGTGAGTTAGTAATTATTATCATTTAATTAGACATCATCATTACTCTCTGTCCCTTCAATGACATTATTATTTTCTCTCCCGAAGACCATCTCCAACAATGCGCAAATATTTATAAGTGTTAATTTTTACACTATCAAATTGTGAATACTGTCATTGATCTCCAACAGTGTGCATCATCTTATATACTAAATGAAAATATGACATAATATTCCTTTTAATTAAATATAAAATGAAATAAAAAATAAAAAGGAAATGTATAGAATAAAAGATGACGCACATGTTTGACATGCGAAAACTTGGCGCGTAAGAAGTGGTTGAGCAAAGCTTGTGCAAGAATTTCCAGCACTGTTTAAGTTGAAAATTCATCTTTATCAATTGAAACTGGCGCACTGTTGGAGATGGTAAGTTGGAAAACACATGCCCTAATAGCACCAATTTATCTATGGTTTTGAAAGTTTTACTTCCTAATGGACGTTCGTTTAATTTATTGGGCTAATTACAGCTTCACGTTGCAGTTTATACACATAAGATAAGAATTACTGTATCCCAGAACACGGATCCTAGTATCCATGTTTCAAACCCAACCCGACCCGACCAACATTCCTTTTATAAGTGTTTTTTTTCTTTACTTTTTTTTTTCCACTTTCTCCCACTACTACTACTTCTACTTCTTCTTTTCTTTTTCTCTCTATTTCCTTCTTTTATCTTCTTCTAATTCTTCTTCATTTTTTCTTCATTTTTATCTCTCATCCTTCCTAATTTCTTCTTATGATTGCTGCAAATCTAGAATCTTTAGTTTTCTAATACTTCAACAAACTCTTCTTTTCCTAAGGTGTATAAAATCTAGTGTTTTTATTTTTCTATAACTTGAAAATTGTTTGTATCTTGCTTCGATTTATGGAAATAGACGACAAAATGATGCAATAAATACCATAGTTGATTATTGATTGAGTAGTATGAATTTGCTGAAATTTTGGAAGAAAATGATAAAAACCATGTAATTGAAATTTTAAGATTTAAAACTCACTCTTACAGTTATACCTTAAAAGTATACAACTGATACCTTAAGAGTATGCAACTGATACCATAAGAATTTTGTAACTGATACCTTTTATTGAATGATCAACTAATATCTTAAGAGTATACAACTAATACCTTGAACTACAAACATTAATACGTTAAAAGGTAAATATGTAATACCAACTCATACCTTAAGATATATAAACTAATACCAACTAATATGTTTTCATTGAATAAGCACCTAATACCTTAAAGTATACAACTGATAACTTACGAATGTAAAATTGATACCTTCATTGTATGAACACCTGAAGAACATCTACTACCTTAAGAATACAACTGATACATTTATAACAAACAGTTGATACCTTTACTGTGTGATTAATTAATACCTTAAGAGTATACACTTCAATCGGAGCATCACCTTCTCATTCGATGGCTCTAGGAAGCAGTACATGCTTAAAGCAACAACAATTATAGAGACCTTCAACATCTCTGCAACGGGCCTGATTATTGGTGTAGCAACCCAAATTTTTAATAGCATTCTAGTATAATAATTAATAAATTATTTGTACCTTATAGTAGAATAAATTAACTAAGATAATAAAAAATAATTAGATGGGTTGAGTTAGTGGTGAGCCCATAAATAAATAATCATTAATTGTGGTCCAATAAGGATTAGGGGCCCGTAAGATACACTCTATAAATAGTTAAGAATGAGATCCTAGGATCTCACGATTTTCAAAAGAACGGCAGAAAAGCAAAAAGGAGCGTACGTTCTCCCCAGAAGTTCTTTTTCTTTCAAACCTTCAATTTATTTCATAGGATTATAGGTTAGGTCACAAAATGATTTAGTTTGAGTTGCATAACACTCTAATTAAATTTGGTATCAAGTAATTTATGATGATAAATTATCCTTTTAAATTATGCAATAATTCAAATTCTTTATGAATTAGGTTTTGTATCATGTTGAGATTATATTAGATTTTAGGTGTTGAGATTTAATTAGCAACTATAAAAGAAGTAAAAGACAATTAATGAGAAGAAGATGGAGTGACTAACAGGGAAAATAAAAAAGAAAAAAAGAGAGAGGGTGTAGAGAGAGAAGATGTACGACAAAAAGGTTGGGGAGAAGAGAGAGAGAAGGTGAGAGAGAGAGGAGAGAGAGGGTAGAGAGATAGGGGGATGAAGCGTGTCAGAGTGGGGAGAGAGAGGAGTGGAGGAGAGATGGATGAAGAGAGAGAGTGGTGTGGGGTCCACTAAGGAGAGGAATTGTGTTATAATGTGATCCGACACACCTGAAATTGATTTTTTTTAACCTATTTTGACTCTAAATCAGATATAAGTAATATTTTAGAATTTCAGATTGAGCCTAAAAGACTATAAATTAATTTCCAGATTAGTCCAAATTTAATGTAAGACTCTCTAGACCCTTAGTTTAACCCAAAATAAATAATATGAGTTATTAACATATAGAATAAATAGTAAATGAGTTTCCTTTTTATTTTGAGTGACTAGGTAACAAAGAAGGTGTGAACCACGAGGAATAAACTTGCATTCATTCTCATAGCATTTAAGGATTTTCAACTGTTAAGGTGAGGATATTTCTTTTACGTGTTTGTCTCTATTAAATGATTTATGTGAAGTGATTGATGAATTGATGCAATGTGTCATGAGAAAATGTTTTATGAAATTACTTGTTGTGATCTTTGATCTATGCATGAGACTTGTTGTGATCTATGATCTATACATGAGAATTAGCCAGGGACCCCAGAGGTCCAAGGGTCCAAAGTTCGATCCTCGGGTATGCCCACCGTGCTCAGAATTTACTGGCCAGTAGGAAAAAATTATTTACTTGCCATGTTGTGTTATTTGTCTTGTTTTGCATGTTGTCTTTAATTTAGACAAACATGTCCCCACTGAGCTCATGTTTACTCACTCTAAACAAATCAAACATTTTAGAGTAATTTTCATGGACGCGAGATGGTGATTGCGCGGTGACAAGAGACAATTTATTATATTTTATTTAAAATAACTAGTGATTGGATATTTTTCTTAAATCATTTCGTTTTAGCGTTTTATTTTCTCCACTACTTCTTTGAAATGCTATGACATTCTAGTTTGGATGTTAGTCAAGGATTTTCCATAACATTCTCATGAAATTGTTTTCGAGTAATCGCTTGAATTTTTGTTTCAAAATTTATTTTATGAAATTCCGTTACAAAGAAAAAAAATTATACGTGTTTTCTTGGTTTAAAATTAAAAAAATGGGGATATTACATAGTGGTATCAGAGCGGCTTGACGTTTCTGTACACTCATAAAAAAAGTTGAAATTAATTAATTATTTTCAATAAAATGTGTTTTAATTAAGATAATAAATAAATAAGACACTAGCTACTGCCACCTAGCTCTATCGCGTCAACAATGTCGAGGTATGAAACAATGAATTATGATGTACTCTTTTCAAAGAGATCAATGATCATTAGAAAAAGGAAAATTTTAATTTCAAACCCATGTTTATGAAATTTTCATGACATTTCATTATGCATGTTCTAAATATATGGAGAGTTCATGCCTTAGCAATAATTTAATAATAATAAAATTCTTTATGTATGTGAGTAGATGGCACATAGGTTTTCGTATGCTAAGAGGACCTGCCCATTTGGCCTCATAAGATTAGAGTGGAGTCGTATAAAAACTATAAGTACGATAGTGAACTTACTTTGAGTACTAATATCGATACCTTACTGAAAAAGTGGAAGGACGTAAAAGACTTTGGAGAGGGGATTTCTGACTATTGGGCGTGTTGCAAACTTATGGAGACCCTCCCCAGAGCTTGGCGAGAACGAGCCAGACACATTTTCTTTCAGATGGCAAGGTTATTGTGTTGGTCCCATTGAGAGGCTTTGTAGTAGGCTTAGAAGGGGGGGGGGGGGTGAATAAGCCTACTATATTTTCATACTTTTCTTCCCCTCTAACGGCTCTATTCTAATATCGGTAACCTTTTGGGAGGTTACTGATTAGAGTGGGTGGAAGATGCACTGGTTAATATGGAGTATGCAGATAAAGCAGTTAAGCATATAAAGATGTGATGATATGTAGAGGTTCGAAGGTGGAGTAATCCTTTTACGTCCTCTCTTCGTCCACTCAGGAGGGAACCTTTGTTAAGCTAGTTGATTTACATAGACCTATCTATTACAACTCTCACTTAATAATTAAGTAGCAAGCTTTCACACAGATTCTTGCCTACTTTCCCCTGATCCACACAGGATCCTACACTACCAACCCAGGGTCCTCACTTTCTCTCCTAGAAAGTGGTAAACTCAGCAGGACTTTACTCCTCGCACTGAGTACTCCGAGACAACCTTTTAGAGAGGTTTATCTCCTTCTTCTTCAACTGGGTGCAGCAAGCTTGGTCTTTGTCTGCAGACTGATCTGCTGAAGCTTGCTGCTGGACTGGTAGACTGAGTGTGCGTCTTCTTGGGGTGTAGAGTGTTCGAGCTCTTCTTATTTTCTTTTGCTCTTTTGAACACTCTCTTCTCTATTTTGACTTCCCCTTTTTAGCGTTTTCTTCTTTATGAGCCTTCTCTCTGATGAGCTCTTCTCTCTTCTTTTGTGCTTCTCTCTGTAAGCTTGGATATTCTGATGTGCTCACTTCTTCTCTCTTGCGCCTTTGCGCTTTCTCTCATACTCCACTTCAGTCTTCAGTCCTCCTCTTTATAGGTTGTGAAATCTGCCCGTTGAAGGTAGATAGATTTCCATCATTGATGCGCCGCACTCCTGACACACGCCAGCTTTTCACTTTCCACGTGTCTTCTTCTGGTTGGCTCCTCTTCTCTTCTCTCTACCGGTAACTTTTTGTGTCTACCGGTAATTTTGACTTTTCTCCCCATGCCTGCTTTGCAGCTTCTTCTTCTTGCTTCACTCTGGAGCTTCCTTCTCTGGCTTGCTCCTTCAGGTGGCTCTAGGCGTTTGTAGCATGCTGCTCCCGCAGTATACTTTGGCGAGGTTCCTTCCAGTAGCTTCCTAAAGTCAATAGTATCCTTATCAGTTCACCAGATTCTTTTTAACCATTCTCTTCAATATCCTTCCTTTTAACACTTTTTCTATTTCTTTTAATCTTCTGCAGTAACTTTATTGTAGTAACATATCCTAAGATTGGTCATGCTTATTAGAGTTACTTTAAGGATTTGTCTCATCAAAACATTCTTCAAATATTTCCAACAATTTCCCCCTTTTTGATGATGACAAAACCTTTGCAGAAGATCAAAAGAACATAATCTCTGAAGCACAAAAAATAGATGTATGATATAACAAGATATAGCATACTACATACCTTCATACAAATCACATATAAGTCTAAAAGAAAGGGCACAAGGAATGGACTTTTAAGAAAGAGGAAATTTTATTTAGATAAAACATCTATATTACAATGCTGTAAGCACAGTACAATAAACATCCTATCTAGATTCATTCTTCTTTTCTTCTTGCTCTTTCCTTTATTTCTTTTCTTTTCACTTTCTTGTGAGCTTCTTTCTTATTTCTTCCTCTATTATGCGCAGAGCTTGCTCCCAGTAGATTTCCTCTTTGATCATGGAGAAGAATTGGAGTAAAGGTGAGGATGTCGCTCAAAGAAGGACCTGAGGTTTATACTCAAGAGTCAGTGAAAGAGCAGAGAAGTCTGGGTGCAGTAGCTTGCTACAACCTTTCTTCTCGTACTATTTTCTCCAACTCCTGTGTCTGACCCCTCTTCCTCTTTCTCCTTGGATACGGAAGAAGGCTCACCCGATGGACGGGCTTGAATTTTCTCTTTTTCACCTTAGGAAGACTTTTGATCTTCCTGAATCCTTCACAGTTCTTCCCTCTTTTAGCATCATAAAAAAATGAGCTAAGGCTCAGGGGTCACTGGAGAGGGATTCCTCCAATTTAACCTCCAATGTCTCAGAGGAGACGTTTGGGCAAGACCTCAAGCATCCTCAAGTCTGAGGTGAGGAGAGAATGCTAGAAGATCAAGTCTTCTGAGGAAGACTTGCTTAGCAAGTATCAAGCATGAGAGGTGACTATATGCGATTTGAGGTGTAGTTGGTTGATTATTTGCAGAAAATATGTTCTTTGGAAGGAATGAAGAGAAGGGTTTCCAACAATCGGGTTCCATGAAGCATAGATGATAAGAGAGAGAGAGAGAGAGAGAGAGAGAGAGAGAGAGAGGATATCTATATGCTTTATAAAGAAAAAGGAGTTCATGTATATATAGGGTTTTAAAATACTCCCTGTTGCAGTTGGATCTTCAAAGATCTCATTAACTGCTCCGCCGGTTTCCAATAAAGGTGTTGACAGTTTCCACAGCTTTATGTCTTTTTTCCTTTGTGTGAGATGACATGGTCAACTGCTGGATCTCCACCTTTGGATTCTTCTGATCGCACGACTGAAATTCTTCTAGGGTTCTGAAAAGGTAGTCTATTTCTAGAAAGGTGATCGACTTTTTATGTTCGCACGTTACCGAGAAAATTTTCAGCAACTGCTCTATCTTGTAACCTCCAAGTGATCCCCTTTTCCAGTGACATGTTGATAAGTTCTAATTTCTAGTAACCTAGTATCCAGTGCATTGGTGTCTAGCATCCTGATACCTAGTGACCTGGTGTTCAACGATCTAGTGTCTAACATCCTGGTGTTTAGTGTCCTGGTGCCAGCGACCTAGTGTTCAGCGATCTAGTATCCAGCCCCTGGTGTCTAGCATCCTGATATCTAGCGTCCTATCATCCAGCGACCTAATTTCCAGTTAGCCTGGTATCTAGCATCCTGATGTCCAGCACCCTTCTATCCAGCGACCTAGTATCCAATGTCCTGGTGTCTAGCGTTTTTTCGTCAGAATTTATCTTTTTCCTTGATGAGTCCTTCTACCTTTTCTATTGACTTAATGACAAATGCTCTAATTTCTAGTAGCTTAGCATCCAGTAGCTCGGTGTCTAACGTCTTGGTGTACAGCGTCCTGTTATCCAATGTTCTAGTATCCGGCAACCGGATGTTCAGCATCCTATAGTCAGAGTTTGTCATTTTGTCAATGGTTTCCCCTAAATACAGTAGCCCTTTGTCAGATGTTCTTGCAAAACAAGTGTTCTTGTATAAGAGCTCACACAAGTATGAGTCCTTCTAGGTTAGATTTTTTTTAGAAGCTTAGACCTTCTTTACAGCCCATGGTTGTAGTAGACAGAGTTTTGGCTTCATCAAGATTTATAAATTAAGAACAAAATGATAGTGTGTGCAGGTGTTTGCTTACTGAATCTCTTCTTTTAGATAATGAGATGATAAACAGAGATACCAGTAAAGGATGACAAAGATATGTAAACATATATATATAATATTTTTTTTTTTAAATTGCTGTTCTGCTTGATGATCAATTTGTTGCAGACTTTTTACAGCATACTCATATTTGGGTTACTCCAAGGGTTTTAAATTTTTTGCCTACAAAGTTTCCTTGATTTGTACTGAGAGTTCCCCCTTACTTTATGATCTTCTCTTTTAAGATGTGAGGCCACTAACAGTACTATTCCAGGTTACTTTGAGGCTTGCATGAGAAGGTGAAGCATTTTAATATGAAAATAAGCATGCAGACTTCCTTCTCATTTTAAAATCAAGTGACAGCATTTTAAAGTCCATTATCAAAGTATATAGTCATTTGAGTTTCTTAACATGATAAACATGATTATGACCAGAATAAAAGAGTGTAAAATAGGAACGAAGTACCTGGTCACTGTTGTTCTTTTAAAAGAGTAGGTCCTCATTCATTCCTAGTTTTTGTCTAGAGATAGATGGAGTGAGCTTCTTCTTCTTACTCCTTGCTTGACATCCTCAGCATTTTTCTCCATAGTTCCTAGCTTGTCCATTGCTGCAGTCTTGAAGCTTTAGTGTGATTCGTACCTTCTAGCTCAGCTTTCCTCTTTACGCTCAGCAGCATGTCTTCTTTGATCAGCTCCATGTTGGTCTTCTCTGTGATGAGTAGAGACTTTGCTCCTTGTGTATAGCTTCCTTCTTCGCAGTCCTTCATTCTGTGGCTTGCTGTTCCCCCTCAAGAACAACTTTTCTTCACAACCGAGGTTGATTTTCTTTGTCTTTTAGCTGTTTGTTATCTTCACATCAATCATATCCTTTTAGAGCAAAGGGAATTGAAATGATCTTTGATGTGAGGGTGAGAGAGGGAGAGATATTTGAAAGAGAGATCTTTTCACAGATGGGATCTGTATAGATCGATTAGATCATTTAGTTTCATCCATCTGCTCTGATACAACTTGTTGGTATCAGATAGACCATTGAGCAAGGATGAATAATCCACCTGCTCTGATACCACTAGTTGGTATCAGATAGATTAGCTGGTGGATGCTTTAGTCCAACCTGCTTTGATACCACTTGTTGGTCCCATTGAGAGGCTTGGTAGTAGGCTTAGAGGGGGGAGTGAATAAGCCTACTATATTTTCATACTTTTCTTCCCCTCTAACGGCTCTATTCTAATATCAGTAACCTTTTGGGAGGTTACTGATCAGAGTGGGTGCGGAAGCTTATCTTAAAGCCGGGTGGAAGATGCACTGCTTAATATGGAGTATGCAGATAAAGCAGTTAAGCATATAAAGACGTGAGGATATATAAAGGTTCGAAGGTGGAGTAATCCTTCTACGTCCTCTCTTTCTCCACTCAGGAGAAAACCTTTGTTAAGCTAGTTGATTTACATAAACCTATCTATTACAACCCTCACTTAACAATTAAGTAGCAAGCCTTCACACAGATGCTTGTCTACTTTTGCCTGATCCACAAAGGATCCTACACTACCCACCCAGGGTCCTCACTTTCTCTCCTAGAAAGTGGTAACCTCAGCAGGACTTTACTCCTCGCACTGAGTACTCCGAGACAACCTTTTAGAGAGGTTTATCTCCTACTTCTTCAACTGGGTGTAGCAAGCTTGGCCTTTGTTTGCAGACTGATCTGCTGAAGCTTGCTGCTGGACTAGTAGACTGAGTGTGCATCTTCTTGGGGTGTAGAGTGTTCAAGCTCTTCTTCTTTTCTTTTGCTCTTTTGTACACTATTTTCTCTATTTTGACTTTCCCCTTTTTAGCGCTTTCTTCTTTATGAGCCTTCTCTCTGATGAGCTCTTCTCTCTTCTTTTGTGCTTCTCTCTGTAAGCTTGGATATTCTGATGTGCTCACTTCTTCTCTCTTGCGCCTTTGCGCTTTCTCTCACACTCCGCTTCAGTCTTCAGTTCTCCTCTTTATAGGTTGTGAAATCTGCCCGTTGAAGGTAGACATATTTCCATCATTGACGCACCGCACTCTTGACACATGCCAACTTTTTACTTTCCACGTGTCTTCTTCTGGTTGGCTCCTCTTCTCTTTTCTCTACCGGTAACTTTTTGTGTCTACCGGTAATTTTAACTTTTCTCCCCATGCCTGTTTGCAGCTTCCTCCTCTTGCTTCACTCTGGAGCTTCCTTCTCTGGATTGCTTCTTCAGGTGGCTCGAGGCTTTTGTAGCATGCTGCTTCTGCAGTATGCTTTCGGCATGGTCTTTACAGACAGTTTTTTGTCTTGCTGTCTTCTACTTTGGCGAGGTTCCTTCCAGTAGCTTCCTGAAGTCAATACCATCCTTATCAGTTCTCCAGACTCTTTTTAACTATTCTCTTCAGTATCCTTCCTGTTAAAACTTTCTCTATTTCTTTTAATCTTCTGCAGTAACTCTATTGCAGTAACCTATCCTAAGATTGGTTATGCTTATTAGAGTTACTTTAAGGATTTGTCTCATCAAAATATTCTTATAATATTTCCAACATATTGCATATGCTTCGAGACAGTTGAAATGACATGAGATAAACTATTCTATACATGACTTAGAATTGGCAGTCGTGGTACATGCATTGAAGATCTGGTGTCACTATCTGTATGGAGGCAAGTGTGAGATATATACGGACCACAAAAGTCTGAAGTATCTGATGAAGTATACGGACCACAAAACTGAAACAAATATGGTGATGAATATTCTTAGTTAATGTGGGATCTCTTCACTGGTGAAGAAGATGGTGAGGTGCCGAAAAACTCCTTGAAGAAGAATTTCAGGCCGGAATATGCACTATTGCATGATATGTGTGCATATATCATTGAATGAAGGTTGGGGTGCTACAACAAATGCATTGACCTTCGCTTTAGAATCATGATTGGCATCATACAACATGAGGAAGTTAGCTAGGGCAGATACATTCTTCTAAGGATATGGGAAGAGGTGGAGAAGCCCACTGCTTGCAGAGGATATGGATTTACGATCAGTACAATCCTAAAACATATGGGCATTGAGCTCATCGAACCTGTTGAAATCTCTGCCGAAAGATTCCTTGGGGAGAAAAAGAGAGGGAAGAAGGTGCACTAGAAAGAAGAGAAAACTGTTGTAAGGGTGCAGCAAAAGGAGGAAAAAGCTGCTACTCACATGCAACAAAAAGAGAAAGTCTTTAAAAAGACTGGAAAGCCTTACTTGAAGATGGCTGCATGCAAGCTTTCTTCATCTAAAAAAGGCAAACCAGCTGCACGCAATGAACCCTTACCTGCTGCAAGCAGCATTCCACCCGCTGCAAGCAACAAAAGTAACAGTCTAGTCTATGAGGGAAATGGTATGGACATGGTCATTGATCCTGCTGCTGCGGTCCAAATGGAGTAAATGGAAGCAGGTGGAAAGGTTGGAGATGTTGAAACTCCCATCGAGATCGCTGGATCTGATGAAGAACTTGGAGCTGACCGAGCAGCAGAGGAAGTTGGACCTGTCGTTGCACCTGTTGCAAGATACATTTTCATTCCTCGAAGGAGAGTGAAGTGGTGGATTCTGAACTCTATCTGGTCAGAAAGATGAGGAGAAGCTTACATCGTGAGATAAAGCAAAGCCAACATGCTAGTGTAAAGCAGATCTCAGCTGCTTTGCTAAAGAAGTAGAATAAGCAAGTGCCAAAAGAGCGCCAGCTGCAAGAAAGATTATGTTGGGTGTTCTTGAGAGGACTCTCTAAATGACCACAGAGAAGTTTGATGAGCGAATGGAGATGTGTTTTGCTCACTGGAAGAATATGAGATTCTAGGAAAGTTGGGTGCTGCAGGACTAGATGAAGTGGATGGAGATGGAGGAGAATGTATTTCTCTAGGTCACATGGAATATCCAGCACCTGTTAGTCTCCGACTTTCCATTAAAGGACAAGGAGCAAAAAGTGGCCTACTTCCAAGCTTTTACAGAAGATATAAGAGCAAAGAGAAAGCAAGAAGAAGATCATCTAATCTTGGCACTCGCCGATGAAGCAACTGAAAAAGTCTTAATGGCAGTTGCAGAGGCAGAAGAGTTAAAGGGTAAAGGGCTAGTCCAAATGAATGTAGCAAAGACAAAAATTGAAGAATAATAGGAATTGCAGCTGCAGGCCGCTCTGGAACTTAGCTGAAAAGACGGGAGAATGAGAACCCCTCCCAGGGCGCTGTAACCTGGTAAAAAATCTTCTGGAACAAAAGGTCATTCTCCTGACTTTGATGAGGTGATGTTAAATTTTTCAAAGATCATCGACTTAGAGCACATCAGTGAGGACGAAGAGCTCGTTGATTATGAGGAGTCACCACCTCATCAAGAAGAAGAAGCAGTTGATGCAGCAACACCCAAATCTGCTGCATCAAAAGAACTATCTGAGATCATCAAGACTATTCTTACCGATCTTTCTGGAGAAGAAATGGAATTGGTCGATGAAACACTGACGGAGGAAGTTGCCAGGGCAAGCCTCCCAGTACTTGCAGAAATTGCAGTATTGTCTGCTGTAGTAGAGTTGAATGTAGCAGAGTTAACTGAAGTTGCAGCTTAGCTCAGTACAGAGTTTGAGCAGCTAGTACTTTCTCTGAGTGATGTTGGAGGAAACCTAGAGCTGTTGGAACGAGCAACTTAGATGGAGTTGGAAGGGGTTGATTCTTTCATTAGACTAACTGTTGAGATAGTGTCTAATGAAGAGGAGTGTTACACCCTAAAAATATTACTCAGGTTTGTAATCGAGCCGACCTTAAACCGTGACCTGATCGGTTCAGGCGTCCAGATAAGGCATAGCCAGAAGCTCGGCTAAAGCTTGAAGAACTATAAAAGTCAAACTAAACGGACTACCCAAATAGTGCGACATAAAGCAGCCCGACAAAATAGCAAAAACAAGACAACGCGCTGAGGATCAAGAAATATCTCCCTAAAGATGGCAAAAATCTGATTTCTTACCATGTAAAATCCCTGATTTATGGGATCTCTACTTGGTACCAAAGGGTTGAACCCCCCATGTATCTCTATAAATAGAGCCTCTAGGAACAAGGTTAGGAGACCTTTTGGGGAATGATTTCATCTCGCTTTAGAATTGAGAACTCGAATCTTTACTTGAGAACTCCATGACGATTTGGATCTTAAGCATATCAGAATCCTAGTTTTCTTTTCGCTCAATTGTACTAATACAAAATGAGATTTAACTCCCACTTCATTAATATATACTCTCTAGTCGACCTATAAACCGGTCGTCCAGACCCAACCTAGAGTAATTTTGACCGAGTTGGCTACGAGCCTAGTGTTTTCTTCATTGTTTGAGTTGTTCTCTTTTTATTATTATTATCTCAATTTTTTTCAATCCGATTTAATTGGGTGTTGAACTAAGGGATTTATTCTATACAAATTCCGACTTCTACAAGGAGTACAAATTCCAACGTTTACAAGGAGGGCAACAAGCTGGTTGTTAAGACAGTGCTTGCTGCTAGCGGAGCTAAAGAGGAAACTGTACAGCAAGAGTCATCTCTGAAGGAGATTGAGGCTGCAGCAGTAGTGTTTGAAGCCAAGAAAGATAATAAGTCGATAGTTGAGATTGTACATGTTGTAGAGAAGGTTAAAGAAGGTAGTAAGCTGGCTTACTGCAAACAGCGAAGAAAGGGCAGTTCAACAAGAGGAATCTCAAAATGAGATTAAGGTTGCAGTTGCAGAGAAGGTTGCTGAAGTAGAGTGCATCAAGGAGGCTGTTAAGATAGTACTTGCTGCAGTAGTAGAAGAATCTATGTTGAAATCAGAGTCGAAGGGAGATTGAAGTTGTATCAAAAAAAATAGAAGATATGTTCTTGGTGCAGTGAGAGTCTTCTCATAAGGAGATTGAAACTCACCAACTAATAAGTTTTCTGGTCTTGCAGGTGAAAAGTTGGAGGATGAAGTACTCAACCAAGATAAAATCTCAATAAGCGTAACAACAATTCAAGAATTGGATGTTGTCATACATCAATCCTTGTCAAGGCAGAGACCAGAAGAGGACATACAACGGGCAATCATTTCTTTTCTTAACCAAACAATGTTACTGCTGAAAGTTCTCAACCTACTCAAGCTCGAGAAGCATCGCTGTAAACAATTTTGTATACTATCCGCCTTCTCATAGAAGTCATCCATGAGCACAAGAAGCATCTTGCCACTGCAATGGATGATGCAACTCTGGATTATAAAGTTGGATGGAGGATCTAAGTCGTCAATGACTTACATGAAGCCATATACTACAAGAATTGACAATCTAAAGATGTTAGCAGGTTATCAACCTTCAAAATTCCAACAGTTTGATAGGAAGGGCAATCCTAAGCAACATGTGGATCATTTTGTTGAAAATTGCAATAATGCTGGAACATATGGAGATCACTTGGTGAAACAAATTATTTGTTCCTTAAAAGGCTAATGCTTTTGATTGGTACATTGATTTGGAGGCAAGCTCAATTGATAGTTGGGAGCAGTTAGAGTCAGAATTTCATCAATCGTTTCTGTAGCACTCGACACACAATTAGCATGTTGGAACTTACAAAGACATGTCAATGGAAAAAACAGTTGGTCACTAACTATATCAACCACTGGACAAACTTGAGTTTAAACTTCAACGATCGACTTTCAGAAGCTTCAGCAATTGAAATATGTACCCAAGGAATGAATTTGAGCGTTCATTATATTTTTCAAGCAATCTAACCAAGGTCATTTGAATAGTTGGCCACTAAAGCTCGCGACATCTAATTAAGCATGATTTCAAATGGGGTCGACGGGCCTCCAGTCCAAGAATCTCGCAAGTTTAAGCAAGATGGCAAGAAATGGGGCAAACATGTTACTAAGCACCCAACTACTGATTCATTAGGAGTAAATGCAAAGCTATTAAGTTTCGAACAAAATCAAATAACAAGGATGAAGAAAAGGAAAATGCATCTCAAGAATAAGGGCATAAGAAGTTAATCTTGAAAGAGATGCAAGCAAAACAATATCCTTTCCTCAACTCTGATGTCCCAGGAATTTTCAATGACTCATTGGAAACTAAGCTTATCGAGCTCCCGAAAATGAAATAACCTGAAGAAGCAGGGCGAACTGATGATCCGAAATATTAAAAATATCACCGACTTATGGGTCATTCAATCCAAGATGTTTTGTATTTAAAGATAAGGTGATGCAATTGGCTCGAGAAAGAAAGATCTCACTTGAGGAAGATGATGTGGCTGCAAATCTTATCACTTCCATTAATAATGCACATACCAAAGTCTCTTGTAACACAACAAGTGAACAAAACGATGATGTTGATGATGATTATTACACTTCACACAACTTTCACTGATGAAGATTTTCAACTTGGCTTCAAGCATCATGACAGGCCTTTGCTTTTAATACACTTGTGAGCAAATGGTGAATAAAGTTCTTATTGATGGAGGTTCTGTAGTCAACATATTGGCATTGTGAACATTGAAAGAGTTGGGAATTCCTATGGATGAGCTTGTGAATAATTAATTGATGATTCAAGGATTCAACCAAGAAGGTCAAAGGGCACTTGGGACTATAAGATTGGACCTACTAATGGTGTTGGTCCCAAGTGATAGAAGGTTTAGGTTCAGGTAGCTAGAATGTTTGTTGCTCAGTGATACTACAATTATCTTTCTGAAAGGTTACTGGACAGTTTGAACTTAGAGTTTTATGTAACGAAAGTTCTTTTATGAAAACACAAGTATGGAAATATGATTTTAATGCAAGTGTAGTATGATGCTTAGTTAGATATACAATAAGATCAGATATATAAAGCAAGATAATAATATATAGCCATATATGGAGGTTTGAAGGTGGAGTAACCCTTCAACGTCCACTCTGCCTCTTCTCAATAAGGAACTTTGTTAATCTTGTTGAATTACACAGCCCTAGCTATTACAACACAAACTTAACAAAGAGTAACATGCTTTTTCACACAGGTTGGTTGCCTACTCGACCAACTGACCCACACATGATCCTTACTCTTTCTACAAATAGCGAAAGCTTAGCAGGAGTCTATTTCTAGCAATAAGCACTCCTAAACACAGTGTTATAAAAGATATGTTTACAGATTCTTCAACAAAGTGCAGCAAGCTTAATCTTCTAAGTGCAGGTTACTCTGCTATACCTTGCTGCTTTGAGTGAGTGAATGAATGGATATGTGATTTTATTAAGTGTTGAGAGCTTGACTTCGCGTATGAGAATTGTAGATTCAGTTCAGTAATTGCTTTAGTCTTCAATCTCCATTATTTATAAGATGGAAAATCTACTCGTTGAAGAGAGACAAATCTTCAGCATTTAATGCATTTGATCTTCAGTACACTTCTTTTAATGCAACTGACTTTCTTCATTTTGGAGCATCCTTGTTGTACATATGTCTTCTCTTGATAGCCTTTATTCCTTTTGTCTCTACTGGTAACTTAGCAAGATTCTCGTACTTGAATTTATTCTTCCTTGGATTAGTCTTGGATCATGTACTTCTGATGCTCTGCAGGTTGCTGCATTAGTTTAGCTCTGCAATATGCTTGATGTAGTATCCTTCCAGGTAGCTCTCTATAGTAACCTTGTTCTTCCATATGCAGTAACCTTCTTAGTTTGTTACCAATATGCTTTCTTCTTCCAAAGTATTATCCTTTTTTTTGCAGCATCCTTGGGTAGAGACCTTTTACTTTGACAATCTTTGCAGTATCATATTATTGTAGTATCCTTCTGTACTTATATAAATTTGTCATGTGATATAGGATACTATAGGCTTCTGTACAAAACTTTTGTCTCATTAAAACATGCTTAGTGAATTCCTAACAATTTCATCATTTTTTATGATGACAAAACCTTAATTATAAATTATCAAAGTAGAAAGCAATCAGAGAGAAAACAGTCACATAAGTTAAAACAAAACATTATAGCAGGTAATCATCAAAGCATAAGAAAGATCACCAGAAGTGAGCTTTTTATAGAGCAGAAAAAAGTGTTTTCATTAAATGCATACACTTTTTGCATTACAGAGCAGTAAGCAAAGTACACAAGAAAAACAATCTAAAAAGACAACATCATCTACTTTCTCTTGCTCCAGCTTTTCATCCCCCCTTAACTTGTTGCTGCTTGCTGAATCTTCCTTCTAGTTTTTCCCCATTTTGTGTCTTCTAATCTTGTAGCCTGATTCTTCTCTTTAATTCTGATTAGTGGAGATGGAAGGAGAGAGATTTGATCAGAGAGAAAGTGTAGTTGCTTGCTGCCTTCGTTATCTCCTCTGATTGTTTCTCGTCTCTTCTAACTTGCTGGATCCTTCTCTTCTCTTCCTTTGATCTTCCAGTCTTTTCCTCTCTTTTTGTCATCATATATGAACTGATGCTCAGGGCTGCTACTGAAGGATCCTCCTCTTGATCTCCCACAGAAGACTTGATGATCTTCTTTAAGGAAATCAATTTCAAAGAGTAGAACTTGGCTGCAAGTTCTTCGACATACGACTGTTTGAAGTGAGGGCAGGGAGCTAGCGCAGATTATATTTTTTTGAGAATGCTCTTCATCAACCTTGGAAAGTGACTTATTTTATTGGAGACCATGATTGCAAGGGCCTCATCCTCTGAGTAGCTTTCCACGATTTTAATCTTGTTGGTTGCTTCCTTAAAGGTTGTTTGTTGCTTATATTAAGTGATGAAGCTAAATTCTAGTAATCAGGTGTCATACATGTAAAGATTTAAGAAAATGTTAGAGATAAAGAAGCAACATAGGAGGATATATATATATATATATATATATATAAGGATTGAAGTACTCTCTGTGATTTGAATAGTTGTTTGATCGTGTGGTCCAGATTGAATCTCTAGGTCAGAAGTCACACCATTTGATAACGTTGATAAATTTGTGCGGTTTCCAATAAAGCGAGTGAGTGCTTCAAGGACCTCTTTGTACTTTTTACCTCCAGTTGATTTGATCACCAAATCGAACGGTCGAGATTTGAATTTTCAGCTCAAATGTCACTCCATCGCACGACTGATATTTTTGGCACAGAGTTTCTTTTGTAATTTTAAAGAATTTAAGGGATTTAATTGCAAGAAACCGTCTTCCTTTCACCTGAAAAGGTGGTCCGCATTTAATGTTTGTACGTCGCTAAGTGGGGTTTAAGTTTCCAGCTCAGAAACATTCAATTTTTGAGGTAGTTGGAGTATAATACATGGGTAAATAAATGTTCCTCCATAAATGTTGTCATCCAGTGACCTTGACTGTTAACATTCCAGAGCATTAATGCCTTTTAAGTCCAGTGACTTGGTATCCGTCAGTGACCTTGTATCCAGGGACCTATCGATCAGTGACCTTTTAAGAATTTTTGAATTTTCAGTGCTCTTTAAGATTGGACCTTCCCCCTGAGACATAAACAAGAATTATAACTTTAAGAATTTATTTTAATAACTCCTAATTCACTTATAAGAAATGAAAAATGAGATTCACTTAAAGGTTTAGTAAAGATGTCAGCTAGCTACTAGTCAGTTTCTGCAGGGTTATGTCCTTCTTCTCAACATGGTCTCTGATGAAGTTATGTCTTATGTCGATGTGTGTTTGTTCTTGAGTGAAACACTAGTTTGTGTATGATTGTTATTGCACTGGTGTTATCGCACATGATTGGAGTTTCTTTCTCAGAGATTCCATAATCTCTAAGTTGCTAGTGTATCCACAGTATCTATGTGCAACAGCTTCCTGCAGCAACATATATACTCTGCTTCTGCTATTGAGGTTTCTATCGAGGTTTGCTTCCTGCAAAACCATGATACTAACCTATTTCCCAATTAATAGCCAAGTACCACTGGTGCTCTTTCTATGGATCTTGCAACCTGCAAAGTCTGAATTTGAGTATCCTAGCAGCTTGAAAGCTCCTTCTTTAGGATAACATAGTCCAACGTCCTGAGTTTCTTTTAGGTATCTTATGATCCTTTTCGCAGCTGTCATGTGTGATTCCTTAGGTGATGATTGGTATCTCGTACACATTCCTACAGCAAAGACTATATCTGGTCTGCTAGCAGTAAGGTACAATAGGGATCCTATTAGCCTTCTGTATGCAGTAACATCTATTGTTTTCCCACTTTTATCTTATCCATGCTAATAGATATTAACATAGGGATGCTTACTGAGCTTATTTTCTCAATTCCAAATTTCTTGATCAACTCCTTGGTATACTTCATTTGATTGATAAAGGTTTCTTGATTGATTTGCTTGACTTGAACTCCTAAAAGTAAACTCAGTTCTCCTATCATGCTCATTTCGAATTTCTTTTTCATTAAGATCGAAAACTTCTTCTAGAGCTCCTTGTTGATTGATCCAAAGATAATATCATCCAGATATATCTGGACCAGTAGGATACTATCTCCGTCCTGTATCCTAAACAGGGTCTTGTCCACTATTCCCTTCTTGAAGCTATTCTCTAGTAGATACTGAGACAGAGTATCATACCATGCTCTAGGAAATTGCTTTAGTCCATATAAAGCTTCCTTGAGCTTATATACCTTCTTCTCAGGTTCATCTTCAAATCATGAGGTTGCTCCACATAGACTTCTTCTACCAGTAAGCCATTGAGAAATGCACTCTTCACATCCATCTGATACACAGCAAAATCCTTGTGTGCAACATAGACTAAGAATATTCTGATTGCTTCAAGCCTTGCTACAGGCGCAAATGTCTCATCAAAATTAATTCTTGCTTCCTGGTAGTATCCTTTGGCAACCAGTCTGGCTTTGTTTCTTACTACTTATCCAGACTCATCAAGCTTGTTCTTGAATACCCACTTAGTTCCAATAACTCCTTGGTGGCTTGGTTTGGGTACCAATTTCCAGACTTGATTCCATTTAAAGCCATTTAGCTCTTCCTGCATAGCTTGTATCCAGCTGCTGTCTTCAATAGCTTCATCGATTGTCTTTGGCTCAACCTGTGAAATAAAACAAGCAAACATAACCTCGTGTTGTTTTGAACGTCATGTTCTTACACCCACATTTGGATTTTGTATTATAAGATCTATGGGATGATCCTTGAGCTATGTTCTATCTGGATCTGTTATCCTTTTAGGGTTCATCATCCAGTATTGTTGGCTGACCAGCATCCTTTCCAGTAACCTCTTGTAGGGAGGTTCCTGTCTCTTGTCAACTTCTTTAGGTTTCTCAATGTCTTCCAGGAGCTGAGGTGGCTTAGGAACTTCAACATATGTTACTCCAATGTTATTCATCTGTAACTTGGATACTCCTTTCTCTAGGGCTTCCGAGCTTGCTGGATTGTAGTGAGGTTCATCAAATACTACGTGTATGGATTCTTCTACTACCAGCGTTCTTTTGTTGAATATCTTGAAAGCCTTGTTTACTGAAGAGTATCCTAAGAACACTTCTTCATTAGATTTTGCATCAAAGGTCTTCAGGTATTCTTTCCCATTGTGGAGAATATAACATCTACAACCAAAGATGTAGAAATAAGATATATTATGTGTATAACCTATACCACAATTCATATGAGCTTTTATTTAAATCTTTAATTATTAAGCATCTGTTTTGCGTGTAGCATGCTGTGTTGGTTGCTTCTGCCCAGAATCTCTTTGGCATTTTTACTTTAGCTAGCATTGTCCTGGTAGCTTCTATGAGAGTTCTGTTCCTCCTTTCAGCCTACTTCATTCTACTGCTGTGCCCTAACTGCTGAGTATTCATGCCAAATTCTATTTTCTGAGTAGTAACCTTCAATGAACTTGTTGGTGAACTCAGTTCCTTGATCTGATCTTATTGTCACTATGCTTAGGTTCTTCTCGTTCTGTATTCTTTTCATAAATTCAGGTAGACAATTTTGGGTGTCTGATTTCTTTGCCAAGAAAATTGTCCATGTGAATCTTGAATAATCATCCACTACTACCAATCAGTACTTCTTTCTACTGATGCTGATTGGTTCAATTGGCCCAAATAGGTCCATATGCAGTAGGTCCAATATCCTATGAGATGATCTTTGAACCTTGTTTGTGAATAAGCTCTTGACCTGTTTGCCCTTCTAGAATGCTCCTCATACAACTTCCATTTTATATGCTAGATCTGGAAGTCCTCTCACCAAGACTTTTCTAGCAAGCTTGTTAATGGTCTTGAAGTTCAGGTGACTCATTCTCTTGTATCACAACCAGCTTATTTCAGGAGAGCTATTTTCTATAAAGCATGTTGCTGGTTTAGCAGAACTCTAGTTAGCTATATAGATATTTCCCTTTCTGGTTCCAAATAGCTTAACTTCCTTGGTGTTGCTGTCCTTGATCAGACACTTGTTGTGGCTAAACTCCACTGAGTATCCTTTGTCATAAAGGTGACTGATACTTAAGAGATTGTAGTTCAATCCTTTCACATAGGATACTGTTGGAAACATTTAAGTATGTTTGATGAGATAAAACCTTAAAGAAAGTAACTCTAACAAGCATAATCAATCTTAGGAGAGGTTACTGCAACGGAGTTACTGCAGAAAGATAAAGATAAGAGAAAGTGTCAAAGGAAGGATACTGAAAAGAATGGTGGAAAGGAATCGGGTAAACTAATTAGGATACTGATGATTACATGAATTTACTGGAAAAGACCTTGCTGAAGAAGATTGCAAAGCAGCAAGCTATCAGACAGGAAGCTGCCTGAGAGATTATGCCAAAAGCATACTGCAGAGCAGTATGCTACAAAAGCCTCAAGCCACCTGAAGGAGCAAGCCAGGGAAGGAAGCTCCAAAGCAAGCGCGAGGAGGAAGCTACAAAGTAGGCATGGGAAGAAAGTAAAAAGTTACCGGTAGAAAGAAGAAGGTTACCGGTAGAGAGAAGAGAAGAGGTGCCAATCAGAAGAAAATACGTGGAAAGTGAAAATCTTGCGTGTGTCAGAAGAAGTGCGGCGCTATCAATGATGGAAATCTATCTATCTTCAACGGGTAGATTTCTTAATCTATAAATATAAGAAGACTGAAGAATTGAGGAGAAGAGAAGAGAAGAGAGAACGTACAAACAGAAGAGAGCGCGAGAAGAGAGCGTAGAAAAGAGGGGGAATGTTACACAAAAGAAAAGAGAGCAAAGTGGGGAGCAAAAGAAGAAGAGAGAAAAGAGAAGCTCAAACACCCCACACCCCAAACACGCATACTCAGTCTCACAGTCGAGGTAGCAAGCTACAACAGTTCAACCTGCAAAAGAAGTCTCAGCTTGCTGCATCCAGTTGAAGAAGGAGAAGACAAACGCATATCTTAAGGACTGTCTTGGAGAAAGTCCTGCTGAGTTGGCCACTTTCTAAAGAAGAAAGTGAGGACCCTGGGTGGGTAGAGTAGGATCCTGTGTGGGTTAGTTAGGAGAGTAGGCAAGCAGCTGTGTGAAGGCTTGCTACTTGTTAAATCTGTGTTGTAATAGATAGGGCTATATAAACCAACAAGATTTAACGAATGTTCCCTCTTGAGAAGAGATAGAGATGATATAGAAGGATTACTCCATCTTCGAACTTTTCTATATCTATGCGTCTGTTCATGCTTACTGTTATATCTGCATATTTAATGTAAGATGTATGTCTTCTATATTTGGTCTTTGAATAAGAGGAAGCTTCCGCAAATATAACTTTGATCAGTAACCTCCCAAAAGGTTACTGCCTCTCGACCCAAGCCTTGAAAGACAAGAAAAGTTTGAAATTATAGTAGGCTTATTCACCCCCCCCCTCTAAGCCTACCACCATTTTGGGACCCAACAAAGTGGTATCAGAGCAGGATGGATGATATGCAAAAAATCTAATCGATCTATCCAGATCCCATCTGTGAAAAATCTCTCTCTTGAAAATATTTATCTCTCTCTCTCTCTCTCTCTCTCTCTCTCTCTCTCTCTCTCTCCCCCTCACATCATAGATCAACTCACTACTTTTGTTAAAAGAGTATGATTGATGTGAAGACAACTAGCAGCTAAAGGATACAGAAAATCAAGCTAAGTTGTGAAGAAAAGCTGTTCAGAAGAAGGAAGCTGTGCACAAGAAACAAGTTTCTACTTATCACGGAGTAGACCAATACGGAGCAGATCAACAAGAAAGGCATGTTGCTGAACAAAAGGAGGAAGCTGCTGCAACACCAAGCTGAAAGTATGAATCACACCGGCCAGAGACTCCAAACAACAACGATAAGAAGCAACCTTGGAGGAAAATGCTGAGGAAGTCAAGCAAATGAGTAAGAAAAGAAGCTCTCTCCATCAACCAAACCACCCTCCAGACAGAAGCAAAGATGAAAAAGGATCTACTCTTTAGACAACTCTCAAGAAAGAATAAAGATGATCAGATATCTCGTTCTTATTTACTCTTAAGCTTTTGGTCTCATTTATTTCATCCTGTTCAGAAACTCAAGTGATCATATGAAAACCAACGATCAAGAGAGCCAAAACCGGCTTGAAAAGACATTGGTCACTTGACTTGAGATTGAGAAGGGAAGCTTGTACGATGACATTCAAATAGAAGATGCTTCACCTACTCATGCAAACCTCAAGGATTACCTAAAATAGTACTGAAAGTGACCCTACATCTTAAAAGAGATAACCATAACGTAAGGGGGAATTTCTAGTACAAATCTAGGTAATTCAGCAGGTACAAAGAGTCAAATCTTTAGAGAAACCCAAAGGATATGGGTATGTTGTAAAATGTCTGTAACAAACTGACATTCACTGAGGAAACCAAGCAGAACAGCAACTCCAAAAGGATAGAAATCTGTCAATCTTACTGGTATCTCACTTTATTTTTTCTACATCTAAAGGAGTTCATTCTCCAAAAAAGAGATACAGTAAGTAAACACCTGCACACACCTTCTTTTGCTTACTAACAAAAGTCTTACAGGAATCAAACTATCTCTACAGCAACCATGAGCTGTAAGGAAATGGTAAGTTCCTGTAAGAAGACTAACTCAGAAAGACTCATACTTGTATGAATATCTATACAAGAATACTCATTTAGTAGGTACCTCTGACAAAAGGCTACTGAATTTAGGAGGAAAAAATTAACGAATCTAAGGAACAAAATGAAGTTATGACAAAGGACGCTAGACACCAGGCTACTGGATACTAGTTCGTTGGATAACAGGATGCTGGATATCAGGATGCTAGATACCAAGCTAACCAGATATTAGGTCACTGGATAACAGGACGCTGGAAATCAGGATGCTAGATACTAGGTCGCTGAACACCAGGTCACTGCATACCAGGACGCTAAACACCAGGATGCTAGACACTAGATCGCTGAACACCAGGTCGTTGTGTACCAGGATGCTAGACACCAATATATTAGATACCAGGTTACTGGACATCAGGACTTATCATCAGGTCACTGGATATAGGGGTCACTTGGAGGTTACTACTCTCAAATCAGAAGCAGTTACTGAAAAACAAAATTTTTGGTAACGTGGCGCATAAAAAGTAGATCACCTTTCCAGAAATAGACCACCTTTTCAGAACCCTACAAGAATTTCAGTCGTATGATCAGAAGAATCTAAGGATGGAGAACCAAGTGTTGATGAAACACTCATGCAGAGAAGAAAAGAAATAAAGCTGTGGAAACTGCCAACAACTTTATTGGAAACCGACAGAGCAGTTAATGAGATCTTTAAAAAGATAAACCTAACCGTAGGATCTCATAGAACACTCAAAAACAGGAAGTATCTCAAACTCTATAAGTACATGCACTTCTTATTCTTCATCTTCATGCATGTATCCTCTCTCTCTTATCCCTGATACTTCATGGCACCCGATTGTTCGAAACCATTTTCTCGGTTCCTTCCTCATCACACATTCTCTACAAATAATCAACCAAGCACTCTCAAATCACTGAAGAGCCACTCCTTACACTTGATCCTTGCTAAACAAAGCTTTCTCAGAAGATTTGATCTTCTAGTATGTCTTCCTTACCTCAAACTCAAGGGTGCTTGAGGACTTGCCCCCAAGGTCTCCTCTTAGAGTCCAGAAGTTGAGTTGGCTCTCCAGTTACCCCAGAGCTTCAGCTCATTATTGATTATGACAAAAAGGAGGAAGAACTGCTGAAAAATCTTAGAAGATCAAAAGTCTTCCAAAGGTGAAGAAGAGATGATGTAAGCCCTTCGATGGGGTGAATTCTCTCTGTTTCCAAGAGAATGAGGAAGAGAGGACATACACCGGAGTTGGTGAAGATAGTGCAAGAAGAAAGGTTGCAGCAAGTTACTGCGCCTAGACTTCTCTGCTTCTTCACTTTCTCTTTTGTATAAACCTCCCTTCTTTCTTTCTTCTTGCAACCAACTCACCTCTTTCAGCTCTCCTCCACGATCAAAGAAGAAAATCAACGGGGAGCAAGAACCTTCACAGAAGAGAAGAAGCTAGAAAGAAGCTAGCAAGAAGCTAAGGGGGAAAGAAAGACAAGAGCAAGAGAAAGAAGAATGAGTCTAGATAGAGTGTCTACACTTGTACTTAGGGGGTGTTTGGCTAAGCTTATTTTTAGAGCTTATAAGCTCTCATATCTTATAAGATGTTTTTAGAGCTTATAAGATGTTTCATTTAAGTTTAATATAAGTTGTTGAAGTGTTTGAGTAAATAAGATGATGGAGCTTATAAGTTGTTAGTAATGACATTTGTGTAATTTCAATAATCAAATTTGAAGGTGTTTCTGAAAAATAAGCTCTTATTTTAGAAATAAGTTAGGATTTCCCAACTTTTCAAAAAAGAGCTCATAAGCTCCTTACTTCTTATAAGCTCATAAAATAAGATCTTATTTTTAAAACTTAGTCCAAACACTTTTGAGGAACTTATAAGCACTTAAGATCTTATAAGTTCTCTTAAGGAGCTTATAAACTTAGCCAAACACCCTCTTAGCTTACTGCGTTGTACTGTAAATATTATATCTATATAAAATATCTTCTCTTTTCTAAAACTCACAACCTTCCTTTCTAACTCATATGTGATTTAATAAAAACAGTATGCTCATATATTTATATATCGTACATCTGCTTTCTGTGCTTGAGAGATTATGATCTTTTGATCTTCTACAAATGTTTTGTCATCATCAAAAAGGGGGAAATTGTTGGAAACATTTAAGTATGTTTTGATGAGATAAAACCTTAAAGAAAGTAACTCTAACAAGCATAATCAATCTTAGGAGAGGTTACTGCAACGGAGTTACTGCAGAAAGATAAAGATAAGAGAAAGTGTCAAAGGAAGGATACTGAAAAGAATGGTGGAAAGGAATCGGGTAAACTAATTAGGATACTGATGATTACATGAATTTACTGGAAAAGACCTTGCTGAAGAAGATTGCAAAGCAGCAAGCTATCAGACAGGAAGCTACCTGAGAGACCATGCCAAAAGCATACTGCAGAGTAGCATGCTACAGAAGCCTCAAACCACCTGAAGGAGCAAGCCAGGGAAGGAAGCTCCAATGCAAGCACGAGGAGGAAGCTACAAAGTAGGCATGGGAAGAAAGTAAAAAGTTACCAGTAGAAAGAAGAAGGTTACCGGTAGAGAGAAGAGAAGAGGTGCCAATCAGAAGAAGACACGTGGAAAGTGAAAACCTTGCGTGTGTCAGAAGAAGTGCGGCGCTATCAATGATGGAAATCTATCTATCTTCAACGGGCAGATTTCATAATCTATAAATATAAGAAGACTGAAGAATTGAGGAGAAGAGAAGAGAAGAGAGAACGTGCAAACAGAAGAGAGCGCGAGAAGAGAGCGTAGAAAAGAGGGGGAATGCTACATAAAAGAAAAGAGAGCAAAGTGGGGAGCAAAAGAAGAAGAGAGAAAAGAGAAGCTCAAACACCCCACACCCTAAACACGCATACTGGTTCTCACAGTTGAGGCAGCAAGCTACAGCAGTTCAACCTGTAAAAGAAGTCTAAGCTTGTTGCATCCAGTTGAAGAAGGAGAAGACAAACCCTTATCTTAATGACTATCTTGGAGTGCTGAGTGCGAGGAATAGAGTCCTGCTGAGTTGGCCACTTTCTGAAGAGAAAATGAGGACTTTGGGTGGGTAAAGTATGATCCTGTGTGGGTTAGTTAGGAGAGTAGGCAAGTAGCTGTGTGAAGGCTTGCTACTTGTTAAAATCAGTGTTGTAATAGATAGGGCTATATAAACCAACAAGATTTAACGAATGTTCCCTCTTGAGAAGTGGCAGAGAGGATGTAAAAGGATTACTCCACCATCGAACCTCTGTATATCTATGCCTCTGTTCATGCTTACTGTAATATCTGCATATTTAATGTAAGATGCATGCCTTCTATATTTGGTCTTTGAATGAGAGGAAGCTTCCACAAATATAACTCTGATCAGTAACCTCCCAAAAGGTTACTGCCTCTCGACCCAAGCCTTGAAAGACAAGAAAAGTTTGAAATTACAGTAGGCTTATTCACCCCCCCCCTCTAAGCCTACCACCGTTTTGGGACCCAACAGATACTTCTGTTATATAGGTGTGTTTCAGACTTCCTGCTCCTTTTGTGCTTCCCTTGGAGTCATCACCAAAGACAACTTTGGGGCATTTACAAGCATTGAAGTTTGTCAGAGTCTTCTTGTTGCCAGTCATGTGTCTAGAACAACCACTCTCGATGTACCATACTTCATTGCTGCTCCTTGGCATAGGTACCTGCAACAAAATCATTTTTTCTTACGTACCCATACAAGTACGGGTCCTTTTAGGTTAGCTTTCTTCTTAGGAAGCCAAACTTTCCTTACAACAATTGATTTGTTGTAGTTCTTGTTTGTTCCCTCCTTTCTTATATCAATATGCATAGGATACTATAGAGGTTGGATGTGTGCAGGTATACCTTCCTAGAGTACGAACTCCTTTGGTTTTAGACATATAGATCTCGGTATAAGTAGGGTAGAAGTTTTTCTTACACTTTTGTGGTTGCTGTTGTCTGCTCGAGCTTGCAGCAAACTTAGGTTACTGCAGCCAGCTTACTGCAGACTTACAGTCACAGGGTTCTATTAAGGGCTTATTTCCCTTGTCTATAGAGCTACCTACGTTTGTACTAGTAGTTCCCCCTTTCTCCATGGTCACCTCTTTAAGGTGTAGGGTCTCTCCTTTTACAAACATTGGTGCTCCTGAGGTTCCTGCATAAGAAGTAGAAACACCCTCACTGTACCCAAGTCTAGTATGCTCTTTGAAGCTCATCTAGATACTTAACAGGGCATCCAGATCCTTTGAGGACTTGTTTAAGGCACTGATAATGGTGTTCAGGCTTCTATTTTCATCATCAAGCCTAAAGACCAGCATCTTGAGCTTGCTCACTTCAGCTCTAAGGTCACTACATGCCTTACTCTTCTCTTTTTCTATGGCTAAGTCCGCAACTAGAGTGGCATGCTCTCTTTTGAGCTGAAGGTTTTGTTGGTCCCAAGTAGTAGTAGGCTTAGAGGGAGGGGGGGTGAATAAGCCTACTCAAATTTCAAACTTTTCTTCTTTCCAGAAGGCTTTGGTCGGGAGTCAATAACCTTTCGGGAGGTTACTGATCAGAGTTATGTTACGGAAGCTTCCTCTCCTGTGAAGACCAAATATGCAAGACATGCATCTAGAATGGGATATGCATGGACAATAAGCATATAGAAACACATGGATATACAGATGTTCGAAAGGTGGAGTAATCCTTCTACATCCTCTCTGTCTCTTCTCAAGAGGGAACATTTGTTAAGCTAGTTGATTTATATACCCCTATCTATTACAACCCTCACTTAACAAGTAGCAAGCTTACACATAGCTGCTCACAACTGCTTGCCTACTTTCCTAACTGACCCACACAGGATCCTACCCAACCCACCCAAGGTCCTCACTTTCTTCTTCAGAAAGTGGACAGCTTAGCAGGACTTTGTTCCTCGCACTAAGCACTCCTAAACAGTCCTTAAAAAAGGGTTTGTCTTCTTCTTTTTCAACTGGATGCAGCAAGCTTAGGCTTCTTTTGCAGGTTGAACTGTTGTAGCTTGCTGCCTGGACTGTGTGACTGAGTGTGCGTTTCAGGGGTGTCGGGTGTTTGAGCTTCTCTTTTCTCTCTTCTTCTTTTCTCCCATTTTTGCTTTTTTTTTTATATGGCCTTCCCCGTTTTTTTTTTTGTGCTCTCTTCTGTTTACGCGATCTCTTCTCTTCACACTTTTTTTTCTCAGTCTTCAGTCTTCTTCTATTTATAGATTAGGAAATTTTCCCGTTGAAGGTAGGTAGAGTTTCTAATCTATAACTGCGCCGCACTTCTTAGGTATGAAGGGAAATTAAAATCTTTAACCATACTTGCCAGCTTTTTACTTTCCACGTGTCTTCTTCTGATTAGCACATCTTCTCTTCTCTTCTCTCTACCGGTAACTTTTGACTTTCTCCCATGCTTGCTTTATAGCTTCCTCCTCGTGCTCACTCTGGAGTATCCTTCTCTGGCTTGCTCCATCAGGTGGCTTGAGGCTTCTGTAGCATGTTGCTCTACAGTATGCTTCGGCATGGAATCTCAGGTAGTTTTCTGTCTGGTAGCTTGCTGCTTTGCAATCTGCTACGACAAGGTCTCTTCTAGTAGCTTTCTGCAGTCATCAGTATCCTTTTAGTTAACCCGATTCCTTTCACCATTCTCTTCAGTATCCTTCCTTTGACACTTTCTATGATATATCTTTCTTCTGCAGTAACCTTTCGAGCTAGGTTATGCGTATAGAGTTAGGGTTACTTTCTTTAAGGTTTTGTCTTATCAAAACATATTTAATGTTTCCATCAATTTCCCTCTTTTTGATGATGACAAAACCTTTACATAAGATCAAAAGATCATAGTCTCTCAAGCACATAAAGGAGATATATAAGTTAAAGAATACTTTTAAACAGGTTGCTTTTAATAAATCACATATGAGTCAGAAAGAAAGGTTGTGAGATTTAGAAAACAGAAGACATTTTATAGATAAAATATTTACAGTACAACGCAGTAAGCTAAGTACAATGTAGACATTCTATCTAGACTCATTCTTCTTTCTCTTGCTCTTGCCTTTCTTTCCCCCTTAGATTCTTGCTAGCTTCTTTCTTCAGTCTAGCTTTTCCCTCTTTTAGGTGTAAGAATCTGCTCCCAATTGGTTTTTCTCTTTGATTTAGGAGATGAGCGACAAAATGTAAAGAGGCTTGAAGAGAGAGAAGAGAGGTTACACACATGGGGAAGTTGTACTTCAGAGAAGTCTAGGCGTAGTAGCTTGCTGCAGTCTTTCATCTTTCTCCTAATCTTACCAACTCCTCGATCTGTCTGTCCCCTCCTTCTCATTCTCTTCTATGCAGAGTTCATCCAACACCTAGAAGGGCTGGAATCTTCTCTTTTCCACCTTTGGAAGACTTTTGATCTTCCAAGATCCTTCGCAGTTTCTTCCCCCCTTTTGTCATTATCGACGAGCTGAAGCTCTGGGGTTACTAGAGAGGGATATTTCCACTCTATCTCCTGCCTCTAAGAGGAGAACTTGGGTGCAAGTTCTTTGGAATTGAGGTGAGGGCAGTAAGCTAGAAGATCGAGTCTTCTAAGAAAGATTTGCTTGGCAAGCATTGAGTATAAGGAGTGACTCTTCGTGATTTATAGTGTGCTTGGTTGATTATTTGCAGAGAATGTGCGGTGAAGAAGGAACAGAGAAAATGGTTTCCAACAATCGGGTGCATGATGTTTAAGGATAAAAGAGAGAGAAGGATATCTTAATAGGATGAAGAATAAGAAGTGCATGTATTTATAGAGTTTGAGATACTCCCTGTTTTGAGTGTTCCATGAGATCCTACGGTTATGTTTATCTTTTTAAAGATCTCATTAACTGCTCCGCCGGTTTCCAATAAAGTTGTTGGCAGTTTCCACAACTTTATTTCTTTTCTCCTCTACATGAGGTGATTGCTTGAGTGTTTGGTCAACACTTGATTCTCAGCCCTTAAATTTTCTTGATCGTACGGCTGATATCCAAGGGTTTTGAAAAATGTGGTCCACTTTTCATGCGCACACGTTACCAATTATTTTTAAGTAACCGCTGTTGTTTGGTGAGATGTACCCCACCAGTAACCTCCTTTCCAGTGACTTGTAGACAAGTACTTCGATGTCCAGTAACCTAGTATCTAGTAGCTCGGTGTCCAGCGTCCTGGTGTACAGCGTCCTGGTGTACAGCGACCTGATGTTCAGCGACCTAGTATCCATTCTTCTGGAGTCTAGCGTCCTGATTTTCAGCGACCTGTTATCTAGCGACCTAGTATCCAGCAGCCCGCTGTCTAGCGTCCTGTAGTCAAAGCTTTGTCATATCGTCAAAGGTTTCCCCTTAATTCAGTAGCCTATTGTCAGAGGGTGAGTTATCCTTTTTCTTGAGTTTTCAGATTCCTATGGCAATCACATCTTGCTTTGGTTGTATGGGTTGATTTTTGGCGTTTTACTTCCTGTTGTAAGTATCTGCAGAAAGGACATTCTTTTCTAGGTACTCATACGAGTATGAGTCCTTTTAGGTTAAGTTTCTTTCAGGAACTTAGACTTTCCTTACAGTCCATGGTTACTGTAGAGATAGTTTGATTCCTGTAAGACTTTTGTTAGTAAACAAAAGAAGGTCTGTGCAGGTGTTTACTTACTGTATCTCTTTTAGAGTATGAACTCCTTTAGGTATAGAAAAGACAAAGTGAGATACCAGTAAGGTTAACAGTTTTCTTTCCTTTCAGAGTTGTTGTTCTGCTTGGTTTCCTCAGGGAATGTCAGGTTGTTTGCAGACTTTTTACAGCATACACATATCCTTTGGGTTTCTCCAAGGACTTAACTTCTTTGTCTGCTGAGTTACCTTGATTGGTACTAGAAGTTCCCCCTTACTTTATGGTTATCTCTTTTAAGATGTAGGGGTCACTTTCAGTACTATCTTAGGTAACTTTGTGGTTTGCATGAGTGGGTGAAGTATCTTCTTTGTGAATGTCAACGTACATGCTTCCCTTCTCATTCTCAAGTCAAGTGATCAGTGTCTTTCAAGCCTGTTATCTTCAGTCCTCTGAAGATTCTTTCATTTGGCTTTCTTGATCGTTGGTTCTCATGTGATCACTTGAGTTTCTTAACAAGATAACAATAAGCGAGACCGAAAACATAAGAATAAATTAGAACGAGGTACCTGGTCATCGTTATTCCTTTCTTGAGAGTTGGTTTAAAGAGTAGATCCTCTTTCATTCCTTGCTTTCTTTCTGGAGAATGGTCTGGTTGATGGAGTGAGCTTTTCTTCTTACTCTTTTGCTTGACTTCCTCAGCACTTTCTTCCAAGGTTACTTCTTATAGCTGTTGATTGGAGTCTCCAGTATAATCCATACTTTCAGCTTGGCGTTCCAGCAGCGTCCTCCTTTTGTTCAGCAACATACACCTTTCTTGTTGATCTGCTTCGTATCGGTCTACTTCATGATAAGTAGAAGCTTGCTTCTTATGCACAACTTCCTTCTTCGTAGTCTGTTCCTCGAGTAGCTTGCTGTTCACCAGTTTCCTTCTTCTGAACAGCGTTTCATCATAACGCAGCCTAATTTTCTATATCCTTTAGCTGCTAGTTGTCTTCACATCAATCATATCCTTCAGCGAAGGTAAGGGATTTTTCTGAACAATGATGTGAGGGGGAGAGAGAGAGAGATAGAGAGATTTTTATCTCGGATGGGATCTGGATAGATCGATTAGATCTTATATTTTATCCATCCTGCTCTGATACCACTTGTTGGTATTAGATATCATTTGATGGATGATTAGTCCAACCTGCTCTGATACAACTTGTTGGTCCCAAGTGGTAGTAGGCTTAGAGGGGGGGTGAATAAGCCTACTCAAATTTCAAACTTTTCTTCTTTCCAGGAGGCTTTGGTCGGGAGTCACTAACCTTTTGGGAGGTTACTGATCAGAGTTATGTTGCACAAGCTTCCTCTCCTGTGAAGACCAAATATGCAAGACATGCATCTAGAATGGGATATGCATATAGGACAATAATCATATAGAAACGCATGGATATACAGAGGTTCGGAGGTGGAGTAATCCTTCTACATGCTCTCTGCCTCTTCTCAAGAGGGAATATTTGTTAAACTAGTTGATTTATATAGCCCTATCTATTACAGCCCTCACTTAACAAGTAGCAAGCTTGCACATAGCTGCTCACAGTTGCTTGCCTACTTTCCTAACTGACCCACACAGGATCCTACACAACCCACCCAGTGTCACGCCCCAATTTCGATTATTTCAAAAATAAAATAAATAAAACATTTTACTAAATTTTTATCATAAAATCAGAGTACACGTGGAAATTCTTTAAAAAGAAAAGGGGAGTGCAGCGATATTTAAAATTTCGACAAAAGATAAATATCTGAAACATCATTAAATTCAATCACTCGTAAAGTAAAAGAGTTGTAGATAATTTTACAGCGGAAAGTTAAAAGTATCATAACATAAACTAATATTTTTCAGAACATACTGATATAAAATATATACATTCTTTTATACATGCAAAAGTATATCAGACATTCTGTTTCATCTTCCTCCTCTCTAGTATTTATCTTCCTCCTCTCTAGTATTTATCTCAAAAGTATAAAATCATGGAAGGGGTGAGTGCAAGAAAAATCACTCAGTGGGGTGGGTAAGAGGCACATAATCACATTATTTCAACCATCAAATAATCACTGAACATAACCATAACAATTATCATAACATTACTCGGGTCTTTAAGCCCGGCATGAAATTTGTAGTTTTTAAGTCCAACATAAGTGGGCCATATTTGAAACCCTCGGGTAGCTAGCCCGCCATGAAAACTGGAGTCTTTAAGTCCAGCGTGAAAAGGACCATCTTTGAAACCCTTAATCATTATCATAAACAATGCACATTATCACATTATATTGGAAATAAACGCTGAAGGTCAACGTTCAAATCCCATAAAATACATGATCACGTATAACCTAATCACATTTAATCATATTCATTAAAATAAAGCCGTAAACAACAAGCATTTACCCCCACCTTGAATATTACTCGATCTTTGCCAAAAGTTCTTTGCCCTTGTCTTCCGTAATCTTGTCTTTCTTTCGTATTTCCTACATAATGTAGAAGCTCATCTTAATTCTTAACTTGATCATCTATAAATGAAATAATCTATCAAATTAACTTTATCTTAAATATCTATAGGATACTTAAAATATTAAATTCTTAATATACGATATTAATCGAAGGTTCGTAATTAAGGGTATAACTTAAACGAACTAGAGTGTTTCTCTATTTTTAGGTTTAATTTGTTGTTCGTATCAATCGTGGATTAAATCAATGTCTATAATGTGGTACAATAATCTAAATACATTTATCGTTTAAGTTTTGGTTTCGTAATATAATTTCGGTGTAGTTCTAAAGTTCAATTATAATTTAATCATAATACAATGATTAAAATGCAAGATTACATAACTTAGGGTTGAATTGCATAATTCAAAATCATAAAATTTAGGGATGAAATGCATAAAATTAAGAATTTGGATCAATATTGCAAAATAGTCCTTGTACAAAAATCAAATTGCAACTAAACCCTTCCCCTTCCCCTTCCCCTGCTCCCAGCCGACCCACTGCCTGCCGCCACAGCCTACTGCCGGCAACTGGCCAGTCACCGGCACAATCCCCTACACGGCGCCGCCACTCACGGCGGCGCCTCCCCCCGACACAACAACAACCAACACACCACACACCCACACACACAACACACACACACACACAACCACACACACAACTCACACATGCACACATGCAGTGCCGCTGCTCCCCAGCACTTGCACGGCGCCACCGTCCCACAACGGCACCCCCCCCGACTGTCGGTAGCAAGAATGACGGAGAGAGTGAGAGAGAGAAAGAGAGAGAGAGAGAGAGAGAGAGAGACATGGAGAGATAGATATATATATGTACAAAACAATAGATACAACTTTACTACATCAAGAACAAATTTTGTAAATAAAAATTTACCCCTTTTTCTCAAAATTCCAGCAAAGGTCGAAGCAAAAGAAAAGGAGAAGAAGAAGATGGAATGAGAAAGATGAAAATGCAAATATCTTGTCCAAAGCTTTTATCCCAAAAAAAAATTCACATGTGTATATCTATATATCTATGTGTATGAGTTGTAAAGTAGAAGAAAAGATCAATTTTCCTTCTCAATTTATCTAGTAAATGGGCCAAGATTTGGGCTTAAATTTTATGATTTTGATTTGGATCCATACAAAATTAAGCATTTTGGGCTTAATAAAATTAAGCAATTAGATGAAAATTTATCTTGCTATATACTCATATATATATATATATATATATATATATATAACTAAATCTATTTTGGGTGTTATACCCAGGGTCCTCACTTTCTTCTTCAGAAAGTGGACAGTTTAGTAGGACTTTGTTCCTCGCACTAAGCACTCCTAAACAGTCCTTAAAAAAGAGTTTGTCTTATTCTTCTTCAACTGGATGTAGCAAGCTTAGGCTTCTTTTGCACGTTGAACTGCTGTAGCTTGCTGCTTGGACTGTGTGACTGAGTGTGTGTTTTTGGGGTGTCGAGTGTTTGAGTTCTCTTTTTTCTTTTTTTCTTTTCTCCCACTTTTGCTCTCTTTTTCTTTTATGTGGTCTTCCCCCTCTTTTCTGAGCTCTCTTTTTGCACTCTCTTCTGT
Source organism: Scutellaria baicalensis (assembly GCA_005771605.1). Classification (NCBI taxonomy): domain Eukaryota; kingdom Viridiplantae; phylum Streptophyta; class Magnoliopsida; order Lamiales; family Lamiaceae; genus Scutellaria; species Scutellaria baicalensis. The sequence goes on from CM016723.1 coordinate 44,417,522, forward strand.
TTGCGCGCTCTCTTCTCTTCACACTTTTTTTTCTCAGTCTTCAGTCTTCTTCTATTTATAGATTAGGAAATCTGCTCGTTGAAGGTAGGTAGAGTTCCTAATCTATAACTGCACCGCACTTCTTCTGATACACGCCAGCTTTCCGCTTTCCACGTGTCTTCTTTTGATTGGCTCCTCTTCTCTTATCTCTACCGGTAACTTTTGACTTTCTCTCATGCCTGCTTTGTAGCTTTCTCATCGTGCTCACTCTGGAGTATCCTTCTCAGGCTTGCTCCGTCAGGTGGATTGAGGCTTCTGTAGCATGCTGCTCTGCAGTATGCTTCGGCATGGTCTCTTAGGTAGCTTCCTGTCTGGTAGCTTGCTGCTTTGCAATCTGCTTCGGCAAGGTCTCTTCCAGTAGCTTCCTGTAGTCATCAGTATCCTTTTATTTAACCCGATTCCTTTCACCATTCTCTTCAGTATCCTTTATTTGACACTTTCTCTTATCTATTTTTCTTCTGGAGTAACCTCGTTGCAGTAACCTTTCGAGCTAGGTTATGCGTATAGAGTTAGAGTTACTTTCTTTAAGGTTTTGTCTCATCAAAACATACTTAAATGTTTCCATCAGGTTCTCTTCTTTTAGCTCCTCATAAGCTGAGTTAATCTGCTCAAAGTCACTCATGATTTGTCTGAAAGCTTTAATCATACTCAGCTTGTCATCAACTTTATTAGAACAGGGTTCAAAAGATGATATCTCATCATCGTTTTACTCTTCTTCAATGTTGCCCATTGGACAGATCATTGCTTCTTATTCAGATGATGAGTTGTCTGAATCGCTGTCTAATGTAGATTGCTCTTTAGCTTCCTTTCTTACTGGACCAGCATCATTTGAAGCTTCAACTTCACTAATCAATGCTCTCAGTCTCTGCCTTTTAAAGCTTATTTTCTCCCTTTTTTTGGATCCTCTCCTCCGCAGGATATTTGTGAACTTTTGGGTGTGGAAAGTTCCTTGCATAGTGACCCGGTTCCTGCAATTATAACACAGGTCAGTATCACTTACTGGGTTTTTCTTTGATTGTCCTTCTTTGCTTGTGGGAGGAGTAGATGACTTTTTTCTTGAAGGCTTCTGGCCTCGAGTTGCTCTTCATAAATCCTTTGAACTCCTTGAACAATAGAGTCATGTCTTCTTCAGCATCCTCTTCCAAGGTTGTCGGTTGCTTGACTGATGGCTTTGAGAGCAGTGACCATTGTGTTCAATTCATCAACTTCCTTCTTCCTCTTGATAATGTCAAATTCAAAAGCTTTTAGTCAGAGAAGAGGTCGAAGGTGGTCATGGATTTCAAATCCATTGATACTCTCATGGAAGTGGTCTTGTTATTCTACTCAGCTGGCAGTGCCCTTAAAACATTCATGTTCTTTTCTCGTTGAGTGTAATGCTTGTCTAAAGACTCCAACTTGTTCACAATGCCTGTGAACCATAAGTCCATTTGTTCAAGAGTCTTTCCAGGCAGTATCTCGAACAGCTCGAATCTTTAAGTGGCTGAGGGGACTTTGTTCTCCTAAGAGAGCTCTATGCCCTTACATATTTGTCCGATCTTGTCCCATATTTCTTTTTGTTATTTTGCAGGTCTTAACCTTACTAAACATGCATTTGTTAAGAGTGACAAATAAAGAATTCTTGGGCACGTTATCCAAGTTAGCTCTCTTCCTGTCTTCGACGCTCCATTCCTGTCTAGGGTTTTCCAGATATGGCCGATGAGGAACCTCTGCTTCCTTATCTTTGACAGTTTCATCCTCTTTGTCCTTTTCTTTGTCTTTTTCTGAAGAGTCAGCTACTCTGGTGAATACTGAGTTGGGCTTTGTAATCTCTATTGGTCCTTCTGTAATAACGAACCACATCTTGTCGTGAATGGAGGATAGATAAGTCTGCATTCTGATCTTCCAGTCTCCATAATCATCTATGGAAAACATGGAAACTTTCTACTTATTCATATTCATGCTGTGAGTTTGAAAGAGAATGCGTTTTCATGAAAAAGGGGATTTGGGAAAGACTAGCTCAGGTTCGTTTTCAGTCCAACCTGCTCTGATACCACTTGTTGGTCCCAAGTGGTAGAAGGTTTAGAGGGCGATGAATAAAGCTTCTCTGATTTTTCAAACTTTTGAAGAGAACAAGGATGAGTTTGGTGCAAGAAGACCACTTTTTCAGACTTGAAGAATGCAACAAGTTTCTACCCCTTCATTGTATCTTTACATTTCAGTTTTTACCTTTGTTTTTACAAATAAGTGGTTTGCATACAACGAACACACATTTCTTCGTGTCTCTTTAGTTTACTTGTCTTGTATCATCAAAAAAAAAGTGGGAAAACAGATGAAAAAAAAACAAAAGTCTTAAGAAAAACATAAAAAATAAGGGAAAAACAAAAAATAAGCAAAACCAGAAGTCTCAAGAAAAAAAAATAAAAGTGAAAAACAGAAAATGAGAAAAAATAGAAATATCAAGGAAAAAAATGGAAAAAAGAACAAAAACAGAAGACTCCAAAGATTTTTTTTTTTTTTTACGTAAAGGGAACTTTTAAATACAACAAATTTTCAATAATTGTTTTCTCATCATCAAAAGGGGGAAATTGTAAGAAGAAGTATATTAGATTTTGATAAGACAAAACTGTTGTAGCTATTAGAAAATTGGAATACCTCATTCATTTAATAAGTAATGTACTTAGTTTATTTCGGAAAACTGCTACTGCAATGTATTGCTGCAAGTTGTAAGAACTAATCCACAAATAATATGATTACAACAGACCAACAATTGGAAGTTTCTCTCGAGAAAGAACCTTGCATGCTGCAAGGAAGTTTGATGCAGTAGAGGCTTGAATGAAGCATGTGGAATAAGTTGCAACAACTGAAAAAAATGTACAGAAGATCAACCAATGGATCAACGAAAAGGTTGTTGTATACCTACATACGAGGATGAACAATTTCATTTCTCACTACAGTCAACCAAGATCAAATCAGGCGGTTCTCGATAGTGATAAAAATCCAAGGTACGGAGGATCAATGCGGTGCCGCCACCTGCGCTTGAACCGATTGCAAAAGCTGCAACAGGAATAACAACCGCATTAAAGACTTTGTAGCATGAAGACAATGATTTAGCATACAAACTGCAGGTGCACATTAATGAAGTTGTACCCTAAAGATGAAGAACATCAAATAGCCGACTAAGAAAATCAGGACAAGGATGATTTGAAGATCAAAATCATTATTTGAATATCAATTTGGTGTGACAAAAGGAGGACAAGGACAATGATAAGATGGAGTGTACTACCTTCAACTAACACACCTCTACAACTACATAAGGAGAAAGATTGAGACTGAAAATACAACTGAAAATTCATATTCAAGCATAATTTCTCTCAAGCTTACAACGAATTCAGAGCTCTCAAAGTTCAAAATATTTTCAGTTCACTTAACCTCGAAGCTACTCTACAAGCAACAAGAAGATCACAATAAGACTAAGCTTCACACAGTTGAAGAAATGTTTATTTTTCTTTCATTATGACATGCTGTGTGCGTTGGTTATTTTCGGTGTCCATGGTTGATAGGATTATATCCTTGCTGTTTGTTTTAGTCCTAAAGAAGGATAATACCATGTGTGGGTTAGGCAAATCCTTGTGTGGGAGAAACCTGTTTGGTTGCTGAAACCTAAGTGGGAGTAAGGACCTTAGTACGTTGTTCCTTAGGCGAAGTTTATTAGGTAGAAATTCTATAATCAAATATAACCTAGTTTATTTCCTCCTTGTGAAGGAGAAGAGAGAACATAGAAGGATTACACCACCTTCAAACGTCTATAAATCTCCATTCTTTAATTGGCTACATTTACTCTTTATATTCTGTACTATATCTTATCTTTCCTTAGACATGCTTAATGTGCTTTATCATATCTAACCTTTTAACTCTGTAGTTAAAAGGTTATATTTGTTTGTTGAAACTCTATCAAAATATTTCGCTACATACAAAAACTCTAAAGTGTTAGATTGTTGCACCGTAACATTGTTGTAAGCAGAACATTGAGTAAGAATTATTGCAAGTAGTGATAACTTGCAGCAGTTTTGTAAAAGATAGAGAAAATAAGAAAAATCGGTAGAGGTTCATTCAACACCCCACCCCCTAACCTTTAAACCATTTGGGACTAACAATATAAAATTGATACCTATCAATGAATCATATAATACAGAATCACGTATGTGTAGATGCATACCAGATTAGGTATAGCTGCACGTGGGAACATATAGGTGCGTGTAGAGGCGACCCACGCGTAGGGTTACACAAGTTTTGGCGTGTATATATATGTATGTGTTTTGTTAATTACCTATATTTGTATTATTCAAATATCCAACATTTGAATTTTATCATTTTAGTATCAAACCATTAATACGAATTTGTTAAAAGAACATTAGAAATTCAAAGTTGAATATATGTATAGTGTAAAGTAAAAAGGTACATCATATGAGTGAATCTCCCAGAACAAAATTTCTAACTTCGTCACTGGTTATGAATATTGAGAGAATATACAATTTGTTTCCTAATCATTGAAACTAAAACTTTAGCAAAGCTCATAATTTTTTTTTCTTTCATAATTGAGAAGTTCTCCTGTGCACCGAGTCCTGGTGCATGGATATCCATGCTCCCAGGTCGAGTCTGGGCCGCCAGCCCTTGTTTTTTTTCGTGCTTGAGTTTTTTGAATTTGGTCATCATGACCGTTATATCATGTTAGACATACTTTTATATTATGTTAGACATATCATTATGTTATGTTAGATATACATTTATACTCAAATTTCATACCTTTAACTTTAAAAAAAAAAAAAAAACCTGAGTTCGGCACATTTTGTACATGTACCTTTACGTAATATTAGTCATACTTTTATGTTATGTTAGACATACTATTATATTATATTAGACATACCTTAGATACTATAAAGTTCTGACTAACATAGCTAAAAGGTATTACTAATATAATTAAAAGTATGTCCAACATTACTAAAAGATATGAATGTATAGATGAAAATTCTAAGGGTCTGAAATTAGGACACAAAAATGTGACTAAAATTACATAAATCTATGTCTAACATAACATAAAGCACTACAAGAAAATCACTGATAGACAACGGTTAAAAACCCTTGTCGTATGCCAGAAAGCAGTGTTGTCGTAGCCATGGTTGTCGTAGGGGTCAGCAAATTTTTGCTCATAGACAACGGTTTTTAACCGTTGTCTTAGGCCCCTACGACAATGGTTGTGACGCACATAGAACGGTTTTTAACCGTTGTCATAGGGTTGTTGTTCCAAAGAAACGTTGTCTTCTCTATCTACGACAACGCTTTGACAACGGTTTTAAGCCGTTGTCGTAGAGGCCAACGACAACGGTTTTTAACCGTTGTCCCGCCGTTGTCGTAGATAGATCAGACAACGCTTTTACAATGGTTTTTGACCGTTGTCGTAGATACCTATGACAACGGTGCAAAACCGTTATCCCACTGTTGTCGTAGGTGTCTAAGACAACGGTGTAAACCATTGTCGTTGTCATAAACCCTTACGACAACACTTTGGAAACCGTTGTCGTAGTGTATTTTTAGCGTTGTCTTTTACAAGTTTCAGCATCATTTAATAATTTTTATATATTAATTGAAATTCCAATATACAATATAAACATTGAACTCAAAATAGTCATATGAAATTGAAATATTCATCTAATAGTTCATACAACAAATATTCATCTAAGAGTTCATATATAACAAGTATTTATCATCAAAAGATAAGTTCATCACGAACGAGTTACATCCATGACAAAGAGATCCAATGATTTGTAATTGGTCCAATCCTCTCATCAACCAATCATGCTACCTGCAACATAAATTTGAGAAATTTAGTAAATATCTTGAACTTATAACATCCCTGACTCAAAACCTTAAGAAATTCAAACCATGTATCATCAAATGTTACATTGACCATATGAGCATCCAAGCACATAATATATGCCAAGCAAATTGAAAGAACAGTGCATAACAAGAATAAATACAATTTTATGTCTCCTGGTTGGCTGAAAGTTTGACTATAATTGGTTTTCGGAAAGATCGAAGATATTATTGTGATGATCTATAAAACTTTATGGCCTGAAAATTTTAAGTGGTTAGTACTTGGTTGTTGAAACTTGAAATTTCAAGGTAATTTTATTTTTATCATCCTTGCAGACAAACAAAACAACCAAGAAGTATTGACAAAAAGGATGAAACATAAGAATCAATAAATACAACACTTAAGAAAATATGTTCACCTGTTACAATCCAAATTCAACAATGGGCTTGACATCCTAAGCTCCTTGATAATCCACATGAGGTTTTCCTGGTGCAAAGACCTTAATGGTTGGAAAACCTTAAATTTCATAAGCTTAGAGAGATTAGAGAGTTCAGGGGAAAAAAAAGCTTCATTTATGCAGGTTGGTTAATAAAATAAAAGTGGGCAATGGTCCAGAGCATGCTAATGCACACAGCTTACAAGAAATAAACACTCTTTCAATCCCCAGCCATGTATAAAATAAAAAATCCAAATCTCACACCAGATTTCATTTATAAAATTTGAGTATAAAGAGTCATTGCATGTTCCTAGGCTTTGCAGCCAGAAACATGAAAAATATGTGAAAACAAGTCAATGGATTCTTCTTGGCTTCTGCTGCAATGGAGCATCTGCACAACACAACAATTTCTCAATATATAGTTACTAAATAGTTCACTTCTAGATTTCATTTATCTGGATTGATAGTTGCCACAAATTAAGCTTTATCAAGTAGCTTAGTTGTACGAACCTTGTAGTTCATAGAATGTATTATAGTGCACCTTCGACCAAAAGCTTAGACTAAGCTCTGCAACGCACATATGTAAAATCAGCGTTGTTGGATCACCATAGCATTAGATCTCACCAAATTGTTTTGTTTCTTTATAAAGAAGTATTATTATGCTACATATATATCTTGTGTGTAATACTCTAAATTTCTAGTTTCTCTATCCACACATTCAGAAACATGATACATAACTAAAAACAACAACCAAGCATTTCATTAAGTAAAAAAGTATTTCATTAGAGCAGCCTTTTATACCTCGTGCTGGGGCCTGATGTTGTGGAACAATTTCCATGAAACAAGTCTCACGGAATGATGTCAATAGACAGATCTTTGCTGCAGAAATCAGAAAATAAAGCATTAACAAACTCTAGTATTATATTGAGTCCACAATCTGATGGATTAGAGGTGCTCAAAGCCTCAAGGGATTTCTGTCATACTTGAGGATAAAACCAAAATGTTCAGAAAAATGCTTCTCAAAAGTAGGAGCAAAATGAGCATGCAATAGAAAAAGACACTCAACTACAGGGGCATCAAATCCTGGCTTAGTAACAAACATTAAGAAATATGAACCAAATCTGGCTAGCCCCAGAGCACTCTAAAACTTCTTCTTATAGTAATCATGTTTTATGTATCTATTATCTAGTTATCAACGTTAGAAAATGTACACTTCCAACTGCACCATTAGGACCCAACTCTAAGTTTAAAATAAAATGTTCATTTCAAGGATACCCAATGCTTCTTCAGCTGAATGTGCTCTGTACAACACACTAAAATTTACCAAAACCCTTCAAATACGTTTCTCCTTCATTCATCAATTCAAGGGTGAGTTCATTATACTTGTCACTGAATATATCAACAAGTCAATGGCTCCAAATTATTTACAGAAAAATCGCTACAGCAGATCATGTCCCTACACTTACTTTGGCTTCACACACACAAGCACACAACATAAACATGTATACCACATCTACCTCATTTAGTCTTGTAGTCAAAAATCTTGCCCAAAAATATTCAATTTCCAAAATAAGAATCAGCACCACAATCTAATTTTTTGCAGTTAGATTTGGCAACAGGATCCTAAACTAATAGGCAAACAATTAAAAACTTCAGATCACACAGCACACAAATAAGCATGATTCATCATTTATACACAAAAGAGGGCTGAAAAACAATTAGTATTCTTTACCCAGTGGGAAGACTATCAACATAGCTGATAAGCATCTTGAGCTTGCTCCCACCCTCAGATGCCAATCCAGCATGCATCTCCACCACCATGGCATCAGCCACCTGCTTCAATTTGGCCTCCGGCGTCCTACACTTGTCCTCAAATTCCTTCACAATAGCCATAGCCCGGGCCCACCTCCCGGAAGTCCTCATCTGCTGTCTCACCACCAGCGCCGCCAGTCCCACCACCGTAGTGGCCCCAATCACCACCGTCACCTTCCCGATTCTCTCTTTCATTTCCGAATTACTTGGAAATAGATCAAAAGAAGCAAATCAAATCTCAGTAAATGGAGCAAACAGAAAGGGCATATAAATTAAGGAGTGCGATTCAGATGAGGACGAGAGGAGAATTAAAGGCGGAAGATAATTAAAAATGGTGGGAAGATCTGGTAATCTTTCAGTGAAATAATAGGTCTGTTTTAGATGAAAGTTGGGTGGCGAAGCTTCAGAGGCTATTTTTGGAAAGTTTTGTTTCTCTTCTCATTTTTATCGTCATCACCATTATCATCTTCTGGCGGGGATGGGTTCGCGCGGCAGTGGCAGCAGCGGGGATGGGTGCGCTCGCAAGAGCTGGCGGGGATGGTTGCGAGCGGCGAGGCAGCAGCGGTTGGAGAGGATGGGTGGGCGCGGAGAGACTACGGCCAGCAGCGGCTGGCAGCGTAGGAGAGCGGCGGCGACAACTAGGGTTCCGATCGAATGTGAAGGAATTTCTATGGTAAATTTGGGGATTTTGATTTAGGGATAAATTTTACATGTATATTTACATATTGTAAAAAAAATAATAAAAAATAAAGTATATTTAGTCTACGACAACGCTACCACAAGGTTATGACAACGCTATAAAGTTACCGTTGTCTTAGGGATATATGATTACGCCTCAACGACAACCTTATATCATACCCGTTGTCTTAGGGATCAACGACTACATATCTACGACAACCTCATGTCATAAGCGTTGTCTTAGGGTTCATTTTTAACCTAAGACTACACCACTACGACAACCTCAAGTCACAACTGTTGTCTTAGGGCTGAATTTTACCTTACGACTACACCTCTAAGACAACGCCAATAAAGCGCCGTTATCTATGAGCGCATTTTTCAACCCTACGACAACGTCAATTTTAGCTACGACAACGGTTTTTTCGAAAAACCGTTGTCTTAGGGGCGTAGTCTATGTGTATTTTTCTTGTAGTGAAGGTATGTCTAACATAACGTAAATGTATGACATCTTAAGTGAATTTGGGTGGATTTGAGTGCATCCACCTAGGTGCGTGGAGGTGCGTGAAATGCTCGCGTGTGAAAGGGCGTTGACTGGGTCAACTCAGGTGTATGAATCCTTAATCCATGCAGCGTATAAAAGTTTCTGTCTTTATGATTGGGAGAGAGGGGATGAGTGGTTTGAAATAGTAAAGAGCTGATCAAAATGGAAACGCATGATTTTAGCGTGATTATTTACAAGTTGACTAGATTTTAAACAATAAAACTATTTAAAATAGTGTGGGCTTATAATAATTAAACAGAAGAAGAAAAAACTTTTAAAGACGTTAAATGATGGGCGAGATATTAATCAGTTCAATCTAAGATCAAGTCGAACCAAAATCATTTTAATAAATCGAATCAAGTCGATTCATGTATTCATAGATTCCGATTCAATTTTGTTCACCCTTATTTGGAAGAGTGACACTTGTGTGCTCCAAGGGTATGGTGTCTCCAAATTACTCATCATATGATGTTAAATATATACTCTACAGGTATCTTATATATACTATTCAGGTATCACATGTATATTTTTATATACATATGATACCTGTAGAGTATATTTATAACACCAAGAAACATAACACCTATAGAGTATACATATAACATCTGAAGAACATGTATATAACACCTAAATCCACGTCTTTATGTGCCCCAAGAATATATAAGTTTCTGCTTATTTGGAATAAACAAACACCGAGTGGGGCCAATGATCTATGCAACTTGCATATCACTAACAAAACTACTGACACGTAAGCATGACAATATGTTAATTAAACATGCATGAAAAACACACTGTATCTAAGTAAACATATCATACGAAAAAAAAAGCTAAAATGTCCAGGATGGGCAATTGTTAATATGTCTACTGCTTATGTGTAAAGATCTCATTCCCTGATTATATGGAAAGTCAAATTAATTGATAAGCTAGATTTTCGCCACGTCAACGATAGACACATTACTATGTGTCCACAGTGGACAGGTTAGTAAGACTGCGTAACATAGAATTGAGATTAGGGGCGTTAATTATACAATATTCACAAGAAAGACCCTTGCTAGTTTAATCATAAAATTGACAATAATAATTACAGCTATATATTTAACAGATATTAATAATAATCTTGTGCATGCAACCACATATATAAATACTTAAGACTTTGATCCAGATGAATGACCAGCACCAGAGCCATGGCCTTGTCCCTTATACTCATCTTTTTGAGCTGCTACTGAGCTGAATTGATGGCCGATTCCAGGGCTATTTCCAGGTGTCGTATCTAAAATGTCTGAACTGCTCGATTTTTCATGACGTGGTCGGAAATTTTGTTGATCGATTTGAACTTGTAAATTCCTCATCTTCATGGAAGCCAATAAGTGATGATCAAGTAGCTTTGTTTTTGCTTTTGCTTGCCTAATCCCCTCAGTAAACTGAGCTTTCTGGCAGGCAAGAATAATCGCAACAATTAGAATGATAAATTTATGGAGTTTAATTTGGAATTGGGCCATTAATGATGATCAAAGAAGAAAATAACTTGGTGGGTTTTTTTAGAGAGAGAGAGAAAGGAAGGTGATATTTGGTTTTCAACTCTGTCCGATTCACTGGTATTTATAATAATGTTGGGAACCATTTTATATTTTGATTTTTTTTAATAAAATAAATAAATTCTTTAATCATGTAAAAAAGATTCTGTAGGCCGGCTGTGTACAAAATTAGGGGCTTCAACAAAAGTTGAAGGATGGGGAAGATTGATAGCGTGCTGAGCAAGAAAATCGGCAATATGATTCGACCTTCTTTTTGAAAAGCCAATCAAGATTTTTCATTCCAAATCGTGTTTCATCTGGTGTTCTAATATAATCCTCACACGACATGTAAAAGATGACATCATCAATGCACACTTGTCATCTAATTAAAATAATGAAATATAAGATGAAACACGGTCTTGAAAAGCATACGGAAGAATTAGTGAGATACTCAAGGATTTTAGGACAGCTTCAGATTATTATTCCCAACTCTTAATTACGACTAATTTGTGATTGATTATACAATCTCTGTTTCATATTAATAGTCTTTTAGGAGAACATAAAATTTCGACAAATATATTATACCTTATATAATATTTACCTCTCTCATTCATTTTAAAATTAACTTGATTCACTCTTTATCAATTTCTTTATTATTTCATTATAATTTTCCTAACTTAATATAAGTTATGAAATCTTTTAAAGATTGAGATAAAATTTAAAAAGTACATTCAAAATAATTAAAAAGAAAATTAATATTGAATAAAATTTACCTTAAAAAATAATAAATATAAAACATAGGAAGTATAAATTAGGTACTGTTTATATGCTTGTATATGGAAGGTTCACATTACTTGCCTTCTTCAGAGTTGCTCCTTACATAAGACTGAGATATAAAGCCTTTTTTCTGTCATTTTTTCCCCTCTCTAACGGGGTAAAACACTAAGCCAAAATATTTTGTGCAACTTGTGCATGTCCATACACCCGGGTCAACTAGCCCCACACGCCTTCACGTGCCCCAATGCTTTCCCACATATCTAGTGGGTGAACTCAAACCACCAAAATTTGCTCCAGGTAGTCATACATTCATATTTTGTTAGTGTTACTTCATGTTGAAGATAACACTAACATAACATGAAGGTAAAACTAACATAACATGAATATCAGTCTAACATAACATGAAAGCATGATTAACATTGTTTTTTTATTATTAACATAAAACTAACAAAACGTCGTTCTTATTGTTTACGAGAAGATGTTGAGCTATAAGAAGTTCTGATGGAGAAAGATTTTTACCTTTTTTTATTGTTTGTCATATTTGAATCTGAAATTTGGAGATTTTGGTTGTTGGTTGTTGAAAATGCATTCAATGCATTTGTATTTATAAAAGTGCATGGGATTTGATTTGATTGTAATTAGTGTGTTTTATGGGGAAATTTTGTAAAGCTTTGCTTATTTTGGACTGAATTTGTGATGATTTGGTGGGAAATTTTCCCACCTAAAATTGCAGTGGAAATTTTGTTGCATTTTTTTTAAAGCATTTCCAGTTTTTAATTTAATTTTAAATTCATAGATTGGTTTTATAATTAACACACTAATCCAAACACTAAATAAAGTCTTAAAAGCAAAAAGTGAGCATATCCACTAGAGTTAACTGCATTTTCTTAAACTCGGTGTCCGGTCAACGTAGGCAACTTCGACCAGGACGGAGGGAGTACTAGAGTTGGTCATCTGCACACCAGGTGCATATACAATTCGGATCGGTCCAGGTAGACCCCGATTCAGACACTTTATTATTTTCTTTTGTTGAATTTTATTTTTTCGCTTCAGGATGTCACCTTTATATTGTATGTGTAAAACCTTTATGTTACTGTTAGGCTAAAAATCAAATGTGGCCATGTAGGATAGAGCTTCGGCCGAGTTTGGCCCATAGTTAATATTAGTTAACCCCGTTGAAATCTTCCGTTAAAAACTAAGGGGAAAAGCCACGCGCCACGCATGTGGCCGTTAATTTGCAACCCCAACCCTAAGTGGGGCCACATCGTACCCAAATTCAGTTAATTGATTAGAACCCTAATTCTACCACAGAAATCCCCTAAATCGATTTTAATCCCTAATTCCACCCTCATTCCCCAATCGATCCAAAAATTCCCAAACATACCCAAGTCTGAACCGCAAGCAAACCCTAACTCTAACATTAAAACTTGAATACACGAATCCTGAGTGAAATATAGTTTACGAGCAAGCAAAATCGACTGCCGCTTTCAATCGCGATGGTGAAAAATCGTCCCATTGATAAAACTGGTTAGTATTTGCTAAACTCTTCATTTAGGTTTTATTTTCTAGACTATTTTATGCTAGGTAATGAATTTTTTTTATTATTTTGAAAGTGATTGGTTTTGTTTTTTGTTTTCTTATTGTCTGTTTTTCTAGTATTGTTTAATTCTTAGTGTATCTTATATTATTGTTTATTGTCTGCTTTGTGTATCTTATATTATTCCTATGCAAAATATGCAGAAAAACATGATGGGAGTAAGGTTGTTTCTGGAAAGGGTGGGGGTGGGGGGATTTATCTAGGCAGAAGGATAAAAAAGTCTTAGGCCCTATAATAGATGAAGCATTCTTTGATGATATAGAACATGTTATTGAACATTACTGTGATTGAGGGTTGGATGAGGTTGATCCTGAGGAATATGGGAGTCTTAATAGGGGGAATGAGAGTGATAATGTATCTGTAGAACCTGAGTCTAGTGATGAGCCTTTTGATCCTAACATAAGTCATTCTGATGATGAGTTAGATGATATGTTGTTTGAAGAGAATATAGATAAGGTCATAAATTTGATGGGCATAGATAGACCCAATGTTGAGGTCAATAGGGGGCAGGAGTCTGATTCTGAATCAGAGTCAAAAAAACTCTGAGGCAGAATTTGATAGTGAGTTAGGATCTGAGATAGATAAAGCTCAACTAAACCAAGTCATTAGGTATTCTAACGTGTTTACACCAGAATTTTGCATTGGAATGAAATTTACAGACAAGCAATTATTCAAAGAGGCAGTGTATTCACATGGTTTTAGGGAAAGAAAGGATCTAAAATAACAAAAAATGAGGCTAAAAGGATATATGCTAGGTGTTTGGCGGAGGGGTGTGAGTGGAAAATAAATTGTCTTAAGCTTAAGGATGAAGAGTCATGGTGGATTAGAACCTACAATTCTGATCATACTTGTGGGACTAACTTCAAGCTAAAAATTGTACTTCCACATGGTTAGCCAAGTACTAGAGTCTTGGAGGGATGATCCAAATAGAACAACTAAGGGGTTTAGGAGGGCTGCAATGAAGGAGTTTAATTGTAACATATCAAAACAACAAACATATAGGGCAAAGATGCAGGCCTTAAAGTGTATTCAGGGTAGTAATCATCAACTATAATATGCAAAACTCTGGGATTATGCAAATGCTCTTAGGCTTAAGAATCCTGGATCTACTATCATAATGGGGGTCAAGGACATTGGTAGCTCTAGTGGGAATACATTCAAGAGATTGTACATATGTTTCCAAGCATTGAAGGTGGGGTTCCTAGCTGGGTGTAGACCTTATGTAGGGGTAGATGGGTGTCACCTCAAAGCCCCAAACTGTGGTGTATTGCTTACAGCTGTAGGAATGGACCCTAACAACCAAATTTACCTAATTGTCTATGTTATGGTGGGTAGTGAAACAAAAGAGAATTGGATGTGGTTCCTTGAGTTTTTAAAGGAAGATTTAAAGAAACAAAACTTGTGGACCTTCATGTATGATAGGCAGAAAAGGTTGATGTCTGCCCTTGAGAAAGTTCTTCCTGGGGTAGACAATAAATATTGTATGAAGCATATGCATGAGAACATGAAGATGGCTGGTTTCAGAGGGGTTGCTTACAAAAATCTAATGTGGAGAGCTGTTAGGGCCAGTACAGTAGTTGAATTTGGTAGGGCTATGAAGGAGTTAGATGAATTGGATCATAGGTGTTTTACTTGGCTTCAAGAGAGACCAACTATGCACTGGAGTAGGTCTCATTTTTCTCCATTTTCTAAGTGTGATATACTCACAAATAACATGTGTGAGTCATTCAACTCCACTATTCTAGAAGCCAGAGAGAGGCCAATCTTGACCATGTTTGAGTGGATTAGAGAGTACATAATGACAAGACTTCAAGAAAACGGGGATAGGGCAGAAAGGATGTGGGAAAGGGAGAAAGTTTTATCCCAAAATCAGAAAAATCTTGCAATTAAGAAAGGAAAGGGTGAAAGACTGCATTCCACTGAAGTCCAATGATTGGCAGTATAAGGTTTCAGTCTGTGATGGTGGGAGATATGAAGTGGATTTGAAGGCATGGACTTGTTCATGCAGAGCCTAGGAATTACGAAGCATTCCATGGAAGCATGGAATGAGTGTTATCCTTGCACAGTCAATGAACCTAGAGGACTTTGTTAATGACTACTATAGTGTGGAGAAGTACAATGAGGTTTATGAATTTGCCTTGCATCCAATGGATGGTCCTAAGTTATGGAAGACAACAGACTACATTCCACTCATTCCTCCCAACTTTGGTAAGAAAAGAGGTAGACCAACAAAAGTTAGAAGAAAGGGAAACCAAGAAAGAAGATGAAGTTGAAGACTCTGCCAAGCCAGACACCAAAAGTGCATTGTAGTTTCTGCCAAAGAGAAGGTCACAACAAAACATCCTGCCCATGGAAGAAATTTGCTGAAGAATTCTCAATGGATGAAGGAGTGTCAGTTGGCTCAACCATGAATGTAAGCTTTCCTTTTTTTATCCAAAATCATTGCATATTGTGTGATAGTTAATAGGCTCATACTTATGAATTATCATGTAGGAGCAATCTGGGAATCAAGAAGGCGAAGCTGGGAATCAAGAAGGCAACCCAAGTTCATCTGCCAGAAGAGTTAACCCCCAACCAACTGGTTTTTCTAGCCCACCAGCTACTCAAGAGGATGTCATCAGTGTTCATGTAAGTACATAGTGTATTTATTGATGTTTCTGCCTTGCCAATTACTAATGTTCTTGGATAATATGTTTATATAAGAGAAAAGACATGGAAAGACAACTAACAGGAAGCATGCATCACAATCAGCTACTCAATGTCACACTGTAAGTATCTGGAATATCTGGAAGCATACACAAACACTTATTTTTTAGTGGCTTATCTAGAATTCAAGAACTAATACATACTACTTGCTCGTGTGTGTTAGATGTTTGTTAATAATGAACCTCCACCACCTGTTTTCCCTGGGAGAGTGAATATCATAGCACGACCTCCAATGAATTGCAGTCCCAGTTAATTTGTGACAAGTGCTCTAATCTGAACAGGCTCTCCAATCATCAAGCAAGGAGGTAAAAAGTTTATAAGTCTATCAACTTTAGGCAAGGGCAAGCATTTGGGTGGAGCCATGTGAATTATATATTTATGGCTTTCTGGATTTGGATCATAGAATGGATGTATTGGCATTATGAAAATTATGTTGTTTCACTTTCTGGAATTTGAAAACTTATCTATGTTGGCTTTCTGGATACTTGGAATGCATCCTTTTGTAATGGTATATATACTTCTGTCTTTCTAGAATTTGATTACTTTATATTTTGGCTTTGGCTTTGCATTTGTAAGCCATCCTTTTGTAATGGATTAAATACTTGGGTTTGGATTATATATTTCTTTCAAGTTTTATGTTCTGGAATCTTATTCTTTTTCTTTTCTTTCAAGTTTTATGTTATGCAATTTGGACTATGAAAGTGGACTATGTCATTGAAATACTTAGATTAGATAGATGAAATTTTGCCCAAAGGCTATTACATGTTGTAGAAGATAGAAATCGATAGCCTTCACTTCCAGGTTGCCCGGATACTTGAGCACTTGCAAACTTCCCACAATGGCAGCGTTTTGTGCTTAAAGTGTATGAATGAGTAGATGAAGACATATATCTCCTTGATTCTGTTTTCTGTCTTTTTTTCTCCTTGATTTGGTTTGGATATGATTTTGCTTTGTTCTCTTGAGTTGTTAGACATACCCTATTAAATAGGAAATGTTTGTTGGTAAAAATGGCAGTGAAAAACCGGGAAAATAGAATTTGGGAAAAAAATTCCCACCAAAAATGACTTAAATTATTCCGTTCATCCAACTAACGGAGAGGGCCGTTTTTTTAACTTTGTTGGGCTGTTTTCAAAACATAGGGACCAAACTCGGCCCTGGCCCATTCCTACAGGGACACATTTGAATTTTGCTTGTTATATAAGTTATCTACAAATGTAGTGACCTTTATATACTATAACTTAGATAAAAACTGAAATTTTTTAGCAAAATTTGTACATATTTACCTTTATATGATATTAGTTTGCACCTTTATGTGATATTAGTTACACCAATGGTAACTAATATCACATATAGATATGTTCATACAAAAAATGTGCTCAAAATTTTCTAAAAGTCTTTATTTTTTCCAAGTTACTGAATATAAAAGTCACCAGTTTTTTATATAAAGGTCACACTTATATAACATAAAAGTCACATCTATATAACATAAAGGTAACAGTTTGAAGCAAAAAAAAAAAAAAAAGAAACTCAAATCGGCGTCTGGGTAGGGTCGTCCTAATTACACCAATCTAGATTAGTGCGCTTGGTGCACCAGATAATTTGCGATAATACTATTTTGATTGGTTTGTAGAACTAAATTGTTTGTTTAATTAAGTGTTCAGTGCACCCCATTTTTAGCCATTATTTTAATGGATTTGTATTAACAACATTACCTAATATGCTAAATAAATTTAATATTTTAGTCATGCACAATATGTATACTTGCAAAATTGTATTGATACATATATTGATATATATTACTATCATGAATAATAAACCGCAAATTGCAATATGTATACTTGCTATTAGCTAAAAGGCATCAAATAAAGTGATTATTTGGAAAAACAATCGAAAAAAGAGGGAAAGAAAAAAAGGGGAAAGTAATGAAAACAAGGTGCACTGACTCGGAATGAACATGTACCATCAATAACAGTTGGTCTCTTATGAGATCGTCTCATGCGCGACGACATCTGAGCACGGTTGTGTCTCAGGACATGGTGGATTAAGAAAAA
Organism: Scutellaria baicalensis; assembly: GCA_005771605.1. Lineage (NCBI taxonomy): Eukaryota > Viridiplantae > Streptophyta > Magnoliopsida > Lamiales > Lamiaceae > Scutellaria > Scutellaria baicalensis. The sequence continues at coordinate 44,435,524 of CM016723.1, forward strand.
AAAAACCTCATATTTATAACTCTAAAATGCATACTTATAGATAAAAATCATATACTTATATCGATTATGCGCCATAGACAGCTATTTATTTTACACGCACTCCACGATCGTGACCCAAGGTACGGCCGTGACCCAAGGCACGGTCATGCGTGAGAAAAAAAATCACACACTTATAGAAAAACAAATACATACTTATAGTTGAAAAAGACATACGTATACACATGTCCTGGACACAACCTGACTGTCACGCACGATCGACTATGTCCTAGGACACAATCATGTCAGATACCATCACACATAAGATTGTTTCACATGAGTTTCATAGCATCAATAATGGATCCACTAACGGTAAAAATAATATCGGAGTTATTGGCGACTAGCTGTTGGTGTTGACGATGATATTCCAAGAGCTCTCTCTACTTTCTTCGCTTCATTTCCTCTACTACTAAACCTCAAATCAGGCGATCTTAAGTCATGCTAATCCTCTCTCAGATACGAGAATATTTGAAACTTAAGACTCATTAATTTTACTAGTATTTCACCCGCGCGATGCGCGATTTATTATCTATTTTGATTGTTATATTAAAAAGTTATCTATAAATCATTTATTATTCTAAATTTTGTATAATATAGAAATATAATTTTCACCTCTTTTATTGATTTTTAAAGTTATATTTTATTATTAAAAAATTTATTGAGTAATGTAGAGTTTTAATTGAAGAAAGTAGAATTTGGTTGACCCCTATCTCGTGTGTGTTATACAAACTTTCTTGTGCATTTGTTTTATTGTGACATGTACTCATTCTATATTATATTTGACAATATTAAAATGTTGGAATACAAATTTTGTAAATAATCTAAACAACGAAATTGAAAGCTTATATTTTATTTCTCTTTTGAATAAAAATATATTTATGGTCGTTGGCTTGATAGATATTTTGATTAGTATCATTTAACAATATAAGTTTTGAAATCTTTATTTATGTACAAAATTTCTCATAATTACAAAAAATATATTATAATTTCTTTTAACTTTAAAATTGATAATATGAATAATTATAAATATTACGTAATTTTAGTAACAAAAAAGGAAAAAGATAATGAATTAACAACTTGAAAGCTTACATTTTATTTGTTTAATTTTTCGTTGAACTTTTTTCACGGCTTGATAGATAATTTAATAAACTAAAGATTTTTAGAATTAATTAATTGTGACCAAGTAACAATATAAGTCTTGAAATATTTATTCATATACAATTACATTTCTCATAATTACAAAAAATATCTTAAAATTTGTTTAACTTTAAAATTGATAATAAGAATAATTATAAGCATTAAGTAATTAAAGTTAGCAAAAACAATTAAATTCAGAAAAATTGAAAACTTACATCTATTTGTTTCTATCTTTTGTTGAATTTTTTTTATTGGATCAATAAATAATTTAAGCTAATGATTCTTGGAGTTGGTCAAAATTGTTCAATCAACAATATAAATTTTGTGATCAACTTTGAAATATTTACCTTGCACACAACATTTTGCAAAATTATAAAAAAATATCCTAAAATCTATTTAACTTTAAATTTGAGAATGAGAATAATTTTAGACATTAAATAATGATAGTTAATACACAAAAATTAAATTATTGCTCACTATTATACAACATTAATCAACAACACCAACAAATAATAATACATAATAGTAGTAGTAATAATAATGATGATGATTATAATAATTTTAAGTATAAATAGTAAAATATACCATATTGAAAAGAATGTTAAATGATATGATTAATTTTATTGAAAAACTATTATTTATATAAATATTTTATTGCTCATTGATGTGACATTTTTAGGAGGGAAAATGACATTCTTATAAATTCTTCCAAAGATCTTCTTTTATATATATATATATATATATAGATATCAAACGACATCGTTTTAGATTATGTTAAAATAAAATTAATTTGAATGTGGCAGAGATTGCTTTAAGTTGATTTTGGTCGGTCTGTTTTAAATCAGTTGGAGAGCCTTTATTATGAATATGAGAGTAAATATTCCTTTTTTGTCTGATTACAATGAGCAAGAATGAATGAATTCCACTCCGTAAACCTGTTTCTTAAGGCTCTGTTTTTTTATTTATATATCCTACATATGATTTTTGGGCATCAAGGATATGATCTCATGATTATAGTGCTTATACATGGAAAGATATCAGATATATGCCTATTTCTGAAAGATTTGGTGATACCTTGTTATGAAGATCGCCTGCCATGTAGCTTTGGTCACCGGTTCATGTCGCCCTGAATTAAACCATTCGGCTCAATTACTTTGAGCCCGTTCAACTCGGTTTTCACTAATTTTTCCTAGACTGTCTATAGATATCGGGTAGTTATTTTGAGGTGTAACAAATTTGATGTGGCATCTAATGTGGTGCTTTTTTCACATAAGTGGATTCCAATCATCGAAAAAAAAATTGTGATTCAAAATATTGCGACTTAATAAAAGATCTTGATATTTTTATTTCAAAAAAAGTAGGATAAATTTGAAAATATTGTACAAGTCCATGGTTGTCGGTGTATATATATGACTTTCCATCACGATGATGATATGTATGACTGCTTATATGTTTTCAAATTTCTTCTTCTTATAAGAAAAATAAAGAGGATTTTTCTTGTGCACCAATTTTCTTTTTAATTTATGCGGTAACCTTTATATTATAGAAGTATAACCTTTATATTATATGAGTATAACTTTTTTGTACAAATATCATAACTTTTAAGTTAATATACTTTAAAAATTCAATATAAAATGTAAGATAATATTGTTGGTCCTAAGTGGTAGAAGGTTTGGGGGGTGAATAAAGTTTCTCTGATTTTTTAAACTTTTCTCCAAAAAGAGTAGAGTTCAGCTCACTGCGCAGGTAGCTAGAAAGCTTGCTACCCACTGATACTCCAATACCTTTCTGAAAGGTTATTGGACAGTTTGAACTTAGAGTTTTATGCAGCGGAAATACTTTTATGAAAACACAAGGTATGAAAATAGGATTTTTAATGCAAGTGCAGTATGATGCTTGGCTAGATATGCATCAAGATAGATATAAGCAAGATTTAATAGCACACAAAGTGATATACAGAGGTTCGAAGGTGGGGTAACTCTTCTACGTCCTCTCTGCCTCTTCTCAAGAGGGAATTTTGTTAATCTTGTTGAATTACACAACTCTAGCTATTACGACACAAACTTAACAAAAGAGTAGCAAGCTTTTCCACACAGATTGCTTGCCTACTCGACTAACTAACCCACACAGGAGGAAACTATTACTAGCACTAAGCACTCATAAACACAACTTTAAAAGACAGAACATTTTTATTCAAATTGAGGCAGCAAGATTTCTGAATCTGATTCCAGGTTGTTATGTTGCTTCTTGCTGCGAGACTAAGTGACTGAAAGCTTTTGTACTTTGATTGCGCATATTCCTTAGAGTCTCTCAGCCTCTTTCTTTGTCTTCAGCTTCTTCTATTTATAGGATTGAAAATATGTACGTTGAAGAAGACATATCTACTGCATTTAATGCTCTTGATCTTCATAGTACACTTCATTAAATGCATTTGGCTTTCTTCTTTTTGAAGCATCCTTGTTGTATACGTGTCATCTCTTAATTGACTTTATTCGTTGGTCTCTACCGGTAACCCAGCAACATTCTTCTTGGCTTCCTTCATAAGTTGTTGTACTGAGATAACTGCTCCGAAGTCTTATGTTGTTATAGAGTGACCTTCATTCCTTAGAAAGTTTTGATGTTTTCTTCTGTTCAGCAACCTGTTCTACAGAGATAATATATAGGCTACTTTACTTTCATATAACAATTATTGGTTTATATTTCATCAAAATGAAACACTTAAAATCAATATAGTTGAAAATCTTTACGTTATGATAATTTAACATTATATTATGTTGATGTAACTTTTATATATAGATATCATAACTTTTATGTACTTAAAGAATAACATAAATGTTATGTTAATATAATGTAAATGTTATTATTATTATGCGTAAATGTTACATTATTACAAATTTAAGGTTTAAAAGATATTAAAACCATAAAGTTATATACTTAGAATTTTTTTCAATCATATGATAGAATTGAAAACTTTTATATTGTTATAATTTAACTTTTTTGTTATATTGATATAACATTTATGTAAAACTATCATAACCTTTGAAAAATATTAAGCTTATATTATTATAACGTAAAAGTTAAGTTATCATAACATAAGTTAAGGTTACTATAATTTCTTTACCTAGTATCTAAATTCAATGGATTTAGTTCTTGTTTTACACAAATGCTCCTGTGTACAAGGTACACGGATCTGAATTGGTGCAATTGGAGCGACTCGACCCGGATCCGCTCACCTGGGTCACCTGGGTTTTTTTTTTTTTTTTTGTCGTTTCAGCCTGTTACCTTTATATTGTAAGGATGTGACCTTTATATTATATAAGTGTGACCTTTATAAATAAAATGTTATGACCTTTATGTTCAGTAACTTAGGAAAAAATGAAGATTTTTAGGTTTTTTCGCTTCAAATTGAGACCTTTATGCTGTATTGTTGTGACCTTTATTTACAATTCTTATGACCTTTATGTACAAATATTATGACCTTCAAAGTGTAAAATTCTTCCTTTTTTTATAAGTTAGAGTATATAAAGGTCATTACATTTATTCATAAAGGTCACACTTATATAATATGAGTTGGTCACTTGTGAGACTGTCTCACATGCGACCAAATTCAAGTATGTCTTTTATAAGTATAAATATGTGTTTTTCAGTTATAAGTATGTGTTTTATAAATATATTTTTACAGGTATAAACATGAGTTTTAAAAGTATGTCTTTTACACTCATAAGTATGTCTTTTTCAGCTATAAGTATGTGATCTGGAATTCCGTCGCATGTGCGACGGTTGCACGCGAGTTTTGTTGATATAATATAAAGGTCACACCCATACAACATAAAGGTAACAGTTTGAAGCGAAAAAATAGAATTCAAAAAAATTTTAAAAAAAAAAGTGTGCGGATCCGGGTCGACCCAGACCCGACCCGAATTGTATGTATACCAGTTGCACAGGAGACTAACTCCTTGTTTTACTTGTATTGTATCTTAGTTTGGTCTAGAAATAAGGCCTATATTATCATTGAAAGGATCCCATTTTCGATCAGCAATCAGATCCAAAATCTATCTTATTCAACAATTTAGTTATTTTTTCCGGCTTAGCTTTTCCAAATCTGGTCACGTTATTTTTTAGATGTTTGACAAGGATTTTATATGCTCTAATAAATTTGATGTGAACAATATTTAATGTTAATATGATTGGATCTTTTAGTTGATGTGTTTGTCTAAATCCTAAAATTTTGATGTAATTATAAGGCAAAAACTTTTATGCACCAGTTGCACGTCGTGCAATCGGGTCAACCCGTTCACGCGCCCAAAATGCGCTTCCATGCGCCTCCCACGCGCGTGCATGTGCGTGCACGCGCTCCCACGCGCCTGAACTCTTGCGTTGAAGCTCACCCAAAATTCGCTCTAATAGACCAACCTTTGTGTATAGTTAGACCAACCTTTGTGTTATGTTAAACATACCTTATGTAGGTAGGTCTAATTATATTCAAAGGTATGTCTAAAATATATAAAGGTATGTCTAACTATATACAAAGGTATGTCTAACATATATAAAGGTATGTCTAAGTATACATAAAGGTATGTCTAACACAACGTAAATGTATGTTTAACATAACGTAGTGGTATGTGCCAAAATTCAAAAATCAAGCCCAAAAAAGACAAGGTATGAAATCTGGGCACTATGATATGTTTAACATAGCTTAAAGGTATATTTAACATAACGTAAAGCTATGATGTCTAACATAACCTATTGGTATGTGAATTTTTTTTTAAATCATGCGCAAAAAAAAAAGGCGGTTCCCCTGATTCGGATTCAACCCGGGTGCATGGATCTAAGATCCATACACCTGATTCATAAGAGACTTACTCAATTATAAATAGTGAAAATCATTATTTTCTCAGAATATGTAAATATCGTAATATCGTGATCGATAACCGTAATGCGATAAAATTAACTAATATCCTTCCTAATCATACTAACTAATAAATAAAGTAAGTGATCCCACAAATAGTGATGAATTAATTATATTTCTTGTGTTCAGTAAAATAACAAAAGGGGGGGGGGGGGGGGGGGGGGGGGGGGGGTTTCAAATTGATTAACTATCATGAAATCAATAGATGAATGTATTTCAATCAACAATGCAGGTATATCCTCCTTTAGATAATTTACAATTATCACCCCTAATTTAACAATAAGCTTTATTAAATCGAATTATCTCTTAAGATCAATTAAACACTAAAACTTATGTGAGACGGTCTCACGAATTATTTCCTTGAGACGGATCTTTTTTACCCATTTACTAAATCCATATCCATAAATATGTTAATTGTAAGGTGTGGGTCATGTATTAATCCGTCTCACATGAAATGATTCGTAAGATGGTCTCACATGAGACTTACTCTTAGTTAAATTAGAATAAAATCTAAGTAAACATATTTAATTGAATAACCTAGAATAAGCTCTCTATATTTAGTTTATTAAATATATTATTCACCAAGACAATAGGATGAATTGGACTTCAAGTACACAAACTCGTCTGATAATTTCAGGACTATACTACCTAAGAGATGCACAATCTCTAATATATACTATATATAAAACAGGAAAAGTTGGTGATATTTACTGATTTGCCACTCAATTGCAAAATTGGAGATAATTAGTGATTTGTCATTGACCAATAGAAAAAATTTGAAAAAAAAACTAAAAAACTTTGAGAATCTTATAGAACAAGCTTCATATATATTTTAAATATAATAAGTAGTCTTTTAATTTAATATATGGGTAAAATGAAATAGAGAAAATTATTTTGGATGATATTATTATATGATTATGTCTTAATGATATAATTAAAAAAATTAAAAATAATGAAATTTAAACATTGTCAAAAATTTAAAAATTTGAAAATTCTGTAGTTTTATATATAAATGTGAAAAATAGGTCTAAAAGCTAAATTTCATTTTACGAAGAGCTGTAAAATGTTTAAAATTTTAAAAACTATTATAAAATTATTAAAAATAATAATTAAATTTGAATGTAAAACTAATAATAATCTAATAATTTTGTGAGGTTAATCTAAAAAAATCCACAAATAACATTTAAAAATAAATTCAAACATATATGCAATAGATATAACTATAAGAAAAAATATTTTAAAATGGTTTCAAAATTCTAAAAAAATATTGTTTTAATTGTTAAATGAATTTGAAACCTAATTTTTTTAAATATATAAACTAATTTTTTGAATAAATACAGTGTTTGTAAAATAAATCCATTTAAAAAAATGTAGAAAATTATCTAAAAATTATTAAATATAATTCTAAGATATAAAGGAACAAAAATATGAATAGAACATATAAATTAACAAATATAATTAATCACTTATAATTAAAGCACACAAACACAAAACTATTATTATTATTATTATTGTTTTTGTTACTGTCGTCGTTGTTGTTGTCATTGTCATCATCATCATCATCATTAAAAAAATACAGATTTTTTACAAATCTCAAAATAATAAGATCTCATGAGTAATATTTTAATATAATAAATTTATTATATTATTAATAATCGTATTTGTCATAATAAATAATAAATCACGCATCGCGCGGGTATACTGCTAGTTTACTTATGAACATTAAACCACAATAATAAGATTCAAAATTTAAAATTTTACAAATGAATTATCAAACATTTAACTTAGATGGTCAGTTAAAATCAAACATCAATAATAGAAATCAATATAAACATATATTATAATCAATTCCAATTAGAGTGTATTACTTTTTTTGCCCTGAAAAGTAGGGGGTCTGGCAGTTTCGGGCATTATTGTTTCGGGCTAGTCAATTTGGACATTATTTTTTCAAAAAGTGTAATTTATGCCCAATTTCAGCCCGATGGCTTATTTGGGCTCAAATCGCACGTGTTGTGCACGTGTGGCCCTAATTTTGGGCTATCCGGTCCAAAATTGGACACGTTGGATATTTAGAATTACGTGGCATATAATTAAAAGAATAACAAAATCCACCTGGATTTTTGAATCAAAAAAAACAAGGTAAGAAATCATATCCCCAAATCAAAAGAACCCTAAAATCAAAAAAACGGGGTAAGAAATCTAATCCTCAAATCAAAAGAACCCTAACCCTAAATACACCCTCACCCCCCACGAATTAGAGAAACAATTGAGAGATTTCCCTATTGAAAGCTTGAAGACCAAAACCCATTATCAAAGGTCGCCACAGTTCTGAAGATGGTGAAGAAATGCGATAGGAAACTAGCGCACTTCCCACCTCCCAGATATGGTTAGTTTTCCTCTATTTTTTCATGTAATTGAGTGCATGTTTTTTATGTTTTTAAGCAGCAGTTTTGATTTATATATGCTTCCCATTTTTTGTTTATTTAATAGAACCCTAGGTAATTTTTTGTCTTTTTTTTGTTGTTGAGCAATTAAATATGGGGCTTTTTCCTGTTTTTCCAGACATGTGGGGTAGGGTATAATTCACTTTTCTTTATTGTGTTGTATGTTGGTGGGTGTGGGTGGGGCTTGGTTTTGTGATCCACAGTTGTCCACATAGGTGAAGTGACAGTTTTGGGTATTTAATTAGGTGTTTTTCAAGTGCAATGATATAAACTTAATTAATCTAGTGATAGATTTGTGCTCAACTAGAAATTTGGTGAATTGTTGAGATAATCAAATTCTATATTGGCTTAGTAGGCCCACTGTGGACTTTATTTAACTGTGATATGTATAATTAATTCTTGTTATTTAATTCTTAAAAAAAGGGAGTGTTAGTTAATTATTGTTAGTTAATTCTAAAAAAAGGAATGCTAGTTAATTCTTGTTATTTGTTTTGTAAATTGACAGAAATGGAGCACCAATTCATCACTCTTGTCATTCATTATGGAGCTAAGTTTTCAAACACCTCTGTTAAAGGTGAATATAAGGGTGGAACCATAATGAATTATGATTATGTAGAAGCTGAATCTTTTTGCCTAGAGGATTTGAAACGGTGGACTGAAGTTGAGTTAGGAGAATGGGATAGGAGGTTCTATTTCATTAAAAACAATGGGTTTAAGCTTCTACATACTGATGAATTGTTTAGGGAAATAGCATTAAACCATGTAGGTATTAACACTCTTCATGTGTATGCTGAAAAACTTTAGAAGATTGACAAATCCTTGCATGATCATGTAGATGAGTTTACGAATGAGTTGAGTGATTATCCAGAAAACAAGTGAGAGGGTGAGTGATTGCATACCAATCAAAGGGGATAGAAGCCATTATCAGGTTTCTTGTTGTGATGGGAGTCAATACACAGTAGATCTTGATAACTGGGAGTGCAACTGTAGAATGTGGGGTTTGAGTGGGGTGCCTTGCAAACATGCATTGTGTGCAATCTACAATGAAAAGGTCAATCCAGAAGATTATGTAGATTTTCAATATATAGTGGATGTCTATAGGATGGTGTATGAATCTTCTATGAAAGGGATCAATGGAAATGCACTTTGGGAAGAGACTGGATGGGCACCACCTCTTCCCACAAAAATATCAAGAGGAGTTGGAAGACCTCCTAAGAGAAGAAGGAATGAGGCTGGTGAAAAGAGCATAGGCAAAAAACTCAAGAATGTACAAAGATTGAAAAGGCAATAGAAGTCATACTTGTGTACCAAGTGTAAAGGCAGTGGGCATAATGTGAGATTGTAAAAAGAACCCTTGATGTATTTTGATGAGACAAAACCCACTGTAACATATTGTGTCTTAATGTTTAGATTTTCTCATTTTGTATCTCGCTTCATTAAGTAGAAAAGGTCTGCCTTGAAGTCTTCCACTGAAACTTAAAGCTACAAGCTGAACGCAACATGGAGAGAAAGAAGTCTACATACAACGAGCCACACTTAGAAGAACTAAAGGAGAATTGTTTTGCTGCATGTTGCACGCTGGACGCTGCAACTACTGGATGCAGTGTGTCTAGATGCAGCAACCAAGAATAAGTTGCAGCAACTGAAGTGAGACATGTCAAGCGGAATCAACCTCGAAGGACTCAACATCCGCTGCATGCTCTCTGCTGATACGAGAAAACATCAACTTTAGTTGAAGGTGCAATGCTCGACAGGTCGAGGCATAAAGGACAAATACAAGGACGTCGAGCGAATGAAGAGCTGCCACCTAGCCTGAGCAACCGACTGCAAACTGCAACAAAAGGACAGCCACAATTAATGGCGCTGGAGCTTGAAGAAGAGGTTGTCTCCAACTTTTTCAGGAGCGCATTAATTAGGGCGTACCTTGAAGATCTTGAAGATCAAGGAAGAAGAATGCTGACCATCCAGATCGAATCAAAGAAGAATATGCTTGAGCGTGAATGGATCAACGGTCAGGATGCAGCATAAGAAGAGATAAGCTGATAGGAAGACGCGTGGAATGTGCACCCTTCAACTGGCGCATTCTAGGAACTATAAAACGAAGGAGTGAGGTTGAAAGAAGAAAGGGGACTGAAATTTTGAATCGCACATTGAACTTCCAGCTTTCAGCGATCATTGAGCTTAAAGAAAAACCCAACACTTTCAGTCCCTCACTCAACCCGAAGCAAAACATTCTATCATTAAAGATCTATTAGAGTGTCTTTGTTTTACCACAGTTGAAGAAGCCTTTTCAACCTTTTATTACTGTGTGTGTATGTTGTTTTAATCGGTGTCCACAGTTGATAGGAGAAGAATCCTTGATGTGTGTTTTGGTCTTGTTGAAGACAACATCATGTGTGCATCCTGTCTAGTTTGCTGAAACCTAAGAAGGGAGTAAGAACTTTAGTAGGCTTGTGTTGAGTCCATAGAGTTGTGTTTAGTAGGAAAAAAGTCATGTAAATCTAAAAGCTCTAGTGGATATCCTCCTTGTGAAGGAGAAAAGAGGATGTAGAAGGCTTACACCACCTTCGAACCTCTATAAGTCTTGTGTTTATCTTTACTGCTTTCACCATATATCTTTATCATCTTGTTGTATGCATTCATATGACTTTAATATGTTTACATGAAAACTAGTCTGTTAACTTATTAATTAAAAGACTTGATATATTTCTTGAACTCTCTTTCAACATTACATTTCCGCTGTGCAAAAACTCTAAAAGTTGTTAGGCTGCAGTAACTAGTTTACTGCAAGCAGAACGCTTAAACTGTCAATTTGCTGCAAGCAGCGATAGTTTACATCAAGTTGCAGCGAAAGAGAGAAAATTGTGAAAAAGAGAAGAGGTTCATTTACCCACCCCTTCCCCCCCCCCCCCCCCCCCCCCCCCCCCCCCCCCCGGTGCACAGCACGTACGATTTGAGCTCAAATAAGCCATTCGGACTGAAATTGGGCATAAATTGCACTTTATTGGCCAGCCCGAAACAATAATATCCGACATTGCCAGACCCCTACTTTACGGGGCAAAAAAAGTAACAAACTTTTCCAATTACAACATAAGAGGGAAATAAGAGGCAATTAAAGAGTAAATAATATATGGGTTCAAACATCTCTTTTAACCAAAATACAGAGTCTAACCCTTGCATTCTTGAAGTCAAAACCCTAAAGATGGGCCGAAACCCTTTCTAATTCTAAATTTTGATTTGAAATCTCACTTAGCTTGACACGAGGTGGATGGGCCCACACTGGGCCCATCAGTGTAATGCGCTTCAGCTTCAAGTAGGGTTGTAAACGAATCGAATCGAATATCATGATATTCTATTCGTATTCGTTTAACTATTTGAATATTCATATTCGTATTCGTTTATTATTCGAATAACAAATTCGATTCTTATTCGATTCGTTTAACATATTTGAATATAAATACGAATATTCGAATATTCGTATTCGAAAGTTTAAACTTAAAATTTCAAAAAAAAAATCAAATATTTTTTTTTCTCAAATTGATATGCCTACATAGTACTTAAATAAACAATAAAATAGTACTTGAATGAGAGATGAGAGAGATAGGGTTTCAAGTTTTAGATACTTAGGAATTATTATCACTTTTTACATACTTAGACAATTTTTAGGAATTATTTCACTGTAATTATATAATACTAATACTTAGGCATTACTTATAAATATGTGGAATTCCATTTATGAGTATATATATATAATATATATAAAGTACTTACACACATATATCTATATATATATTATATAATATATATAATTATTCGAATATATTCGCGAATACTCGAATCGAATACCGTCATATTCTTATTCGTATTCGGATAATATACGAATATAAAAAGGTATTCTTATTCGGATTCTTATTTATATTTTTCAAATTCGAATCACTATATTCGAATTCGAATACCGAATCGAATCAAAAAGATTCGATTCTTTTACAACCCTAGCTTCAAGTTCCATCAAGCGAAGCACTCCAAAATTCTTGAAAAAAAAAAATAGGAAAACAATATTTGAAATATGCTGATACGAAAAACACGGATAGGTAGGAAAATGGTGCATGCAATCACGTCAAATGCATCAAAACTCAATTTTAGCAACTAAAATATACATTTATTTTCTACCTATCATATAGTATTCATGCTAACTAGGGTATTTCACAATCTCTACAATTACTTGATCAAAGTTCATTAATGTAAGGTGACCTTTCATCCTTCCCAAATGCTGCTTTAATTTGTTTTTGATGTGTTAGAATACTAATTTCGGATCCTGAGTAAATAATTAGAATATAAGAATTAATTGATAAAATTTTATAATATACTGGTATTCGCACCCGCGCGATACGCGGTCTGTGATATCATGTTGGTAAATATTAACTATTTGATAACATAGTCTGAGTAATTTTAGTATATAGAAAACTATAATATTTAATAACTAAGAAAATCTAAATTTGCTAAAGATAATCTAATTCACGACAATATATCGATATTATACACATTCAATTCACTAGTCTATGATTAATACTAAAAATAAAAGTATCAATCATGATCTTCAAATCAAAATTGGAAATTTTACATGCAACGTTTGTAATTAAGTTGTTTTTTAAAAACTTCTTTATACACAACATTTCTAGTTGAAACATTTTTTTATCATCTATGTTACAAACTAATATCGTCAGTCATTTAAATTAATTATTATACTAAAAAGTACAAATAAATTATGAATTAAAAATCAAATTCAATTACTTAACATGTGTGTGTCAGAATGTATATATAGAAACAATACACGATAAAATAAGAAATTTTACGTAGGAACTTGATGCAAGCAATGTCCATTATCTATTTTCAACCTTTTATTTTAAAATAAATTGAATTAGAAAAGCATTAACATCAAATATGACATATAACTATTTCATTATAAGTATCAGGTAAATTAATCAATATTGCACGATATTGATCATTACAATTCAAGCCCAACACAAATATGAAATGTAGTGGTAGTGATCATGATGATGACAATATAATTAGAAACTAAGCATATAATTTAAATAATCAGCTAAGACATTTAACGTACTCTCATATAAAAATATACTAAGTCCTAAGTATAAAGTAAAAGGCGAAAATTTTATTTGATTATGAGATATTTATAATTGTATACTTAACAATATCTTCAATTCATCATTAAAATATATCAGTAAAGAATAAAATATTAACTAATATTGCATATTTGAAATATAAATATTAATTTAAAAAATATTTAGGATGACATATAATTCAAATCAAAACACATTTTATATATACATATATGTATATACACACATCTTTAAATAGTGTTATATTTATTTATTAATTTACATTAAATAAGATATAAATTATCCCCATGCAAATTAATATTTAATATTGAAATTATTGTTTGGATATCTATAGTTGGTATTTAAGAAATTATTCAATAAAATTTAATTTAATTAAAATCAATAAAATGAGAATAAACTAATACAATATTTATTTATTAAATCAAATAGATTAAATAGTAAAAAATGCAAATAAAAAATACTAAATACATATTATATATACACAAATATTAATTTAAAAAATACTTAGAATGGCATTTAATATCACACTAAATACATATTATATATATACACATGTATGTATATACACACATCCTTAATGGTCTATACTTATTTATTAATTTATATTAAATATGATATCAATTATCCCTAAACAAATTAATATATATATATATATATATTGAAATTATTGTTTGGACAACATCTATTGTTGGTATTTAAGAAATTATTAAAAAAAATTAACTAATTAATATTAATAAAATAAGAATAAACTAATACAATATTTATATTATAAATTGAATGGGTTATACAAAATAAAAAAGAAAAAACAATTGTTAATGTGACACTTTTTATTGAGAAAATGGTATTTTTGTAAATATCTCCAACTTTTCCACTATTGTTATAGTATAGAAATATATAGATAGATTTATATATTTATTTTTTCTTTTGAGTTTGTTCTATACAATACATATAAAATTAAATGTTATAAATATTAATATTTTTTATTTTTTTATTAATAAATGTAGAGTTAATGATTTCTCAAAATATAAATATTTAATAAATGAGACATTTATTGTAGTTATTTTAGACAGAATATTTTGTTTTATGTATATATAGATATAGATATAGATATAGATAGATAACAAGAATTGAAAATCACAGGCTGAAAAAGGCAAGGATTATGTGTACTGCCCACTTAACCATGTGATCTACTTCTTTATGTGGATGGTTCATATTCAATCTTCCATTTCTTTGTCTTCACACATTCAACTCAAACACATCTTTCTTCATTTCTGGTTTAACTTAGTTATGAATGAATTCAATACCTAATCATTATTAATTACAACATTTAATAATATATCATCCCATCCCATTTCGAGCTAGACCAACTATTTCCCATGATTGAAAATATTGTCTTTTAAGTGCAAAGATCTATAACCTAATTAATTTTTAAATCCACAACTAAAGTTTATTTACATATATGATCTTTTGATTAATTTTGTTTTCCAAATTAATCATGAATCTCTCAATCATAATCTTTCTCATGATTTTACATATATACCAACATCTATATGCCCGTCATATAAATGCTACATCTGATGAATTATATAATCGAAGTCTAAGAGAATATGCCATCATGAACAATTGAGTTACATAAATATTAATGGACTATTTATTCTCTCTAGAAATGATGGTTCCCACTTTCCACCAACCTAAAGAATTTGAGACGTTTAGTTAACTTGTCAAGAATAAAGATTCAGTATTTCCAAATTATCAGGTACAATGTAATGCAATTACTATATATATTGAAATGTAATAATACCAAATATTAGACTTTGTGGATAACCATCCAAAATGGCCCATTTTTCTGCTCTGATATCGAATGCATGGATTGCGACTTGTGTGTTGCTTGTTTGGTGTTTTCAATTTGTTTTTCATTTGTGGCCTAATATATATGCATAATGCATCAACTACTGCTGATAATGTTAATTGAGTACCCGGTTCTCCAATCGATTGACCTGGAATAATACCTACGGCTTCTCCCAATTCAACCAGGCCGCCATGAGTAGGACTCCGTCCATAACATAATCGACAGATCCAAGATGCACTCCTACAAGTAAAAGGAGTTCGAATGGCTATTGGTTGTGCTCAAAAGGTTGACCATTCTTTTCATATCTGAAATAGTGCGAAAAGAAGACCCGGCGATAACAACCCATAAGCATATTTTGATACAAATTTTTATTTAGCTTATTTTATAGTGGAGATCTATGATATTTCTAATTTGTAATCATGCATGTATATATTATCTAGCTTCAGAAAATATTTAAAGTTGATCGATCTCTTAAATATTTCGTTTAAAAGTATCAATTTAGGATTTTTACGTTTCAATTATTGTGTTTTTTGTCCCATATATTAGTTCATAAACAATATTTTGCACTTACAAACCTACATCGGGTTAATCAAACATGGGACATCAATATTAAACCATAGTAAAATATTGAACACTTTCAATTTCAACCATTTTTGTTCCGTAGAAAAATTGAATAACTCAATTAATATAAATGGGTATATAACATTAAACTACAACATATATCACTACTAGAAAACAATCAAATTCCAACAGAAATTCCAACGGAAATAATAACCGTTGGAATTTCCAACAGAATTTCCAACGGAATTCAATGCTGTTGGAAATTCCGTTGGAATTTTTATAATTTCCAATAGAATTTCCAACGGAATTTCCAACGGAATTCAACACCGTTGAAAATTCCGTTGGAATAATGTTGGAATTTTTTTTGTGATTGTATATTCCAACTGAAAAGTACCGTTGGAATGTTCCGTTGGAATCGTTTTTCCGTTGGAATTTCCGTCGGAATTTAAATTCCAACGCCCATTTTTCCGATGGTCCACTTCCGTTGGAATGAAGAATTCCAACAGAATTTTACAAAATTCCAACGGTATTTCACAAAATTCCAACGGAATTGTTCCGTTGGAATTTGAGTGATTTCTAGTAGTGTATATATATATATATATATATATATATATATCATCAAATCCTATAAAGGCATTGATGGTACAAGAGCCAGTTACTACCACTTGGGGAAAATGACTCATCTTTATTTTAGTGTTTTATATCAATAGACATGACAAGGACAATTAATTAGTCCTAAAAATAATTTGTAGAAGGGCTTCAAAATCCTACACATGATAAGATCATACAACATTAAGCTGCAGGATATGATACATGCATGTTATTAAGAAAAAACTAGTGATCCTTTCTTTCGAAAAAAATTATGATATATATGTGCTAATATTGATCTTCATTCAATATCGAGTATATATTAAAGATATCACTCATATAATATATATATCTAAGGAAATTTTATATAGATATGTAGATTGGCAGCATACATCCAAAGAGGAAAGGGAATCTCTGAAAGCCAGCAAATCTTCCTGTGAGGGCCATTCCCACTTTCTAATTAAAGAGGGTTAGTTTATTACTGTTAATGTATGAAAGAAAGTCAAATGAAGAAATATTGGAAGATTAATGATGGAGATTAAAGTAGGATAGCAGCTCAACCCTTCATTTCCTTTGACTCTTCTGAGATTCCTCAAAAAGTGTAAGAACCCTAAACTCAATGGGTGGTTGGGTTCCTTAATTTTTGGAACAATCTCTCATCCTTGGCCCCACTCATGTTAGAAAGTGAAAGAACCAATATATCTATTTTATGTTGTACAACGTGCATAAAGGTGTTTCTTTCTGTTGAATATGAGTGGGTGGGTGGGTGGAGAGTGTGGGTCCTTGATAGTAATTTTTGTTGGATATTTTGGGTTTTAATCAAATATATTTTGTTGGTTATCAAATACATTTTATTAAAGAGCAAATGAGCCGAATTACACAATATTTTTTAAGGATTTGACTTTTCTAACATTGTATATAAGGAAATGTACTTTTCTACCACAAAATATAACAAAGTTACCTTTTCTACACTATTTTGACTCGGTCATAGAAAAATCATTAACTAATGATGGCTTGATGATATATTCAATTTTATTTATACTTATTTAACAATTGTTTTATCCAAATACTGTAATTACATTTTTATTTGCTCTTTTATTTATAGTTATTTAACAATTGTTTTATCCGACAACTGTAATTAGTAATTTTTATAATTTCTAATTCATAAATTATGGTTCGATTAATTAGTACGAAAACCACTATAATATGTTAATCGAAGCAAAATAATTTATACTTAATTTAATAGAATTACTGAATATAATTTAGGTGGTTCGAGTGGCTCGATCACTAGTTCAAAAAATCAAAAATTTACAAAGTGATCGAACCACTATGTGAAATTCATAGTGGTTCGATCACTAGTTCAAAAAATCAAAAATTTCCAAAGTGATCGAACCACTATGTGAAATTCATAGTGGTTCGATCACTAGTGTAAAAATCAAAAATTTTCCAAAGTGATCGAACCACTATGTGTTTCACATAGTGGTTCGATCACTAGTGAAAAAAACCAAAATTTTCCAAAGTGATCGAACCACTATGTCAAATTCATAGTGGTTCGATCACTATTTAAAAAAATCAAAATTTTCCAAAGTGATCGAACCACTATGTCAAATTCATAGTGGTTTGATCACTAGTGTAAAAACCAATTTTTGTAAGCATATACATATGTACTTATACAACTGTGTTTCAAGGTCGCGCCAAATACGTAGGGCACCTCCTCTTCGTATGTGAATCAGAACAGCACAATGAACATGTCTTTTTTTTCCTCCTCGTAGGTACGTGACCACTATTGATAGGATCATCCTCCTCAAGCTCATCCAAAATAGGGTGTGAACTTTCGGGAATGTACTCCGTACAGGTAGCCCTATTGTGACCAGCTCTTCCACATCGTCCGCATGTCCCACTCCTTCGATGACGTCCAGTAGAATGTTCACCCGTAGAAGGTATACGGGTACTTTTAGGTCGACCGGCCTGTCTTGGATTATCTGGAGCCGTACACAGTTGTAGATGAACGACATCGTGTTGTTTCCAGTATTGTGGCTCTTGTACAGGCATAACCTCGGCGGCCCACATTCCCCTCAACCATCCGGTCGTGTAATAAGGCGACACGTAATTGATCACCGACCGTTTCGTAAAACTGTGAAACCAAACAAAAATCAAGAGATGGGATGGGCGAGAGAATTGTAGTCAAAGATCAAAAAGTGGACTGACCTGATGGCAGCACATGCGTGTGAGCAAGGAATTAACTCGCTTTGGAACTCCCAACATGTGCACATACGGTGGTCCAAGTCCACCACATGGAGTTTACCATTAGAAACAACCTTGAATTTATTTCCCCCAAGTTCAGAGACATCCATTTGTCGACCAAGCCGCTGCCGCTCGATTAACTTGTCGTGAACGTTCTTCGTCAGAGGGTGATCCCTTTCGTCCACCGTTTGTCTCCGTTTGACAAACCATTTTTTCATAATCCGTCGAGCAGCCTCTAGGAAGGAACAAACGGGCAACTTTCTTGCCCAAACGAGTCGTGCATTCCAAACCTCCGCGGCATTCGACGTCATGAAACTGTATCGTCGTACTGGACATTTTACGCGTGACCACCTCGTTTCTTGGGCGTTCTGCAATGTATTGATTGCACCCATCATCAGACTGTCACGTAGGGCTGACATGTACCTGTTTAAAAAAACAAAACACACTTTACGTCAATTTGTTATTTATGAATACGTAGTGCAAATAATTATATGGGGATAAACTTACCCATCGAACTCATTTGGATCATAACAGTATGCAGCTCTTTGGAACAGATTGACCAAATGCGACCCATGTTTGGCCAAATGTTGTCTAATATGGTAACAACATAGTCCATGCGTGGCCTCAGGGAAGTTCTCATGTATCGCATTACTTATGCTTGCGTGTTGATCAGAAACGATGAGTAGGTCGTCAGGGCATCCGAATGCTTCCCTAACATGCTTCATGAACCAAGACCATGACTCATCATTCTCGATGTTTCCAATTCCAACTGCAAGGGGGAAAATTTGGTCGTTCCCATCTTTTGTCACCGCGACAAAGCCAATACCTCTGTATGAGCCTTTCAAGTGACAACCGTCAACAACTATAACCGGACGACCGTAATTTCGAAATGCAATGATTGAGGCAGCCAGGGCAAAAAACACGAACTTGAATTTACCGGACGAGTGTGTTTCCAATGCAGTGTAAGTTCCAGGATTGGCATCCACCAACTCGAGCAAATACAATGGGAGCAAGCAAAATGACTGTTTCGGATCGCCGTACGCCTTGTACATAGCGTGACGTTTCGCCCTTCTTGCGACTTTGAGGCTGAGGTTCAGGCCGTATCGTTGACCCATTTCTTGAATCATAGCCCTCGGCACAAGATTGGAATTTTCTTTTCTGGCTTGCTCGACGTAGTATTCACCGATCACCGAGGAAGGGATTCTACGGGATGCGCGGGTGTTTAAGTCATGCTGACAACTATGCGGCACTACAGCCTTGGAGATTTTCCAGATCCCGTGCTTGGAAGATGAATTAAGTACGAATCGACATCCGTCGTGGTTGCATTTCACATTCCACATGTGCTTATCCGAATATAGGACCCGATATTCAACAAATGGGGGTGAAATAGTGCTAGGGTTTGTATTTATTTTGGGGTCAAAATGTAATAAAATTTCTTTTTCAGGGGGTCAAACTGAAAATATTCAAAAATCCATTTTTTTCCAAAGTGATCGAACCACTATGAATTTGACATAGTGGTTCGATCACTTTGGAAAAAAATTGTTTTTTACACTAGTGATCGAACCACTATGAAATTGACATAGTGGTTCGATCACTTTGGAAAATTTTGGTTTTTACACTAGTGATCGAACCACTATGAATTTGACATAGTGGTTCGATCACTTTGGAAAATTTTGATTTTTTTCAATAGTGATCGAATCACTATGAATTTGACATAGTGGTTCGATCACTTTGGAAAATTTTGGTTTTTTACACTAGTGATCAAACCACTATGTGAAACACATAGTGGTTCGATCACTTTGGAAAATTTTTGATTTTTACACTAGTGATCGAACCACTATGAATTTCACATAGTGGTTCGATCACTTTGGAAATTTTTGATTTTTTGAACTAGTGATCGAACCACTATGAATTTCACATAGTGGTTCGATCACTTTGTAAATTTTTGATTTTTTGAACTAGTGATCGAGCCACTCGAACCACCTAAATTATACTCCCTCCGTCCCGGCTTATTTTGCCTACTTTCCACTTTTTCGTGTCCCAACTTATTTTGCCAGCCCCAAAATGGCAAAGAAAAAAGTCAACAATATACTACTCTACACTCAAAAAGCACACATTAATTACAAAATTGCCACTCAAAAACATTAAAATAACACATCACATCAAAAGTCAACAGTTTTTTCTTAAGCTCCGTGCCGGTCAAAGTAGGCAAAATAAGCCGGGACGGAGGGAGTATTCAATAATTCTATTAAATTAAGTATAAATTATTTTGCTTCGATTAACATATTATAGTGGTTCTCGTACTAATTAATCGAACCATAATTTATGAATTAGAAATTATAAAAATTACTAATTACAATTGTCGGATAAAACAATTGTTAAATAACTATAAATACAAGAGAATAAATAAAAAGAGCAAATAAAATTGTAATTACAGTATTTGGATAAAACAATTGTTAAATAAGTATAAATAAAATTGAATATATCATCAAGCCATCATTACTTAATGATTTTTCCATGACCGAGTCAAAATAGTGTAGAAAATGTAACTTTGTTATATTTTGTGGTAGAAAAGTACATTTCCTTATATACAATGTTAGAAAAGTCAAATCCTTAAAAAATGTTGTGTAATTTCGGCAGCCCTCTCTTTTATTAAATATATATATGTGTGTGTGAGTTAATTAATAAAATAAAATGATTGTTAAGTTAGTTAATTAGAAAGACGCTTTGAACAGATACAAGTCTCGTAGATGTAGATAACTGAATATCAACCACGATATATATCCAGGATATATATCGTGTTTCAGGGATATACATGAATACAAGTTCTTAACCAGATCGAAGAATTTGAAGAAGAATGCAAATTTTTTGAATCCTGACATCCATGCATGGTCTTCGACACTTTAGAGAAAGGGTGAAATATATTGTTTTAGCATATGTTAAGTCTCAGTGTTATTAATTCGACCAAGAATACAATTTAGTACGTTTTTCTACTTCAACTTACTAAGTTTATGATTTTAATTGCATAACTATATCATTAATCTGTTCCAACAACTTCAAGGTAAGTTATGGAATTATATATGATATATGATATATGATATATATATATATAGAGTTTTTTTTTTCCCATAATATAGGGGGTCTGGTATTTTTGCACAGGAATGTATCGGGTTGGCAATTTTGCCCCGTATTGATTCAAAAATGTGTAAATGTTATCCAATTTCAGTCTGAACTGCTTAATTGGGCCCAAATTGCTAATGTGGAATAAAATTGGCGTTCAATTCGGGCCAATTTTGACCAATTTTGTCTATGTGTAATATTGGAGTTAGTCTCCTGTGCAATTGGTGCACATACAATTCGGGTTGGGTCCTGGTCGACCCGGATCCGCGCACTTTTTTTTCTTTTTTTTTTAATTTTATTTTTTCGCTTCAGGTTACTTATGTATGCGTGTTACCTTTATGTTATATAAGTGTGACCTTTATGTACAAATGTAATGACCTTTATATACTATAACTTAGAAAAAAAAATAAAGAATTTTAGCACAATGTGTACATATTTACCTTTATGTAATATTAGCTGCACATATATTCATCCTAAAAATGCGCTGAATTTTGAAAATTTTCATTTTTTTTCAAAGTTATAGATCATAAAGGTCATAATATTTGTACATAAAGGTCACAACAATACAACATAAAAGTCTCAATCTGAAGCAAAAAAAAACCTGAAAATCTCCATTTTTTCCTAAGTTACTGAACATAAGGGTCATAACATTTATATATAAAGGTCACATTTATATAACGTAAATGTCACATCCTAACAACATAAAGGTAACAGCCTGAAGCGAAAAAAAAAAAAAAAAAGGAAAACCCAAGTGCGCAGATTCGGGTCTAGTCGCCCCAGTTGCACCAATCCAGATCCGTTCAACTGGTGCACAACAACATTTGCGGTAATATTGATATACATGTGGCATCCACATGGACATTAAATTTCCACCTCACACACCACATAATAATATTAAAAACCGAAAAAATAAAAAAAATCTGAAATTTATATATAATTCAAAAAATTAAATAAAAAACTAAAGTAAAAATAAATTTTTTTCTCTCCCAACCGCCCCTTCCCCAGCCGCCGCTGCCCCCTTCCTCCGGCCGCTTGCGCCCCTTGCCCCTTTCTATCTCTCTCTCTCTCTCTCTCTCTCTCTTCGTTGGTTCACCACCAGCTGGGCGGTGTAAATTCACTGTCGCCGTCGCCGAATAACACGTCATAGCCGGTAGAAACTCTCGACTCCAACTTCGTGGTAATCCTCGCCGCTCTTCTCTACGTGCTCGGCCTCGTCGTTGTCGCTCGTTGTGCCTTGATCCGACGCATCTCCGGTAGAGCCTCTTTCGCCACCACTCAAGTGGCAATGCAGAGGCGATCATCGGCCAATAGAGGTCTTAAATGTGAATGGGTTTTTACCTTAATTTTATTACTATTAGAATGACTTAGAGCTTCGAGAGGATGGTGGAGAGCGGCCGGAGATTCGAGGTGGTGATCTCGAGGAGCTTCTCCTCCGTGTGCTTCCGCATGTTGCCGCTTGAGATCGACGGAGAAGCTCACTGAAATTGCGGTCGTGATGGTGGCAGAAGTGATGAAGATCAGAGGAGAAGGCGTTTGGAGATGAAGAAGATGGGAGTGGTGGTGGTGGGATGATGGCGGCGGTGGTGGTGGGATGCTGAAGAAGATGAGCTTTTTTAATTTTGATTTTGATTTTAATTTTGATTTTTTATTCTTAAAGATGCCACATAATATAAATAATTCCACATGGCAGGTTTTGATTGGATTGACTCGAATTGAAAGCCAATTTTATTCCACATAAGCAATTTGGGCCAATTAAGCAGTTCGGGCTGAAATTGGGCAAAATTTGCACATTTTTGAATCAATATGGGGCAAAATTGCCAGTCCGATACATTCCTATGCAAAAATGTCAAACCTCCTATATTAGGGGAAAAATAATAATAATAATAATAATAATAATAATAATAATAATAATAATAATAATATTATTATTATTATTATTATTATTATTATTATTATTATTATTATTATTATTATTATTATATATATATAAAATTGGTGCCAACAACTTCGATGTAAGTTATGGTATACTTGACTAAGTTTATAAACTCTGTAATATATGTTATAATATAAATAGTTAAGAGTTGGATTTTTTTTTTTTAATTTCAATTTTGGTCTCATATGTATGACCCTTTTCATTTTTGGACAACCAAGTATACGTTTTTCAATTTTGGTTTCGTATATTTCTACCTTTTCCAGTTTTGGTCCTATATGTTTCAATTTTTTTCAATTTCAATCTAATTTCGGTCGGAATTGTCGAAATCGCCGATGCCACGTAAGATTTCCCGACGGCCATCCTGGATTGAAATTGGAAAATTTTGAAACATACAGGACCAAAATTGGAAAATTTGACTAAAATTGGAAAAATATGAAACATATAGGATCAAAATTGAAAAAAATCAGAAATATACAGGACCAAAATTGAAAAACGTGTAATTGATTGTCCAAAAATGGAATGGGTCATACATACAGGACGAATATTGAAATTAACTCTTATTTATCCTTGTAGTAGCTGCAATTTATACAAGTGGAAATGTATCTCTTTACCCCATTTGATAATTCAATTAACTAATATACCTTTTATTTTTCAATATTACTTTTCTACCCAATGTAGGTAGTAAAAATGTTCATCTTACCCTCAACTTAACTTTATGATGTATTCATGTAAATGTATTTCTAATTTAATACAAATACACAAATTAATATTGTATTGAAATTATGTACAAATTAAAGTTCAAAAAGTAACTTCATAGTCCAAACTAGGGGTGAGCACGGTCTGGAGTAATTCGGAGATCAGGGATTCTTCGGAACCGCTTTAAAATTCGGAGATTTCCAAAATTTTAACTCCTAATCGAACCTAAAACGTTTCGGTTCGGTTCGGTTCAATTCGAATGTTTGGGTCTAACGGAGCAGTTCAATTTGGTTTCGGAGTTTCAGAAATCGGAGTTCTCCGATATAAAATAAATATTGAAATTGAAAAATTACATAAAATAGATAAATTCATAGCGCAACACAATTCAACTTATATATCAATACCAAATCCAACAACAACAAAATGGTTATAGTAGTAGTCCGTTGAAAACATAATAACATTAATTCTGCTTATTCAATATGACATATCATAAATAGCATTTGACAGTTTTCCTATGAGTTGTGAGACCGTCTCATGTGCGAACGACACTTACACATGTACGTGAAAACACATACTTATAGTTTTAAAAGACATACTTATAGATAAAAATCATATACTTATATCGATAGTATCCTAGGACCCGACTGTGCGCCACATACCGCTATTGTTTTTCGTGCAAGGTACGACCGTGTCCTAGGGCACGGTCATGGGCTACGAAAAAAAATCACATACTTATTGTTGAAAAAGATATACTTATACATCATGTCAGAATACAGTCACCGTGCGAGAGACCGTCGCATATGCAATGGTCGCAAGCGAGTTTTGGTGTTTGCCTATTCCTTTTGATATGCCTCAACAAATCCTTCTATATTCATGAATAGCTATAAAAGAAAATAAGTTATCAACAGATATCCAAGATCTAAATCAGAATGAAGAATTTATTTAACTAAATGAAAAATTAATGTATCAACTTTAAACGAAAAAAAAATAGCAAATTTTTTTAACTTAAGAAAAACTTATATTTCCAATTAATAAGGAAAATTTATTAGATTTGGCACACACAAAAAGACACCAACATGGATCTTAAGAACCAAAAAATCAGAATCAAATTGAAATAATCAATATTGAAACTCAACAATGGTAGGATAATTTTTGTCTACAAAATCTGATGAATATCATTAAAAATAATAACATAAACCACTAAACCAATGTTTGTGGAACCGGATCGGACCGGCCGGTCAAACCGGTTCAACCGCGAACCGGCCACTGATCCGGTCCATTTAAGCCTCCAAAATCGGATTCACGATTAAACCGAATAGAACCGGTCAAATCCGGTAAAAACCGATTAAACCGGATTGTTTTGAAAAAAATTTACTCTTTTTATTTTAATTTTTTGAACTTAGTAGAATAATTACAATTGTAGGCATTAGTACATTTATAATGATGCATGATCAATGTTATTTTGATTGTATCCAATTTGAGATAAAATCACACATTTTATAAAGGATGACTTCAATACAATTGTAATTGGCTAATAAATGTGGAACAAACTCCTATACTTTATACTACTACCTCCGTCCCAAAATAAATGACGTTTTAGCAACTAAAATTTGTCCCAAAATAATTGTCCTTTTCGTATTCCAAAGCATATTTACGTGCAATATGTCAAATATGTTCCTATTTACTCATCTCAATGTGTTGAAGAGATAAAAGTTCCTCATTAATTAATCTTAAATAGGGGTAGATTTGACTTTTTATAACACTACTTAATATATGTGCAAAAGACTAAAACGTCATTTATTTTGGGACGGATGTAGTACAAAACTTAACACTTTTTTTTTGTTTTTATTTTCAATTTGAGACACAACTTCGAACACAAAGTTATAAATGCATATCATCAAACTTTATTTACTCTTATTTTCAATGTGGGATAACTTCAAATATAATATTGTGATTAAGTTAAATGAAATATAAAAAATATATTCATTTTTTTAGAGAAAATTGTATACCATTACTCTACAAGGTTTCCTAGTTTTTCAAAAATTGAGGAGATATAAATTTGATATTCTATTATATCCGTATAATATATGTAAGTTTATATGTTATGTGGTACTTTGAATAATGTTGTAAAGTTTTATTAACAAATATTTTGAATTTCATCATTATTATCACTTTTATTACTAGACATGATTTTGTATCATCATCATCATCTATAATTTATTAAAAATTCATAATATAAAAAAAATTCAAGAAATTATATTAAATTTCTTCCAAACGGTCGGACCTTGAACCGTTTGTCACGTCAGTTCGATCATCGATCCAGTTCCACAAACACTACACTAAACCATGAAGATCACATATTAATTAAAGATTTAATATGTAATATAATTATAATAATATATACACCAATAATAAACATAACTGACCTTCAAATTCTATAGTCGCCCTTGGAAAGATATCTCTCTGATTTCAGGTTGTGTCTTTCGTTACACCTGAAGAGAGGGCCAAAAAATAAATATAAAGCAACAATAAATATAAGATCAATTTTTTCAAAATTGTAAGTCATTGTATTTTAGATAATATATTATAAATCTATACTTACTTACAAAAAGTCATACCTAATTCATATTGGTTATTAGTTCTTCGATACCGATGGGTTGTTTGGAGTTTTTCGATACTTACTTCTGTTGTAGTAGGAGTCAAAGAAGTTCTAAACCGATCCAAAGTACAACCTCCACTACTTAATGTTTATTCGGATGCTACAGTTGATGATCGAATAGCCAAAACATCTCTTGCAACACAACTCAAATTTGCAACTTTTTCACCATAGTGCAATTTGTACTTAGCCATCAAATACATCTTCTTGTATCTAGGGTCTAATACCATTGCAATGAAAAGCAACACATTCATTTTGTTCACAGAACCCCAATACTTATATCAAATTTAAGCCTCATTTGTATTCCCATATTTATGACTTTTGATCACACAAAAATTCAGAATTCTTTTTTTTGTAAATTCCAATTTGAATCAATGAAATGGGTTTTCAAACACAAGTACTTGACATTTCGAATCCTTGTCTAAGTATTGGTGGTTAAAGAAACACGTTGACACTCAGATTGAAGCAAAACATTCAATTTTTCTTTTTAGTGACGAATAATCTCTAACAATGGTAAATCTACAAGGAATTTTAAACCACGGAAGACTTTCTACAATAAAATCCTTATAACCTTCAGATTCAACAAACTTGAAAAGAAGTTCACACTTAATAACCATCTTAACCACAACTGTTCGTACACGATCATGATCAAACTCCCAACAACTTAGACCATCTCCAATAGTACACAGGATTTTACTGTTAGTCTTACACAATTTTTATGTAATAACTATCAATGATTTATTCTCTGCACCAAAAAAAAGAATATTCTATAATATTCTTTATTAATTAATTAATTTAACATTTTATTTATTATCAATATTCGTTATTATTGTTAAATAATCTATTTTTCATCTTTGTTATTTTAAAAGTGTAAAAAAATTATATATATATTTAAATCTTATTTAATAGAAGATTGTATTTATTAATATGTTGTATTGTATTTTTTTTTCCAAAATCGGAATAATTATAATAGCACTTAACATAAAAAATAAGGAAAAAAATGAATACAAAGTAAAAATAATGAAAAATAACTTAAAAACAAAATAAAATAAGAAAAGAAAAATAATAAATAATGATAAGAAAAAAATGAATACAAAGTAAGAATACCGAAAAAGAAATTAAAAATAAAATAAAATGAATAAAATAAATAAATAAATAATAAAAAGAAAAGAAAAGAAAAATCATGAGATGGCGCAAGGATTGACCTGTGGAAAGTTGGCGCAAAACCAGTGGTTAAGATGAGATGACGCAGAAAAAAAAATCAACATTTTCAAAACTCAACATTTTTTGCTTTTTGTCCTTACTCATCTGGGGAAAAATTCATTTTACGTCCACTTAAAACGCTACTATCCATTTTACGTCCATTTATTTTTAGGGTTTTACATTTAGTCTAATTAAAACCAAAATCGACCAATTTTGGTCAATTGGGGCCGATTGCATCTCAATCGCCCCCAATTTTGAATTTCTGATATGCCACATCAGCTGTCATGTGTTCTCCGATAAGCCACATCAGCTGAACTCAGCCGGAAAATCGATCTCCAGTGGCTAAAGGACCAAAATTGGTCGATTTTAATTATAATTGGACTAAATGTGAAACCCTAAAAATAAATGGAAGTAAAATGGACAGTAGCGGCATCTCCAACAGTGCGCCATCACAATTTGATGGCGCCTGTTTTCATCTCCAACAGTGGTTTTTTTTTCTGCGTCATCTCATCTTAACCGCTGGTTTTGTGTCACAACCCTTGCGCCATTTGATTTTTCTTTTCTTTTTCTTTTTTTATTATTTATTTATTTATTTTATTCATTTTATTTTCTTATTTTATTTTATTTTATTTTAATTTCTTTTTCAGTATTCTTACTTTGTATTCATTTTTTTCTTATCATTATTTATTATTTATTTTTTTCTTTTTCTTTTCTTATTTTATTTTGTTTTAAGTTCTTTTTCATTACTTTAACTTTGTATTCATTTTTTCATTATTTTTTATATTTAAGTGTTATTATAATCATTCCGATTTTGGAAAAAAAAATACAATACAACATATTAATAAATACATATAATATCTAGACATTAAACTAATTTAAATATAAATATTATATTAAATAAGATTTAATTATATATATATATAATTTTTTTACACTTTTAAAATAATAAAGATGAAAAATAGATTATTTAACAATAATAACGAATATTGATAATAAATAGAATGTTAAATAAATTAATTAATAAAGAATATTATGGAATATTCTTTTTTTGGTGCAGAAAATAATGTAAACTATTGGAGATCATTGGCAGTTATTACATAAAAATTGTGTAAGAATAACAGTAAAATCATGTACACTGTTAGAGATGGTCTAAGTGGACGTAAAATGAATTTTTCCCCTACTCATCTGTATCTCAATTAAACCGTTTTTAACTTGTGGTGGACATTTTTAGCAACTTACTCTTAGATGTTTCCACAAAGCAGAAGTACCTTTCTCACTCTGACTCTGATAGCTATTACCACAATAAATACATGTAGATTTGCCTAAGTCAGTGACGGACCCAGGATTTGTACTCAGGGGGTCCCGGATAAAAATAAATAGAAAAACATAAAAAGTTATATGAGACGAATTCTGTGATTGTTAATTGTTATGGTGAGACAAATCTTTATTATTCACAAACAAAATTCATTTTCATAAATTAATATGCGAAGTTTGAAGTGTGAGTTGTGATTGACTCATCTCAAGTTATTAGATCTCATATATGCCCTTTTCTTTTTCCGAATAAAATTTCATTAACATATAAGATTCATTTTAAAAATATTATATTACAATAAAAAAAATAGTAACTTAATTATATCTCAATTTAACAAGATCAATGTAAAAAATAAATCACATACACATGAATTACAATGTGTCCCTTTTATTTTTTGTATTGTAAAATTGATATATAATAATATATTCAATGATAACAATAAATCAACAACAATAAAAAAATAAGTAAAGAATAAACACAAATTTTATCCAAAAATTAGATGGATAAAAAAGTGAGAAAGATAAAAAAGAAAAGAAAAAAGACAGGATATCCATTTTAATGGGCTGAAAAACAAAGAAAAAAGAAAAGAAAAATTTGCACCTACAAAGAATACAAGTGTTGGTTTGTGTGTTAATGTATTTTATTTATTTTTAACTAATATTATGAAATTACATAAATACCCTTGCATTTTTTTAAAATTTCGGGGGGCACAGTGCTCCCCTGGCCCAAGTGTAGGCCGGTCACTGGCCTAAGTCATTCCCATCAGAATCTTTCCTTTTCTAAAAGGGTAATTCTATACACACCCCATCAAATACTAAACACACCCCATCTATACACACATTCTTTTTTTTTTATTATTTTAAGAATGTGTGTATGGATGGGGTGTGTTTAGTATTGATGGGGTGTGTATAGAATTACCCTTTCTAAAAATATTCTCATACCTCATACCTTCTCTTTTTATTATGGTACCTAAAGAAGTGTTGCTACCTTGTGTTGGAATAGAATTTGGATCAGCCATCTTCGACTGGGATGGAACAGGAGTAGGAGCACTTGAGGTAATCGACTTTTTTTTTGAACTCGATGATTTTCTCTCACTCGGCACTGCAAAATGAATCAAATAAGATTCATAAATAATATGAAATATTAAGAAAAATACTTCAAGTTTGAGTACAATTTAAATAATAACATTTCTTACTACAAGATGAATAATCCTTAATTGAGTTCGGTTTGTGAAAATGTTTTGATAAAGGGATCAATATTTTGGTCAAAAGAGCAGTTGGTTAGGATAGTTGGTAACCAATAAAGTTGATTACAAAGTTGTCTGTCCTGATAAGTGTCGGTGGTACATTAAATGCACTCAATGTGACTGTCCTTTTACACTGCGTGTTGAGGGATTTGGCGGGATTTGGAGAGTAACCACCTTTGTATGTCCTCATTCGTGTGTTGCAGATCCTTATCGGAATTTACGTCGGATAATTAAATCAAAATTTGTTGGTGCACTTTTTGCATCGAGATTAGTGAAGGAAAATTACTCAATCACCCCGAAAAAAATTGTGGCAGATTTGGAAAAAGACCACATAGTACATGATTCTTATAAAGTGGTGCTCTCTGGTAAAAATCATGTCATGTCTCTCGTATGCGGTGATTCGAATACATCTTTTAATCAAATCCCTTCATATTTGAATCAATTGAAATTGAAGAATACCGGTATTGTTGCAGAGTTTCTAACCTCCAACGATAAATTTAAGTATGTGTTTTATGCGTTAGGAGCATCCATCGAAGGATTCCGTAGATCATGCAGACCAATATTTATTGTTGATGCACACATTTGAAAGGTAGATATCATGGTATTTTATTTGTTGTCGTCACCCTTGACGAAAATGATCAAATATTTCCATTGGGTATCGGTGTTGGTGACATCGAGTCTGAAGCCTCTTGGAAATGATTTCTAACCCAGATGCGAGTTGCATATGGTTGTCCAAATGATCTTCTAAGTGTCTGGCCAACATAAAGTTATTGAAAAGGAATTTAAACAGGTGTATCTGAATGCATTGCATGGATTATGTTGTTATCATCTCCAGAACAACCTCGCCAAGTACGGTAAATACGCAAAATTTAACGACCGATTTTGTTTGTAAGTAAAATTCGGTTGCTAATCTATTGATAAATCTGTTGCAGATTTTTGCATATGAAATTTGTCACTAATTCGTTACTATTTTGTTTGTAATTTACGAACGATTGATATTTGTTGGTAATATATTGTTTTCTTG
This sequence comes from Scutellaria baicalensis, assembly GCA_005771605.1. Taxonomy (NCBI): domain Eukaryota; kingdom Viridiplantae; phylum Streptophyta; class Magnoliopsida; order Lamiales; family Lamiaceae; genus Scutellaria; species Scutellaria baicalensis. The sequence goes on from CM016723.1 coordinate 44,467,620, forward strand.
TAGTTCTCCAAATTCAACTGCTTCATCTCCCATCAAGATAAAAACGACAATATGAGTTTACTCTTAGCCTCAATTGTTTTGACACAAAAACTCATGTGAGAGTACTCTATATATCCCCCACCCGTATATTTTGATTATAAAACCAAAAAAAAAAAAAACAACTCAAAGATTCCTCTTAAATTGTCTAAATATGACAAGTGATATAGTCTATGTCTACCTTAATTAGATCTCCCATTATTGTTTTTAGCAATCATTACTATTCATAAAACCACAATCAAACCATCTGGCATTATAAAGCATGTGACGATGAATCATTTGAGACTTATATTCTACATTTTTAATTTTAATTTTGTCATCGTCGTTAAGAATAATTCCACGATTCTATCTTATCCAAGCATAAACATATAGATTATATCGCATACCATACTTTGTATGCAATTATCTGAAATTTAATTGTTGCCTACCATTATTAATATATTTGATTTGATTGTTGCACATCGATAACAATGAACAATGTTAATGCACTACAAGCAATGACAACTGCAAATGGTTTGTAATCAATTAATTGTTTTGATAGAAATTTGCATGATGATTTATTTTGTGCTCTCAATAATGATTGGTTTGTTCCATAAATAGAATGCAGCAATTGGGTGTCGATTTTTACTTCTTTGCCGTTGATATCCGTTTACTCAGTTGCAGTTCATACACAATGATTTATTTATTGCTTTAAAAATAATTTTTACTTGGTTATAATTTTTATATATATAAAAACACAAACATTGCTAAAAATAGAAATGCAATATTTTCCCGCCAAAAACTCTATCCTATATATAGAAATAAATAAAATTACATTATATATTTATTAATTATTTAAAATATTTAATTATATATATACACATATGTAATACGTCCATATATAAGTCAAATATTAACCTTAAATAGGATTAACAAATTATATTATATTAGGAAATCTATTACTCATTATATATGTATAAATCAAATTTTAAATTTATGGTATGTTCATAATGGAATTAATTAGATGGCACAATCAATTCAATAAATTACAAAAATTTGACTTCAAATATCATTACCTTCCTTTATAACCATGAGTTAAGTTTTAAAGGACTTTAATTCTGTTAAAATTAAAATTACATAAAATTTATGTTATAGATATGAGTTATGGTCTCATGGATCTTTATTAATTCTATTAGAATTAAATGTAATAGATCAAAGGTAATGAAATTTTAACCGAAGATTATTTGTGGTCCTATGGAATCATTAACTGACTTTCATATATTACATTTCAATTTATAATCAAATCACATTAAAAGGTAAGATAACAATATGATATTGTTATATTATATAGTTATTTAAGTAGACATGCATTTGGATGTGATTTATAAAACCATTATTAATATTAATTAATGTGATTTTAATATTGATAAGCATTTATCTTTATTAAATAGTGCATCATCCATAATCACATTAGTTTTATTGGTAAACATGTCAAGTTAAAATAAAAAAAAGTATAATTACATATACATTTCAATTATAATTATCTTTATTACATGTCAAGTATAATTACAAATACATTTCTGATTATAAAGAAAATAACATTTTTTTTGTTTATTTTATTTCTTTGATATATATATGTTCTTTTTTGAATGTTTAAATATTCATAAAAGATGAAATGATTATTTTCAATGTATTATACATATTATCAGAAATATATATTACTCATATATATTTTTGATATATATTATCATTACATCTTTTAAAAAAATTTAATTTCGTGCATCGCATGGGCGAAAAACTAGTTGATATAAAATTGCTGCTTTATTCCATAAATAAGATGCAATTTAAGAGGATATCCCATAAAAGGATATTGGTTGATTGTTAATTTAATCATTGTATATCATTACATACATGTTATTACAACCATTGTATTTCAATACTTCCATATGCATGCTATCTTTACTATTGTATATCATTGAATCCTATTCTATAGGATATTGGTTGATTTTATAAGAAATTGGATTTCAAATTGAACTTCAATTCATATTAAGTAAATACGTTATCCACTATAATATTACTAAATTGCAATAATAAATATAAGAAATAAATATTTGACTTCATCTTTTAACATTAATTTATTGTTTAACATCCAAAACAAGGCAAAAACTTATATTACTGAGGCATAGAGGGGCACGGATTTAGGTGTTATATGCATGCTCTTCAGATGTTATATATATACTATATATATGTTATGTTTCTTGGTGTTATAAATATATTCTACATGTATCATATATATAGAAGAGTATACATGTGATACCTGAAGAGTATATACATGATACTTGTACAGTATATAGTTAACACCATATGATGATTAATTTGGGGCACCGTGCCTCTGGGACACACAAGTGTTACTCTTAAAACAATGTTAACATCGATCAGATCCTATCTATATTAGGGATGCAACCAATAACTCATAGAGTAGGACTTGGGTGCCCCCGGGGTACGGATCCTGGATCCGTACCCCCAACCCGACCCTAATTATATATATATTTTTTTTTCTTTTTTTTTCTTTTCTTTTTCTCTATTTTTTCCATTATTAGTGGTTCCCTTCTTCTTCTTCTTATTCTTCTTTCGGTGTTCCATCATCACAACGCCATCTCTTCTCTTTTTTTTTTTTTTTTGAATGGGATGACAACAGATCTGGAGTGACAGAAATCTTCTTCTTCTTCTTCTTCTTCTTCTTCTTCTTCTTCTTCTTCTTCTTCTTTCGGTGTTCTATCGTTACAACGTCGTCTCTTTTTTTTTTTTGAATGGGATGATAACAGATCTGGAGTGACGGAAGGAAGGCCGTCGAGGAAGTTGACGATAGAGGAGGAGGTGGTAGAGGTAGCGGCGCAAGGGCAGGGGTGGAGGCTTGACGAAGTTGGGGCAGAGGATGGTGAGGCGGTTGCAGAGGATGATTTTTCTTCCTTTCTTCTCGATTTTGCAGATGATAATTGTATGGATTTGCTCTAGGGTTTCTTGCACAATATTTATGTGATAATAATTCATATGAATTCTGCAATTTGCAGAAAAAAGAAAAAAAAGAGGAAGAATATGATATAAATCGCGGTTTTATTGTTTAGAAATATTAAACTCACCATACAGTAATGTAATACATATAGAGTAAATATATAATACCTATAGAGTACACATGTGATACCTATAGAACAAAAATTCGAAAAAATAATTCATACCTTAATTGAGTTAGTTTATAATACCTATAGAGTATTCATGTAATATCTATAGAGTAAACATGTGATACCTATACAAAAGTAAAAACAAATAATTCATACCTTTATTGAATAAACACATGATACCTTAAGAGTATACATGTAATAACTTAAGAGTATACATGTAATACCTTAAGAGTATACATGTAATACCTATAGAACAAAAAATCAATACCTTAATTGAGTAAGTTTGTAATACCTATAGAGTATACATGTAATACCTATAGAGTAAACACATAATACCTATCATTAAATCTCAAGAAATATAAGTGTAATACCTATAGGGTATATGCGTAATATCTATAGGGTATACATGTAATACCCATCACTGAATCATCAGAAATATAAGTGTAATACATATAAGGTATATGCGTAATACCTATAGGATATACATGTAATACTCATCACTAAATCATCAACTAGGTAATCAGGTGTGTGTGGACGCACACCAACTTAGTTAGACGCGCGCGTGGGCGCACATGGAGGAGCCCCACGCGCCGGATCGGGTCGGGTCCGTGCCCCCGATGCACACAAGTTTTTGCCAAACTCATATACTATGATGCAACACTGTAATGATACACAATGGTTGCAATAGTTAATGATACATGATCGTTTCATTATAAATTTGTTTGGTATCTTCAACCATTGTATTACAATCAATGATATCATAAGTTTAGAAAGATATGTATTAATTTATTGACTTCGAGTTAGATAGATTTTAATATGTAAATACTAAACGGTTGTAATCAACGGCAGCATATTTTATGAAATATTTAGATTTTAGTATGTAAATATTGGTTGTAATCAATTGCAACCTATTTTATGGGATATAGGCTATTTTATATGATAAACCATTTCGTTGCATACTATTTTGTCGATTAAATCGCCATGTATCAGTTGAATCCTACTCTGTGCGATATAAGTTGCAGCCTATTTTATAAAATAAAGCATTGTATACCGACTACATCAAATAAACCATTGTATATAATTTATAATTAAAGGTAAATCAATTACGATCCACGTTACAATGATCTTTTTTTTTTTTTTTTTGAATCTCCAACCATTGTTTAAGATTGAACAACAATATCTAATGATACAATAAGTTTAGGGAGATATATATTAAATAGATTTTAGCATGTAAAAACTTTCTTTCTCATCTCCTAGTAGAGATGTTCAAACGGTTCCCCGGTTCCGGTTCCGGTTCGAACCGCCGGTTTGGCGGTTCCGGATTGGTGGAACCGAAACCGAACCGGTAGGTGGCCGGTTCCGGTTTCGGTTCCGAACCGCCGGTTGAACCTAAACCGGGCAGTTCGGCCGGTTCGAACCGGACGGTTCTTTTTTATTTTTTTGCATTTTTCTTGTTCATTTTGATTTTGCAACTCCGAATTTGTTTTTCAATGTTTGTTTCGATATAATTCATGATTGAAATAGACTAATAGAGTACACAAAATCGAACCGGCACAAATGTTTTCATTATAAATTGCAAAATTATTACAAGTTATACAATTTCTAAGTTTCTATACTAATGATTGCAATTCTAATGAATGTATAATCTTAATTCTAATCTATTAGACTATTACAAATTAAATATATCTATTACAATTACAAAAGTTTATCTAAAGATTAAAGAGAAGGGGAAAAAAATTGAAAGAGCTTGAGTTTCATTCTAAGTTTGGAAATGAAATTCAAATCCAAACTTATAATGAAATTGTCTACATATCCTTAATTCTAATCAAATTAAGGAATCAAATTAAGGAATCAAAACCATTATTTCTTAGCAATAATGGTTAGAATAGGATACATGGTGGTCCTTCGTGACCACCACTTCAACAAATCACTTGAAGTCTCAAAAACAATAGATTCATAAGTAACACTTAAATAAGAGTCTAACTCTTGAGTAGGGTTACCTCTAGATCGTTTTTGTGTCCTAATGTCATAAAAAAAATTAAAAAAAAATCAAAAAAATTTAAAAAATTTAAAAAAAATCAAAAATAAAATAAAAATTGTAAAAACCGGCGGTTCGAACCGGCGGTTAAACCGCCGGTTGAACCGCCGGTTCGCCGGTTTGTAAAAATTGGAACCGGAACCGAACCGCCCCCCGACGGTTCGTGGTTCTAGTTCGGAACCGAAACCGGGTCAACGATTCCCGGAACCGTTGACCGGCGGTTCGAACCGCCCCGGTTTCGGTTTTCGGAACCGTTTGAACGTCTTTATCTCCTAGTAACCAACGAATAACTATGAGTGGGTCTTCTGTGTGTTTGGTGCACATGCAATCGGATATGGTCTGGCTCGATCCGGATCCGAGCTCCTTTTTTTTCGCTTCAGTATGGGAGATCCTTATGTTGTATTTGAATATATGACCTTTATGGAATATAAGTATGACATTTATGTATAAATGTGGTGACCTTTATGTACTCTAAGTTATAAAAAAAGGGAAAAAAAATTTAGCAAAATTTGTACATATATAATTTTATGTGCTATTAATTGCACCTTTATGAGATATTAGTTGCACATTTATTTAACTTCTGCCACATAAAGGTATGCGTAATATTACGTAATGGTATTTTCATCAAAAAAAGCGTTGAAATTTTTCTAAAGTCTTCATTTTTTTTCCAAGATCAGGAACATAGAGGTCATGATATTTGTACATAAAAATCACAATAATTCAACATAAGGGTTTCAACCTGAAGCCAAAAAAAAAAAAAAATCTGAAAATATTTATTTTTTTTAAGTTATTGAATATAAAGGTCGTCATTTTTGTACATAAAATTCACACTTGTATAATACAAAGGTCACACCAATACAACATAAAGGTAACAACCTGAAGCGGATCCGGATCTGATCTCCCAACGGTGCATAGGAGTTTTTGCCAATAATTATTACCACCATCGCCATGATTTTGGATTATATCGTAATATAATTGATTTCACTAATTAATTAAATGCCTAGAATTGTTTGTATGATCTATGCAAATGAAATTCACCCTATGTTTGTAATAAGATAACAAAATCAAACTCATGCTCATTACAAGGCAATAGTATATTGCAACCCAATATTAAAAATTAATGAGAAGCAGACCAATGCATTCCACAAGCCACCAGAATAGCTCACAAGCTAAAACATCCCACCGCCCAAAAAACAAAAAGTTACCTTACACAAAAATTATTGTAGTAAAAAGAAATTATATATTAATACATTTAGTGTACTACATAACTACCCTGAGATATGTCTATAATGTGTAGCAGAACATTTTATTTAGGGTTAAATATGTAAAGAAGCACGAACTTAGAGTATAGTTTTAATTGCAACACGAATATTTGATTGCAAAACAAAAATACACGCTCAATTTAACATTTGTTTTCAATTCGGTACATAATTGAATTCCAAATTCCAACTATTAACATAGAGCCCGAATTGAAACAGTATAAAGTTTTTGAATTCTTGTTTTTGAAACTACAAATTTTTGCTCGATATCGACTTGAAAGAATTGTATGTTGGTTACCAGTGAAACTTTTGAGTGAAGACAAATATAATTTAGAAAGGGAAAATCCCACACACATGAAAGACAAATTAGTAGAAGAAGATAATTGGGGACGTGAGTCATTAAATAATTGGACCTTGTTGGGTTAAGACGCAGCGGGTTTTGCTCTCAACAGCCCAAAACTTAATGGGCCTTGTCTGCTTTGAGGCCTTGTGAATGGGCCATGTTTACGAAAGTTGAAATAATTTATTTGAACGCAATTGTGTTCGTCTACATTTCTTAAAAGAGCAACCCTCCTCTGAAACGGGTGCATGGATCTGTTTGATTGTTTCACAAAAGAGTTACTCTCAAATTCATACATGTCGAATTCGATCCGGGTTGTCCGACCCATTTTTCTCTTTTTTTATTTTTCCTTTTTGTGCCTGATTTTTGAAATTTGGTCATGATCTTTACGTTTTATTAGACCTACATTTACGTTATGTTAGATCTATCTTTATGCCAAGATTTCATATCCTTAATTTTATAAAATAAAAAAAAATCTAATTTTTGACACATTTTGTACATGTACCTTTACGTTGTATCACACATACTTTTACGTTATGTTAGATCTACCATAAAGGTAGGTTTAACATAACGTAAAGGTATATTACCTGAAGCGAATTTGAGTGGGTTTGAGTACACCCACCGAGGCGCGTGAGAGAGCGACAGGAGGCGTGGGAGCGCATTTTCTGGATGCCTGGACGGATCGACCCGAATGCATTGTTTCCAAATCCATGCACCTAACTCACACAAGTTTTTCTCTTCTTAAAAACCCATACAAAAGTTTTGGGGTGTTTGCAAGTGATTTTGATTTGCAAAAATAGATTATAAAAGAAGTTTACTTGAAACAAAAGGAGGGTGCGTTTAAAAATACAAGTGTTTTTGGCCAAAATTTAAGAAATTAGAGTAGTTGTGAAAAATAAAATTTTGGTTTACATAAAAAAGATATAAAATTTTTTTAAGAAAGTGGGATTACAATCCTAAAAATAATAATAATGAAGTTGCTTTTCTTTATAAAAAAAAAAATTGCAGCCAAAAAAAAAAAAAATGCATGCCTTTGAATCACTTTTTATTAGATTTTCCAAACACCCCAAATTAGCACTAATGCACCATTCCCACCACCCCATGACTTGACACTTAAATAAAAAGAAAGAACTAGTGCCAAATCATAGCCGGCCTTCATATTTTACCAAATACTTTATAACATTAGCTTTACATTTTACAAAAAAATTAAGTAATTATCAGTTAATAGACTTTGGTTGGAAAAAAAAAAAGGATTTTTTTTGTCACATACACGTATGTTTACGTATTATACATGGATGATGTAGAGGTTTTATGTGGTTTGGAAAATTGGAATCGAACTGTGGTCAACAATTCAAAAAGTGGTTAGATTTGATTTTGGTACGAAATCAAAACCTTCAACCGTAATTTCACTGTTCAATTCCGTATTGAGTTATTTTTAAATCACAAAAACTGTAGGTTCCAAACTGCATTGGAAATTGGAATTGTCAATTCAAACCGGAACCTTAAATTTACAATTTGAAACCGAAAGCGGAATACCCACGATTTAGTTTTGGTTGGCCCTCCACGATTTAGAAAACCACCGGTTCGAACCATTAACGCCTCTAGATAATAATAATAGCGGAATACATGGATCACTTGTTTATCATCAACAAATTCAGTGGTCTAACTAATTCTCTATATATTAAGAGTTCAATTGAGCTCTTATGATGTCTTTCGCAGATATTTGAAAGTTCACGAGGTTGTCAAGAGTATTTTGTATGGTTTAAGAGAATCTTACAAATTTTTTCAAAATTTCATTTAGAGAAAAAGATCAAGGCCCCCAACATTAATCAAGAAATAAGATTTTAATTCTTCTTAATAGATAACAATAATTTAATCATTTTTATTATTACTAAATTATATTAAAACAATCAAGTTGATAAAATTTACCAATTTACCAATTTGCCTCCTAAAAATGTCACATCAATTTGATAATGTGTAAATAATTTATTTTTATTTTATTTTTTCAAGATTTCATTTTGGTTTTCTAAATTAATTTAATAATTTTAAACCAAATTTTCACCTCAAGCCATTAGAATCAAGTTTTCTCAACAAATCATTGTCTTATATAAGCAATGTTTATTCATTCAACAACTCTAAGGGTATGTTTGTTCTGATCTTAAGGTGACTTTGCAAATCTGGATTTGGACTTTAGAAGGATTTTGGTGAGTATGAATTTTAAAAAATTTGTGGGATAGGAATATAATTAAATATCATTTTCACATTGGAAAATGTAGAAAAAAGTAGATGTTTTTTGTTGGAAATTGTAGAAAAAATAGATGTTTTTATTGGTAATTGCAGAAAAAGTAGGAATAATAGGGTAGTTGTAGGATTTTGCAAATTCTGTCCAAACATGAACTGAATTGAGTTAATCCAAAATCCGAATGTGTCAAGTTCAGTTCATACATCTCCTTACTTACCATTATATTTTATAAGCAATTTTTATTCATTCAACAACTCACACTTAATGAGGATGATCTAGCATGAAATGGAGGTTAGAAATATCAACAAAAAAATAATAATAATAATAAGTGGAAATACCTCCCTTTACCCATATTCATGGGCCAAGGAACTTTTATACCCATTTTTTGAAGAAATGACTTTTTTACCGAATTTGACAAGTGAAAAGTCCTTAATACCCTGGTCATAAGTTTGTATTTTTCTTATTTTGAATACATTGTAATTTAATTCAAAAACACAATTTAATACATTGTATTTAACATCAAATTAAATTAAATGAATACTTTAACATGTATTTCAAAACCTTGCGTGATCAAAACACCCTAACCCACTTTTTGCAGTCACATTTACATGATCATCACTTCCCCTGAAAGCTTGAAGCTCCTCTCATGTCCATGGAAACAACATTTTTTTTGTGATCCTCATCTCCATTGAAACTTTCATCCTCGTTAAAAGCAACCGAAGCTTCATTGCAAATGGTAAGTTTTAGCTTGTAGTTTTAACTTTTTTCGCAATTGGAATTCGAAGAATTTGGTCCGAAGGCCGATGAGGCTTATGAATTGCAATGCCTTGGTGATCATAATGCTTGGGAGCAAGATTTTTGTCTTCAACCCCCTAAATCAAAGATGGCATCTAAATCGGAGGATTCGGTTTCTACGCATCCATTTGTGAAGAAAGGGTTCCTTTCTTCCTCGGGTTCGGGCAAGAAAAAATAGACGTTGTTTTGTTAAGTCTTAAGTGTTTTTGGGCATGTTATTTTGACTTTCTTAGGATTCTTTTACGTTGGGCTAGATCCAACTTTGTTTTTGGGCCTTTTTTGGGCTTTTGTTTTGTCTAGCTCAGATTAGTGGGCTTTTCTTTCTTCGGTCACTTTTGGGCCTTTCTTTGTAATTTTGCCTTGGATTTCAATGGAATATTAAGTTGGGCTTAAAAAAAAAAAAAAAACTTTTTTCGCAATTGGTGTTGTATGTTTTAGCTTTCAGTTTTCTCGCCATTGATGTTGGTGGGTAGTTCTCATTTCTGACTTCTAATGTTGACCGAGTCTCATGCTATGAACTGAGAATAGCGTCTCACTATTTGAAATGATGAAGCTTGTTGATGGTGTGGTCACGATCTCAAACGATGAAGCTTCTAAACGACATGAAAATTTAGTACACGATTTGGAAGGCGAAAGTGTGTTCAAGACATGAAGTTTTATTACATTTTCACGATATGAACTTAGCAAGTGTGTTGACGACATGAAAATATAGTTTTTAATAGCGAGTGAACTCTTTTATTTTACGTTTTAGTTTTTTCGCCATTTAAGTTGGGTAATTCTCATTTCTGAGAATGAATGTTCAAGATTTGAAATGTAATACATATTCACGATATGAACTGATAATAAGTGTTCATGATATGAAAATTTAATACATGTTCACAATGGTTATTTTCAATTAATTGCTAGCAATATATATATGTCTTTTTTAATGTAATTAATCCATAAAACAAAGTTTTGAACTAAATATTAATTTATTATTAATTATATTTTAATGTGAACTGAAAATTAATGTCATAATTAATTAGTCTAATATGACGATTTTGACATTATTAAAAAATGCAACCAATAAATAATTAATTTGAATTGATAATAAATAAATAAAATAGAATATAAATTAGTGGATAATGAGACTCACATGTAATGATTAAAATGATTTTCAAAACTTATTCAGCATGTTAGAGATGAAAACTTCATTTTTTCAGATGAAAACTTCAAATATGGATGTCACAGCGTGTTCACGATATGAGTAGTTGTGTTCACAATATGAATAGTCGTGTTCACGATACGAGTAGTCATCGTGTTCACGATATGAGTGATCGTGCTCACGATATACATATGAGTCGCCGCCTTAATGAATTATTCCAGCGATTCCAACTCGACTCGAGTAATATTACTCGAGTCGAGTTTAAATGTGAACACGATTACTCATATCGTGATCACGACTACTCATATCGTGAACACGACTACTCATATTGTGAACACGATTACTCATATCGTGATCACGACTACTCATATCGTGAACACGACTACTCATATTGTGAACACAATGACTATTCATATCGTGAACACGATGTAACATCCATATCGTGAATGTGCAGAACATACAATTATTCACACCAGAAAATTCAGGAGGTTCACTCAACCTTCAAATCATCAAATTCAAAGTGACTCCATAACATTCAACCTTTTTTCGACCTCCTTCACTCAACTCGTTTTCCATCTTGATCTGATAACGACAACAAAATATATCTTCAGATTTACCAGCGAGATCCAAATTTTATTCTAAATTTTTCATTTGTCATTAGTATTGAAGTGGTGAGAATTGCACATGGTGGAGTTTTTTGTATGAGAGTGTATGATTGAAGTGGTTGCTATAATGGAGTTTTGGTGGATTTTTTTTTTTTTATATAGATTCATCAAATATATCATATTAAAAATCTCAAATGTCTCGTAGGAGTTCAGAAGCCAAACTGGAAAGTATTGGTGTGGGGAAATGAAATTTGATGTGAAGGTAAATGATATTTGGTATGGGGGGAAATAAATTTTCAACTTTTCAAAATGGGGGGAATTTTGTCTTTGGATTTCATTTTAAATTTTGTATTTTGTATTTAGTTAGTATATCTTCACTTGTATTTTGTATTTAATATATTTATATTTAATGTTTATATTATGTAAATATGTACTTAAGTTGAGGGCATCTTAGACATTTCACTACCCAAATTGGGTAAAAAAGTTATTTCTTAAAAAAATGGGTAAAAAAGTTCTTTGTCCTATAGATTTGGGTAGTTTGAAAATCCTCCCTAATAATAATGGGGGCTAGAAATCTCAAAAGAAGAAGAAAAAATAGTGATAGAAATAAAAAGGAAAATAAAGATGGAAGTCATTGCACTATATAACAATGCATATATAACAATTCACTTAATGAGGATGAGCTAGCATGAAGTGAAAGTTAGAAATATAAAAAGAAGAATAAAAATTAGTGATAGAAATAAGAAGAAATATTGAGATGAAAGTTATTATATTATATAAGCAATGCATGTATAACAATTTTCAATTAATGATGATGAACTAGCATGAAATGAGGGCTACAAATAAAACAAAAAGGAAAATTAGTGATGAAAATAAGAAAAAAATCGAGATGGAAACCATATACTATATAAGCAATGCATTTTAAAAACTCTCACTTAATGATGATGAGCATGAAATGAAGGTTAAAAATATCAAAAGAAGAAAAAAAATTAATGATAGAAATAAGAACAAAAATCACAATGGAAATCAATGCACTAGATAAGAAATGAATATTTAACAACTATCACATAATGAGGATGAGCTAGCATGAGTACGGGCTAGAAATATCAAAAGAAGAAGAAAAATTAGTAATGAGAATAAGAAGAAAAACTGAGATGGAAACTTTTTCAGATTTAATCAGATATTACCAACACTAATATGGTTGTCATCATCTTGATTATTCAAATTCATTGATAAGTAATTCCATTACAAAAAGAAGTATTTAGCACTACAATAGAAAGAAAAAATACAAAACCATTTGAGAAAAATAGAAGTGAAGGAAAAAGGGTATCTCGCTCAGCAAGAGAGGATATGGTCATGGCTCCTCCATTTTTGGACATATTTAAAGAGGAGAAAAAGAAAAGAGGTGGAGAAAAGTTGAAAATTTTATCAAATGCAATTATTTATAAAAATAGAAAGTATCAAACATTTTTATTAATATAAGAATTCAAAGCAATATATATTTTTTTTTAAATGGATAAAAACTTATATGAGTCAAGCACACGGATCTAGATCCATGCACCAGGGTTGACCCGGTCAACGGGCCTAAAAACGGGTCTCACACGCCTGGTACTCACGCTCAAACCCAACCAAATTTGCTCCAATAGACCTATCTTTAACATAATTCAAAAACCAAGCGCAAAAAAAAAAGTATGAATTTTGGGCAGAAATATAGGCTTACATAAGGTAAAAGTAGGTCTAACATAATGTAAAGGTAGGTCTAACATAATATATTGGTAGGTTTAAAAATTAAAAAAACTATGAGCGCAAAGAGAGAGAGAGGGAGGTGGGTCCCCTGACCCGGATCCAACCCAGGTGCATGGATCTGATTTGAGATCCATGCACCTGTTTCATAGGAGACTCTCTCTTTTAAATGATATTATCAACAATAAAAATTATGAAATATTGCTCAACATAAAGACTAAATAAATACAAGATGTAGGATATGAAATTGATTGATTGTAACATTAACTTGGCAATGTCTGTACATCACAATTACAGACCTATACATACATTTTGTATGTCTTGGAACGAAAAAAACAAAACAAAACTGAAAAACTAAGGCAGACAATGAAGCTGGTGGAGATCAACATTGCATTAATCACCTGGATAAATTTTTGTATCAGGGTTAAATATGGGCAGCTTCTGTAAGAGAGTTAATCGCAACGGGCCAACAACGGACCCTAATTAGTGTAGTCAGCATGGAGAAAACTCTCATAACTCGTCCCTCGGAGAATCTTGTCCACATCACCCCAGTTCTTGATATGCTTCCACAATGATCCTCTGTGTATCTTCACCTGCCGACTACTTAACTTCATTTCCGGCAACCCTAGGAATCTTTGAACGTCCATCAATTTCTGCATACATGGAACGTGAATTTTCATGGCTAGGCATTCATTCAACTATTAATGTTGGAGTTAGAATACCAAGAGAATTAGTCGAACATAAACAAGCAACTTACAGTTGAATTTTTTATGAGATCTTCGTAATATAGAATGATGTGCCTTGTCGTGCTGAAATACTCCAACGACTCCAAGACCATCTTCTCCATGAACTTTAAATCCATCATCAGTGATGTTGTGTTGATTACTGGTTTATATTTGGAAAGAGTATCGGCCTACAATAAGCAGATTGTGATCATCAGATCCTACAAGAGTGTTAGTTGTTTATGGTGGCAGTCGAATTTACCTCTTGGGGCGAGTGAACATGAGACTTGTGGGTCCCGTTTAGGAGTCTAGCATAGCGATCGTAAGAATTAGCAAGCACTGAAACCATCCGCCTCAGCAGATTTCTACGGAAAAGGAAAATTACTGAAACACCCCTGTCATTGAAATAATCTGCAATTTCCTTATGGTACTCCATCAATCCCTGCATTAGCAGTTGAGCATTACACTCGAGATAAATATCACCAATGTAATTACCCAGAAAAGACTACAGTTTCAACATTTGTTACAGCTAAATTTTCATTGAACAATACAATATCTTACGCTTTTTAATAGTCAGAACAATGATCATGCAAATTTGATGGAAATGGAATGATCTTTCCTATTTTTCAGATTTTAATTGTCAACGAGCTATACAATGTGCAAAAATGTCCTGAAGACATGCAAATCTTTATTATTTGCAAAAAAAAAAAAAAAAGAAAGAAAACAAAAGTAGAGGCTCCATCATACAAGATCAAATTATTGTCATAAATTGGATCCGTTCAATGATGATAGCATAGCATAGCCTCATAAGCATGGGATATTACAGGAAACCTTACTCACATTTACAAGGTTTTGTAAGCGATCCTAAAATACTACCATTTACGTAAGATGCAATTCTAATGGGATAATTCGTGATTTTAGCATCATACATATATATTTATTTAGTTTTATACATTGCATATTGCCCCAAGTGCAATTAAGTGTTTAATGGCAGACTCAAGCATTTCATTCCTTCTCAGCTTAGTTCAAATATGATATCATCACCAGAGACAGACATAGCAGCTCCGCAAAAGGGGTCGTTGACATGGCTAATTAATCGCAAATTGGGCAAACTAGATATTCTTGTATTGTTTTTAGTTGAAAGCCAAAATGATGGCCCACTCAGAACAACATAATAAGCATGGTCTTATTGACTGTATAAGCATGAAGCTTAAAAAAGGGACTTCTAAAATGTAAGCATAATAACTGCCTTTGTAATATCTTTACCTGGTTAAGCATCCACTTGAAGCCAACAGCAGCTGAACACTGATTCTTGGAAGCACTAGTAAACATGTCCAAATTGTAAACTCGATCCAGAGTTGACAAGATTGAAGAAGCATTGCTTCTCCTCTCTTTAACAGAAAATATCTCCCCGTTGGAGCTTAGGTTAATGTGGCTGTTCAATAGAGTCTCAAACCATCCACTTCCGGATCTTTGCATTGACAGAATAGTGAAAAGCCGAACAGGATTACAAGCACACTCAGCCCTGCCATGCATGACAGAACTTTCATAACTCACAAATTTTGTAAGAAACTCACAACCTTGATTCAAACAAATGTAAAAACACTTGCCTGTTAAATGAAGTGGGTTTTGGGTAGTGCAAGAACGGAACTTGGGATCGATCAGTGGTGTTATCTTGACAATATCTCCGACGAACTTCAATGTTTAGGAACTTAGAACTTGCATGAATATTACTTTGCTTTAAACAGACCGAGCAGATATAGACACCACACACCATTGCAAATATTAATACTAACATCCTCAATAAAGCCGGAGATTTCTTGGGAGGTCTTATAATTAGGGTGCCCTGTCATTTACAGAGTGGAAATATGTAAGTGTAACACATTTCAGACAACTCTGTACATCAAAAAAACTTGAATGTTAATTAAGGGAAATGCAAGAACTGCATCATCGAAACTCATTAACTATTCGATCAATTTGAAAGAATAATACACTATCTGAAAATGCATCAGAGTTGAGGATAAATGAAAAAAATAAAATGAAAAGTTGAGATAAAGAGTACATAAATTTGCAAATGCTATAAAACATCAAGCATTGTTTTTGTAAACTCTTCCATTCTACCTTCTTTCTCTTCTCAATAACTTCCAATGATTGCAGTAACAGGGATGGATTTAGGGGGGGCACGAGGGGCGCTTGGACTTCAAAATCGTTACTTTTATACGTAATGTTTTTCAATATTTTTCATTATTATCAATGATTTATAAGGGTTCGCCCCCTTGTGTTATATAATTTTGTCCCCGTTGGAACAAAATTCTAAATCCTGATTACAGACACCAACTGTACAGGTAACAGAAAATATATAGAAACAAAAAAACAAAAAAAGCGAAAGAAAACAACTTGGGACAGGGCAATCAATGAATAAAAGACAAACACAATGAAAATCGACTCCATTAAGCAAAACGAATCCAAATTAAAGCTTTCCAGAACAAATAATAACATCAGAATCACCTCAAAATTCATTCCACCCCACCAAATAAGTCTAAATCTCAAACGGACATCCAGTTTTCTGAGAAGAAAAACTAAATAAAGGCAAGACCCTTGTTTGTAAGACCCCCAAAATCCAACACGAACAATCTTAATCCTCCATTTACTGACAACCCCACAAAACGATGAACTCAAACCCACAAACAAAACAAAAACAAAAGAGCTGAAATTTGGAAATATTGAGTAGCACAAATCAAGAACTCACCTTTGTGAAATAACAAATTTCTTCAGCCATAGCAACTCCCAAGCTTCAAGATTGGCAGCAAAGAGCTCAGATTTCGTCAACTATTCATCTCCTAGTAAATGTCTGTATATACACACACACACACAATGCAGTGCATAAAATATGATCCAGAAAAAGAGATTCAATTCTTGAGTTGAGACAACGGCGGAGTTGGGAGTACGCTGTTGCTGCTGGTGTTCCTCGTTAAGAACAAAGGCATTTAAGACAACAGCTGGTGAGCACTCTTCCCACTGCTACTATCCTCTTCTTCTTCTTCCTATTTCTAGTTTTTTTTTCTTTTTTTTTTTTGTCAGATTCCGAACAATTCTTTATGCAGAATCTGGATACTTGCGCAAATGGGGCTCTGTGCTTCCCTTTTTTTTAATTCGATAAACTTTTTGGTGAAATGGGTGGGAATTGAAGAAGGATAAATTGAATTTGTACAAATGCGATTTCGACGGAAACAGTAGTAATTGTATATAAATGGGATTGAAGCGTGCAAGATTGTAAAGGTGACGCTCTTGCAATGTTTTTTCAAATTCTGACTTTTGTTTCGGTCCAAACTCGTTTGACAAGTATGTCAATATAGTTAATATGTCCTCTCTCCTTTATATTTTTAACACATTCACATATCTTAAGCTGTTTTGGGCTTATCTTAAAATGAAGACTGATATATGGAAAATGATCATGTTCACCAGATGCATAGATTTGAGATTCGTACATTCGGATCATGTGTGTCGGTGTGGATCGGTCCAACTCATGTCTCTTTACTTTTTCACGAGTTTCGGTCATGACCTTCATGTTATGTTAGTTTTACTTTCGTATTATGTTAGTGTGACATTTATTTTCAAATTTCATACACTTAGTTCAAAACCATTGAACTAAACTAACACGATGGTAAGACTAACATAACATGAAGGTCATACTAATATGTTATGAAGGTAAAAAAACAATGTTAATCATATCTTCATGTTATGTTAGTGTGACCTTCATATTATGTTAACACTAACATAACAACATGAAGGTCACACTAACATAACATGAAGGTCACACTATCCGGAGTGAATTTTGGTGGGCTTGAGCGTGCCCACCAAGCGAGTGGGAGCGCTTTGACCGATTACGCGTGCACCCGGGTGCATAAAATATTTTGTCATAGAAAATATGTTTTCTAGAGAATATTATTTGTATGTGGCTTTAGTTTTCCTTTTTTATTTTTTTACAAAAAGAAATCATTGGAAAATTCAGTATCAATTATGAAATGAGGTGAATTAAATTGTTCTGATGGACTAGGCAACAAACGAAATTGGCCTACAAGCTTATGAGGGCACTCGTTTGTCATTCTGTACGCAAAAGATACAAAAAAAAAGGGATTTTGAACAACAACCTTCCTACACTTTTTGACAACTAATTCAAATTCTAATCAGCTCCCCTCGGTTTTAGTATTAGTCGCAAACCCACAAAAGAGTTTCAAACAATTCAATCTCTTTGCCATCTCTAACCTCTAACACCTCAAAGAAATGAATCGATTTACAAGCAACAAAATGTTCATTTTCATCTCTGAGAACCATTTCAGTCCTAATTTTGTTATTTTCTTTAAATAACGTCACATCCACATTGCATATGAGATAAAGGCATGGTGGCTTGACCCAACTCCTCGCTCACAGGTCCTAGGATTCTTACAAAGGGGTCTATCATTCTCTTTGGAGTTGTAAATGAATCGATTCAATTCGAATATCATGATATACCATTCGTATTTGTTTAATATATTGAATATTCATATTCGTTTATTATTCGAATCAAATATATAATTCATATTCGATTCAAATGAAACATTCGAATATTCGTATTCGAAAATTTGAACTTGAAACTTCAATCTTTTTTTTAAAAAAAATTGTTTATTTCCAAATTAACAATTTAATAATTCAAATATATAGCATATGCATGCATGATACAATACCTATATAATACTTATTAAGCAAACAATTTAAAAATACATATATCTTATATATATATAAAATAAAAAAGGTATATAATTATTCGAATATATTTATGAATGCTCAAATCGAATACGGTCATATTCATATTTGTATTCAGATAATATTTGAATGTAAAAAAATATTTTTATATGCATTTTTCAAATCCGATCACTATATAAAAAAAATTTGATTCTTTTACAACACTAATTCTCCTTGCTACCAACCACCCAAATAAGATTTTCCGTGTCATGAAAACCGTAGTTTTTTTTTTTTATTAATGTGTTTACCCTCAAAATAGGTTATTGACTACTAAAATATTAGTACTCAATTGATCTATTTCGATTAGCTATTTAAGGTGTATTTCTTAATACTTGATTATGATCACTTTAATCAATAATGATTCATTGTAATTATTGAATGCGTATATGGTATACCTTTTGTTTTTCATTTATTAGTATTATCTCATTTATTATATTGAAATATAATTGTAAAAAGATAATAAAATTAAATTAGGAAAATAATACATTCACGATTTTATCTTTAATGCAAAAGTACAATATTAGTTTCAAATTTATACAGTAAGATTATATGTTTATATTGGAAAAAAAAAAATTCAATGCATAACATGAACAAAAAAATTATGTATATAAATTGACATTATAAGTACATTTTAGGTCATGCAATAAGGAACCTAATTTATAAGAAAAATAACATAAGTGAATGTGAGAGAGAGATAATGGTTGTATATCTCAAGATAATTATCAAATACTTAAATACTTATTAATTAATTTAATTTGTCAGCAATTGTTGTTTGCTACATATAAACCTAAACTAATAAAAAATAAATGCCATATATATAAAAGACATTAAAGATACTGTATTTTATTATATCCCTCATTTATCTTATGGATTTGGAATAAATACAATGTTTACTTAAAGTATGTGCATTAATTTTATTTCCAAAATTGTATTTATTTAAAGTATGATCTATAGAAATATAAATGTGTGCTGCCAAAATGTAGAAATGACAAAATCCCCATGTTTTGCATGTCCAAAAATATATTTATAAAATATGTTTATAAAACTTTTTCGCTCCGAAGAAAAAAACATATTTATAAAACTGGATGATCTGTTTATTTTCCACGAAATAGTTGTAATGTTTACTAAATTTAATTTTTGGAAAGTTAGTCTACCTTATTTTCATTAAATAATAATGAGTAACATACCATGTATATAATAAGTACCTCATTCCAATTTCCATGTTTTGAAAATTATGGACAATTTTCCTTAAAAAAAACTATGTAATTTGAGTAGGGTTAAATTCAATTTTGGATCTGTTAAAGAGGTGTCATCCCATTTTAGTCCTCCTAAAATCCGATTTTCAATTTTAGTCTTGTTATCTTAATTTTTGACCAATTTCAGTCCAATTTCGCCGGAAAATTCAAATTTCGGACCAATTTCCGGCAAGTGTACTACACTCGCCCCCAATTTGACTTTGGTGTTGAGTTATCGCTGACGTGACTAAATTTTACAGATGTGGAAATGAATTTTACATTTCTCTAAAATAAAAAATTAATAAAAAATAAAAAAATCTAAAATTAGAGAAAAAATCAAAAGAAAAATAAATAAAAAATCAGAAAATTCAACCCACCACCGTCTCTATCTTTCCCAGCTGCCGGAATCCGACGCCACCACCAAGCTCATAGTTTTCTTCCACGACGGAGGCTTCATCATAGTTTGACTAAAGCTAGAGAAGGAAAGGTTTGACTAAAGATTGTTCAAGATGTTCATTTAAGGGTGAAGATCAAAGCCAATATTATCCGAAGAAACCCCAGTTTAACTAAAGCTAGAGAAAAGTTGAGCTCAGGAGGATGATTAGTTGAAGGGAGGCTATGAAACAAGGGATTATGGATACGGTTTGAAGGCGTGGAAGACAGATCTATGTGTGGTTGATCACTAGGGTGCAGAAGCAGTCGAGGCGGCGGAAACCCCATCGACACCGGTGGAAGGGTGGAGCTTGGGGGTCCGCTTATTCTTCCAGCAACCGCCGCCGACGGAGACGTTCCTGAGAGTGCCACCGTATAGGCTTTACAAGAATTTTTTTCTCTAATTTTTTATTTTTTATATTTTTTATTAATTTTCTATTTTAGAGAAATGTAAAATTCATTTCCACATCTGTAAAATTTAGTCACATCAGCGACAACTCAGCGCCAAAATCAAATTGGGGGCGAGTGCAATACACTAGCCTGAAAATTGGTCCGGAATTTGAATTTTCCGTCGAAATTGGACTGAAATTGGTCAAAAATTGAGATAACAGGACAAAAATTGAAAATCGAATTTTAGAAGGACTAAAATGGGACGACACCTCTATAACAGGACCAAAATTGTATTTAACCCAATTTGAGTAACCTATTCTATTAATACTATATATATCAAAACATAAAAATGGATTATATATTATTATTTTGATAGATAATATTTAATGTGTTAAAAAATATAAATATATAACATTAAATATGCAAGTTACATTTTAATTAAAATGCAAGTATTTTACATTAAAATCTATATAACAAAAAAAAAATTTAGTGATCATGTTTAATATAAATTTTGAGTAATTAATTTTATTTAATTATCATTAAAGTTTTAGAGTAGGTCTTGTATTAGACCTTGATCTCACCGATCTCATTCCATGAGATAGATGAGATACAATAACTTATGTAATACTTTTGTATGTATTGGTTAATATTTTTATATATATTATATGTAATGCTTTTATATTATATTATGCAGTACATATACATAATTCAAAAGTATTAAATATATATATAAGTATTATCTAATATACACAAACGTATTTATAATATGCTGCACGAGAGAGAAAAGAACGTCCTGATAGCTTATAAAGATCCACGCGTTTTTTGAGTGAATCGACCCGATCTAATTCCAGTCATACACACCCAAGACTTAGCTAGATCTTTATCAACTTTGTAATTCATACCATTAGTCTCGGATATATATACTATATCACATAAGAAATGAAACCAAAAAGAAATTCCGAAGTAAAATTAAGAAACCGTGAATAACATTACTTTCTTATAATAATTAGATACAAAAGTAACATAATTTTTTGAAAGATATATGCCGAAGTGAAATAAGATCTTGTAGCATCTTATCTAGTTTGGTATGTGGAAGTTTTTGTGCAAATTAAATGTGCGTAAAAACTTGTGTGAGACGATCTTACGGATGGTTTCCGTGAGATTGATCATTTTTACGCACTAAGCTAACTCATTTCCCTTATTTTTATATGAATTGTGAAACATGAGTTATGGATTGACCCGTCTTACATGAGACTTAAATGTATTAATTCCCCTCTATTTTGTAGTCATGTTTCCTTTTAATTTAAGTTGTATTGCGTATGCAAGTTTGAAGGAGTCTTAACAAGCAAAAAACAATTCTGATAAATAAGCCATAAAATTTCAATTTGTAACAAATAGTACTTATGATACTATAAAACCTATGAGCATTTTTCTATACATATTATATTATATATGATGTAAAAATATTGGAAAGGCATATAAATGACATGTATTAGGTAAATTAGGAATATTTTGCAGAAAGTGTAAGCTTTTTGGTTAGGTTAAATAAAACCCTATAATTTTACCCAATTAGAAATGGTGGGCAAAGCGCATTGATGAGGGGCACGCTGTGCTTTAATTATTGGACTCTTTCTTTGCTTTCAACCCACGACACTCATTATTATTTTCCCTAATTATGTTTTCGTTTTCTTTTTGTGCTATTTCTTTCCCACATATCATTCATCACTAACTTTTGAATGGTTTTTATGATTGATGATCTTTTTTTCTTTTTATAATAAATAGTATTGATGATGATGTGTTGTATACTAGAGCACACTATTGGAATATAAAAATTCAAGATCACGATTAAGTCAATTCTACGATATTATCCAATATAGTATGTTATAGATTAAGTCTAATGTCATAACTATACTATATGAGTTATAGGTCAACTCATAATCCACACTTCACAATTCACATGTAAATTTGTGGATATGAGTTTAGATAATATGGGTAAAAATGATCTGTCCCACGAAAATCATCCGTAAAACCGTCTCACGTGAGTTTTTGAGTTTATGTATATGTATTAAGTACAATATGTGAATTACTAGTATATATATATAAAAACTTACAGCTTCCCGAATAATTAATGTGAGATGGTCCATCACCCACAAACAACATGTGAACTGTAGATTTTGTATTGTAGATGATTAAATAATTTATGGGTTGACCCGACCATCTCATACAATATTATAAAGAGAAGGTGTTAGGTGCCCGAGGGTATGGATCCTAGATCCGTGCCCCCAACCCGCTCCAGATCCATTATATATATATACATATTTATTTATTTATTTTATTTCATTTCATCATTATCATTAGCGCTCTTCTTCTTCTCTGTTTTTTTTTTTTTCCTTCTTCTTATCTCCTTCTTCTCTCTAATCATAGTTATATAATAATAATAGTTGTTGTAATTGGAATTGGTATTTATTTGAATGCATATGAGAGAAGCACACACCATGTCGGTAACTCCATTAGCAGTGATTTGAGCAAAGAGGGGTGGGGATGAGGGAGATGAATGATTGCAGGGGTAGGTTCCCCATTTCCTAGTGAGATGACCAACAAGCCTGGAGGGCCTTTGAAGAGGGGGAATGCTTGCTTGTTATTGAGGACATGGGTGATTGCAGTAGCAGTGGGCTACACTAGATCCAAATCTAGGGTTTTCATTATTCTATAATTTGAAATTCTTATATATCTTGTTTCAATTCATGGAATTACACAACAAATTGATGCAATCAAATACTTTTGCTGGTTATTGATTGGTGGTATGAATTTGTAGAAATTTGATTGAGTAGTATGAATTTGCAGCAAATTTGGGGAAGAATGTGATAAAATCGTGTATTTGATATTTTGAGATTTTCAATCTACAATACACTGATATTTTACCTTAAAAATATACGGGTGATACCTTAAGAGTATATATGTGATACCTCAAGGAAATACATCTTTATTGAATGAATTCATAATACCTTAAGAGTATAGACGTGATACCTTAAGAGCATACACACTGATACCTTTAGAACAAATAATTGATACATATACTGAATGAACACATGATATCTTAAGAGTATACATGATACCTTAAAAGTATACGAGTGATACCTATAGAACAAACAACATACGTTGGAATATTTTGAATGTAGTTCCTTCAAGTGGTTATGAGAAATATTATTAATGTATTACAAATAATCTCTAAAGATGTTACAAAATTACATGCATATGTATGATATAATAAGAACAAAATATTCTATTATGGTATTACAACAATTATGTAAAAGTAGTATTATAGTAATACTCTTAAGGTACTATAGTGATACACTAAATGTATTACTGTTTGAGCATTGATATTATATGTATATTTTAACTTATTAAGTCAACATCAGCTTTCATTCACAGTCTAATGAGAAAAAAAAAAAAACGCTGAAATGTTTTGAATGTATTTCCTTCAAGTGGTTATGAAAAAATATTATAAAAGTACTACCAAAACTCTCTAAAGGTGTTATAAAATTACATGCATATATATGATATAATAAAAATAAAAATATTCTATACTAGTTTTACACCAATTTTGAAAAAGTATCATAGTAATTCTCTTAAAGTACTATAAAAATACTCTTAAGGTACTATGATTTTTGTTTTCTAGAAAGTTAGAATGATATGATGCATGATATTACTACAAATGTTTTCAAAAGTATTCTTCCTAATATTTAATAGTATTACACATATTCTCTTAAGAATTTATAATAGTACTCTAAAAGTGTTTCTGATTAAGGTATCACATGCATTCATTCATATGTTTATAATACATTCAAGTGACTACTAAAGATATTACATACACTTTCTAAAGGTATTACACATTCTTTGTTGCAGATAACATCATCGAGTCAGTTGATATAAACTCGTAATTACACAATATAGCATCCAATTCAATTATACATCCTAAAAAATAACATAAATTGATATGTTTTTTCAAACTTTATATGTTACTATAAAAGGAGTTAAAAATTTGTCATCTTTCTACAAACATGTCTCTTCTCCTTCGCATAGAAACCCAACCCAGTTCCCCCAACCATACGAGTGCTAGCATCGTCCTTTTCGAGAAGGGACAAATCTGTGCTAGGTCAAGGACTTCTGATGATGCATCCCCAACACCTCCAACACTGTCATAGACACAAACTTTTGCGCTCCCAACTTCGTAAGGAGATAGAGAGAAAGAGAAGAATTGTAACCATGGTGAAGGAAAGAATAAGAGAAACATTAAAAAATTTATAAAAAATTAAAACAAATACATCATTGAATTAAATAGAAAGCTAATGAATACTACATAATATATGATACATTTCCATAATATATATCACATAAATGCATAAATGTTTATATATATCACCTAAAGACTATCCATATAACACCTAAACAACAAAAACAACATACAAGCCATACAACCATCAAAATTAATCAAATAAACAACCACCGAAGAAACGTTTCTTGATTATTCCCAAC
This sequence comes from Scutellaria baicalensis, assembly GCA_005771605.1. Taxonomy (NCBI): domain Eukaryota; kingdom Viridiplantae; phylum Streptophyta; class Magnoliopsida; order Lamiales; family Lamiaceae; genus Scutellaria; species Scutellaria baicalensis. The sequence continues at coordinate 44,493,077 of CM016723.1, forward strand.
TACACACAATTGTTTTTCACTTCACAAAAAAAAAAAATCAGAATTTCAAAATCATATAACTTAAAGCATAAATTAAATACATCTATAACAACTACATACATTCATATAATACCTTAACTGTACAGATATGATACATAAAGTATGTTCATATGATACCTCATAAAAAATAAACTAAAAAATACATATATGTAGATATAATACCTTACATTAACATATGTCATACCATAAGAGTTTTCATCTAATACCTTAATGTCAGAACAAGAACACCAAAATCAGAACACATGTTAACAATTTCTGGTTTTGGAATCAACAAACTCAAACTGTAATCATCAAAAAGAAACATAGAGACACATTCAAATTACTTATGTACAAACACAGTAGAGTATGTCTGAAATTTTGTAAATGAAAAACAAACTAGAGAGAGAATCAAATCCGTCTAAAAGAAGAACTTTGATCAGAGAGAAAAAAAACATAAAACTAACTCCAAATTACTTGAAGAAAAAACGAAAGAAGCAAAATGGTAAAGTATTACCCTCCAAACACAAACTCTTTAATATCTCTCTTAACTTCGATCTGTGCGATTCTTGTTCCGATGATATTGACTTCTGTTTCCACCAACGCCGCCGCCGCCACCACCACCACTACCACCACCACTGTTTTCTTTCTTCTGTGGCATTGAGAACAAGGGGAAACCGAATACATCAGATTTCGACAGCCTCTTGATCTGTGTGGTTCTTGCTCCGGTGATACTAACTTCTGTTTCCACCAACGTCACCGCCACACCACCACCGTTTTCTTTTTCTGAGGCTTTGAGAAAGACGGGCAACCAAATACACCAGATTTGGACAGCCTCTCCCTGAACAAACCGCAGTAAAAATCAGTGAAAATTTATATATATATATATATATATATTAACCCATTAAGCTAATGGGTCGGGCCGGGTCGGGTTGGGGGCACGGATCTAAGATCCGTGCCCCGAGGCACACAAGTTTTTGTGTATAATAAAATACATACTTGAGTCATTCTCATAAATGACTAACTCTCGAAAATTCTTTTTAGGGATATACGTACGATATTAATATATCCTACACCAAATTAAATTTTCTGTCATATCAAATATTAATTAAATATATTAATGGTTTTATATATGATCTTATATATATGATTATGAGTTATTAAGGCTTAAGATGAAGATAGGTATAATTCCTATTGAGTTGTTGAATAATTAATTACTCTGAGCTAGGTTTATCAATTGAAGGTTTGAAAGATAGTTAATTATCAATCTACATCTAGAATATAAAATATATAAGACCTGAAAATCTGAAAAAAGAAAGTCACATGTTGTTAGGCATCTCAAATTTAGATTTTCATCATATACTTGTAATGTACCCGTGCGTTACACAATATGTTATATATATATATATTCAAAAAATATAATATATATATATATATATTGATCTTTTATGTAACAAAATTTTCGTTCAATAACACATATAACTCATTTATATTAAATCCAATGCAAAATTTTATCAGCCAATTAAATACATAAAAATTTGTATATTTAAATAAAATAATTTAAAATTGGACTTAATATTAAGTTTTCAAGTAAAAATTATAATAATATGATAAAATTGGCAAATCAATATATCATGTATGATTTGTAAAAAAAAAAACAAGAAATCACCTCTGTCCAATCCATTAGGTGATCTCCACTGAAAAGATATATATATATATATATATATGTATGTATGTATATATAAGACAACAAATAAATAATATCAAATAAGAAGGATAAAATAAAACATTTGTACATTTTAAATGAAGAAGTTGTTTTATTTGCAATAACAATTTTCATGTAATATCTTTAGAAATATTATTTGGTTAAATCATATATGTGAAAATTCTATTAAATACACTTATAATACATTTCCATTTCTAATTTTTATTTCTACATTTAATATCAATTTATAACGAGTTAACACGTGTATTATAAACAAAAAAATGTTTAAAGAAAATTATTGAGACCCTCAAATATACATTTCTATTTTTTTAAGTACAATATATTTAATATGAAAATTTGTACTTAAGATGATTAAGAATATATTATATATTTAAAATTAATTTAATAAAATATATATTGTACTTAAAAAATGATGAAAGATAATAGATTGTTTTATTTTATTTACCTATTTATTTTTTGTTTTGAGTTTTCATACAATAAATACAATATTAAATGTCATAAATAATACTCTCTCATATTCATTTTAAGTGTCATCCTCAAGCTTGACAAACAAATTAAAAATTATTTTATTTTCTAAAAATACCCTTCATTAATTAGATTTTTTTTTTCATTTTCTACAATTACCTAGTCCATGTCGTTATTGAAAACATGGATAAATACACATCAATTAATGTGAAAATTAATTAAGCACAAGGGTATGGAAATAACACACAAAATGTCAATAACAAAGAAAAAATTTGAAAGTTTCAAAACCACATTTAAATTGAATAGAAGAAGTATTTCTTAAATTTAAATTCTATTTATTAATAAATACAAAATGAAAGTGACTAATGATTTCCTAAAATGAAAATATTTAATAGATAATTAATTTATTTAAGTTCTTTTTGGTAGGATATTCTGTTTATATATATATAATTATTCTATTTATTCATATATTTGAAGTTCATAATCATATATTTGGATTATTTTTAAAAAATTAGAAATTGCAAGGTGCTGGATTAGACATTAATTTTATGAGCCTTGAATTTTTATATTTATAGTTTTATTTTTAATGAGTTTGGAACGAATGGAAGGGAGGAGATAACAAATAAAAGAAATTTACATGACCTAGGTTCAAATGTCCCTAATCATCATAATCTACATTTTTGTAAAGATTAGATACCACTTGAACTATAAGACTCGTTGTTGATAAATTATATCTTTCAAGTCTCCAAATTATAATTTACTATTTTTCGGAGGTCTAATTTGATAGGAGACCATAACTAATCATATATTTTAATTAATTTTCGGTGATAGCCTAAAAACAAATTAATAAATTAAAGAAAATTAATTTTGATGGATGAAATCTTAATGAGTAAATCTATTCTTTTGTTGGATGGAGTGCATTAATGTGTAAAAAATTAGAACATTTGTCCATATTGCACTTTTAATATATAAAAATTTGTTATATAAAATATGGATTCGGAATAAGAGAATATTTTCTTACACACTTCTCATGATTTAATACACCCATCCCATGTATTCCAGATGTATGATGGAAGAAATCCGTTCCTGAACCAATTAACCAGAGCAACTAGCTTATCTATCCATTGTAATAATATGATTTGAATATTCTATCATATCTAAGAGTAGATCTCTTGTGAATCATAGATCCATGCACCCGGGACGGATCCGGGTCGGGGACCGCACCTTTTTTTTTTTTTTTTTTCGCACATGATTTTTGAAAAAAATCACATACCAATAGGTTATGTTAGACATACCTTTACGTTATGTTAGACATACATTTAAGCTATGTTAAACATATCAGTTCTGCCCAGATTTTATGTCTTGTCTTTTTTTGGCTTGATTTTTGAATTTTGGCACATACCACCACGTTATGTTAGACATACATTTACGTTGTGTTAGACATACCTTTATGTATACTTAGACATATCTTTATATATGTTAGACATACTTTTGCATATAGTTAAACATACATTTATATATGTTAGACATACCTTTCTATATAGTTAGACCTACTTACACATGGTTGGTCTAACTATACACAAATGTTGGTTTAACTATACACAAAGATTGGTCTATTTGAGTGAATTTTGGATGAGCTTCAGCATAAGTGTTCAGCGCGTGGGAGCGCGTGCAGGCGCGTGGGAGGCACCTTTTGGGTGCGTGAACGGGTCGACCCGGTTGCACGGATCCAGATCCGTACAACCGATGTATAAAAGTTTTTGCCCATATTTAATTTTATTAGTTAAAATATTACATCCATCCATTGTAATAATATGATTTGATTTTGCAGAATCTGAGTGTTGAAGAAAGGGCAAGAACTTAATGAGGTTTGATTTTCAAGACAGTGATATCTTCTTGATCTATATACAGTAATTAAGTTGATAATAATATGGAGTCAATAATTATTAATAAGTATTAATTTTCACTTATAGAAAAGTTACAGATCTTCTTGATCTATATACAGTAATTAAGTTAATGCAGAATCATCATTGACTAAGTTGATATGAAAATATCTTTCAACCAAGTTTTTCAACACCATGTGCTAATAAATCTACCTTTTTTGTAGGCAAAAAATAATTTGATGATTAGCTCACATTAACTAACACCGATTTGGATATTAATGCAGCATGTCTTAAGATCATCTTCACTATAACTTACAATTTCAATATAGGTTAAGCACTATTTCAATTTAAAACCTATAACTCTCATTTCTAGTAATCTTCACTGTTTTTCTACGCTAAAAATGAATTTCTTTTATTTTGTTAATTTTTATGATTTGTAATCTTTTAAAATTTAAGGTACATTTAGATAATCATAATTTTATTATTATTCAAATATTTAACTTCATTTATAACATTTAAATTATATATGTAGTGAAATTCTGTGATTTTCATGATGACAAAAATCTACATAGATTAGCAGAATCCTAGGTTAGTCGAGTCTCAGATTAGCTGAGATAAGCTTCTGTTAGCTATGTTCGAGTTTATGTCAAGATCATTTATTCAAATGAACTGATCTAATGAATAATGAGAAGAGCTGAAGAATCTAAATATTAAGGATCAAATTATGTATTAATGCGAGAAGGAATCTGGACAAGACAAAACTTAGAACTCTCAAGGACAATCAAGTTGAAATTCATTGAAAGAACACAATTGTGATGAAAACCTTATAATCAGCCAACCAATTAAGCTTGAGGACTCCAATTTATGAGGGACAAGATAAATAAATATGTTGAAGATTCATAATAAAGAGTTTCATGTCGTCAAGATCACATAGTTATGATGAGTCTACAAAAGTCGTAAAGACAACTGTTGAAGTTAAATGGTACAAATTGAAAAGGATGTAGAAAAGAATTAACAAAAAAATAATATATATGGAGGAATGCTTTACGGTCCGCAACATTGGACGACCTATAAATACCATTCATAAATGTTAACGATTACACGGTAACGTTTCAAAGTTCAGAAATGATAATTTAACTTTTATCTATGGTGAATTAATATATCATCTCAAAAATTGAACTTTATATCTTTAATTTTTAAAACATATATATAAGTGTGCCTATAATTATGTGGGACATATATAGCTATAAGTCTTGTACTAATTTTGTTTATTCCACTCCTATGTCAATGTGAAGCCGGCCACTTGGTAATTATATTACAAACATTATTTATAATTTGATTAAACAAAACAAATTTGAACTTTCATTATGATGTATTTTGTTGTTGAAGTTTTTGCCATTTGGGAACATATGTGGTCTTTTTTTCAGAATAAGGAAACAACGTACCCCTTACGGCTCTCCCTTTACATCACTTTTTTTATTCTTTAATGAATTATGTCGTTTTCAAGATTTTCAATTCTTTGACAAATTCATGTTTTGGTTGGAATAAAAAAATGGGTTTTATTTAAATTGCGTCGTGGCATTGTCTCGTTTAAATTATTAGGAAATCTCAAAGGTTTGAAATTTAACTTGAGCAGTTAGTTTTTTTTTTTTAAATGAATTCGGGGAATAGAAGGGAGGTAACAATACAAATAAGAAGACTTGTGTGATAAAGGTAATAAGGTGTGAATCCTTTCTTCTTCTTCTTTTTTAACTACTATTACTGTCATTATTACTATCACACCCCTCATGCTATGCATTCTTGATTTTGTTTCAATTATTATTGTTGTTATTCTTATTAGCACACCCACCATGTGATGTATGGATTCTAATTGTTGGTTTCAAGTGATACAGAGGTTTAGAGGGGGTGAATGAACCTCTATCAATTTTTCGATTTTTAACTCTATCTGGCAGTTCTGTTGCAATTCATTGATACTTGTAGCTGTAAGGAATTGACTAAACATGTTTTGATGAGACAATAGTCTTGTAAAAGAGCCTTTAGTATCCTGTATAATCTGACGATTTCTCTATGTTTCAAGAGGTTACTGCAAGTGAAGATCACTGCCAAAGGATGCTTCGAAGAAAGGATACTACTCCAGAAGAAAAGACATACTAGTAATCAAAAATAAAAAGGTTACTGCATACTGAAATAACAAGGTTACTGCATACTGAAATAACAAGGTTACTGCAGAGAGCTACCTGTAAGGACACTACATTAAGCTTACTGCAGAACTGAATTAATGCAGCAAGCTACAGAGCATCAAAAGCGCATGATACAAGACTAATCCAAGGAAGAATAAATTCAAGTACATGAATCTTGTTGAGTTACTAGTAGAGACAAAAAGAATAAAACCTATCAAGAGAAGACACATATACATCAATGATGCTCCAGAAAGGAAGAAAGACAGACCGCATTAAATGAAGTGTACTATGAAGATCAAATGCATTAAATGTTGAAGATTTGCCACTCTTTAACGGGCATATTTTCCATCATATAAATAGAGAAGACTGAAGACTGAAGAACAGAAGAACTGAACCTACAACTCTCTCATACACGAAGTCAAGCTCTTAACACTTAAGGAAATCACATATCTGTTTAGTCACACAGTCAAAGCAGCAAGCTACAACAAAGTAACCTGCACTTAGAAGTTTAAGCTTGATGCACCTAGTTGAAGAATTTATAAACATATCTTTTATATACTGTGTTTAGAGTGCTTAGTGCTAGGAATTGTTTCCTGCTAAACTTTCGCTCTTTGTAGAAAGAGTAAGGATCCTGTGTGGGTCAGTTGGTCGAGTAGGCAAGCAATCTCTCTGGAAAAACTTGCTACTCTTTTGTTAAGTCTATATTGTAATAGCTAGAGCGGTGTAATTCAACAAGATTAACAAAGTTCCCTATTGAGAAAAGACAGAGAGGATGTAGAAGGGTTACTCCACTTTCAAACCTTTGTATATCGCTCTGTGTGCTTTTATATCTTGTTGTATATCTAACCCAACATCATATTGTGTTTGCATTAAAAATTGTATTTCATATCTTGTGTTTTCATAAAGTATCTCCGTTGCATAAAACTCTAAGTTCAAACTGTCCAGTAACCTTCCAGAAAGGTTACTGCAGTATCACTGAGCAGCAAGCTTTCTAGCTACATGCGCAGTGAGCTGAACTTTATATTTTTGAAGAAAAGTTTGAAAAATCAGAGAAGGTTTATTAAACCCCCACCCCCTCTAAACCTTCTACCACTTGAGACCAACAAGTGATATCAGAGTTGGTTGGACGGAAAACCAATCTGAGCTGGTTTTTCCCAAAAGTCATTTTTCTTGAAAATACATTCTCTTTAAAACTCACATCATGGATATGCATAATTAAAAAGTTCCATGTTTTCCATAGAAGATTATAGAGACTAGAAGATTAGAATGCAAACTTATCTGTCCTCCATGCACGACAAGATGTGGTTTGTTATTACAGAAGGACCTATAGAGATCACAAAGCTCAATCCAGTATTCGTCCAGAGCAGTTGAGTCTTCAGAGAATGACAAAGAGGATGCAACTACCGAAGATAAAAGCTAGAGGTCCTTATCGGCCATATCTGGAGAAACCTCGATAGAAATGGAGCGTGGAAGATAGAAGAGAGCTAACCTGGACAACGTGGTCCAAAAATACAGTATTCGTCACTCTTAACAAAGGCACGTTCAGCAAGGTTAAGACCTTTATAACAACAAAAGAAATATGGGACAAGCTCAAACAAATATGCGAGGACACATAGCTCACTAAGGAGAACAAAGTCTCCACAGCCACTCAAAGATTCAAGTTGTTCGAGATGCTGCCCGGAGAGACTCTTGAGTATATGGACTTAAGGTTCACTGGAATTGTGAACGAGCTGGAATCTCTAGATAAGCATCACACTCAACGAGAAAAGAACATGAAGGTTCTAAGGGCACTGCCAGCTGAGTGGGATAGCAAGACCACTACCATGAGAGTATCAATGGATTTGAAATCCAGGTCCACCTTCGACCTCTTTTCTGATCTAAAAGCGTTTGAATTTGACATTAACAAGAGGAAGAAGGAAGCTGATGAATCAAGCACAAAGGTCACTGCTCTCAAGGCTAGTAGCAGCAAACAACCAGCAACCTTGAAAGTGGATGCTGAAGAAGACATGAATGTATTGCTCAAAAAGTTCAAGCGATTTATAAAGAGCAACTCGAGGCCAGGAACCTTTAAGAAGAAGCCACCTACTCCTCCCACAGGCAAATAAGGGCAATCAAAGCAAAACCCTGTAAGTGATACTGACCTGTGTTACAATTGCAGGAAGTCAGGTCAATATGCAAGTTCACACCCAAAAGTTTATAAATATCCTGAAGAGGAGAGGACCCAGAGAAGGGAGAAAAGAAGCTTCGAAAAGCAGAGACTAGAGAGTCTTGATCAGTAGAAGCTGAAGCTTCAAAGGATGTTGCTCCAGCAAGCAAGGAAGCTAATGAGCAATTCTTATCAGACAACGATTCAAACAACTCATCATCTGAAAAAGAAGCAATGATCTGTCTGATGGCCAACATTGAAGAAGAGAACAACGATGATGTGGTATCATCTTTTGAACCCTATTTTAATAAAGTGAAAGTCAAGCTGAGCATGATTAAAGTTTTAGGTAAATCATGAGTGACTTTGAGCAGATAAACTTAGCTCATGAGGAGTTAAAAGAAGAGAACCTTCAGCTAAAGAGAGAGCATGTATCTAGCCATGGAAAAAGAGAAAAGTAAGGTATGCAGTGACCTTAGGGCCGAAGTAAACAAGCTCAAGATACTGGTCACTAGGCTTGAAGATGAGAAGATAATCCTGAACTCCACTATAAGTACTTTCAACAAGTCCTCAAAAGATTTGGATGTCTTGCTAAGCGTTTAACGAAGCTTCAACGAGCACACCGGACTTGGGTACAGTGAAGGTGCTTCAACTTCTCATGAAGAAACCTCAGTAGCACCTAAGTTTGTACATGGAGAGACTCTGTACCTTGAAGAGGTGATCATAGAGATAGGGGGAACTACTGGTACAAACATGGGTAGCTCAGTAGGCAAGGGAAAGAAGCCCTTGATAGAACCCTGTAGTTGTAAGCCTGCAGTAAGCTAGCTGCAGCAACCTAAGTTTGCTGCAAGCTCGGGCAGACAACAACAACCACATATGGGTAAGAAAACTTCTACACTACTTATACCATGACATACATGTCTAAAACCAAAGGAGTTCATACTCAAGGAAGATATAGTAAGAAGCCACCTGCGCACACATAAGACATCAACAGTATCTTGTGTATACTGTTTATAGTAAGAAGGGAACAAACAAGTACTACAACAAATCACTTCATGTTGTAAGGAAAGTTTGGGTTCCAAAGAAAAATGCTAACCCAATAGGACTCGTACTTGTATGGGTACCTAAGAAGAGATGATTCTGTAGTAGGAACCTAGTGCCAATATAACGCCTCAATCAAATACATATAACTAATGTATAAATATGTATATATATAAATGGATTCATTATATTTTTTTATTTTCCTCTACTCTAGCTCAAGTGTTATTATTTTCTTTGGCCCAACTACAAATGGTTAGCAAGCCCAAGTACAGATCCAAATTAGGTTACTAAATAGGTAGTTGAAATCTTACTATTCAGAGGTTGCTGAAGTAACCTACTAAGAAGGTTACTGCCCAGAGTGAACTTACTTAGAGTTTTAATGCAACGGAAAATATCTAAACACTTTTGAGAATTATGATTTCATAAGAGTATACATTATGCTTAACGATAGATATATGAATGCAGAAAAACAGACAAGAGATATTGAGTGGTTCGAGGATGGAGTAATTCCTCTACGTCCACTCTACTCCTTCTGCAGGAGAAACTTTGTTAATGAGTTTGATTTACACAACATATGCTATTATAAACTTTACCTAAACAAAAGTAGCTAGCTTTCACACAGGTTGCTTAGCCTACTAACCAATTGACCCACACAGGATCCTATAACCTACACAAGGTTTTTACACTTTTACAAAGAGTGTATACTTAGTATGAAAATGTTCCTCATACTAAGTACTCCTAACACAATCTAAGATTAAAAAAGTATATATAGTTTTTCTTCAACTTTGAATGCAGCAAGCTTTGGGAGTTGAGCTTTCCTTGAAGGTTGCTTGTTACTTAGATTGAGTGACTGAAACTTAGTGCTTTGAGCTTGAGAGTTGAGAGCTTGATTTCGCGTATGAGAGTTGTAGTTTCAGTAGTAGCTTTAGTCTTCACTCTTCTCTATTTATAGACTTAAAAAATCTGCCCGTTGAAGAAGGTAAATCTTCGCATTAATGCGCTTGATCTTCATAGTATAGTACATTAAATGCTCTCTGAAATTCAGTAACCTTAACTTGTACACATGTCTTCTTTTAATTTGTTTATGTTAGGATTTTTTGTATAGATTTTGATGAAGATAAAACATGTAATAGATATGATCTAGTAATCTTGCACTTAGGATTTATTATGTAAAAGTTTTAGTTGAAGTCAAGGTTGTTTGATGAAAACTGGAGGTCACTACTGGAAAAACTAGAAGCTTACTGTGCACACAACAGAACTCCAACAAGCAAGTAAAAGTTGACACATCAAGCTAGCCGAGCCTACTGCACATATCAGCAAGCTAGTTGCACTAAAAGACAATGCAGCAACCTAGTCCTGAAAAACAATTATTCAACTTCAGGGCTTTCTGAGTTACTAGTAGTAACAATCAAACAAGGGCCGATCAAATAATGTCATCTGGAGGAATAAAAAGGACAAAGAACAAAGTTGCAAAAAATGGAGGCGCTGTAGTAACGGTGTACTAGCATGTGCAGAGGTTCTTGTATGAGCTAATCATAGAAGGACACCTCGCAGCAAGGGAAACTGCCTACTTCAATGGGCAGAATTATCTCACTCCTATAAATAGATGAAGAGTGCACCTGAAACAACAACTGAAACACTCGAGCTCTCAAGCAATCATAACTTTCAAAGGATTCAAGAATCCTTCAAGTTTAAGTCACTCAATCTATACAGCAGCAAACTATCCAGCTACTTGATACACTTCTTTCAGAAGCTTGCTGCCTCCTAGTCTTGAAGACAATCTTTATTTCTTTTATATAGATTGTTTTAGGAGTCTCCTAGCGGAGGATTGTTCATGCTAAGTAGTTTTTCACTTTTGTTGAAGAGTAGGAGTCGTTTATGGGCTATTGTGTTTTTGGTCACTGCAGTAACCTGTGTGGGAGACTGCTAGTTCTTGTTAGGGTATGATTGTCTTGGTTGAGTCTTTGTAAACTAATCAACCATTAACAAAGTTCCTCCTGTGTGAAAGGAGTAGAGTGGATGTAGAGGAGTTACTCCACCCTCGAACCACTATAAACCAGTTTTGTGTTTATTTAGCTTACTGCTCTAGTTTTTCACTGCATATCTAACTGTCATCTTAGCATACTGCCTTCTATCATAGCTTTCAGAAAACTCCATATTTTATAAGTATTTTCCGCTGTATAAACTCTTTCTAAGTCCCTAAGCTTACTGCAAAAACAGTAACTTCATTCTGAAATAGGAAGCTCTGTAGCTCACTGATCACTACAGGGACTTATAATCTTTTGGAGTAAAAAGTTTGAAATATTTTAAAGGGTTTATTCAACCCCCCCTAAACTTTCTACCACTTGAGACCAACAACTTCATTCTTTTTGTCTCAACTGGTAACATAGTATGAACCTCGTACTAATTTGATCTTTCCTCGGAGTATCCTAGGATCATGCTTCAGTTTGTGTTTTTAGGTTGCTCTGTTGTCTTATTCTGCAATGGGCTTTGATCTTTAGCATCCTTGTAAGCCAGTTGTGATTTCCAGCAACACTCCTTTTATTGCTTCGATCTTCTTCCTTGCTAGAGAGTAGTATATTTCCTAGTCGGTATCCTTAATTTGCAGTAACCTCCTGTACTTAGCAAATTTTACAGTTTATAGAATACAAGAGTTTTGCAAGCTCAGATAGATAGAATACTATGCTCAAGTTTTTGTCTCATCAAAATACACTTAGTCAATTCTTAACACTTATTATCTAATGAAATATAAAATTAACTAACTTTTTAAATAAAAAAATTATAAATTACACTAAATTCAATTTAATGGGTTTGAGATTACAAGTTTGGGATAAGTCTGACTATTTGATACTCAATCCACAATTGTTTGCTAAAAACTTCATTTGAACTCAATTCAATAGATATATCTGGGGATGGCAATGGGGTGGGGATTGACCTAAATATACCCTCATGGGGACGGAGATGGGGACAATTTTCTCCCCAACAAGCAGGGCGGGGCAGGGACGGGGATCATATTCCCCACCCCACGGGGTCCCGAGTTATATGTATATTTATAATATGTAACTAAATTATTATAAATATATATTATATTTTTATATGCAAATCAAAAATACAAAACCCTCATTTTCACACTCTTTTAAGTGCATTGAAGTGCTGAAAAAATTAATGAAAATGTAATAAGATAATTTATCTTTGTACTTTTTAGATGGTAATTAAGTTATATTTTATCTTTTATATGAATTGAGTCATTTTTGTGATTTTGTTGACATTTTAGTTATATGTAATTATATGGATTATTTTTATATATTAATTAGACTAAAATTAGTATTTTTCTAAAATAAAAAAACATTTGCAGGGCGGGGAATCCCCCGGGGCAGGGACGGGGGAATTTTTTTCCTACGAGGCGGGGACGGGATGAGATCAATTGCTCTCTCGGTCCCGTCCCGCCCCGTTGCCATCCCTAGATATATTAATTAAAAAGTAGGTCTTGCGTACCTCGGGCACCGTGCCCCCAAACCCTTATTGTAATACCTTAACATGTAACAATTAATATCTTGAATAATACCTTCACTAAAACATATATTTCAGTTATACACGTAATACCTTATGAATATGCAACTAATATGAGTATATCACTAATATCTTCAAGGATATACCACTAATATCTTATGAATACGTACAATTATACCTTATGAGTATATAATTAATACCAAACTAATAACACCTTTGGGGGTACAGGCATTGGGGGTACATAAGTTTTTGCCTTAATGAAATTTAAAAATACTTTCGTGTTTGATAAAATCTAAAGTTCTACTGGAACTCAAGCCCGATTATTATGAAAACATAAAATAAGTATAAAAATATCAAATTACCCGAGTTTCAAATTCGGCTCGTCTAAAGTTCGTTCAAACTCAATTTAATTAATTATCAACAAGCTCAAACATAACTTTTGAAGTTCGATTATATTCAAACAAGTTTAAACAATATTATATTCGATTCAAATTGTATCATTCAGTCCTATTGGAATTGCATATTCTTTTTTTTTGCTAAACAGGTATAAAATTGATTTATACCCGATGTGGTCAAACATTATAGGTTTGAGATTCACTCACTCATTGTATAATTAAATTTTTAATGAATTAGTAAATTTCTGGACTTAAAATTAAAAAATTAATATTGATCCTTTTTTAGTTCAAATGTTTTGAATTGCAAAGTTCTATCAACGAATTTAAATAAGACTCAGAAGAAGTCAACTCAAAATCTCGATAACTAAGAAACATTATTCGACTTCGAAGCCCATAATAGAAAAGCTAAATGGGCTACTTCGTTTTTATTTTGGGTAGATTTCATTTGGGCTCCATATTTAACTATATGAATTCTCTATTTTTATCTTTTAATTTATGTTTTCCTTTTAAGATTATTTTTATTAACAACTCAACCCAACATTTTAATAAAATATCCATCTATCTCTCATCCATGTATAGAATCTATAATCCAAACAAGTTCCAATTTTATTATATTATATCATCAACCTAACTTTTTAATAAAATGTTTATTTCTCTCACATCTATATACACAACCAATTTTTTTTACCATACACTTAAAACAACATACTACCACAATAATAAAATTATCAAAGTTTGATTAATTTTCGGAGCTTGAAAAATAATTAGGGTTGTTTGGATACATCATGTGTAATAAAAAATATGGGAGAAAAAAGATAGAATTTGAGATCGAGAGAAAACAGAAAGCTTCAAATTGTGTTTCAAAATATGTTAATATTAGACTCTAATTACATATAAAAAAAGATATGATTTTTCATAATATTTTCATTTATCAAAAATCTAAATTAGACGTGACATCAAATTGGATAATAACTTAGTTGTTGTTAGTTGGTCAACCCACCCAAGACACAACTGGTGGGCTCATCTTCTTCATTATTTTTCTACCAACTTTTCTTCTAGCTCACAAACTAATGTGCAGGTTGATGATACAGGCAGTCTAAAGACTCCAACCACCAATTTTCAGTTATGCCTTAAATGTGTACATAGAGATTTTAAGCACTATTATATAAACTCCAAATCTTTTTTTTTTAATTATCAAAATTTAATATTTTCAAATATTTCACTAAAATAATTAACATTAAAAGAAAATTGAGTTTGTTTAGGTTATAATTATATTTTTTTACAAAATTAAGAAAATCGTTCCAATATTAAGGAACATTAGATAGTTTAGAAACATTTCTATATGTATATAGTACAAATTAATCGAAGTTTGAAATATTAGAGAGAGTTATGATTATAGAGAGATATGCTGGTCCCAAGTGGAGCAAAGGTTCAGAAGGGGGTGAATTATCTGTACCCTTCCCAAGATAAAACGTGAAAATTTGGATAATACATTGGATAATTATCCGTACCCTTCCCATATATGGTGTAAATGCTTCTCTTAAACCGTTGCCATGTGTTGAAAGTTAACCTGGTCTTAACCATTGGCAGCCATGATGATTATTTTTGGGAGTATCATGAAAGCATTATTTAGTTAGCGTGTGATTCCTAATCGTCTCAGTAGTAGAGTGGTACCTGCTCGTTGTGTGCTTAAATGCCCTAGTGTGCTCTTGGATAGTAAATATTAATGTTTGCCAAAACTTGGCATAAAATCACATTTGGTCTCATAACTATTGTCTTTTTCACAATTAATCCCACAACTATTTGTTTTTTTAATTTGGTCCCATAATTTAAATAATTGCTTTATTTTGATCCCAATATCGTTAAAAATTTCAAATTTGGCCAGAAAATAGTCATATGACATCTAATTTGGGGTTTCCGATGAAAAATAATGACATGACATGAGATGTGATGATTATTGTATTGGTCCAACATTAAAACAAATTCTAAAAAAATGTCAGCTTTATTAAATGCGTAATTATTTTTCACCGGAAACCTCCAAAATAGGATGTCACATGACAATTTTCTGGTCAAATTTGAAAATTTCAGGGACATTGAGACCAAAATCAAGCAATTATTCAAGTTATGGGACTAAATTAAAAAAGTAAATAGTTGTGGGACCAATTATGGAAAAGACTATAGTTATGAGACCAAATGTGATTTTATCCCCAAAACTTATCTGATTATGCCTATTTTTATAGATATTTGATCTGTCATAGTTTGCAACTTATTCCACATCTTTTAAGACCATTAAATGAATCACTAAAATATGCACTTTTTTCAAGATTTATTTTTTCTTTTAACAGTGGTTATCAATGAATTTCAATGTTTGAATTCTCATTAATAATACTAAAGAGTAAAGTTAGCTTAATTTATGCAGGTGTGGAAGATTATGAGTGTTTATTATTGTATTTATTTATGTAGGATATCATGGTGGAATGATTTGGATGAGTTAACTTTGTGATCAAATTAGATCGCTAAATATATTTACTGCCCTTTAGCTTTGTGAGACATGAAGATTGCCATCTTTTATTTTTATGTAATGTTGCTGCTAATTGACTAATTAATGTACCTAGCTATTAATCATGCATGTGTGTTTTGTTTTTATCTATATTTCTTGATTTAGGTTTATTAGATCCTATGTATTTTGGGTGCAATGTTACGTGGTTATTGTTCTTATTCGTTGGAATCTTGATTTGATTTCAAGAAGTGCAATGTGTTTAGGTGATTGAAAGAGACTTAACTCAGAGATTCATAGGATTGTGGGAGAACTCTTGCAGCCTAGTGTTTACCTCAAAAATCTATCACTTCTATTGGGTGGACACCGTGGTCAGACGTGCTCAGAAAGTCTTGAGCCTGCACCGATCGAACACAAGGACCAGTGGGAGAAGAGGGTTTAACACTCACAGAGTCACAGAGACTCAAACCCTAGATCTCACTAAGAGATCGAAGAACCCCAAGCTTCTTAACCCCAGAAGCCTCGGGAAACCAACAGAGAACCCCTCGCTACCACCCTCACTCACACCCAAGACCACTGAGCAAATCTCACTAAGAGTTAGGGTTTTCAAGGGAAAGACAGAGAGGGGCTTTGAAAGAGAGAGAGAGGTGAACTGTATCTTGCTTCTTCAGAGTTCCCCCACTGGAGCCCCATATGAAGGGGGTGAGTGAGAGGAGCAAGAAGCCCTACGGGTTTTATCGAGAAGGGGTGAAGGAGAAGAAGATTGAACGACAGAGGCGAGAGATAGCAAATGAGGGGAGCAAGGAGAGGCTACCTCATTTTAGGGCAACGGGGAAATGGGCTTGGGCTTTGGGTAGAATAGGGAATAAATAAGAAATAGGCCCAGCAACAAATTGGGCCTATATTCCAACATTCTCCACCTTAGGCCAAATTTCTCACTAGTCTGTTCGATATAAAAACCGGTGCAGAAGGGATCATCATTGCCACTTACCTGCAAACACAAAACACAAAGTTAGTGCAGAAAATAAAAATTCACTAAGCAAGAAATGTCACTAAGATATGCACAAAGCTTCATGACACACAATCATATACAATACACAAAAGATTCCAACTTCCTTTAATATGGTAGATCAAAGTTTAATGTTTTCAAACATGATAGGAATTTTTCCAAAGACACACTTAGTGCCCATGTCTGCAGGATTAAATTGGGAGGCAATTTTCTCCAACTGAATCACACCTTTTTCAACAATATCCCTAATGAAATGGAACCTAATATCAATGTGTTTAGTTCTATCATGAAAAACAGGGGCTTTACACAGCTGAATACCAAATTGACTATCAGAAAAGACGGTTACATTACCATTCAAGTAACCAATTTCAAAAGGTAAACCTTAACCAAATAGCTTCCTTTAAAGCTTCAGTTATAGCAATGTATTCAGATTCAGTAGTTGATAAGACAACAATGTGTTGGAGTTGGGATTTCCAACTAATGCAAGAACCACACAATGTAAACACATAAGAGGTGGTTGATTTCCTATTATCCCTATCATTTGCATAGTTTGAATCAACATAGCCAACTAAATTAACACCTTGGGCAAAGTAAGAAAAATTCAAGCTTACATCTTGAGAGTTTTTAAGTTTGAATCAACCATTTTACTGCTTCCTAGTGAGGGAGACCAGAGTTTGACATATACCTGCTTAAGCAACTGACACATAGGCAATGTCGGCCTAGTGCTGATCATGAGGTACATTACAGACCCAATGACATTGGAGTATGGAACCTTTTCCATTTCAGCAAATTCAGAATCAGTTTTAGGGGACTGATCTTTACTTAATTTAAAATGAACAGCAAGAGGTACAAAAACAGGTTTAGAAGTAGACATAGAGAATTTATTCAGAATCTTTCCCACATAGGAGCATTGGTTTAAGAGTAAAGTTTTGTTCTTTCTATTTCTAACAATGTTCATACCCAAGATTCTTTTTGCATCACCAATATATTTCATATCAAATTTGTCACTGAGGCTTTTTTGAACATATTCAATAGTTTTTAAACATGGACTTACTAAAAGCATATCATCAACATATATTAATAAGAAAACAGGAACAAATTTGTCAATCTTGAAATACAAACAATGATCATAAGCACTTCTGTTAAAGTTCAAAGATTGTATGCATTCATCAAACTTTTTATTCCATTGTCTAGGTGATTGCTTTAGTCCATACAAGGATTTTTTCAATAAGCAAACATGGTTAGGTTTAGAAGAATCAACAAAGCCATCAAGTTGTCTCATATAGATTTCCTTATCAATATAACCATGAAGGAAAGCAGTTTTTACATCTAATTGCTTCAATTCCCAATCAAAATGAGCAACTAAAGCAAGCATGATTCTCACAGTTACAAATTTCACAACAGGAGCAAAAATTTCAGAATAATCAATGCCTTCTTTTTGTGTAAACCCTTTAGCTACAAGTCTAGCTTTAAACCTAACTTTTTCATCTTCATTTTTAACCTTAAACAGCCACTTACAGTCCACAACAGAATAGTGATCAGGTTTAGGCACAAGACTCCAAGTGTTATTAACATGCAAAGAGTTCATTTCATCATTCATTGCTTTTAACCATTCTTTTGAATATTTAGATTTTAAAAGCTTCTTTGAAGGTCTTAGGTTCACATCCATCTAAAGATTCAAATATATTAAAAGCATGAGAATCAATGTGAAAATCATCAAACCTTGAAGGTTGTCTAGTATTCCTCCTAGGCCTATCTCTAACAAGTTGATAGTTCTCAAGATTATTTTCATTGTTATCACCCACATGTTCATCAAGCAAAGAATTATCAGATTCAAGATCAACATCATTAGAAACAGGCAAAACAGGTTGCTCCACCTTAACAGGAGCAGTGCTAGAATCAGGGATAGTTGCAGTGGCAGATAAGCAAGGAAAATCAGATTCATTGAAAATCACATCCCTACTTATTACAACTTTAAACCCAGGGTCATCTCTTAGCCAAAACCTGTAACCTTTTACATCATTAGGGTAACCTAAGAAAACACATTTTTTGGATCTTGCTTCAAGTTTGTCATTCTTTTGATGAACATAACCAGCACAATTAAATATTTTCAAGTTAGATAGGTCAACAGATTTTTCAGACCATTTAGATTCAGAACACATACCATTCAAAGGCATAGAAGGAGATCTATTTATTAAATAGGCAACAGTACACACTGCTTCACCCCAGAACTTTTTAGAAAGACCTGAGTAATTCAACATATTCCTTACCCTTTCTAAAAGAGTTCTGTTCATCCTCTTAGCAACACCATTTTGCTGAGGGGTGTAAGGGACAGTTTTATGCCTCTGGATGCCTGAATTTGCACACAACTTATCCAAAAGGTTGTTGCAGAATTCAAGTCCATTATTAGTTCTTAGGTTTTTAATTTTCTTACCAGTTTGGTTTTCAATTAAGACTTTTCTGTCTTTAAGATTTTCAAACACATCAGATTTGAGTTTTAATAACATGACCCATACTTTTCTGGAAAAATCATCAATCACAGATAGAAAATACAATTTCCCACCATGTGTAGGAACACTTGCAGGTCCCCAGACATCAGCATGTATATATTCAAGCACATTAGAGCATCTAGACAGATTAGGGGAAGGGGAAATGGGAAAACTGATTTTGTGTTGCTTACCCTTTACACATGATTCACAAAAGGGCATGCAAGACAGTATATCATTACCAAACAACCCTACTTTATGCAAAATTTCCAGCCCTTTATTACTCATGTGACCTAGTCTACAATGCCAAAGTTCAGTTTTATCTTCTTTAACTGTATTAGCAGAGGCAGGCAAGGATTTAGCAACACATTCTTTTTCACAACTTCAAGAATCACAAAAGAACCCTTAAATATTTTCATAACCCCATTTCCCTTCAAAACCATCATCTTCTAAAGCAATACAATATATCAAGTTGTTACACAGATCAGGAACATGTCTAACATTTTTAAGGTAAACTCACAACCAGAATTACAGATTAAGGAAACATCCCCAATTCCAAAAATTTTGCATTTCTTTTCATCAGCAAGTGAAACATAACCATTGTTTACAATTTTATAAGAGTTAAAAAGATCTTTTGAAGGTGTCATATGAAAAGTACATCTAGAATCAACAAGCCATTCACTCTCACACAAAGGAGAAGACAAGACAGTGTTAGCACAAGGAGAAACACAAGATTCTGTCACCATAATAACACATCACCATTACATTCATTTTCATTCACAGTGGTATTATTAACTTGATTACCCTGAGACTGTTCCTTTTTCTTCTTAGGACAGTCTTTAATAAAATGATTTGGATCATCACAATGATAACACCTCCTATTTTTTTGGTCTAAACTGAGGATTAGAAGAATTTTCAGGTTGATTCTTATCAGAAATTTGGTTAGTTTGATTGTTGGAAGACTTATAGCCATTAGGCTTAGGCCTTCCTCTAACAAACATTACCTCACCTTTATTAACAGGATTAGTTTTTAAATCCATTTCTTTGCTTTTTTAAACCATTAACCACAGTTTCCAGAGACATATTATCTCTTCCATACTTAATAGCAGATTTAACATCATTATAGGAATCAGGAATGACATTTAAAAGCACAATGAAGGTGTAATCATCAATATTCTTATCACCAGTTTTCTTAATGTCTTGAACAAGTTTAGTAAATACATCAAGATTTTCCAAAAGACAACGCTAACTTGCAACGATAAAAAAATTGTCTTTGAGCGAGAATTTTTGAGAAAGACAACGCTTTTCTGCAACGGTTAAAAACCGTTGTCTTTTTAAAAAAGACAACACTTTTTTTAACGTTGTCTTTGAGCATGTATTTTTAACAACCCCTTCAACAACAACCCATTTTTTTTTCTGGCAAAGACAACGGATAATGCGTTTTTCTTGTAGTGATAGGGAGTTAACAAAAACTTGGTATACCATTAGAAAATTATATTTCTATCTTTAATAAACATTAAACATTCATGTTTTTAATATCAAAAGGGACATTAAGGTAATATCACTTTTATCCTAACTTCCATATATCACATCATAAACAGAGGATAAAAATAATTAATATCTTTATCCAAATACTATATGTTAAAGTAAATATTGGAAAGAGATAACAATTTATAGTTGGCAAAATCTTATATACCCATGGGACACATAGGACCACAGATCTAGGTGTTATACACATGCTTTTCAGGTGTTATATATATATATATACTCTTATGATGTTACGTTTCTTGGTGTTACACATATTCTCTACAGGTATCACATGTATATAAGAGTATACACGTGATACATGTAGAGTATATACATAATACTTATAGAGTATATATGTAACACCATATGATGGTTAAGTTGGAGGATACCGTACCATCGAGACACATAAATGTTGCTCTTTATATCTTATCCTATGAAGTATCTCATTTTCCTAAATAATTAGCTTATTCTAATTTGTTAAAATACACGTAGCCTAAAATTATCTCATAGGAATATCTTCTTGACATATCGTAGTTGATTATTGATAAAAAAGTTATTGTAGGATCTTATAATTCATTGTAACTTTTTAAGATTAGTCAATCCACAATTAAAACTAATGTTGAAAACATAAGTTTGAATTGCGAGTTGATTAAACAATATTCAGTCTTTTTCCTCACAATTTCAACCATTTTTATGAAGTGTTAATTACATAAAAAGACACCAACTTTGTGTCTAGTGTCAATTACAATCAACTTTTGACTATGATATAAAAAACACTCTGCTTAACACTTGTTTCATATATAGATATGTTTGAATTTTTCTAACTCCAATTGGTGATGTGGAGCCCAAATTATATATCTTAATTGCCAACATGTAATTTTAAATACAATCATCATCCAAATGTAAATTTATATGTTAATAATTAACTTATACAATTCAAACTCTACATCAACAATTGGAGCCCGAAAAACCAAAACATGTCTAGAATAAGTCATTATCCACATGTAAATATATATGTCAATAATTAATTCATATAATTTGAACTCAATTTCAACAATTGGAGCCTGAAAAATCTAAACATGTCCCGATTAAAACAAATGTTAAGTTGAATGTTTTTGGTATTACAATTAAAAATTCATGTTGCAATTTAAATTAGATCCTAACTTCTATGTAATTCATCCTTTTACTAATAAAAAATTGAATGACACTGTTTCTCGAATTATATTTGCTATATCAAAAGGTTGGTTCATTTATTCAATTTTATTATTAAATACATTCTAAAATCTCTTGAATGAGATGCAACGAAATATATAAAAAATTCGAGTTGAGTAAAAAAAATTGATCTGAAGTATGATTATTATTTTAATTGTAACTTGAATTTTTTTTTTTTTATTCAATTACACTTGAAGCTTTGGAGTATGGGAGTTTTTCCATTGTGACCTAAAATCACATTTCCAACCATTTTTCTGGTAACAACGATATTACACAGCTCACATATGATTTAATTTTTTCATTTTACAACCTAAATTTTATTTTTTATTTTTAATACATTGAATTACAACCTCAAGTTTGACAATCTGATCTTAATCTAGAGATTGCAATTGTTGTTGGATAAAAGAAATACAAGTTGCAAGATGAAAAAAATTAAATAATGTGCCCAAAAAAATGCTTGGAAAAGTAATTTAGGTTGCAATCGTATAAACACCAAATAATGAATCTTGTGTTAGACTGTCTCACAGATCATATTATTTAAGACGGTCAACCCTCACTTCATAATTAACATATAAATTATGAGTTTGATTTTTAGATTAAAAGAATCTGTATCACGGAAATTTTCCGTGAAACCTCATACAAGTTTAATGAACTCCGAAATGAAACCAAATGAAATTGCAAAATGGAAAAAAAATCAATGACTGGAATATAATCCAAAATTTCTAACAAGAAATGTGAATATTTAGCAGAACTGTTGACTTTTATATAAAGATAGAAATTGTGGAAAAATATAATTGGAAGCATTAATTGATTTAGCAAAAATTGTTGGAGGTAACGAAATTGGGGGTTTTGGTTTTCATAAGAGAAAGTTCATCGAAGAAACACGACACCGTTACCACGCTCCCACCCCTATCCCACCTCCTCCACCGCCCGTCCTCCGCCGCTCCTCACTTCCTCCACTCTCCAATTATCGGACCTCACTATCAACACTTCCCTTTCACAATCGCCATAGCTGTTCCTCCTTCGCCGCCGGCGAATCTGCCTCTGCTGACTCTTCTTCCAGTTCGAAATTCCACCGCCGAGGCCAATTCTTCCACCATCACTCCGATTTCTCTTGTTTTTCAGTTTATCCTCGACCTTTCTTTTGCTCGCGCTGGTACGTTCAATTCCGATCAAATTTTCTGGCAATTTTTGTTTTCCAGGATTTTATTTATGCTTTAATCTGTTTTGGGAGGGTGGTGCCTGCCCTTTTTGCAACATAGTTGGGCTGTCGGGTCGTGCGATGTCTACGTGATTTATACGCTAATTTTTTTTAATCATTGTTGACTTTGTGTTGTTACAAATTTGTTTTTAGATTCAAGTTTTCTCATTTTATTTCTCTTGTGCTTCGTTTTTGTAATTTGATGCGCTTTAGTGTGCTTCATCTGATATTCAGCTTTGGTTCTGGCTCTAGTTCTTGTCCTGGTTCAATCGGTAAACTCGGCCATCATTTGCAGGTAGAATGATTATTTTCCATTTTTGTTCTGGAATCTTGTTTAAATTTCAGTACATTTACTAAAATGTCTGAATATGAGAGCAAAATTGTTTTGTCAGGAGAAACAGAAAATTATAAATAATCGTAATTTGGATTATCTTATCAAGGATGATGAGTTTCTTTTCTGTTCTTTTACTTGTAAGCCCTAATCCCTGTAAGATTCACTTAAGCACTTTCTGGTCACCAAAGCTATTCGAAGAAAATATATGAAAACAATTGCAAACCTCGAAAAGAAACATGGGAAATATGCTCTTTGGAGTTGGAATCCTTTACTCTTACTGATATTGTCTTTCTATTATCTTGAATACCTTTAATTAGGAAGTAGGCAGCTATTTGAAGCAATCTTAGAAACCTCACTTCTAGATCTCCATAAATCTAGACGACCATGTTTGTAAATAGTGTTGGTGCTAGTCTCTTTATTGGAAAGATGTTGCATTTATGGGCAAAGCCACGCTGATTCATCACCTAAGTTAATGATCTTTTGACTGAGAGCAAATCATTGCTATAAGAAATGTGCCCTTTTATTCAAATTAAGGAAAAAGAGTATTTGTAGAGTTTATTATTATTATTGTTGTTGTTGTTATCATTATTATTATTATTATTATTATTATTATTATTATTTTGTGGATTGATGAGATAAAACACAGTCAACTAGGATCAAAGCTATGGGAATAGTATGTTTTAGCAGAGGGTTAGAAATTGGTGGAAATAGAATGGAAGTATGGAACATGACTTGTTTGAGGTAGAATAGATTGAAGATATGCTTTAACAGTATTATGTTACAAAAACCCGTTTTTATCTTTTAAATATCAGCTATTAGATGCTATGTTTAAGGTTTACATTGTATTGTCGATTGTCAATCAACTTGTTTCTACTTCTAGTAGGCTTAGCAGTACAAGTATACATCCAATTACCTAACACCCCCCCCCCCCTCCATTATGCTTTAATTTTTGCTCATATACTACAACAATGTCTTTAGGAAGCTTTACATAAAGATCCATTGTATTATCTTACAAGACAATGCTACCAACCAACTTTGAAATGTTAAAATACAACACAAGAATTGGCATGACTTGCAAAACACAATTAATCAAACACTCTACAATTTATTAGGCTTGACTATTGAAGCCAACTAGGATCCACAAGGCAGCAAAAGAGTGCAAAAAAAAAAAGAAACATTGGTAATAGATTACTCGAGCACTTATCATGATCAACATACTGTGTTGCTTGCTATTTGCCATTTTCTTTTCCTGAAACTGTCTGGGATGTAGCTGATTCGTTGAATAAAGGGCTTATGTCATATTCATTTTTCTCTCCTGGTGATCAAGTAATCAGGAGGATTTAAATGTTACTGGTAATACAGATAACAGATGCCGGCTTTATTTTGGGCAGTCATAGTTGACTTCTCTAAAGAATTCTATGATCTGTAACTTGAAGATATAGGCATCACAAAGTTATTTGAGTAAAGCCTTCATTCCTTTGCATTGTTTTCTAGTAGATGTCTTAGTTCTAGGCACCTAAATCTGATCCATTGCCATCCTATCTCAAAGTTTGACTGCCTATAAAAAGTAAGGATGCTTTAGGTATCTTCCCTGTTCCTTTTTATTCTCTATTTTCTGGATTGAAAAGCTACCAATGAATCCATGTGAATATAGTAAAAGTTCCTGCCTTTGAACACATTATTAAGACGAGGAAGTATCATTGTTTTCCTTGTTACTCTTTCTTTTGGCAGGATTTTGTAAGGTATTAGTCTTTGTTGAAGTTAATCCATAACATAATTGTAGAAACCCCACAATGAACACATTATCAAGAGGAAGAGATATTAGTATTTATGACTTTCTCTTCTGTCTTCAGGGATTCTCGCCATGCACCGTGTTGGCAGTACAGGAAACACATCCAATTCAGTTCGTACTCGCAAGGAGAAGAGGTTGACATATGTATTAAATGATGCAGATGATACAAAGGTGATACTCATTTTAATTCAAGTATAGATTCTCACTAATACATGTGGACTAGAGGAGGAGAAGGTGGTGCTTAATTTTGGTTTTCTGTGCTTCTGAACTTGATAGAGTGTTGCACCTGTAATCACACCATTTTTTTATTCTTGCCTATCTGCCTTCTTGATTTGTACACTGCTGATCAACACTTTGGGAAGTTCTATTGAATATGATCTATTAGGGCCACATGACTTATTTACTGGCTTTGACCAAATAATAGTGATCGACATTTAAGTGCTGTGGTTATGCATCTTGTATTTTCTTAAAGATAATTTGAGTTTATTTTGCTACATTATTATGCAGTTTAAACAAAAAAAAAGATCGCTACTTGTGTGTAAATGCTTTATCTTGACTTCAAAGAGATCTTAAGTTGAGAGGTATGTTGCATTTGTATTCTTCATAAGGTGATATGATCTTACTCTCTTTTCAATTAGGAATTTTCAGTTCCTCTGATTTTTTAAAGGGGGCTGCTTGGTAAGTTCAAGGTGAATGGGTATGGTAATTTGTATGGTGGTAGGGGGGCATGGGTTTATACCTCACATTTGGTAGGGGATTAACTCATTCCCGAAAATGGGGAATCAAAATCTTTGTGGAGGCAAAGGAATCATTCCCCAACACCCAACAAACACCGTCACCCCCCGGCCCCCCAACTCATTCCTCTCTACAAGCACCCATAAGACTGATCAAAGTGAATTACGTGTGCATAATCTCGGTAAAAAGACTATACATGGTACACAAGGATTAGATAATACAGTACCCATATAGTTGTTTTTATTAGCCAAAACAGAATATTCAACAGGGCATATTATTAGCACAGACAGTATGAAGTACTGACAATATCTTACATTATTACATGTCTACATCAGTGGATGGATATTAATTTTATATCAGTTTTATCAAATTTGTAAGTTATTTGCAGCACTGTGCTGGCGTAAACTGCTTGGCTGTGTTAAAGTCGCCGGAGCAAGATGGATGCGATTACGTCTTTACTGGTAGCCGTGATGGCACGCTGAAGAGATGGACATTATCTGATGATTGTGCTACTTTCTCTGCAACATTTGAGTCTCATGTTGATTGGGTACATGTTGCTCTCCACTTTGGTTAAGTCTGTTGTATATCATGTTCCTAGTTTGCGATAGTTAGCCTAATTACGTATTGTATACAACTTTAATCATGTAGGCTAAGCATATATAGGATTGCAGGTCTATAGTATCATCTCAATGTATCGATCTTTTCATACAAGGAGAATAAACTTGTTCTAACTCAGTATAATTGAATATAGAATTATTACACTGAGACTGGGAGATGCATTTCTAAAAGCTCTCATGGATAGGGTTCCCTTAAACATAATAGTTCTTTTCTGCATTAGTATTTTAAATGTGCCCGTTGATTCTACGTATGACTGAAATTTTCTATTTTGTATGGAATGCACTTCTTAGATGTCTATTTTGGAACATGTTGTCTGGGCAGGTCAATGATGCTGTTCTAACAGGTGGTAATACATTAGTCTCTTGCTCTTCAGATGCCACTGTTAAAGTGAGTGCACTTCTCAATTATGCCTTGATATGGTATTGTTTCTTCTGATGAATTAATATTTTTTTCTGCTTTGTGATATTGTTAGGTGTGGAATGGCATGTCTGATGGAACATGTGTCAGGACGTTTCATCAACACTCTGACTACGTAACTTGCCTTGCAGCAGCAGAGAAGAATGTAATATTCCCTCCACATACATTAGGAATTACTGTAATTCTAATATTGTGTTTATTTGAGAAATGTGTAGGCATGACCAACATTTCCGAATACCATAATCATTTTATGATTTTTCTTATTTTGCTCTGCAGAGCAATGTCATTGCCTCTGGAGGCCTTGGTGGGGAGGTATTCATATGGGATCTTGAAGCTGCACTTGCTCCTGTCTCCAAATTAAATGATTCAAATGGAGATGATTGTTCAACTAGTACAAATGGTTTGGGATCTTTGCCGAATACAAGTCTTCGTCCTATAAACTCAAGCAATAACATTTCTGTGCATGCCACTCAATCTCAAGGCTATTCCCCTATTGTTGCGAAAGGCCATAAAGAGTCAGTTTATGCACTGGCTACAAATGACCGGGGAACACTTCTTGTTTCTGGTGGAACTGAGAAGGTAGTTATGGTTGTTTGACAGTTGTTTTAATGGATTTGTTAATTTTTGTTTATCTGCTGTTAAAAGAGCGGTCCCCAGATGGTTCTATTCTCTAATTTGTTTCCTTCCAGATTTACATCCTAATGTGTCATTTACCCAACATATGATTTTCTCTTAGGTCGTGCGTGTTTGGGACCCTCGATCTGGCTCTAAAACTATGAAGCTACGAGGACACACAGATAATATTAGGGCACTGCTGTTGGATCCTACAGGCAGGTTAGTCCGATGGGTTTCCCGTAAAGCTTATCTTTTTACAAGGACCTCCGTTGACATTGGAGCTTGCATTTTGTGAAGATATTTATATCTGGATGGACAGTCAATACTCATGCTAGATAACTTCATGGTCAGTGACAATAGTTGTGGATGCTTAGGTTGAGTCAGTATCAGCTTCGAGATTGGAATTCATGTTTAACCACACAACCTCATGTTGTAGTTATAATTGTTTTTCAAAATAATGTGACAATAAATTTGCCAAGTGTTCTGAGAAAACATGGATGTTGCCTTGATGATGCAAGCCATCTTTCGAAATTCTAGTGGTACTCTATGCCCTACATAAATTAAAATTATTGTTGCTTCTGCAATTGCAATCTCGCTCTTTCATGACATGAAGAAAGTCTTGCATGAGTCTACTAACCCCAACTCATGGACACACTATTCATATTTCATTAACCTAATAGTGATCTTTGTCTCAAGTAACTAAGTAAGCTGCTTCTACTTGGTTTGTGGCTTGTTCTTCTTCTAAAACTTGCTTCAGTGCTCATGGAGGACATTTCGTCCTCCAACCTGCATCTACTGTAATCTCTCTTTTAATACAAAATGTTGGAGTTAATAACAAAAGATTCTATTCATAATTTTCAGATATTGTGTATCTGGCTCCTCTGACTCTATGATCAGGTATGCACTCTTTCTTTGCTTATATCAATTATCACAGGAAGCATTAGTGGAGAAATATCCTTATAAGTTATAACCCATACCATGCCCATGTGATTTGTAAATTTTCCATTTTCTTTTTCATTGTTATTTATGCTGGCAACTCCATAGGTATTGGGATCTTGCTCAACAGCGATGCGTTCATTCCTATGCTGTACACACAGACTCTGTCTGGGCACTAGCTAGCAGTCCAACTTTTAGTCATGTTTATAGTGGTGGAAGGGATCAATCTGTGAGTGCCGTTCACTCTATCTATATGATTTTATGGGTCCACTCTGTTTATGTTACTTTTGCTCATCTTTAATTTAATTTAATCTCCTTTCTTTGTACATTTAGTTGTATTTGACAGATTTGTTTACAAGAGAAAGTGTATTGTTATGCACAAAAGAACATCCCATATTGCAATTAGCACTGCATGATGATGGTATGTGGGTTGCCACAACAGATTCTTCTGTACATAGATGGCCTGCTGAAGCACATAATCCCCTGAAAGTATTTCAAAGAGGTGGATCATTTTTAGCTGGAAACTTGTCATTTTCAAGGGCAAGGGTTTCACTTGAAGGTTCTACACCGGTGAGTCATGTACCATTTATGCACTTCAAATGCGAATTTATGACTTTCCAATGCTTTTTCTATTGAAAAGTTATGCTGATTGAATTAACCGAGCAAATGCATGTTGCTTTGCATAGCTTTTCATTTCAGTTTCTGAACTAAATTTACTTGAGGGGGAAAGTTTTTCTACGGGCTACAATTTATAATTGCTTTGCCTGAGGAGGCCTGAATCATTTTCTTAGCAGTCTGAAGTCATGGATTGCTGACCAACTATTTCACAGAATTTTGATTTATTTTTCAATGTTTGGGTGAAGACATTTTTGGATGGGTTTTTGCAAAATGTTTAGGGGAATCTGTTGTCACTTTGTTTTAAGCGGTGGAAACCTAAAAGATAAAATCTAAAGGCAAAAGAGCCTTGTTCCTAATCTCTTTCTTGTGGTGATCTGTTACTGTTTCAGTGTGGAGTTCAATAGAACTTAAATGTTATTATGGTCTCTTATGCTGGTTTACTAAGATAAGTTGTCAAGACAAGCAATTGATGTTTAATTTCTTTAGGTTCCCGTCTATAGAGAACCATCTTTGAGCATTGAGGGAACGTCGGCTATAGTGCAGCATGAGATTTTAAATAATAGAAGAAATGTCCTCACAAAGGTAATTTGCCACTAATTACTTTCTTTACCCATAATTTGTTTATCCAATTGCCCCTGCAGTTGTTGCTCATTCTGTAAATTTGGTTTTCTAACCTGTTGGCTCAATCCTAAATTTTCAAGGACACTGCTGGTACTGTGAAGTTATGGGAAATCACAAAAGGTTTAGTTACCGAAAACTATGGAGAGGTTAGTGATGTGCTTAGACCTATTAATTTTATACTTTGGCATTACCATGGTGATAATATGGCATCAATCTTTGTATTGTATTACTAGTTGTGCTTCTGTAATTTCCATTATATCCAAGACAATGTATTTTCACTTTGCAGGTTTCATTTGAGAAGAAGAAAGAAGAGTTGTTTGAGATGGTATGTATATTACTTTTGTTAGCATGCCCCTTATTTGCTTCTGCATCCTCTGACTTATTCAGCTTATTCAGGTTAGTGTACCAGCATGGTTTACGGTAGATACAAGGCTTGGTAGTTTGTCGGTGCACCTGGATACGCCACAATGTTTCTCTGCTGAGATGTACTCTGCTGATCTAGGCATTGTGGGGAAACCAGAGGATGACAAGGTATTCACTGGTATATTTGTCGTTCAATGATCTTTTGTGCATCACTATAATGTTGTTTATGCCTGCCTTGTTGTGTATAATTAGTTGTGAATAATCAGCTTTAATAGATATGATATTTGATCTGGACTAATTTTGAAAATTTTCCTTATTCTTTCAGTTTATGTCTGTTCCATCTAAACCAGGATCATTGTATTTACTCTTAAGCTCCATTTGGGTATAGAGCTTTATAATATAGAATTTGAAAAGAATGAGTTTCAAATCCACTCAAATCGGAGTAGATTCAAAATCCACCCATATTGCTAAAAAAATAGTTTTAAAATGAAAGTGATGGATTTCAAATTCATATCCATCCAAACACTGCCTATGAATTTACTACTAGGAACTTTAAATGTCTCAAATCCCTCCAACCAAATGGAGTCTTATAGCTTATTATGAGTTCGGTTTTGTTGCGCCTTGTATTTGCTTAGATGGATCACTTTTGATTCCTAATTAGATCTTTTTTATCTTTTGTGTGTATGTGTGTGATGATGATGATATATACAAATGCAAGACTTTCGTACACTCTTATTTTCGTGTTTTCTGATTTCTTGTAAATTAGGTGAAATTGACATTTGTAAACGTGTAGGTCAATTTGGCGAGGGAAACACTTAAAGGGCTGTTGGCACATTGGTTAACTAAAAGAAGGCAGAGATTTGGATCCCAAACTTCAGTAAATGGAGAACTTCCTTCTGGCAAGGAAATGCCTTTGAGAACTTTAACCCTATCTCGAGTTGAAGGAGATGGTAGTTCCGAAAATGATTCTGCAGTATATCCACCCTTTGAATTTTCAGCGGCTTCCCCTCCTTCTATTGTTACAGAAGGCTCTCAAGGAGGGCCATGGAGAAAGAAAATTACCGACCTAGATGGAACTGAAGATGAAAAAGATTTTCCGTGGTGGGTTCTTGATTGTGTGCTGAATAATCGCCTACCTCCAAGAGAAAATACCAAGTAAGGTCCTTAAGTTCTCTTTCTTGCTTGACATGATTTTGAGGTTCTGGAGCTTCACTGCTAGTTTCTCGTTTTGTACTCTGTCCTGTGCTGTGCGAGGTTGAAGTCTGTTAAAAATGATGAGAAACTGACTGAAATTGCTGTGTACATTGGTCACAGACTTCCTTTTGCTAGCTGTTTTAATCACTGGTTTACCTACATTCTCAGATACATTAATAGATTGTACAAAGGTGCTAGCCCATAAAATTTTGTTAAGACTTAAAAACTGATACTCATGCATTTGAGCAAAGAACTGATCTGGCAGATACCTCCATTTGCTCTATGGATCTGTTTTTTTTTTTTTAGTCAAATCCTAGCATGTTTTACAGCTTTCCTGAGTTGGATTAGTTTTCCTCTGATGTTCCCTTCATCAGCTCTCCAAGCAATTCATTCAGAAGTATTTTCTACAAACTGTATTTGCAATTACCACTTTTTGAGCCATTTCTCTCTCCCTCTATATATTTTATTTTGTATAATGTGATTGGAACCTTCTTTGACTGAGCAGGAAAAATTGAAACAACTCTTATATTGGTGCTTTTTCCCCTTCGTCTTCTCCCTCTCTTTTGGTATGTTAAATTTTCTCTATTGCAGATGTAGCTTCTATTTGCAGCCATGTGAAGGTTCTAATGTGCAAATCCTTACGCAAGGGAAACTCAGTGCTCCACGCATTTTGAGAATACACAAAGTAAGAATATCCTCTGGGTAGCTTGAGGCTGGTTTCCAGAAATAACATATACTCATGTGGTTGGTTGAGTTCATGTTTTTAAATGTTAAGATAGAGGACATTCTGTTGGTGGTTTAGATTTTATGTTGGTGCCAATTTTAATGATGAACCTAGCCTTATTACCCAAACTTTATATCACTTTCGATGCAAAACTACATTAAAATAATTTGGATTTGATTTATTCTATGTAGGTTTTCAAATATTATCAGTATTATGTCAGCGATCTGGTAAATAAAAAACCACCCCTTATGCAGTTCCGAGATCCAACCTTTTTCTAGGTTTTTTTCGATAGCTCTTATTAGATTAGGTATCTGAGCATGATTACATCAATCCAGAGTTTATCCTGCTAATGGAAGAGGGATGCTTGAAGAAGAAAATCAGAAGTGTTTATGGGATGTTCTGGACTTAGAAAAATTGTTCAGATTAACTGAATGAGTTAAATTTAAGGTGGAGGAACTTCCCTCGTGTGCTAGCAAGTGTAATAGGGCCCCTTTGTATTTTTTTTATCTGGCATCATGTCATATTTTTACATAAACATCAATATACTATGACATTTTCAGGTGCCTCATCAATTATATGCCTTTTTTACCTTTTAACTTTTTTCCTTATAGGTTGTTAACTATGTGGTAGAAAAGATGGTGCTTGATAAGCCAGTTGATAGTTTGAATTCTGATGGAACTTTTGCTCCGACTATACCTGGAGGTCAGATTTCTCATCCAGTTGTTGGAGATGGTTCTGTTCGTTCTGGACTGAAACCTTGGCAAAAACTCAGGCCTTCTATAGAGATCCTTTGCAGTAACCAGGCAAGTTAGCTTTATCTATTTGATTTTTTCTATGATTCAACAACTCATCTAAAATGGATGTTTCACCAAATTTTTCCCATGGTGGGAGGAAAATATTTCTAAGTCTATACCCGTAGTGAATAATTAATAGCCTGACAGTTGAAAAATAGGTGAAGCTTCTCAAGTGTTTGGCATCATAGAAGATAAATGTGTCTCCCGAAATGAAATTTTAGTTCCTCTCAATATACTTCTGTGTTCATTTCACTTCTCCTTTTGCGGCTTCTTCTGAATACCAGCTCATTTTCATCATTGAACATACTAAGCATAGATCTCTTCTGCACACAGAACATTGTTGGAGTGTGTTTCCTTTTAGATATGAACATACATGAAGAGTGGATCTCATCATATCTATTGATGCTCAGGTATTACCCCCAGAAATGAGCTTGGCCACTGTCCGAGCATACATTTGGAAGAAACCTGAAGACCTTATCCTTAACTATAGAATTGTGCAAGGCAGGTGATGGGAGAGAATCTGAAGGTGATAATCAGTCCTAATTGTACTTTCTATATTTTGTTTTATTGATCTATAATTTTCATATTTTGAGTTATTTATTTCTTGAACGTTGGTGGAAAGAATTTATTTTGAGTGAATACTCATTTTAAAATTTCAGATAAACGAACTTAATAATAATTTGTATTATATGTTCGAGCCAATAGAATTTTGAGAAATCTACATTGACAGTTGATTTCCTATTTTTCTCAACTTCTTGTTTGAGGACATGGTTTTTTAGTTGGTGGATTACGAGAAGCACATATTTGATTACATAATTATGTGTGTTTCTTCTTTTGGCTTCAGAAATAGCCATTTTGGTTCACAGTGTGATCCTTCAGTTTGAAGAGGTGTAACCTTTGTTTTTAATTATTAGGATTTGGTATGTTATGCTCAGCATGATAGAAAACAAGGTGCCTGTGTTTATCTAAACTTACAATTTAACAAACCAAAGCTTTGGTAGATGAATAAGCACAACCCATTTTTTCAAACTATGATATACTTAGGCAGTAGGGTTTCTCTATTCAGTAGGCCCAATTTTCTAAATCGTGCATGAAGATTGTTGGTCTTTTTGCAATGTGTATTGAATAGTCTCCGAATCTCTTAAGGTATGTGTGGAAGGGTTTTAGTGGGTTTGGAGAAATCCTATCATTGAAATCTTGAATTTTGTAGTAAAGTTGAACAGTACTTGTATGTTTGTTTGGGGATTTAGTAGAGGGTGGATTATGTTGGATTTGTCAAATCTATACTGGAAAAAGGTTTGGTTGATGTGATATTTTATCATGATATAGTGTATTTGATAATGATTAGATGATTGTAATATAGGTTGTAATAATTGTCTCCAGATTTTGTAATCCTAATTTAAATACGAAAACAAGTATACACTAGTAATTTGAAGTCCCAAATTCTCCTGGAAAATCCCTTACATAAGAATCAGTGATACTATGTGTGAAATGATTCTTTATGTGGGCAATTACTATGTAAAAGTATCTATTATGAAGAACATGGATAGTTTTATTCAGGTTGTAGTCTCTCTCCTGCTCAGCTGTGTTAATTCAATTTCAACATTTATGTTTATTTTTTTCAGTTGTCACACTAACTCGTCACTATGTCGAAAACTAAAGGAATCGGCTTGACTGTAATCTTGTTTGGGTTGTGTGCAGGGCTGAAGTATTGCATGGCTGTTAAGTTACTTGTGCATGTAAATACTCAGGAACTATATGCATCTTCACAGGCTGATTGATTCAGTTGTGATAATTTGGCACATCTCTTAGATCTATAAAAACGAAAAGATTTTGCTGGAAGATAAAAGCATCATCCAAATTGTGGAGAGTGCTGATGGAAGGTTCCCATCTTGTATGAGACAACACATGCTGTAAGTTAGATGGTTTGTGATGAAGATGTGATATTTTGACGACAACTTGCACAGGGGATTTTTTCGGGGTAACTTATCAGATGGAAGATGCCTAAGAATTTGTATTTAGAATAATATGATGTTTCGAAGGTCAATAGTTTATTTTTTCTTTTTCTTCTTCTTTTTGAAAATAATAGCCTTCATCAATTTCAGCTATTTAACTGGAATTTTTATTGTTTTGAGTTTCACTTTTGTAATTTATTAAGGTGTATTAATGTCGGCTGCAATTTGGCATCTATGGTTGAGAAACCAATTCACGTAATTGCAAATTTAGATGATTTAATGTGGCAGAGATTCAGTTGATATAATGGTTTTGGTTTCAATCGATCTTTTGAAAAAATATACATGTTTGTATGAATGAAAACATTTTGAGTTAGTTTTCTGTGCAATTGGTGCACATACAATTCGAGTCGGGTCTGGGTCGATTCGGATCTGTGCATTGTTTTTTGTTTTTTTGTTTATAAATTAAATTTTTTCGCCTCAAGTTGTTATCTTTATGTTATGTGCGTGTGACCTTTATGTTATATAAGTGTGAACTTTATATACAAATGTAATGATCTTTATATATTCTAACTTAGAAAAAAAATGAAGAATTTTAGCAAAATTTGTACATATTTACCTTTATGTATTATTAGCTGAACCTATATTCATCCTAAAAATGCGCTGAATTTTGAAAATGTTCATTTTTTTCAAAGTTATGAATTATAAAGGTCATAATATTTGTACATAAAGGTCACACAAATTGTACATAAAAGTCACGACAATACAACATAAAGGTTTCAATTTGAAACGAAAAAACCTGAAAATCTTCATTTTTTTCTAAGTTACTGAACATAAATGTCATAACATTTATATATAAAGGTCACACTTATATAACGTAAATATCGCATCCTAACAACATAATGTAACAACCTGAAGCAGAAAAAAAAAGGAAAACACAGGTGCATGAATTCGGGTCTGATCACCTCAGTTGCACCAATGCAGATCCGTGCACCTGGCATAACAACATTTGCCAAACATTTTCTGTTTTAATCATGGTTTGGGCTTCTATTTTCTGTTTTAATCATATGGTTGGGCCCCTTATCACATCTTCTATTCACTACGAATCATTCGTATCTCTTGAAAAGAGATCCCACAATATTATGTGTATAATATATCATCTACCCCAATCTATGTTTTTCTATCCTAATTATGTTCGATTTTACATTTTTAGTAAAAGTTTTGAAATGTGTCGTTGTATTGATTAAACTTTGTGGAATTTTCACTATTTAATCAATTTTTCAGACCAAACATGTGCTTCTACACAAGGCCATTTGGTCGGAATCTAGTTAGATAGTGATATATTTCAAAATTTTACTAAAAAATGTAAAATCAACTTTTCCTTAAATAAGTGTGAAATCAAATATAATTGATATAAGAAAATGATTTTAAAAGTGCTAATTGATACCCATAATTTCTAAACAAGCCCCCACAATAAAAATAAATGAAGTAACTAAAATGAAAAGACTGAAATTCTCTTATCTGTTCAAGTGGAATATTTCATTTTGTTTTCAACCTCTACAAGTGAAATGTTTTCAACCTTATAAGTCGAGCATTTTTATGGATGTTCGACCTTTGGTGGTTGAACAAACTGCAATATGTTCAACCAACTAGAGTGGGTCGAAACAGTTAGAAAATTTTGTTTTACAGTTATTTTTCCACAACATATCTATCGTTTTACAATCATTTTTTCACAACTTTTGAAAAAATGTACATGCTTGTGTGAATGAAAACATTTTCTGTTTTAATCGTGGTTTAATCATTTTGTACAGTTATTTACGTGTTAATTTTTAATCATCTTTTCACAACATTTCCGTACAATTTCACTGGTTTAATATATATATATATATATATATATAGAGAGAGAGAGAGAGAGAGAGCATAAAGCAAGGATTTATGACAAATTATTGTATGAGACCGTCTCACGGATCTCATTCCGTGAGATAGTATTACATTATGAATGTAGTACTTTTACTTTTATAAGGTAATATTTTTATGTGTATCATGTGTGACAAAGTTTTGAGAAATCATGTAATACTTTTGTGTGTTTTAGGTATTACTTTTCAATATATTATGCAATACTTTTGTAAAATAATATGATTTTGGATTTGGTTAGAGTGTATGAAAATATGTAATACTTTTATGTGTGGTAGGTAATACTTTTCTATATATCATCTAATATTTTTGTAATATATTATACATTATATGTATATAATACAAAAATATTATCCGATTTTATAGAAAAATATAACCTAATATACTTGAAAGTATTACATTATGAAGTATTAAATGATATATAAAAGTATTACCTAATACACACAAAAGTATTATTACATTATAAGAATTTAATATCATGCAATACTTTTATATGCAACATGTAATACTACTGAAATCAATGAGTAATACTTTTATATACATCATATAATACTTTTATGTGTAACATGTAATACTATTGAAATCAACAAGTAATACTTTTATATTTATCATGTAATACTATGAAGTATTAGATGATATATAGAAAAATATTGTCTAATACATAAATGTAATACTTTTATGTACAACATGTAATACTATTGATATCAACAAGTAATACTCTCATAATGTATTACTTTTGTGTGCAACATGTAATACTATTGAAATCAACAAGTAATATTTTTATATGTATCATGTAATACTTTATATGTAGTACGTCATACTAATTAAAAGTATCACATGATATTCATAGAAGTATTATGCAAGTAGAATAACAGTATTACATTATAAATGTAATACTTTTATATATGACATGTAATACTTTTATGCATGATATGTAATACTTTTTGGTCAACGACGTTGACCAATAGTTGACCGACGTTGACCGACCGCTGACTTTTGACCGAGTCAGGTTGACTCATCTCATGGAATGGGATCCGTGAGACGATCTCACACAAGACTCACTCATAATTTATATGGTGGGGGGAGATGATTTCTTCCTCAACTAATTAGAGATAAATTGCAAACCAAAAAGAGACGCGAGGGAGGAGAGGGAGTTCGAACACAAGAGATTGAGAGGGTATCAAAATTTCAATTATTATTATTTTCTTGGGTAAAGTTGAATGTTTTGGTGTATGAATCTCAAATTCATGCAGCCTGACGCATCTAGGCCGATCCGTCGTTTTTTTTTTTTTTTTGGCACTTGAATTTTTATTTTATGGTCATGTCGTTTGCGTTATGTTAGACATACCTTTACATTATGTTAAACCTACCTTTATATTATATTAAACCTACATTTACACCCAAATTTTATACCTTTAACTTTTAAAAAAAAATCTAGTTTTGACACATTTTGTACATGTACCTTGACGTTGTATTATACATACCTTTATGTTATGTTATATATACATTTATGTTATATTAGACATACTTTATAAAATATACAAATGTATAACTAACATAATTAAAAGGGTATGACTAGTATAACTAAAGGGTAAAAACACTTAACCACCCGAACTATAAACCGTTTTACAGTTTATTGTAAAAAGTTTTTTTCGTTGCACTGTCCTCATTAAACTTTACGTGATTTGCACAGTACAGTAAAATGCCACTTTCTGGCTGTTATCTTCGGCATACATGAAACAACATCGTTTTAAGTAAGGGCAGATATAACTTTTCCAGAATCAAAATGCCGTTGTTTTTTATGCCCTGAAGAAGACTCGAAGAGTTGCTGCAATGGCACTGAAGAAGCAGAAGCTCCGAAACCCTGAACTGATTCCCGGGGTACGTAAGCTCTTCCGCTCTCAGATGTACCATAAGCGTTGGCTCTAGGCAATCAAGGCTAAAAATGGCAGCAAATTCCCCCACCATGAGAAGGCCCCCGTCGCCGCTCCGGTGGCGGAGAAGCCTCCCAAGTTCTATCCTACTGATAACGTTAAGAAGCTGCTCTCCAACAATCGCAAGGCCAAGCCCACCAGGCTTAGGTTCATTTTCGAGATTTCATTTGTAATCCAATTCTGTTTTGGTTACAGATTTTTGCCTTTCGTTTTGCAAAGCTAGTATTACGCCTGGGACGGTATTGATTATTTTGACCGGTAGGTTTAAGGGCAAAAGAGTTGTGTTTTTGAAGCAGCTTGCATCGGGATTGCTGCTTATCACTGGTGAGATTTGTTCAATTTTTGCTGGTTTTTATTGTTGTTTATTATCTGGTGAATCGGTTGAATTTCATTGATTTTATGCTTTTTCATGGTTGTATTATTGTTGTTGATAACTGTAGTGAAATTGCTTGCTGTAGTTTTTTTGTTTTTTTTACTCTTTTCCCTTTTTTTGATTAGGGCTATAAAAGGGTGTTGAAGAAGGGCCTTCAAAACGACGGCGTTTTGCTTCTGGAAAAGTCATATTTGCCCTTACTTAAAACAACGTTGTTTCGTGTACGCCGGAGATAACAGCCGGAAAGTGGCATATTACTGTACTGTGAAAATCACGCAAAGTTTAATGAGGACGGTGCAACGAAAAAAAACTTTTTACAATAAACTGCAAAATGAGTTATAGTTCGGATGGTTAAGTGATTTTTACCCTAACTAAAATGTATGTCTAACATTACTAAAATGTATGAAGGTATAGGTCAAAGTTTTTAAAGGTATGAAATCAGGACACAAAGGTAGGTTTAATACAACATAAAGGTAGGTCTAACATAACATAAATGTACAACACTTGGAGTGAATTTGGGTTGGTTTGAGCGTACCCATCCAGACGGGTGGGGGCGTGCGAGCTTGTTTGACACGCGTGGGAGCTTGTTTTTTCGGACGTTTGGACGAATCGACCCAAATTCATACACTTGATGCACAAAAGTTTTTGTGTAAAATATTTGTAAGTTATATATATGTATTTTAATTGAGTTGTTTTAGTAGGTGTAGTGTGTTTAGGGTGGGGTGTGGAATATCCTAACCTTATTTTATCAATCGAATCAATGCATGGATTAAAAGATTTTGAAATTATGATGTATCAATAGTCAGCAAAATACTTTCGTGTTTGATTACAATTGCTTAAATGTATTTAATTGTAATTAAAATTGATTTATATTGAAAGTATAAGAAAAAAATATTAAACCGAATAGATACTAGGGGTGACCACGGGTTAGTCCCAAATAGTGCAGAGGTTCACGGGGTGGTTGAATGAACCTCTATCGATTTTTCAATTTTGAACTCTGTCAACCAGTTCTGTTGCAAGTTATTGGTACTTGCAGTAAACTCGCTCTATAAAGTGTTCTACTTGCAGCAATGGTAAGATGCAGCCACAAAACACATAAAGTTTTTGCACAGCGGAATTTATGATAGATAGAGTTTCAGGAATAAGTTAATCTTTTTAACTAGGGAGTTAGAATGTTACATCACATATAAGCACATGGAAATAAACCCATGCAAGCAGCATACAACAAGATATACAAAGATAAGAAATCTGTAAATGTAGAATGTAAATGCATAAGGGTTTTATAGATGTTCAAATGTGGTGTAAGCTTTCTACGTCATCTTTTCTCCTACATAAGTAGGAAATCTACTAGGTCAATTGATTTATAGGACTTAATCTAAACAAGCTTCACCTAAGGATACAATCTACTATGGTCCTTACTACTTTCTTAGGTTTCAGCGACCAAATAGGGACCCACATTGGGTATTATCCTTCTCAAGGACTCAAACACACAGTGATGTATTTTTCCTCTTGACTGTGGACACCTAAAACAACCTAAGCACACAGCTAAAATGGTTAAAGAATAAAGAAATTCTCTACTAAAATGACGCTAAGTCTTCAATTGATATAAACGTTGTTGAGGACTTGCTCCTAGGTTGAGTGAACTGAAACAATGCGTTTTCTTTGTAAGTACGATTCTTACTGCAAGTTTCGGGATATGAATGTGAGAGTTCTTAACAAGATGAAATTCTTCAGTTACATTCTTAAGCTTCACTCTACCTCTATATATAGGTGGTGGAATGCACTCGTTGAAGGAAGCACATTCCATATGTCTTCTTCTGATTCCTTTCTTTGTCTAATCCATCTTGTTCTTCAAATCATCCTTGATGATCCTCTAGGGTTGACTCATTGATCCTCTTGATCTTCTCGGGTACAACCTCATTAATGCAAGCTCGCAGGTTGTATGATACGTCGCTTTCTTCATGCTGTGGCTTCATTAAATGCGTCTATGCTCTTGTTGCAGATTCTGCAGTTGTTTCAGGCACATGTGGCGACTTCTTGTTGGCTCGCACCACATTGTATATGTCGCTATGCTCAACTGCCTTTGATAGAACTGCAGTGACAACTGATGTCTTAATGTTTCCTCGTGTTCTTTGACATGCAACAACCTTTTATGATTGATCCTTAGTTGATCTTCTGCAAGTGACTTCAATTGCTGCAACTTATTGGTATCGCTGGATCACAGGTCGTTGCATGATAAAATGTGCAGCTTTCAGATTGCAGACATCCTTTCTTTCGAAAATCCTTCTAAGT
Source organism: Scutellaria baicalensis (assembly GCA_005771605.1). Taxonomy (NCBI): domain Eukaryota; kingdom Viridiplantae; phylum Streptophyta; class Magnoliopsida; order Lamiales; family Lamiaceae; genus Scutellaria; species Scutellaria baicalensis. Next base: position 44,534,593 of record CM016723.1, read on the forward strand.
ATAGCGCGTTGTAAGCAGACTTCTTCCTTTCCATATTACTTACAGCGTGCAACTTTCATTGCCGTAGAAGGTTTCACAATCTCTAAGTTTGCTACTTATTGAAGCGAAAATGGGGGTACTCTAACTTCTTAATACTTACAACAGGTTTTGTCTAATCAAAATAAAAATCTAAACTAACTTCTTCTTACAGGAAGGGATAAAAGAATCTCTAGAAGAGTTGGTCTCCTATGCACCAAGTGCACATAGAATGCGGATCGGGTCCAGGTTGACCTGGATCCACGCACTTTTATTTTATTTTATTTTTTTGCTTCAGACTGTTACATTTAAGTTATATGTGTGTGACCTTTATATTACATAAGTATTATTTTTATGTATAAATGTAGTGACCTCTATGTACTCTAAGTTAGAAAAAAAAAAAAAGGAAGAATTTGAGCCAAATTTGTACATATTTACCTTTATGTGATATTAATTGCACCTTTCTATGATATTAGTCTCATCTTTACGTCATATATTAAGATGCAACTAATATCACATAAATATATGCGTAATATCACATATAGGTATGTTCATCTTAAAAATGTGCTAAATTTTAATTTTTTTTCTAAGTTATACATCATAAAGATCATGATATTTGTACATAACAACATAAAGGTCACAACCTATAGCGAAAAAACCTGAAAATCTTCATTTTTTCCCAAGTTACTGAACATAAAGGACCATAACATTTATATATAAATGTTACACTTATATAACATAAAAGTCACATCCTAACAACCTGAAGCAGAAAAAGAAAAAAAGGAAAAACCCAAATACATGGATTCGTGTTAGGTTGGCCCCAATTGCACCAATCTAGTTCCGTGTACCTGATGCACAGGAGAATTGATCTCTCCAGAATTGCTCCAAAGTTCGGATCGAAAAGTTTTAAAATAAATTCTTCGGAATTGTACCATCAATCTGTTCGGTTCTTTCTGAGATTCGGGTATAACAAAGCGGACCTCTCGGGTTTAATTCGGAGATTCATAATTATACAATTTAAAATAAAAATCCATTCAAACAAAATGTATTAAATAAATATATTGTACCAAATTATTTAAATTAAATCTTAAAACAAGTTATAAACTAAGAAAAACAACTTGAAAAATTACTAAACTATAATAAATTACATCCAAAATTTTCTTCAAATTTTATTTTTTAAAATCTTCTTAATCTACAACTCATAAGTGGACATTAGAAACTTTGTGTTTGAAAAGTGAAATAAACTTTGTTAAACTTTATTGCATCGAAGTGCTTTGATCCGAATCACTTCATGGTTCAGTTATCTCCAAGATCCATGCTCACCCCTAATAGATCTAATCATCTAATCAATAGAAGGTCAGTTGAAATTTTTGATATTTCTGTGTTTGAAAATTTTAATATTCTATGTTTTTTGAATGAACAATTGAAAATTTTAATATTTTATATTTTTTGAATGAACGATGATTTTTTTTTTAAGAACTGTTATTATCCATGCTATTATATTTTATATTTTCTAACACTCTGGATCCGAATTTTAATATTTTATATTTTTTGAATGAACTACTATTATATGAGATCTAATCATATAACTGCTATGAGATCTGATCACTTGGTCCCAAGATCATTAAATTGTTAATCTACAATCTTATTCACTCATCAATAATTCATGTAATAAAAAAAAATTCACTGCCAACTTCATTCAAAAAAATATAGAATATTAAAAAATTCAACTCAAAACCTTCTATTTACATTGTTTTAATTTCAATATTTTTATTCTTGCATCTTATGATCAACACTTCTAATGTCACATAATCTAAGTTTTACTCAAAATCTTCCATCTACATTGTATAATTTCAATATTTTTATTTAATACATCTTCCAATCCACACTTCTTGTGTCACACAATTTAGAAATTTTGTAAGCAATTTCACTAACATAATATATTTTCTTAATATCTTACCTTTACATACATTTATCTTTGAAAATGATCTTTTTATAAAATTATTAAAACATATCACAAAAACTTGTGTGAGACGGTCTCATGGATAGTTTTCATTAGACGAATCCTTATTACTCATGAATTGAACCTACATCCATAAATTTTCATATAAATTGCTAAGTGTAGGTTATGGGTTGATGTGTCTCAAGAAAAAAGATTCGTGAGACGGTTTCACACTAGGCCTACTTAAAACATATATAAGTTTTCCCGATTATATAAAAATAACTTAACAATGACCCCTCGATAAAATTCCTGACTTCGTAATTGTGTATATATATATAATGGAATGTATATTATGCAAGCATATATTGTGGGTTCCAAGATCCAAAGTGCATGTAAAATTGGTCATGTATTAATTTTTTTTTATGGGATATCAATCTATATATATCTACATAATAACAAAATGATTCCTATTTTTCTTAAAAAATTTAATCTTTCAACTTTCCATTTTCGTTTTTATTTTACGAAAAAATTCATGTATAGCAAGTTAAAAAAAAAAAAAACAATATCATGACAGGATTTGAAAATATTCAACCTTATTCATTCCATAAACTACTTTCATTATAATATTTATTTTATCAATTGATGTTTTGTTTTTTCAAATTTGTGTAAGGAAATCGGCAATCATTTTGAAAACATTATTTTTATATTAATTTTAAATTTATCTCTAAATCTTATTTGTTAAAAAAATAGCAATCGATTCTAATAAATTTATAGACACATGCATCACATAGATATACAATTGAGATTAAAACATTACCAAGAACATTGTTAGTGTTGGATTTTCCAACAAATAATTAATTTTTCCTTTTTCTTACTTTATCCTAAATCAAATTAGATTTGTTAGATTTATTTAGATTTGATTATATTTGAAATAAATTTGTTTTATCTCTCTTATAGATTTGACTTGTTAAACTCATGTGTTTTGAATTATGGATCCTATCTTTTAACTAACAACTTTTCCTAGTTTTAGGGAAGTTGTTATTTCTCTCTTTTCTTAATAGGATGGATTAATGAAGATCTAACACGTGAAGATTGAAGGAGTCAAACATGTTTCTTTGAGAGTGAGAAGCAACGTGAATTTAAGATTGGAAGAGAATGTGAAGTAGAGTTGATCAAGTCAAGAGTTCAAGAAGTGGAGATGAAGAAGTCAAGAAGAACAAGTCCAATGAAGTGGAGATAGTGGAGATGATTCTTATCAAGATCATGGAGATCATGGAGCATAACAAGAAGTGGAGTAATGCATGAAGTAAGTGGAGTACTGCATGGAGCTATATAAATAGAAGAAGAATTATGAAGATTTTATAGAGCAAACAAGAGAAGAATTTCGAGTCTATACTCTTGCAGCAATACAGTGTTGAACTTTGTGTTGTTCACACCAGAAGACGACACTGCCCTGTCTTATTTTCTTTAGGTCACCAAGTTTGCATACTTGTGACTATTTTCATAGAGATAGGGATTTTTAGTGAGCTGTTGAGAGTCTTTGTATACGTCCCTAGTCCTCGCATTCGTTCCATAGGACGTATTGATTCTTTGTACGGAATAATCTCTTTTAGAGGTTTTTCTATCTCCTTGTATACACACGAAAGATCAATAAAGAGTTTTCGCCCTGAAGGCATTTCACGAGTATTTGTATACTCGTGGATATATCGTTTGTGTTTTGCATCTTTCGTTTTAGTTTTAATTTCCGTTGTGTGTTACACTGACAACATCGTGTACTTTGATTGTTTTATTTTGTTTTTCAAATCCACGCTACACTTTCAAACATTATTTATTTTTCATAAAACCTAACAATTTTCATATTAATTCAATATTTAAATTTTATGAAGCGCATCACACATCAATAATAAATTTGTTAAAATCTTCATTAAAATTTATTATTTAATAGCAAACATTTTCATACTAAAATATATAAATAGTAAAAATTATATATCCGTGTATCACACAGTTTTATACTAGTTTTATGACAACACAAATGGGCCATTATGCGTTCAAGGATGATGTGCCAAAACTGTTATTGCAATTTTCTATGTACGTCCTAAATCATGAATTCATGACGAACTAACTTAAATTGAGAATAATAAATTACTTATACAAATGATGCATGTTATAATTCTTATTCTTACCAAATCACATATTGATCAAATCCAGGATTAAATGTCCAAGGTTCACTTTTAGATCAGTTGTATTAAGTTAAACCTTATCATCATCATCATCATACAAATTAAAGATGCTAAAGTGTTGTGTAATATCTATCTTGTATGTGTCGAAGAGGGGCAAAGACACATTCATTGATTACATAGAAACCATAAATGAAAAAATCCAAGGTGTTTTTTCGTGTATAAAATAATTCACAACACTTTGGAAGTGTTGTTATTCTCACCACTGGGATTTGAACCCGCCACCACTAGGATTTGAACCCTTGTCCACACAAGGCCACCACTAGGATTTGAACCCTTGTCCACATATATGAAAGCAACTCAAGTACCACTAGACCAAAGATGTACATTGATTTATTTATTATCTAATATATATATATATATATATATATATAAAGTGAAAAAGATAGACCTCCAATTTTCTTATTTTTTCCACGCGGAGTTTGACTGACTCGTTTGCTTTTATAAAAGGTTCACCTCATAATAAATTATATTATCCACCAAAAATTAGTACATCAACCTATCACCATTCAAAACAATAAATATGAATAAACAATAATTTACTCTCAATATCAATGATTAAATAATATCAATAAAAAAAGATCTCACCAATTTTAAGTTAAGATTCAGCAACATCATCAGTATTTGATAAACCAAAGATGAAAAAGATAAGGAAATTTTAATCATTATAATAATAATAACAAAATAACAATAAATATTAGTATATTCCTCAAATATAATTATAATACTTAATTATTAATAAATATTTGAACAGGTATGACATCAATTTCAATATAAATTAATTTCATTATACAAAATTAATTTCTTAAGAATTTAAAAATAAAGTTAAAGTAGTAATCATAATAATAATATAAAAAAATAATAATACAAAATTAAAGTTAAAGTAGTAATCATAATAATAATATAAAAAAATAACGATAAAATTATATATTAACATTATTAATATATAATCATAATTATTAAATATTAACAGTTATTTTGGAAAATGTAAGACATCATTTGTATATCAATTTACCACATTTCAAATATGATTACTTATAATTAAAAGATAACACTTTTCAAGTGTTTCCATAATAAAAAGAGTATGCTTAAAGACAACACTTGTTAGAAATGTTGTTATTATCTAAGAAATGGAGCTCAAACACAACACTTCTCTAAAATTGTTGTCATTGACAGAAAAAAACACGCCCAAAGACAACACTTCTTTAAAAGTGTTGTCATTGGCAGAAAAAAACACGCCCAAAGACAACACTTCTCTAAAAGTGTTGTCATTAGCAGAAAAAAATACGCCCAAAGACAACACTTCTCTAAAAGTGTTGTCATTGGCAGAAAAAAATACGCCCAAAGACAACACTTCTCTAAAAGTGTTGTCGTTGGCAGAAAAAAACACGCCCAAAGACATCACTTCTCCAAAAGTGTTGTCATTGGCACAAAAAAACACGCCCAAAGACAACACTTTCGTAAAATTGTTGTTAAAGTGATGTCTTTGAGTAAAAAAAAAAATCTTTCTCAACACTTTAAGCAAAAAGTGTTGTAAATTTCAAAACCACAACAGTTTATGCTTAAAAATGTTGTCGTTGTGGTGTTGTCTTTGACCTTTTTTGTTGTAGTGATCATTATAATTATTAAGGAAGGTATATCAAGGTAGATTGATATCACATACTTTGTAGGGATGAGAAGAGAGGTAAATCTAACCATTGTGATACATATACATAAATCATGAACAAAATACAAATATACGATTATTATTTTCTATATATGTAAAGCAAATTGCAAAATAGGTGTGTAGAGAGAGAGAGAGAGTAGAGTTATGAGCAGCTTGTTGTGTGTATGAGGAGATGGAGAGGTCTCTTTCTAAGATTTGGAATGATGAGTCGTCTTTTGGTTCAAGGTGATAAAAATGATAACCAAGTTGGAACTTAGTCCCCCACTTACATTTCTTCACTTTCATTATATGATTCACCCTCAACCCCATCTTCTATTCTCTTTCTACGTGCAGTCGAGCTATAATACCCATCGTTGCACATTAATATGTGTCAATCGCTGATGTATTAAATATTCAACATATATACTTATTGATTCCATTTTCCATATGGTTAAGGGATGAAATCAATATACATCATCAGTGGATATATTAAGAGTTTGTCTATCACAAATTGCAAATTTCATATCAAGAATACCTATACATATATATATATATATATTTATACAATATGGTACATATATATGTATATGTATGAATGCCAACTCGATTCCTAGGCTTCACTGGCATTACACATATCACTTTCCAACACCCAAAATCAGTACATGAGCAGATCTTCTTCTACAATATTCCTTCACCTTTTTATTTATATTTATAATATATGTGTGCGTATAACTAATTTTAATATAACTTGCACTCCAATTTATTTGATAGGTAGCTTAATAATGCAATTGGATGACATTTTAATGGGATGACATTTTTATTGGCTAAAGTTACAATTTGACACTAACATTTCCTACAAAATATTAAAGTGTAAGTTGGCCTATATTCTTCTATTGACAAAAACTTTTATGCACCGGTTGCATGGATTTGGGATCCGTGCAACCGGGTAGACCCGTTCACGCGCCCAAAACGCACTTCCACGCACTTGCACACGCTCCCACGCGCTGAACACTTGTGCTGAAGCTCACCCAAAATTCGCTCCAATAGACCAACCTTTGTGTATAGTTAGACCAACCATGTGTAGGTAGGTCTAACTACATACAAAGGTATGTCTAACATATATAAAGATATGTTTAACTATATATAAAGGTATGTCTAACATATACAAATGTATGTCTAAGTATACATAAATGTATGTCTAACACAACGTAAATGTATGTCTAACATAACGTAGTGGTATGTGCCAAAATTCAAAAATCAAGCCAAAAAAGGACAAGACAAGAAATCTGGACAGAACTGGTATGTTTAACATAGCTTAAAGATATGTCTAACATAACGTAAAAGTATGTCTAACATAACCCATTGGTATGTGATTTTTTTCAAAAATCATGGGCGAAAAAAAAAAAAAAGTACGGTCCCCCAACCCGGATCCGACCCGGGTGCATGGATCTAAGATCCATGCACCTGATTCACAAGAGATCTACTCTCTTCTATTTGACTATTTCATATTTTTAGATTTCTAACTTTATTCGCTCATTTAATATAGTACAATGGTGTAAATTAATGTCAATAAAATGTGTTGAAAAGCATGACCTTAAAATTTAGATATATACTTGTATTATGTGGGACGATATCATATGAGATCTTATGTAAACTAAAGTTTATATGAATCAGAGTAAAATAAATATCAAAAAGTAGATCTTGCATGGGAGCGTAGCTCATACCTCTAAAACACATACTTATAATAATTGAACACCACATACTTATACATTATTATCGTGCACAATCCACCATATTCTAAGATACGACAATGCACGGTTCTCACTTGAGTTTTTATGAATGTCAAATTAAAGAGGAAATGTATTAGGCTGCATGGCTTCTCGTAACTGGATCCCTTAATGCTTGCCTGTGTGTGAATTGTGATTGATTGGTTCAATTTGAAAATCCTTTTATATATAGTTATAATATTAATCTATACGTCAAAAGTAATTGATTCATACTATATATAGTACGAATATATAACAAAATTAAAAGCACAATAAAATCAAATGATCACTTATAAATAGGAGTCAACGTAACAAGTTTAATTTCATTTTTTTCGATAATAATATAAAAAAAAAAAAAAAAGAAATTAGGACCACGCATATGAAAGTGTAAACTGGTAGTAGCCTAGTAGGGCACATGTTTGATGGTCCAGAAAGAAAGAGTAGAATAATATAATAATATATATATATATATATATATATATATATATATTACAAAAACTCATGTAAAACAGTATCACAGATAGTGTTTACATGATGCGAATCCTTATTATCCATAAATTGAACTTACTTTCACAAATTCTTATATGAATTGTACTAAGTGTAAGTTCTAAGTTAGAACCGTCTCAAACAACATGATCAGTGAGACGGTCAGGTAGCACCTTTTATATATATATATATATATATATATATATATACACACACACTATTAACACAACACATACACATACATATACACACCCTTCTATATTAGAGTTAAAGGTTGATTTATCTTTTTTATGTTATGGACCACCTATTACAATGTCAAACCTTTATTGTATCTGCCATGTGCTACACTATACCCCCCGTTTCTTTTTATATGATAATCATTCTCATATTTTGTACTTTTATTTCTCTAGTTTTTGGCTTCTTCCATCGAATGGGACTATATATACTATATGGAGAATTTAAATATATGAATCGGATTTTTTGATAGTTGAATGTTGCATGTACTATTCAATAATTCTTATGCATGTGAATTTGCCCAATTATGAATAATACCCATACTAAATAAATATCAATTATCAATAAATATCATTTTGTTTGCTCCACTCTTTTATTTGTGTACAATTAAAGATGGGTGTTGAGGAAATTGAATAAATGTGATCCCTGGATAGAGCTTCTACTATATTCCTCCAACTTTTCTAAATAGGCATGTAGGGTAGCTCAAAGTCTTAATTTGATGTGTTCCTATTTTTGCATTAAGTATGAGATATATCATGCAAGTTGCAATCCATAAAGTGTGTGTATATAATATACCAAATGATTTATTATGGAGCCAAACTAGTGATGTAGCAAGCATGAACTGGCACAACTAAAATAGAAACCTAACATATATACTCTTTCAGGTTCATTTGGATGGGTGGATTTGAGGGGACATTTGAAATCCATGTTAGCAAATCCACCGGTAATGTTTGGATGCATATGTATTTGAAATTCATGGTTTTCATTTTGAATTAATTTTGGAGTCATTTTGGTGGATTTCAAATCCAGTACTCTCACTTGAGAGGATTTGAAATCCACTCATTTTGGTGGACATAGAGATGAAATCCATGCCTCCAAAATTATCTTTTCTTGCAAACAAAAACCAATCTATTTATCTTTTATCCTCAAGTCAGATAATGTAAGATTCCTTCACTTTTTTCCTTTAATTTGCCTCTTCTTTTTTTGCAGCTCATCAATTCTCAATCAAAAACAAAAATTCTGCTGTTTGGATGACTTTGATGCCCTGAAAAGAAACCAAAAGATGATCTTTTTGACCCCCATTTCTTTCTCTTACATGTATCTATTGGATCCACCACTAATTTAAAAGTTCCACAAACACCCCACAAAATCATCGACTTCTAGGTTTACATCTGAGTTTCGACTAATTTGGGCATAACAATTTCGAAAACTCATGAGATATGTCTTAATTAATAGTATGGTTTTAAGGTTGAGTTACTTATATCACTGTCAATATTCTATTTTAGAAGGCAACAATTTTTGTTCCTCAGAATTAAAACTCGCACTGTTAATATCTTCATGTTATGATGTCCATCTAACAATAATATTCTTTTGTTAATAAAAGAAGCATCTGAGATTGTTCCACTTTTATTTCTCTCTAGATATCTATATTTTAGAAGACATATATATTGTAATATATATATATAAAATATAGATTTGGATCTGAGATAGAGAAATGAAATTTGAGCTTATATTTAAGTGTGAGAGACGAGGATATAATGATTACAATCTTATAATTTATGTGTGGGCGTGTTTTATTAAATGTTAGAATGTAAAGTATTTTTTGTAAATATATATATATAAGATAGACAAAAGAAAAAAATTGCTTATGGATAAAAATATACAATTTTATTTCCCCCACAAATAGTCACAACTTAAAACAAATATACTTATATAAAAAATACATGTGAGACGGTCTTACAGATAGTTTCTGTAAGACGGATCTTTATTGCCTATGAATTTAACTCATACTCATGAATTTTCATATGAATTGCTAAGTATGAGTTATGAGTTAACCCGTCAAACGAAAAAAAATCCATGAGACAGTCTCACACAAGATATATTTATAATATATAAATATCAGACAATCCCAATATGAATTTGCTTTATGCTTGTCACTCAGCACTCTCGTTGAAAAAGTAAGAAAAAAAATTAATTTTCACGTTTTCTTGTAATTGGTCGGTCAATTTAATAAGATTGGGATATATAAAGATAATAAATAAAGAGGTGATTGATCTATGATTTCCACCTTTATTTTGAAGTGAAAGCCATAAGACGACATATATAGTTGCCGCCACTCTTTAATCTCTTTACTTGGAAAATTTAACGCGACACGATTATATGAACAGTTTTTGTGATTCGATTTCTATTACTCAATTGAACTATTTTTTTAAATTATATGAATTGTTAGTTGTAAATTATGGGTTTATTTAACTCGTGTAATAAGAATCATGTGACTGTTTCAGATTAAACCTAGTCTCATTTGTTTTATTTTCATAAAAGAAAAATTAGGGATTTTTTTTTTCTCTAAAAAATGCTTCATTGGAATATTCACCATTTATCTTTTACCTTTTATTTTTGTTTTTCATGTTTAAGAAATGTCAAATTTTAGTTTTTTTAACTTGTTATAGCAAATAAATGTCATTTGTTGATCCCTTACCTGAATTAGGTGTTTTTTCAATCACAATTTTGAAATTTCGACACAAATAACATTGAACTTTAAAACTATTAATTGTTATTTTATACCAAAAAATAAAGAGGTGTTACATTCTTTATCTAACATATCTAATTTGATAATCCAACCGTATCATAAAATAGACTTGTATTTTATTTTCGTCCAATCCAAAAATATTTACTTCTTACTATAATTATGACTTTTCATTTGTAATTTCATTAACACAAAAAAATTTATGTATCAGGTGCATGAATTCTAGATCCATGCACCTGATCCGACCCGCGCGCCCCAAACGCCCTCACGCTCTCCCACGTGCCTGGGTGGATGTGCTCGTTAATGATACATTTTAGTTATGTTAAGGATATTTTTTAGTTATGTTAAGGATACCTTTGAAATCCTGATTCCAGGTTACATACCACATTATGTTAAGAATACCTTTTAGTTATGTTAAGCATACCTTTAGGTTATGTTAAGGATACCTTCAGTTATGTTAAGAATACATTTTGGTTATATTAAACATACCTTTAGGTTATGTTAAGAATACCTTTAGGTGATGTTAAGGATACCTTTGAATCGTGATTCCAGGTTCCTTTGAAATCCTGATTTGATACCCATAGAATTCGCTCCAGGTCACATACCTTTACGTTATATTAAGAATACATTTAGGTTATGTTAAGGATACCTTTATGTTATGTTAGAGATACTTGGAGTGAGGTCAGTGCAGCTCATGAGTGGAGGATTATGACTATTGAATATGTGGTGATAGGATGTGTGTGGGTTGTATTTATGGTTTGTTTTTTACTTTTTTCGAGCTCTATGTAGATTTGTTGGTGTTAAATGTTTCGGTAAGAACAGTATCTTTCGAGCATGCCTTGCCGGAAAAGTGGATTCGCACTGGCGATGACTGAAATCGCATGGGAAAATAATCAGTTTTCGTCCCGTAAGTTAGGCTCATTCCAATTTTGGTGCATCAAGTTTGGACTTTCCAATTTTAGTCGTGTAACTTTTAGTTTTTTCCAATTTGTATCCGATTTTGGTCGGAATTTTTTTAGGGTTGACGTGACCACCAGATTTTTCCTACGTGGCATCAAAACAGAGATCCCCAAGGTATCCTTAACATAACCTAAATGTATGCCTGACGTAAAGTAAATGTATGCAATTTGGGCATAAAAATATCATTAACATAACCTAAAGGTATCCTTAAACATTAACTAAATGTATTTTTAACATAACCTAAAGGGATATCTAACTTAACGTAAATGTATGAAATCTGGGCATAAATGTATTCTTAACATAACCTAAAGATATTCTTACACATTACATAAATGTATCCTTAACATAAGTAAAAGTCAATGACCAAAATTTTAAAAAGTTAGCGCGAAAAAGAAAAAAAAAAGCGGGTCGGGTAACCCGAATCCGACCCGGGTGCATGGATCTAGATCCATGCACCTGATGCACAAGAGACTTACTCTTTCATTAAATGTAGGTGTTAAATCACCACACTTGAACTTTCTATATACTTTTTGAAACAACAAAAAATGTTCATTCAGTGTTAGAATAGATGAAAGATGAAGACATAATTGAAATTTCAAATATTTTCTCAAAATTTGTGTGTGAATATGTGGGATGTAGGGAGTATTAATTAATAATTAAAGAAAATATTTTACATCTCAATACATGAGTTGGAGTTTTGTGCGTGTGAAAAATAAAATATTTTAGCATGAGAATTGATAATAAGCAGGTAATATAATCATTTTTCACAAATTATACGCATTTTGTTCATGTCAGGAAACGGATAATGCAAAAAAAAAAAAAAAAATCTTTTGTGTTCTCCAAGTTATATAATATTAATATATATATATGTATATTATAGTGTTATATAGTAATAGTGTTTTCTTAATTAACAAATGAAATATTTTTTTTCTGTTCTCTCAATTAAAAAAGAAAATTGACATTAAGATTAAAATTTTAATTTAATGAACATAATTACCTAGCAGGTTAAAAAAACTAAAAATGAGATTTCTTAAACATAAAGATAAATGATGAAAAATCTAATTATACATATTTAGATAATAAAAAAGAAAACAAAATTTCTCAAAAAAATAATATGAAATGGCAGCACGAATATAAATTGATGAGTGAATTCTATTCATAAAACATACAATTTTCATAAATTTTAATGTGGATTGTAGCCGATAAATCTCAATGGAATTAGATTAGTAACACTATCTTATAAAATATTAATGTTATATTATTTTAATTTTGGCAGAACCTTTTGTGCACTTGGTGCATGGATCCAGGTCAACCCGTCTCACGCGCCTCATACGCGCTTTTTCACGCACCGAACGCACTATCACATATCTAGTAGGTGTGCTCAAACCCACCAAAAATTCATTGAACATGTTTTACCTTCATGTTATGTTAGTGATACCTTCATGTTATGAAAGTATCACTAACATAACATGAAAATCAATGGTTCTAAACTAAGGTTATAAAATATGGAAATAAAGGTATCACTAACATAACATGAAGATATCACTAATATAACATGAATGTCACACTAATATAACATGAAGATCACAACCAAAACACGCGAAAACAAAGAGGCGCTATGGGCTAGACTGGCCCGCGCCAGCCTGCGCGCGGCTCGAGTGTACAAATCTGATCTGTGCACCAGAAGCACAGGAGACCTACTCTTTATTTTTAATTAGTATTGTTGGTCCCAAGTGGCAGTAGACTTAGAGGAGGGGGGGGGTGAATAAGCCTACTCAATTTTCAAATTTTTCTTCTTTCTAGGAGGCTTTGGTCGGGAGTCAGTAACCTTTTGGGAGGTTACTGATCAGAGTTATGTTGCGGAAGCTTCCTCTCCTATGAAGACCAAATATGCAAGACATGCATCTAGTATAGGATATGCATATAGGACAGTAAGCATATAGAAACGCATGGATACAGAGGTTCGAAGGTGGAGTAATCCTTCTACATCATCTCTGCCTCTTCTCAAGAGGGAACATTTGTTAAGCTAGTTGATTTATATAGCCCTATCTATTACAACCCTCACTTAACAAGTAAGTAGCAAGCTTACACATAGCTGCTCACAGCTGCTTGCCTACTTTCCTAACTGATCCCATACAGGATCTTACCCAACCCACCCAGGGTCCTCACTTTCTTCTTCAGAAAGTGAACAGCTCAGCAGGACTTTATTCCTCGCACTGAGCACTCTTAGACAGTCCTTTAAAAAGGGTTTGTCTTCTTCTTTTTCAACTAGGTGCAACAAGCATGTGCTTCTTTTGCAGGTTGAACTAATGTACCTTGCTGCCTGGACTGTGTGACTGAGTGTATGTTTCTAGGGTGTAGGGTGTTTGAGCTTCTCTTTTCTCTCTTCTTATTTTCTCCCTACTTTTGCTCTCTTTTTCTTTTATGTGGCCTTCCCCCTCATTTCTGAGCTCTCTTCTTGCGCTCTCTTCTGTTTGCACGCTCTCTCCTCTTCACACACACTTCTCAGTCTTCAGTTTTCTTCTATTTATAGATTAGGAAATCTGCCCGTTTAAGGTAGGTAGAGTTTCTAATCTATAACTGCGCTGCACTTCTTCTGACACATGCCAGCTTTTCGCTTTTCACGTGTCTTCTTCTGATTGACTCCTCTTCTCTTTTCTCTACCGGTAACTTTTGACTTTCTCCTATGCCTGCTTTGTAGCTTCCTTCTCGCGTTCACTCTGGAGTATCCTTCTCTAGCTTGCTCCGTCAGGTGGCTTGAGGCTTCTATAGCATGCTGCTCTGCAGTATGCTTCGGCATGGTCTCTCAGTAGCTTCCTGTCTAGGTAGCTTGCTACTTTGCAATTTGCTTCGGCAAGGTCTCTTCCAGTAGCTTCCTGCAGTCATCAGTATCCTTTTAGTTAACCCGATTCCTTTCACCATTCTTCTTCAGTATCCTTCCTCAGACACTTTCTCTAATTTATCTTTCTTCTACAGTAACCTCGTTGAAGTAACCTTTCGAGCTAGGTTATGCGTATAGAGTTAGGGTTACTTTCTTTAAGGTTTTGTCTCATCAAAACATACTTAAATGTTTCCAAAATTTCCCCCTTTTTTATGATGACAAAACCTTTACAGAAGATCAAAAGATCATAATCTCTCAAGCACATAAATCAGGTATATAAGTTTAAAGAAAACTTTTAAACAGGCTGCTTTCAATAAATCACATATGAGTCAGAAAAAAAGGTTGTGAGCTTTAGAAAACATAAGACATTTTATATAGATAAAACATTTATAGTACAACGCAGTAAGCTAAGTACAATGTAGACATTTTATCTAGACTCATTCTTCTTTCTCTTGCTCTTGTCTTTCTTTCCCCTTAGCTTCTTGCTAGCTTCTTTCTCTTTCTGATTTATTTCTCTTCTGTGTAGGTTCTTGCTTCTAGTTGATTTTCTTCTTTGATCGTGGAGGAGAGCTGAAAAAGGTGAGGAGGTCGCAAGAAGAAAGAAGGAGGTTTATACAAAAGAGAAAGTGAAGAAGCAGATAAGTCTAGGCGCAGTAGCTTGCTGCAACCTTTATTCCCGCACTATCTTCACCAACTCCTGTGTCCTGTCCCCTCTTCCTCATTCTCTTGGAAACAGAAGAGAATTCACCTTATAGACGGGCTTGAATCTTCTCTTCTTTACCTTTGGAAGACTTTTGATCTTCCAAGATCTTTCGCAGTTCTTCCCCCTTTTTGTCATAATAAAAAATGAGTTGAGGCTCTGGGGGAACTGGAGAGGGATCCTCCAACTCTACCTCCGGACTTTAAAAGGAGACTTTAGGAGCAAGTCCTCAAGCACCCTCAAATTTGAGGTGAGGAAGGCATACTAGAAGATCAACTCTTCTGAGAAAGCTTTGTTTAGCAAGGATCAAGCGTAAGGAGTGACTCTTCGTGATTTGAGGAGTGCTTGGTTGATTATTTGTAGAGAATGTGTGGTGATGAAGGAACAGAGAAAATGGTTTCCAACAATCGGGTGTCATGATGTTTAAGGATAAAAGAGAGAGAGGATATCTGAATGGAGATAAAGAATAAGAAGGGCATGTATTTATAGAGTTTGAGATACTCCCTGTTTTGAGTGTTCTATGAGATCCTACGGTTAGGTTTATCTTTTTAAAGATCTTATTAACTGCTCCGCCAGTTTCCAATAAAGTTGTTGGCAGTTTTCACAGCTTTACTTCTTTTCTCCTCTGCATGAGGTGATTGCTTGAGTGTTTGGTCAACACTTGATTCTCAGCCCTTAGATTTTCTTGATCACACGGCTGATATTCATGGGGTTCTGAAAAAGGTGGTCCGCTTTTCATGCGCACACGTTACCGATCGCTTTTAGGTAACCACTACTGTTTGGTGAGATGTAACCCACCAGTGACCTCTTTTCCAGTGACTTGTCGACAAGTACTCCGATGTCGAGTAACCCTAGTATCCAGTAGCTCGGTGTCTAGCGTCCTGGTGTACAGCGACCTGATGTTCAGCGACCTAGTATCCATCCGTCTGGTGTCTAGCGTCCTGATTTTCAGCATCCTATTATCCAGCAACCTAGTATCCAGCAACCTGGTGTCTAGCGTCCTGTAGTCAGAGCTTTGTCATATCGTCAAAGTTCTCCCTGAATTCAGTAGCCTATTGTCTGACCTTTTTCCTTGAGTTTTCAGGTTCCTGTGGCAATCACATCTTGCTTCAGTTGTTTTCTTGGTGTCTGCTTCTGTTGAAGGTACCTACAGAACGAATATCCTTACATAGGTACCTATACGAGTATAGGTCCTTTTGGGTTAAGTTTCTTTCAGGAAGTTAGACTTTCCTTACAGTCCATGGTCTCTTCCAGTAGCTTTCTGCAGTCATCAGTATCCTTTTAGTTAACCTGATTCCTTTCACCATTCTTCTTCAGTATCCTTCCTCAGACACTTTCTCTGATTTATCTTTCTTCTGCAGTAACCTCGTTACAGTAACCTTTCGAGCTAGGTTATGCGTATAGAGTTAGGGTTACTTTCTTTAAGGTTTTGTCTCATCAAAACATACTTAAATGTTTCCAACAAGTATTATCCTTTCCATTAATACACGAAATTGACAAATTAATTTAAAGTAAGTTTTCTTTGCACCTAGTGCACGGATCGGATGCGGGCTGGGCCGGGCAGCCATAACGCTTTTTTTTTTCCACGTGTTTTGATTATGACATTTATTGTTATGTTAGTGATACCTTCATCTTATGTTAGTTGTACCCTCATTTCCAAATTTCATACCCTAGTTCAAAGTCGCTGACCTTTATGTTATGTTAGTGATACCTTTGTGTTATGTTAGTCATACCTTCATATTATGTTAGTGATAACCTCATTTCCAGATTTCATGCTTTCAAGAATGTATGACTAACATAATATGAAGGTACATCACATTGAGCGAATTTTTGGTGGGTTTGAGTGCACCCACCAGGCGCGTGTGAACACATGGGAGCGTGTGAAAACACGCATGTGAGGCGTATGAGACGGGTTGACCCGGATACGTGGATCCTAAATCCATACATTTAAAGCACAAAAGCTTTGGTGATTAATTTAAGTGTAGCATCATAGATAAGACATATTAAATTATCGTATGAGATATCCATTAGATTTAGACTCATAACATAAAATTAAAAAATATCCCCTCATATTTAACCTAAAGTTTGAAAACTAAAATCTAGCTAAGGGGATAATTATTATGTCAAATTTGGTCAATTCGTTTTATAGGCCCACTTAAATTGGGGACAACATATCCTCAATTAGTAAATTTTCAAGTGCACCGGTTAGGATTTAGATTGGTGTAATTGGGACGAACCGATCTAAATTCGTGCATATGAGTTTTTTTTTTTCGTTTTAAATTGTTACCTTTATGTTGTAAAGATGTGACATTTATGTTATATAAAAGTGACTTTTATATATAAAATGTTATGACCTTTGTATTCATTAACTTAAAAAAAAAAAAAGATTTTCAGGTTTTTCGCTTCAGGTTGAGACTCTTATGTTGTATTCTTGTGACCTTTATGTACAAATATCATGACCTTTATGATCCATACTTGGAAAAAATGAAAGTTTTCAGTAAATTTTCAGTACATTTTTATAATGAACATACATTTATGTGATATTAGTTGCACTTTAATATATGACATAAATGAACAACTAATATCACATAAAAGTGCAACTAATATTAAATAAAAGTACAACAAATATCACATAAAAGTAAACATATATAAATTTTGCTAAAATTCTTCAAATGTTTTTCTATAAGTTAGAGTATATAAAGGTCATTGCATTTATATCTAAAGGTTACACTTGTATAACATAAAATCATACATATATAACATAAATGTAACAGTTTGAAGCGAAGAAATAAAATTTGAGGAAAAAAAAATGCACGGATCCAGATCAACCCGAACCCAAACCGAATTGTATGTACACCTGGTATAGAGGAGACTACTCAATCAATTAAAGTTGTAATTTAGCAACTAAAATTGGTTATATATAAGAACCGAGTTTCATAATTACAAAAGGTGCAAAATAATTTCCCATCACCTTTTCTCAATAAATTCTTTTTTTTTCTGAATTAAGGAATCTCATTACTTTAATCCTAAACATCATATATAAATGCCACTCTTTTGCTAGCTTTAATTTGTACCTAAGCAATAATTAAAGTTTACTACTTGCAAACCTTACTTGCTTTTCCCCTTTATCGTACGAGAATCTCATCATTTTCAGCATTGGGACTTGTAATTAAGTTAGGTAAATACCATTAAATAATATTTTGAAATTGAATATTCAAATTGATCATAAATTCCATTATTGAATGCAAAATTATTTTAGTTATGATTCTTCTCCTCTAAATTGTATCTAGGAAGTGTGTCCTATACACATGCACGATCTTTTATTTTAGAGGAAAAACTAGAGTCACTCAAATTCCAATGGAAAATTTTCAGTTAGAATTTTATGAGATATCATTGAAATTTTGTAAAATTCTGTTGGAATTAATTCCAACGGAACTAGACCGTTGGAAAAAAGGTGTTGCAATTTAAAATTCCGACTGGAAATTTCAATGGAAAAACAATTCCAGTGGAACATTGAAACGGTACATTTCCGTTGAATATACAACCACCAATAAAATTTCATCATTATTCAAACATAATATTCTAGTCAGTACCCCAACCCCAATATACAATCTAGTCTCTAGTGACTACATTTTCAATGTACTACACTACTAACCAGCAAATGACAATGATCAGCTGGATAAGCTCGAAGAACAACACATGACTCGTGTTGGAGATACAAGGATATAGCCTTACTAACTATTGCATGAAACATTACACTTGTAACTAGACATTACACTTGTACAAGCTACTAACCTAGCTATAATGATAGTTTTGCTATTTTAAATAGAAAGTCAAGTATAAAAAGGGGTTATCAAGGCCTTAGGAAGGGAGAAGATCAAGCAATAAATTCTATTTTTACCTCTCCTATTTTCATACGACCGTAGCATATTTCTTTTCTCCTACTGGTCACCGGGTAACCCCATCTTTCATTCACCTTTTCTAAATCCCTAATTGGTTGATAAAGATTTAGCTACAAACACACCAAATTACTCGTTAATTATCAAGTTAATCGGAAAGTTAATCCATTGGAGCTAGAAGAAGGGGGAGAAAGACTACAACATCTAAACATGAGTCAACATATTAATAATCTTCCAAGTCGTTAGGAAAACTCAATCGACAATCATAATCAAGGTGAACATGTCTGAAATATCAACCCAATACAAACAAACTAGTTACTAATAGAGGTTGTTGTTGAACATCTTACCCAAACACCTCAGTTGTGGGTGGTGCTAACTTCTATATGCAAACAAAACTAGAGCCTGCAATACAAATCAATCGGGAGGTTCAAGAAGTAGAGTCACATGTGGAGGTTAATAGACATGGAAGACTAGAACCGCTAATTCGGAGCCAAATTGTAGAAAGCCCTCTCCCATCCCTGAGAGACAAGGCCATCGCAGAACACACTCTCAAACTGTCAGTATGTTTGACCTGCTGGGGGCGACCGCGAACATAGACATGAACACCCACCACACTAACATAGACGTGAACACCCACCAATTACGACTTCACGGTCGGTTAGACGAAAGATCAATGGGGCTCCAATGCAAGCACCTCAAGTTCAAACCCATGGTAACATCCTAACAAATGGAGTTAATCGAAGACCAAGTCTTGTTCATGACGATGTGGAGATTCAATGCTTACGAGACCACATCACAGAGTTGGAAAGTAGACAACGTCATGCCCCAGAGAAAACTCCCTCTGGAAGGTATCTCCATTTTCTCTTCAAATTTTACTTGAACCATTGCCAAATAAAATGAAATTACCACACAGTCATTTTTGGTGGTCTATCCACGAGCAACGGCCTTAAACATATCAAGATTTCTTAGTAGGAGCAGAAAGACACATTTGTACAAAGGAAGCGGTGAGCTCCCAACCTTATAGTCGAATTGACAAAGTAAGAGGAGTTCAAAGCCCAAAGGAAGCCACCAAAGAAATGACTGAAGAAAATGTAAGGAATTGAACAAGTAAGTTTTGATGAGACAAACTCAGTAACATATGTGCTATCAAGCTTTTATCTGCTTTGAAAAGGTTACTGCAGGAAAAAGTCACTGCCAGAGAAGCATCAAAGATTAGACAACACTAAATTTGAAGAAGTTACTGGTCAACAAATCATGCAAAGGTTACTGCAAGACTAAACAAGTCACTACAGAGAGCTACCTGGAAGGTCACTATATCAAGCTTACTGTAGAACAGAAAGCAGCAACCTACAAACACTTGATCCAAGTTTTATACAAAAAATAATAAATTCAAGTACAAGGATCTTGCTGAGTTACCAGTAGAGACAAAATGAATATAACCTATCAAAAGAAGACATGTCCACATAAAAGGATGCTCCGGTAAGGAAGAAGGACTGGCATCATTAAATGAACTGTACTATGAAGATCAAGCGCATTAAATGTCGAAGATTTGTCTCCTTCAATGGGCAGATTTTCTAATACTATAAATAAAGGAAGACTTGAAGACTGAAGAAGACTACTGAGAAACTGAACAAATCGATCTACAATTCTAAATACGCGAAATAAAGTTGTTTGTCCTTAGAAATTAGCATAACAGTTCAATTAAGTAGTCAAGCAGCAAGCTACAGCAGTTTTACCTACACTTAGAAGTTTAAGCTTGCTTCTACGTAGTTGAAGAAAGTGTAATTATATTCTTTCTAGACTGTGTTTAGGATTACTTAGTACTAGGAAGAGTTCCTGCTAAGCTTTTCACTCTTTGCAGAAAAGAGTAAAGATCTTGTGTGGGTCAGTTGGATCCTGTGCGGGTCGTTGGTTGAGTAGGCAAGTAACCTGTGTGGTAGAAGCTTGCTACTCACTTTGTTAAGTTTAGGTTGTAATAGCTAAGGCTGTGTAAATCAACAGATTAACAAAGTTCCCTCTCGAGGAGAGGTAGAGAGGACGTAGAAGAGATACTCCACCTTCGAACCTCTATATATCCTATGATGTGCTTACATTCTTGCTTTTTGTTGATATATCTACCTACTGCATTCTTGCATATATCTATATCCTGCTGCATCTCTCTGCACTTGCATTAAAAGTTGTTTTCATTCTTGTGTTTTCATCAAAGAAATTTCCGCTATGCAAATCTCTCAGTTCAAGTTGTCTAGTAACCTTTCAGAAAGGTTACTACAGTATCACTGTACAGTAAGCTACCCAACAACCTGCGCAGTGAGCTAAACTTCATCTTTGGAGAAAAGTTTGAAAAATAAGATAAGGTTTATTCAACCCCCCAAACCTTCTACCACTTGAGACCAACAGAAAAGGTCGGCATATTAGGAGTGGGTTTTAAGCCATTTGATACAGAACAATATGTTAAGAGTATATTGACACTCAAACCTGAGGAGGTATACAAGCAAGTTAAGGATATGGGAATTCTCCCTCCAGTAAGACCTCTACTGAAAAATTCTACATAGTTGGATCACTAGTAGGTATTGCAGATATCATCGATCAATAGGTACACTTATCAGTGTCGTGACCTACTAAGAGCTTTTTTTTCGTCTGATTGAGAGAGGTAAGCTCAGAAGCTTTATAAGTAAACCTCCAACTAAAGAGATGTCGGTTGAAGGATAACAACCGTCTTGTGAACAAGACCTACTGTAGACTAAACAACAAAACAACCTAAAAAGAAGAACTGGAGCATGATCCAAGGATACTCCAAGAAAAGATCAATTTAATACGAGGATCGTACTATGTTACTAGTTGAGACAAAACAGATGAAACAAATCAGAGGAAGACACGTGTACAACAAAGGTTTCTGAACCTCAGAGAACATTTAATTAACTATACCATGAGATCAAACACATTAAAGGCTAAAGATTTGTCTCTCTTCACAGGCAGATTTTCATCTTTTCAAATAGAGATGAGTGAAGACTGAAACGAACTACTGAAACATCGAGCATCCTACGCGATTCAAGTTCAAAGCTTTCAATCTATCCTTTTTTTTTTTTTTAATACTATGTTAGGAGTTCTTCGTGCTAGGAATTGTTTCCTGTTAAGCTTTCGCTCATTGTAGAAAAGAGTAAGGATCTTATATGGGTCATTTGGTCGAGTAGGCAAGTAACCTATATGGGAAGCTTGCTACTCTTTGTTAAGTTCGGGTTGTAATAGGCAGCTAAGGCTGTGTAAATCAATTGTTCTAACAAAATTCCGCCTATGAAAAGGGGTAGAGAGGACGTAGAAGGGTTACTTCACCTTCGAACCTCTGTATATTACTTGTATCTCTTATATCTATTTGTATATCTATCCTACTGCATATCTATCGGTCAAGCATCATACTCCATTTGCATAAGATATATATTTCCATACCATGTGTTTTCAAGGGTTTCCATAAAAGAATTTTTGCTGCATAAAGCTCTCAAAGTTCAAGCTGTCCAGTAATCTTTCGAAGAAAGGTCACTGCAGTATCATCTAACCTAGTAAGCTTGATAGCTACCTGGGCAGTGAACTAATCTTAACATTTTTGAGAAAAGTTTGAAAATTAGAGAAGGTTTATTCACCCCACTCTAAACCTTCTACCACTTGAGATCAACATTATAGTTAATGAAAAAATTCAATAAAAATAATTTTTGAAAATTTCCAAGGGTGAATCACGTTGGAAAATAATTATAATGGTACGTTGAGATCAATAGTGGACATTACAAAATAGTTATTGAATAATTTAGGCTGTAAAACCCATTGGATGACAATATGAAACCAATTTTGTTATAGTAAAATTAAGTTCAACACAGATTTAATTAAGATACATATTATCTAAAATTCTACTATCCTATCCACCGAAGGCTGTTCACCATGGACGTGTCATATATCTAACATAACAATTAATTTCAATTTCTATATAATGAGGGGATGAAATCATTATACGTCAGCAATGAAAATTAATATTAAAAGCTACGCATCATGGGTATTTTAGCATTTTCCATCCGACACATATTGATATTGTGTTTACATTCAAGTCAAATCCTCCCACAAGCCTCTATAACTAAAGAATATTGCTGCAAAACGGAGTTCAACCATATGTAGCATTATGGTGCTTAGGTCAATTAAGAGAAAATATAACGTATTTATAAGACATTGTGATGTAGCAGAAGCACGATGCTACAACGTAAATCCGTTAATTCTAAAAATATCAGAAGATACGTGAAGTGAAATAATCCAATTTTCAATTCAATATTCAACTCACCAAATAATATACATAACACCTATTTATACTAATATTATGGAATCCTAAAAGATGAATAAATCAAACATACAAATAATAATAACAATAAAATCAATCTAAATCTCTACCAAATATATCTATTCTTTATTCTTCATCATTCTCCTCCTCTTCGAAAAGATTCGTCCTCGAAGCTACACTAATGTTCTCTCCAACAATATGATAGAGTCAACATAACGCTCACCTCCAAAAAAAGTAAAATTAAATAATACCTCACAAAATTTGAACTTGATCTTTAAAATATCTGCAACACGTATATGGCCAAAAGTCTTCAGACGATATGCAAACATAGATTTCAAAAAAATGGCAAAATAACTATCACTCGTGATGATAAAATAGTAGTTAGTAATTTTAGACGCAAAATAATCTTTAAATAATTGGAGAAGTGGAGTGCAATCTCGGGTTCCATCAAGGCGCTCGGCCAAAAGGGATGGAAACTAGGGGTATGACGTTGTGTTGGAGGTGGTGGGAGTGACTGGTGGTGGTGTTGGATCATGGGATCCATGCAAATCTAGACCTGGAATCGGGGATTTTGTTGGAGGATCACGGGGATGGGACAAATCCGGACCTGGATATGGTGGTGGTACTATTGCATTGGCAATGAGGGCTACCAAAAATGGAGACGGTGGTGGCACGATTGTGAACGATTCCAATGTGAGTTGGTCTCGTTAGCGGTAGTTGTCTAAGATTCCATCGATGGCTAGCCAATTGAGACCAGAGGAAATCAAATTCCTCATTTGTATCGTAATCATGTTTTATTGATGGACTCCACAGAAACGTTATGACTCTAATTACCAACAGATGCAGCAAAAGCACGATACTATAACGTAAATCCATTAATTCAAAGAATACCAGAAGACATGTGAAGGGAAAAAACCTAATTTTCAATTCAATATTCAACTCCCCAAATAATATACATAACACCTATTTATACTAATATTATAAAATCCTAAAATATGAAATAAAATCAAATATAAAAATAATGGACAAATTACAATTTTGGTACCCAAAATATACCCCTTTTTCACTTTGGGTACCCTCATTTCCTCAAGTAACAATTTTGGTACCCCACTTTTAAAAAAATCTCACATTGTGTACCTTCCGTCAAGTTTCTGTCCAAACTTGACGGAAGTTAACTGACCCTAATTCGAAATCGTGAAAATTGTCCCCTTTTCTTCTTCCCCCTTTCGTTCTCTCAGGAAACCCTAGCTGCTTTTCCTCCATTCTCAAGTTTCACTCAATCTTCACGTGAGTCTCTTCAAATTTCGATTGCCTTCTTCAATATCACAACCATGAGAAGGAATTACATTCAATCTTCGAGCTTCAATGGATCTGTTTTCACAAATCATCAATCTAGAATTGTGTATTGTGGGTGTGTGATAGAACTTCCACTGAAGAACTCTTAGACGGTTGATTATCCTGAAAGACGCTATTGGACATGCCCATATTATGGGGTAAGATTTCAAACTGATTTAGCCTTGAAGATATCAGATGCAAGAATTGGTGAAGAATAAAGAAGAATTAGGAATAATGAAAGAAGAATTGAAGCAGTTAGGGATTTTCAAAAAGGGGGAAGAAGAAAAGGGAGTAATTTTGGTGGTTTTTGAATTAGGGTTTGTTAACTTCCATTAAGTTTGGAAGGAAACTTGATAAAAGGTACCCAATGTGAGATTTTTTTAAACATGGGGTACCAATAAATTGTTACTCGAGGAAATGATCAGGGTACCAAAGTGGAAAAGGTTTCAAAGAATGTCCATTAATTGAAATGGTAATTATCTTAATAAATATATTGATATATCATTATATAATGAAACAATTGGTCACAATTATACATAATACTATCTCAAATCTCAGGTTTAGTGTCATTTTATAAGTCAAATTTTCTTTCCAATGTCATTTTATATTTTTATGCGTTTATTCTCAATGATATTATTTCAACTAAGACAAAAACTTATATGCCCCTGAGGCACATAGAGGCACGAATCTAGGTGTTATATACATTCTCTTCAGGTGTTATATATATATATATATATATATATATATTCTATAGGTGTTATGTTTTTTGGTGATATAAATATACCCTATAGGTATCATATGTATATAAGAGTATTCATGTGATACCTGAAGAGTGTATACATGATACATATATAGTATATATTTAACACCATATGATGATTAAGTTGGGGGAACCATGCCCCGGGGCACACAAGTGTGACTCTTCAACTAAAATTAAAAAAATTGTTAGACATTTGACACAATCAATCCTTTGTATGGAATTAGATTGATTCTCTTCCCAATTTTTAAATTCAAGCTTCATTGATTAATTAATAGTATATATATTAATTTTTAGGCAAAAACTTATATACCCTTGGAGCACATAGGACACAGATCTAGGTGTTATATACTTGTTCTTTAGGTGTTATATATACACACTACAAGTGTTACATTTTTTTGTGTTATACATATACTCTACATGTATCATATGTATATAAGAGTATACATGTGATACCTGAAGAGTATACGCATGATACCTATAGAGTTTATATGTAATATCATATGATGATTGATTTGGAGGTACTATGCCCTTGGTACACACAAGTGTCACTCTAATTTTTATGTTCCTTAAAATCTTTGAAAATAAATCTACAAAGGGGATCGAAGAAACTACTCCCCCATATCATATTAATCGTCTTTCGAGAGTTAATATTTTGTTTCATATTAATTATTTTATTGGCTATTATACGATTACTTTTCGTCTTAACTCAATCTCAATCTTGAAAAGATTTCTTAATTTATATTATGTTGATAAAGTTATAATGAAATAATTAAGGAACCAATAAAGAATGAATATAGTTAATTCTGAAATAGATAAGAGAGATAAATATGTTTAAGAAGTTATTTGTTCAAATATTACCTCCCTTATTCTATGGTAGAAACTTTAGAAAGAAATTAATGTGAAATGGAAGGAAGTACTAAATAATTAAGGATATATTTGTAAAAATAATAAGAATGCTACTAAAATGAAAACATGATTTTATATATATACAATCCGAAAAGGAAAGGTATATGTAGACGAAGATGGTGTTATTTTTAAAAAGTGAGATAATCGATCGATTAAAAAATAAAGGTAAAGTAATCTTTATAACAAAAAAAAAAAATCGTACATTAATTATGAGATTTGTATTGAATCCAAATTACAAAGAATATTATGAGTAGCATTGGGCAGGGCCATTCTTTGGACTTTAAAAAAACGACACATTTCGGTACTCATGCATTTGTCTTTTTGTCTCAAATTAACCACTTTCGAATTACACTTTTTATTTTTTTCTGATTTTCCTAAAATACAATTCTCTTTGTTATCATTATTGGCAAAATAGTCAGTGTACTTTCTTCGTTTCATATTAATTATTGTTTTGAAATCAAAATTTTATTTCATACTATATCCATCCCAGTTAAATCTGCTATTGCACTGCAAGTAGGCTGAATTAACGTGGACGAAGGGAATATTAATTATCATTTCGACAATTTTGTCACTAATTTTTGAATTTTATCACTAATCTCAATCTTTAATTTTTTTAAACTTACTTGTTTAATCTCTATAATTTATTTTGCACTATATTCTATAGTCCTAATTTCCTTTATTACATTCATTGAAATTATCTCATTCTCACTCTTTGCAGAAACTTGCATACCATCTGACCTGATCCAGCGCCTCGAACATTTCCACGTGCGCCTACATGACCTGACTTGGTGCGCCTCCATGACCTGACTTGGTGTGCCTCCACTTACACCTGATTCCGTTTTAAATGATTTGGTGGTAAATATCAGTTGTATACTTTTGAGGTACCAAGTGTATACTATTGACATTAGTTGCTCATTTAGTGAAGGTATTAGTTGTATGTTATTAAGGTATCAGCTGTATTCCCTTAAGGTATCAATTGTATATCGTTAAAGTATTATGTGTTTATTCAATGAAAGTGTATGAGTGAGTGTTAGTTTATACTCTTCAAGTATCAGTTCTATGCTTGTAAGTTGTCACTTCTATGTTTTTAAAGAGGTATGAGTTGTATATCTTATAAGTACTAGTTGATCATTTAGTGAACATATTAGTTTCATATTCTCAAAGTATACTTTTAAAATAGGGAAAATTTCAGGATTCATACCCGAAACTAGGGTATATTTCAGATCTGGTATCCCAAAGTCAATGGTCATCATAAGTAGTACCTCACTTTTTAAAAATTCATCAAATTACATCACCGTCGTTAAAAATCCGTCTAAATGGATGGAAATTAATTACCATGAACGTTTTTGTGCGAAAATTAGATGGGGAACCCTAATTTTTTCCCCAATATTCATCTTGACTTGAGCAGATTCAATTTCGTGGCAAAATTCGATCGATTCTTGAGGGTTTTTCTTCAATTTTGCTATTGAAGTTCAATTAGGGTTTAGAATGTCCCAAAATAGTGTTTCTTCCTCAAATTCAAGTTGGTGTTCTTCAAAGGGACTGCTAACACAACAACATTGTAAGTGTGGGTTTGAGTTGCCCTTGAAGACCTCTTGGTCGAAAGATAATCCAGGGAGAAGATATTGGTGTTGCCCAAATTATGGGGTAAGATTTATTTTCTTTTTTTTCAACTTGAATGAAACTGAATTTTTTATTTTTTTGTTTCATACTGAATGTGATGCTTTATATATGTCAATGCAGAAAGTATGGTATTGTGGAGTGTTCAAGTGGTTTGATGATGAAATGTGTGTGAGGTCCAAAAGCATCATCATTGGATTGCTAAGAAAATGTGACAGATTTGAGGATAAAATAAATGAAGACAAGATTCTGGAAAAGAAATTAGCTGCAGAGTTAAGAATGGCCAATAGTAAGGAAAATAAGATGATGGATGAAATCAGTAATGTGGAAAAAAAATTGGTGGCAATGGAGAAGAAGTACAAATTTATCATGAAATTGCTTGTAATTTTGATCATTGTAGTGTTTCTGGTTTATGTTGTTTAGGAGAGTAGAATGATTTTTTTTGGGATATGTATTTGGAATTGAAGTTTTTTGTTGAGAAGTTGTATTGACAAGTTATCATGAATTCAAAGTGTTTTTGTATTGACAAGTTTATGTTATGTGTATATGCCCTGTTTTCAATCCATTTTGATGTCTATATGCCCTGCACATTTTGAAATTGGAAGTAGATTATACAATTGTGATGAAAAACTGCAAATTTGCATTCAAACCAAAAACATTACAATACATTGTTTGACAATTGTTCCAGCTAGGGATGGGTCGGTACGGTATACCTTACCCAAAATCCCATACCGATAACGTACCGAAAAATTCGGTATTCTTAAATTCAATACCGTTACCGTACCAAAAAATTCGGTATATCGACATTCGGTATACCGAAATTTCGGTATCATAGATAGTCATACCGTTTCATATCAGTATACAGAAATTTTATGATATATCAAAAATACCGTCATACCGAAATGAAAATTTATACCGAAACTTCAATTTACCGAAATAAAAATTACATATCGAAACTTTGGTATACCGGTATACCGAATGAAAAATATTATATTTATTAATTTATTAATATAAAATTAATATATATTATAATTTATTGTATTATTTTTGGTATTTCGATATATACCGAAATACCGAAAACTTTGGAAAATTATATTGATACCGTACCGAAAATATCGGTATGGGTACGTCGAAATTTTCAATATTTTCGGTATTTTTTCGGTACGATAACCTCGGTATTTCGACATTTCGATATTTTTCCCCACCCCTAGTTCCAGCATTCCAACACTTAACAAATCACATACAAGTACATAATACCCTAAATTCAAATAAAACTAGTACACTTCAAAGTGCTTTCACACTCCATTGTTTGGATTCAATTCAAATTATACAAATTTAAATGACAGTGCCACAACTTCATTCCTTCCCACTCCCGCCTCTTATATTCTTCCCAAATTCACCATCATTTGAGGATTCTCCCATTTTCCTCTTGTGAGCCCTTTAATTCAAATTGGAAAGTGTGATGTAGTTTACACCTCATTTCACAAGCACTGGACTGCTCATACCCACTGATTGGAGGACCTATCAACATGCCAAAGAAGTAAGTATACTAAAAAACTTCACATCATTATCAAATTACAATGAAGTGTCAAAAATAACTCATATTTACATTCTGAGTTCCATCATGAGTTCCTTGGATGGTTGTTGTCATCTTGGCCTTGGACTTTTGTGATTTCTTTTTAGAAGCCTGTAACACAGTCTAGGGTACACATTATTACCAATATTTTGGCTAGTAAATAACATAAGAAGATAGAATAGAAGCACATACAAGATTCTGAGGTGTTTCATCAATTGTAGGTTGATTAGAACTTTGAACCTAGTGAGATGATTGCTGCATTGACACTTCATTTTCTTTTGGAGTTGAAGAGTTTATTATTTCATGAATCTGCCCTGCTGAAAGCCCTTTATTTCTGGTTTTTTGGAATCAGTAACAGGGTTAAATTTGGCAAATTTTGGTAAAGGATCCTCATCACTACCCTGAACACTCTCTAGTGAGTCACTGCTATTGGCAGCCACCTCAACATCACCCTCAATCATAACCTTAACCTCATCACTCACAAACTGATTTTTCATTTTCCTACCACTACCCTCAACACCCCCAAACTCAACCTCATTGTCCACATTTTCATCATATAACCTATCATCCTCATCCATTTCATAATTAGTGTCACACAACACCTCCTCATCAGAAGAATCATCATCATCACTCAACTCATTTTGATTTTTATTTTGATATTCAGACATGAGTTCATTTAAGAAAGAAATGTCAATATCCTCATCAATCTCAGTGTCTACAGGATTAGATTTATCAATTGAGGGTTCTACAGGATTAGATTCATTAGTTGGAGTTGGAGATGAATCTAGGTGTTCTATGTAAAAAATAGCCTCCTTATTCATAGAGATATAATCTAATGTCCTATACACAGCTGCATCAGTTTGCAGTCTTCTACTATCCTATATACAAACCCCAACCTGATGTCACCACATAATTTTATCAGGATCATAACCTAATTTAGTGGCAAACTCAGTAAATTCAATTAATCCTAACATCTCACCATCCACATAATCAAAATAATCCACAACACCCCTATCATAATACCTATATCGCCTATCATCATACCATATTCTACCACCATGATGCACTTTCGTGGTAAATATAGTAGACTCATCTGCATATATAATTGAAAATAATTGCACATTTTAGGCATACATCTACATTTTAGCCTAGTAAACAAGCAAGACAGCAAGCATACATCTACATTCTTGCACAGAAGAATCCCATCTACACATACATACATCTATATAACTAAGGCAAGAAACAAACAAAATAGTCACATTTTGCAAAAAAATTACCACATTTTAGCAAAGCCATACATCTATACCATTAAGGCAGCAAGCTAAAAAGCCCATACATCTAAATACCACATTACCACATTTTACCAAAACCCATACATTCTAGTCGCATTTTAGCAAAAAAAGGGAAAACTTACTGTAATGTGGTGTGCTGGTTAATCTAGTGGAGCTTCTTCTCGCCATAGCTACCCTTCGAGGTCTTGAGCTTCAAGTCAGGATTGAATTTCCGAGGGTTGGATGAATCATGGGAGAAATAGTGGTCTGGGTGAAATGGGAAGTTGCGCTCGTTCCAAATAGGGGGAAGAATTAGGGTTTCGGGAAATTTGGGGAAAAAAATTAGGGTTCCTCATCTAATTTTCACACAAAACGTTCATGGTAGTTAACTTCCAGTCCATTTGGACGGATTTTTAACGGCGGTGATGTAATTTCATGAATTTTAAAAAGTGGGGTACTACTTATGATGACCATTGACTTTGGGATACCCGATCTGAAATATACCTTAGTTTCAAGTATGAATCCTGAAATTTTTCCTTTAAAATATCAGAACGATAGAATGTAAATTTTAATATATCGCGATTTTCATTTCTTCATATTTTTTTGTCATTTTCATCTTCTTCTCCGGCCTCAAATATTTTGCTAATCATCTTCTTCTTCAATATATTTTTAATTTTTTTTTTTTTTTACAAATAACCTTACAAAACTCATCTTCACCATGCTTTCAAGTAAAATCAAATGAATTTCAAAACAACATATGTGAATTTGAGAAGATTTGAAGAAAGAATTGAGAAAAAAAGAAAAGAACAAAACAAGCAGGCCGATGGTATCTATGAAGATTGACGAAGAAGAGTGATGCTAAGATTTGCAAAAAAATTGTGAAGATGAAGAAGAAAAGCAAGATAAATGAACATTGAGGAGGAAAACAAAATAGAGAAAAAGATGAGCCGTTGTAATGATGGAAAAATTAAATAAAAGGAAAAATAAAAAATATAATACATATATAAATTTGTTCTATTTATTCATTGAGTGACTCTCCTATGCATCAGGTGCACAGATCTGAGATACGTGCAACCGGGACGTGCGTGGGCTGGTGCGGGCAAGCCCAGCCCTCACCTCTTTACTTTTTCATGTGTTTTGGTCGTGACCTTCATGTTATGTTAGTGTTACCTTCATGTTATATTAACGTGATCTCATTTCCAGATTTCATACCCTTAGTTTAAAATCATTGAACTAAATAACACGAAGGTAACACTAATATAACATGAAGGTAACACTAACATAACATGAAAGTAAAAAAAACAATGTTAATCATACCTTCATGTTATGTTAGACCGACCTTCATGTTATGTTAGTGTTACCTTCATGAAAGTAACACTAACATAACATGAAGGTAAACCTTATATAATATGAAGGTATGACTACCTTAAGCGAATTTTGGTGGATTTGAGCGCACCCTCCAGGCGTGTGGGAGCGCGTTGGGGCTCGTGGAAACGTGCGTGGAGTAGATCGACCCGGATGTATGGATCTATGCACCAGTTGCACAAAATATTTTGCCTTATTCATTTGATCCGAATTTAAATAGTTCAATTTCACCCTTTTTTCGACTTTAGCTAGATCTGTTTGGAAAAAAAAAAATATATAATTCCGCATCATCAAAGAACATTATTTGGTGGTGTGGTTACTTTATATTCTTATTAATTGATACATGCATTAAAATCCATTGTAGAATCAATCACATCCTCAATATTGCTTGCATCTTATTTTATAGCTAACTCATTGTATATAGATTAATTTAATAATGAAACAATTACGATCCATGTTACCGTAATCTTTTGATTTTACTTTTATAAATTTTGATACTACCTCCGTCCCGGCTCTACTTGCGTACTTTGACCGGTTATAGAGATTAAGAAAAAAACAGTTGACTACATGTTATTTAAGATAATTGAGTGACATTTTTGTAATAAGGGTGAAATATGAGAATATTAACGTTTGACTTTTGTGACTTTTTGCTTTTGAGATTGCTTTTTAAGATAATTGAGTGACATTTTTGTAATAAGGATGAAATATGGGGATATTAATGGTTGACTTTTGTTGTTCTTTATGGGCTGACAAGTTCTATTGGGACAAACCGAAATAGTAAGTAGACAAGTTCAGCTGGAACGGAGGGGTACATTTTAGTACCTCCAACCATTTTATAAGATTAAAGTCACAATTAATGATACCAAAACTATAGGAAGATAATACGAACATGTATAGATTTGGATACATTTTAGTATCTCAAACTATGTTCATGATTTCATTATCAACAAAATTCCATATAACATTGTCCCCATTATTTTGTAAAGATTAGGATTTGAATTTGGATTTGGATTTGATATACAGTATATTCTCCAATATATTATAGTAAAGAGTAAGTCTCATGTGAATTAGGTGCGGGTCGATCCAAGTCAGAGAACCTGTTCCTCTGTTTTTTCTTTTTTTCGTGCATAGTTTTTGTGAAATTTTGCACATACCAATAGGTTATGTTAGACCTACCTTGACGTTATGTTAAACATACATTTAAACTATGTTAAATCTACCTTTCTGCCCAAATTTCACACCTTTTTTTTTTTTTTTTGGTGCTTGATTATTGAATTTTGGCACCTACCACCACGTTATGTTAGACCTATATTTACATTATGTTAGATCTGCTTTTATATTATGTTAGACATACCATTCTACCCAAATTTCATACTTTAAATTTTTTTTAAAAAAAAAACCTAGGTTTGACACATGTACCATTACATTGTATTAGACCTACATTTATGTATAGTTAGACCTACCTTTGTGTTATGTTAGACCTACTTTAGGTTTAACATAACACAAATGTAGGTCTAACTATACATAAATGTAGGTCTATTTGAGCAAATTTGGGTGAGCTTCAGCGTGAGTATCAGGCACGTGGGGGCACGTGCAGGTGCATGAAACACGCTTGGGAACGCTTTTCTAGACATTTTGACCAGGTCAACCCTGATGCATGGATTTAGAGTTGTGCAACCAACTTATATAGGTTTTTGCCTACACTAATTAAATTACAATATGAAATCTTGCTAGGTAGAGAACATATTGATTTCATTGTTTAACAATCATTGCTTAGATTAACAACCAAGACATTGCTAGCATCGATCATTTCGTGTGTATATAGATGCAATAATTTATTACCATAAAAAATCATTGTTTCAATCAATCAAAAATATACAAAATTTACTTTAGATATTAATTATATAATTTATTCAAACATCCAAATCAATGAACAATTTAAATCAAGAAGTCAGTTTAACATAAATATATATAATAAAAATCGTGCTTACAAGCATAATATGAAATTATTTTAATATGAACTATTACTACCATTGTTACTTAGGATCATGAACCATTAATACTTCGTGATAATTCAGTTCCAATGATTGGTTATATCACGAACTAATTAAATTATAATGATTAGTTAAATGACTACAACCTTTAATTGGTGTGGTTGGTCATAACTGATTTACAATGATTTGGAATTATGTCACAAATAATTTATTATTAATGATTGGTTAAATGAAATGCAATTGCATGTAATGTTTGTAACAATAATAATGAAATGAAACGCAACATGCAAAAAAATAATTGAAAGACCGTATTGTGACCCGATGTAAAAAGGCTTAATGTAGCCATTTCCCATAACCTAAAAGACAAAAAACTACCTTACACATAAATTATTATAATTATAAATTTGATGAGTTACTCTCCTGTGCACCAGTTGCATGGATCTGAGATCCGTACAACTAGGCCGTGCCCAGTCCGCGCCTCTTTACTTTTTTCGCGTGTTTTGGTCGTTACTTTCACGTTATGTTAGTGTTACTTTCGTGTTATATTAGGGTTATATTCGTGTTATGTTAATGTGACTCATCTACAGATTTCATACCCTTAGTTTAAAACCACTGAACTAAAATAATACGAAGGTAACACTAATATAACACAAAGGTAACACCAACATAACATGAAAATAACATTAACATAACATGAAGGTAAAAAACAATGTTAATCATATCTTCATGTTATGTTAGAGTGACCCTCACGTTATGTTAGGGTTACCTTCATGTTATGTTAGTGTTACCCTCATGAGGGTAACACTAACATAACATGAAGATAATCTTCACATAACATGAGGGTATGACTGCCTGGAGCGAATCTTGGTGGGTTTGAGCGCACCCACCAGGCGCGTGAAAACGCTCGTCAGAGGCGCGTGAGGAGGGTCGACCCGGATTCATGCACCAGTTGTACAAAATATTTTGTCAAATTTGATATATTAATACCACATATATAGTAAAATTATCCGAAAATATCTTGATAGTAGAGAAGGTGATTAGAGTGATGATACACTCGGTAGATTAGAAACGTACGTAGACATGTTGGAACTTGAAGATTGGTTAAAAAGAGCTTACACATAGACAAAATTTAACTTAAGTAGTTAATTTACAAGTTAAATTAAAGCCACTCAGCCAGAGTGAAAATAGAAAAGTGTTAATACAAAGAATTACAACTTTTAGTTTACAATCAACAGTGTTATTACAAAAATTACAAGTTACTACAAAGAATTAAAGCAAGTGAAAAGTAATAATATCAATATCGAACTTTTTAGGAAAGTAGAATCTTCCTGTAAAAACTAAACGGTTTCATATATACTAAAGGAATAACCACTAGAGGATACATGTCACTCTATGGTTATTCCAAATTTTCACTCAATTTATATATATATATATATATATATATATATATATAATGTATAATTTAATTCAATTAATTCATTTCATGATAATTGCTAACAATTAGTAACCTATGAAATTTTAATGATAATTAAAAACAATTTGTAACTTATGTAATTTTAGTCAAGATATTTTAATATATGAATTGATTGTTATTTCAATGAGGCAATACATTTTAATATGTATAAACTAATTGCTAATAAATATAATCATTATAAATTGAGGAAGAAAAATTAAATCAAGCATATCATAAATAAGAATATTATGTCCATATACTTTTTAGATCATGTGAGTATATAAATATGATTTTCAAAACAACAAAAATCAGTAAACTCATGAAAAAAAATTATTGATTACTAATTAATATATGCTAATATTAAATTTTTGATGAATATATGTTAATGCGAATATAGTAATATATATAAAATTAAATATTAATAGAAATGAGATGTTAATTTATGTTAATATAAATTAATAAAAAATACTTAATATAGTGTATTTTATGTATTTTAATTTTACTTTAATTTTAATTCAAAGATATGGCTAAACTATATGTATTACCTACAAATTGACAATACAAATATTTTTTAAGTCATGTGAATATAATTTTTCGTTATATAACATTTTTGATCTAACATGCGTATTCGATGCATTGTTATTTCTTACTCAAAATGTATTAAATTTTTATATTAATTTTAAAAAATATCGTGTGATACACGGGATATATACTAGTATAATTCTATTTTTCAATCCGTATTATTCCCCTTTATATTTTTTTTTGAAAAAATCTGTATTATTCCATTCGTTTCATAATAAGTGTTTCTGTTAGTTTTATTTTATCATAGAATAAAAAATATTAAAATCAGACAAATATATTCTTAACTAATCAATGAATTTATGATTCAAGATTAAAAAGAGATAAACTAATTAAATTTCATAAAATGTATGATATAAATTCCTAAATTTTAGCGAAGGACTATTAACAGGGATACTATGAGAATAAAATTATAAAGGGGTAAATTAAAACGACTACTGATATGAAATAAAATTTAAATTTCAGAAAGAACTTATTTTAAAATGAAAAAAAAATCTCCAACATTCTGTTAATCACGGACTTAAACAAAAAATTATTAATACAACTCGTAACTCTTAATTTCTCTTAATTTTATATCATATATATCACCAAGTCTATCTTTCTCTCTTCAAATAGAAAACAGAGGCAAAAGATGAATTTAAAAGAAAACCAAAGGTTTAAATATTGTTGGAAAATTGGTTTTGAACCAATTGCAAAGTGTGGGTCAAACGTTGACTTTTATAGGAAGTCTTGACCACATGATTGTAACCATTATTTGAGCAGTTAAAGTTGGGCAAACATGAAAGTAAAGGGCAATAGAACATTCTTCATTTAGAGTAGATGATCGAGATGCATTCTCACTTTCAAAACCGATTTTCAGTGAGTGAAAATCAATGCACAAACTTAGTAACCACAATTTGTTTGTTGGTCGAATGTTGTCTCTTGTGTTGGCGATGATGTTGCCTCTGATGTTGGCAACATAAAGGATAACATTGCTTAGAAAGGTCCAATTAAAGGCCCATAGTCTCTCAAGTCATTATAGCACGTGGTCAGTTGTTACGAGGAGGTTACACCCAATTATTGGGGAGATTACATCCATTTAGCAGAAATTACACCAATTATGGTAAGGTTGCACCATTTTGGTGGGAAGGTTACAATCAAACTTTAATGTGATTAGTCCCTCACATGATTTTCATCACATTACACACACCAAATACACACAAAAGAGCTCGAAAATCCTCTTGCAAAATATCTCTCTCATAGCATAGTTTGCAAAATCAAAGTTGCAGTGAGCTCTAGTCCATCCACCATTTTAGTTTGTTAGACCTTTAAGTTTTGTGGTGCCACTAACTTGAAGACCTTTGGGGACATTCAATCAGTGAGCACTGGCCGAGACGTATTCATATTTAAGAGGAAATGTCTAACCTTGACTCAACTTTATCTTGTTCGTGATTTGTTTCTGCTGCTGCTGTGGTGGAGCTCTCTGTTTGTGCTGGAGGTTTCTGCCAAGTTGAAGGAAGAGGAAGCGGGAGACTGCTCTAAACCATTATGTTGCTTCGATGTTGCCTATAGTGTCTGATTTGTCCTAACTTCAATCCTTTACTTTTCCGGCGTCGTTCGAAATTCTCCGATGCCAAATTGAATCTCCAGCGTTGGCTAGAATTCTCCGATCAAAGAGACCTGCAAAACAAAGAACACCGGGGGTTATTCCCGGTGAAGGGACTCCGACGCTCAAGTCAATAATCTCACAAAGATATTGCTCTCGATTTTAGTAATGCTTAACGTGTAAAAATTGTGATTGTGTGTGAAATAGAAAGATAAAACGGTATATCTATATATACTCCCTGAAAGAGACGTGATTTCTTGGGAAAGTGATGTGGTAGTTGGGATTTCTCCTAAAAACTTGGAAAGTGGCGAGATTCTCGCGATCGTGGGAGTTATCTCAAATTTGAATTAGTTCGCCTGGAATTAGCTCGACATTTCGCCTCTCAATTCGACATTCTTGCCTGCGAGTTTGATCAGTTCGCTCAGCATGCCGAACATACCTGTTCGCTCACACGATCTCTGTTACTTCTTCATTCTGTTCGCGCTGGTTGGCCTTCAATTCCGGGTGGGGTTTTCGGGGTAGTTTGAATGTGGTCAGTTCGACCACATCAGTGTCTATCCCCAACACCCCGACAACATCAGATTCTACCTTCCAATGTTGTTTGTTGTGTCCCAACATCAAAGGGAACATTTTAATTA
Organism: Scutellaria baicalensis; assembly: GCA_005771605.1. Classification (NCBI taxonomy): domain Eukaryota; kingdom Viridiplantae; phylum Streptophyta; class Magnoliopsida; order Lamiales; family Lamiaceae; genus Scutellaria; species Scutellaria baicalensis. The sequence goes on from CM016723.1 coordinate 44,573,282, forward strand.
TATTCTTGTTCAGTGTTGTAGATATCCAATAAATGTTCAATAAAAACTTATGTAAGATCGTCTCACATAAAAACATGTACGAGATGGAGTCTCATAAAATCTTACCTGAGATCGAATTGACCATATTGATGGGTTAGCCTACTTTTACCGATTCAAATAAATCTTATTATATATAAGATCTCAAGTGTCATCGTTCCATATATATATACACTCTTAAATATTTCTCTACTTTTTTAGGTTCTTTTGTAAATATCTCTTAGACCATGCATAAAATGAAAAGACAAATTAAAGAAGAAGGAACAAATCAAACGTAAAAAAGGAAACATTTACTTGCCCTAACGTTTTTATGGGAAAAAGCTTTTAGAGGAATATGCAAAACAATTTACTACATGAATAAATTGTTTTGTAAGGAAATGCAATCATATGAAAAGGGTAATGTAAGTACGTGACGTCACTTTCACTCTCCATATCCAACAACACAAATACGGTACTGAATCAGGAATAAATTTATTATTATACTAGCCGGAATATAAATAATTTATTTACTCAAATTTTAATTATTTATAGTTATATTATATCTTTTTTAATTTTTTTTAGGAAATCTATTATTCTTTTTTAGTTAAACCTGTTTTAGGGGTGATTTGTAGTACACCAGGCGTATTAATACATCAAACTCTTCACCATTTTCAGTCATTAGATCCTAGAACATTGTTGACTTTGACCTTAATAATCTCAGATCTGATGACTAAAAATAAGTAGAGAGTCTAATACACCTGGTGTACTATAGAATGACCCCTTGTTTTAGATATGCTTTCTTAATATTCACATTAACTCGTATTGTTACATTAAACAGTGTCATCTCATAATTTCGAGTGCCAACAAAACTAAAAAACTTGATCATATCATCTTATCTATTCCACTAAAGGTTAGAAAGACACTATTGTCTTATTAATAAAACAAAGAAAGTCATCTTTCTTGACATAAAAAAGATAAAACTTAAGTTGTATAATATTTTCTTCTTTGAAATATGTCAACGTACGGATGATTCTCTAGTACACCAAATATATTAATATATCAGACTCTTTGTCATTTTCAATCATCATATCTGAAATCGCTGAAGATTAAGATGCATTGATCTCAAATCTAATGGGTGAAAAGTCTAGTATACTACAGAAAAACCTTATGTCATGACTAGTTCTCATTCCCAATAATTTCAACTTGAAAAAAAAATTATTATTCCACATTTTATATATGTTGGATGATTTTATAATTTGAAATGTTTTTTTTTTTTTTTAACAATACTCTCTAGTCTAAAAAATAGTATTTTTTGAAGTTTTTTAGTTATAAGTTATTGAATATAAAAATTGGACAAACATATTCTTAACTAATCAAGGAATTTGAGGATTTAAAATTGGAAAGACAATCAAATTAATTTAATAAGTGTCTATTGGATTGTAAATATTAGCTAAATAATGGTAATAAATATAATTTTGGAATAAAATCTAGGAAGTCGGAAAATAAAAAATTAAAGAGTGACACTTGTATGCCACAAGGGCATAGTGTCTCCAAAATAATCATCATATGATGTTAAATATGTAGAGTATGAATACTCTTATATATACATATGATATGATACTTGTAGGATATATTTATAACATCAAGAAACATAACACTTGTAGAGTATATATATAAGACCTGAAGTCATATAAGTTTTTGCCTCAATTAAAAGATGAGATTTTATTTTTGTAGACGAAATTTAAAAAAAGAAAAAAGAAAAAAAAGGAAAGTGTATAATTAGAGAGATAAAAAGAATACGCGTTATATAGCGAGGTATAACGACCCCAGAGTCACGCGGAAAATACCGGGTAAACTGGGTAACAACAGTAGAAAGGACACGTGTCGATAGTGTAGTGGTTGGCTAGCAAGTTCCACGGGGGGCTTAACGGACAATGTTTGCATGTTAGATCTATGTAACGGGAGACTTCAATAATTCCGTGCCTCGCCGTTAACGGAGCCTAACGCCGTCCCAAAATAAGCAGCATTCCAACCCAATCTCAACGGAATTCTATGCCCATAAGCATCCCTATCATCATCACCACCACCACTCACTCTCACTACAACTCCCTCTCCCTCTCTCTCTCTCTCTCTCTCTCTCTAGAAAAGCTTTTGTAACAGAAAAAGCGCAGCGAAAAAGCAGATAATTCTGCGAGACCCTCAGCCAGCACACGATAATCGTACGTGCAGAGAGGAATATATAGAGTCGCAGAATTTCACGAGCTCTCAGAGGTCTTTCTCATGGTGTAGAGAGAGAAGAGAAGAGAGAGAATTGAACGAGATATTTAGGAATTCTCGCATGGGAAGGTATTTGAGGAAATTCGCGGAATTAGGAGAAGGAACGGTAACGGAAAAGACAGGCGGAGATGGAGGCGGTTGGGAGGAAGAGAAAAGGTTGCCTACGGGAATCGGAGTTGTCGACGTCCTCGGTTCAGCTCAAAACGCGGCGTTTAGCGACCGTGGTGGAGAATTCAGCTTTGCCGGCGAATTCTGGAAATTCATCGTGCGAGACCATTGGAGTGGGACCTGATAATGCTTTGACATCTTGCTGCTCAAGTAATGGATCGAGTGAGGTGACAAAGGGAACTTCGAAATTTATAGATCTGGAGGTATATATTGATTTTGAAATGAATTTAATTCCATATTTATCATGTGTCGTGCTATTTAATTCCGATCCAGGTTTACAGACAGCGGAATGAATATTGTGTCTAGTGCTTTTATTGTTGGTGAAAGTGATGAAATATTTTGAATTTCGAATTCGTTTTCAGGATCCCGTGGAGTTTCTCGAAACATCAGCTGGTGATTCGCTCGATTGTAGAGAGAGGTGAATTATTCTTTTGAAAAACTAAATGTGAATGTTCTCTTGGATACGTTTTCTTCAATTCAAAATTTTGAATTTTTGACAAGTGGAATAGTAATCGTTAACGGTTGCGAGATCCTATAGAAACTCTCTCTCTCTCTCTCTCATGCGATGAATGGTGGTAGTGCTTTATTGACATCATCATCTTTTCTCAGAAGGGAAACCACGCCGTTGAGGGAAGCTCGAGCTGAGTCAGACGAGTTAGACTCAATGACCAGGCCACGTGAATCGAACACGGCGGAGAAAATGCCCTCCGAAGCTGAACTTGAAGAATTCTTTGCCGCCGCTGAAAAAGACATCCACAAAAAATTCATTGACAAGTAACCCTCCTCTCTCCTCTCTCTTTCTCTCTCTCTATCTCTCACACACACACAGAATGACTTTAATTAAATACAAGCTTCAATTGCTCGTACTCTTCAGTAATACTGATTTTCGTACGTGCATATGGAAAAATGTAGGTACAACTATGACATAGTGAAGGATCAGCCATTGGAGGGGCGGTACGAGTGGGTTCAAGTTCAACTGAAGCCATGAATGATCCAGAAGAAAAAGAAAATCAAAATTCAATTCTTTACAATGGCTAGCTGTAGCTAACGATTTCAAGTAAATCAAACTCATTGATGGAATTAAACGCATGGTTTCTTCCACTAATTCAAGGCCTGATTGCTCTAGGAATTCTTGATTTTCTTCTCTAGGTTTAGCTTCTTGCTTTAGTTGAGATGTAGAGCCAGCTGTTGTCTCTAGCTATTTCCATCATCTTAATTCTGCATATATATTCTGCAACTATTGTGACCAGAGAAAGGAAGGAGGTGAAGAGAAGATAGTTTATTCACAACAATAATAAGGTAATTACAAGAAGCCTTTTCTCTCTAAAACCCAATGGAAATTCAAAATCCCTTTTGGGAAAAGAATTGAAGGATCAACAAGTTCAATAAATCTTCTTGGGTTTTAGTTTTTGTAGTGTTTTATTAAATCTTAATAATTGCTATTTCTAAATGTGAGGCAATATCTGGACTGCAATTTCTCTGATGCTTGTGACACTGCCACTCATAGATTTACCCTACAAGTGTAAAGGCAGTTATGTAAATTCTTTTCCATATTTACCATCACTGACCATAACTTCAATTCACTCTTTCCCTTCTTTCTAATTTATAATACCAGTACCACTACTATTCTTATTCCAAATTCTCACTTCATCTCTCTTTCTACGTCATTTAATTGTCTCATTATTGTACAACTCCCATTAAAATAAATATTCTCATGAGAGTGGTGTGGGGCTGGTATTGTGTGGTACAATCACAATGCCATGGAAGAAGAACAGAGCTTGCCGTGTAAGCTACCAACACGTGCTTAAATTTCACCAAAACTGACCCCATCTGGTGAGTCTCTTAATTTCCATTGCTTCACTCTCCTTTTCAAGTTTCTTTATATCCTGAAATTATAACTTACTTCATTCTTTTCTTGTTTTACCATATAGTAAATGACTAGCTAATATTATATATGTGTATACATATACATGTTGCACGAGAGAGAGAATGAGAGAGAGAGAGGAGAGTGAGAATGGGAGAGTGGTGGTCCATAAATTGGGATAGTAAAATGGTGCATGAACTTGAAAGAGAAGGTGACAAGGATGGTGGGCCAGCCCCTCTTACTCTATATGGCTACACAGTTATAGGACTTCTTCAACTAATTAGATTCCTTATGTTTTAACTTTGAGAGAGTTTTTTGCAATAATATCACCCTCCTCTCTCTCTCTCTTTCTCTCTCTCTCTCTCGTCAATAAAGGCCAAGCAGAAAGGAGTTATTTTTATTGTGTTTTTACAACCTGTTGCTTTTATAAATATAATACTATCGATCTCCATTCACATCATTTGCTTTGTGTAATTTATTAATCTCTATCTAGCATTTTGGTAGTAATCATTTATCATGAATGTTAGGTACATTCTTCATTCTTTTTTATCTCTCTCTCATTTTTTATAAGCCCTATGTTTCCTTTCTCCACTCTTTAACCCCTTATTGTTTATGTATTAAAATCATATATAAATGAGAAAAATAAACGAGCTATTCATTTTTCTTTAACACTAAAGAACTTTAATTAGTTGAAAGTCTTCGATCCAACCAAGATGACTCGTATGCTTAATAGAACGAACCACTTCCAAATGGATACGTGGAAAATCAATGATTGAGCACAGATATTTTATTTTTTCTTACATTTTTACAACAATCATCCAAAATTTTGATCCAATTGCATCTGACACCCACCTCAAAAAAGACTTTGAAAGACATCAATATTAAAATGATCCCGTCCTACAAATCCAATTAGTAATCGTCGATTTTCAAAGTCAATTCCTTAAATTAAATGCTTTAATAGTCTTAAAATAAGTATATAACTAAAAAAACATTGGAAATAATTGGGTGGGTAAAGTATAATACTACTGTATGTGGGATGAAATTAAGAATGGTAAGTGGATAAAAGGGTGGTGTTGGTGAAAATAGGAGGAAGAAGATGCATTGGGATTTGGAAAGGAAGTATGTTTTGATGAGAGAGAGAGAGAGAGGTGTGAGAGTGAGTGATAATGATTAGGAAATGTAAGAGAGAGGGGGCACATGCCCAGATTCGGGGCATCTTTCACTTGATTCGGATCCTTATATGCGAGGATGTAATTATGGCAACTAATGATGCTTTTCTTTTTTTTTTCAAAATCTTGATGGCTTTACCTTTTCCAATTAAAGATTCCATTCCTATGCAAGATTTTACCCAAATTAACTTTAAATATCGCAACAATTTTTGTGATTTTAGATTCTTAATTTTTCATTATCTCATTGAATGATTTAATAGCTAGATTGGAGATTTACCTAGTTTGCAGTCATTTGAACTCTTTTCCTTGAATTCCCTTTTTCCAAATCAAATTATTCTATCAAAATGCAATGTTATTAAAAAAACAAAAAAGAGGAATTTGAGACTAGCTAGAATTATAAAAGGACACATTGCATATTTAGAGATATTGTACAAGAAATCGTAATTTCACTCAACACAAGTGTTATTATTTGGTTATTAAGGTTAATATATAAATATATATATATAGAGACAAAAGAAGCTTCAATGCATATTCTTGTGTCTTTCAAGACATATTAAAATATTACATAATGGGTTATAATGAAATTAAATAACTGAAATGGATCTGTGCCATTGGGGTTTTTAGAAAACAAGTGTTTCGTAGATCGAAAGTACAGAGGAGATCAAAAGAATGTTGGGTGCTGGTTTATATGGAGCCACTCAAATGCTACCACTGCCTTGAACATATTATTCATCTATAATAAACTTGTTTTTTACTACAGATTTCCAATTCGATTTATATTAAACAAACATTTATGTTAGTTGTAAATTTCTTAGAAGATCGAATTCGCAAAAGTGAGTAACAAATCTTCCATAATTAAAAAATGTATGGCTACATTCCTTTAAGCACATTTATTTGAAGGTTAAATGTAATAATCAACTTAAAGTTATATTGATTTTTTCACTTGTAATGTAGATATCTTTTTTATTCAATTGGGATGTTGAAATTCAAGGAGTTTATCTGATTGTAATCTAAATCACATTTTCAGCAATTTTTACGGCACATGATTTGCTCTTTTCACTTTACAACCTAAATTTTGTTTCATTTTTCCTATTGCAACATTTGATTTAAGATAACATTGATAAATTTCAGGAGTTTAATTATCCAATGCAATCTAAATCCCTTTCCAGTGATTTTTACGGCACATGATTTACTCTTTTCACTTTGCAACCTAAATTTAGTGTATTTGTATTGCAACCTCCGATATTGAATAAATTTCGAAGAATTCAGAATATGAGGTTACAAGGAAAAAGAAAATAAAGTTTAGGTTGTAACGTGGAAAAATCAAATCTCTTGGGGTCATGTGAGTATAATTGTAGAACAAAACTTATCATTACTACAATGAGGGGCATTAAATATAAATTCTAAATATTATAATAAATAATAAGGTGTAATATGGTAGAACAAAATTAAAATTGGTACAAAAATGGAAAACTAAATATATAAGAAACAAAATTAACGTGAGGAAAATCACTATACTTTGATAATAATTGAAGTTAGTTAAAAGAGAGTTGGAAAAGACTGAATGTTACTCCAAAATATGTAAATAAAAAGTATAAATTAAGGAAAAAAAATCGTGCGGATCTTGGTCACATGGGATGATGACCCTTTTCCGACTAAAAGTAGATTAGTTTGGCTTAAAAAACAAATAAATGTGGTGATAGTTTGGTTGGTTTGGGATCCCAATGAGAGTGTGGAGTTTAATTAATGGAACAAAAGTAAACTCTTTATTTAATTCTTCCATTATTATTTACTTTGGAGGAACATTGCGGCTTATTGAGCTTTGGACTTTTGGGGGATTTTAATTATTTAATTTTGAAGTATGTTTATAGCAATGGATGATTCCTTACTTAAGATTCATCTCTCTTTACGCAACTATTCTTTTTGGATCTCTCAATTATTAGTTCACTATCATTTAATGCCTCTATACTACTAATTACTTTCACTGCATCGATCTCCGTCGAATTGGTTACAGAGAAATGAAAAATTCCTACTATTCGATCGTAGGTCTCTTAAATGAATGAGATGTAAATCGAGAAATGTGATTTAGTAGCAGACAACTGTTAGTTGGATGAGATATCTATCATCCAAAAGGGATGTGAATTGAGGAATGTGCTTAAATGACAGATATGTTGCATATAGGAGGATTTCTTTCTTATATCACTATAAACTCTAATTACCATCTCGACTATGACATATTCACATCTTCTTAGTTCGATCTCCTTGTATATTTAGTGTAGTTTATATCTTTTCATATGGTCTAGGAGTGATTATATTAAACTGTGTTACGAATTTCTCAATAATAATAATATAATTTCCACATCACGAATCCTTGTGAGTATATATAATTTCCACTTCGCTATCGGTCTCCTTATGAGTAGGGGTGGGAATAGATTGACTTTATGTTGGTCCAACTTGGCTCGGCCTATTTTATCAATGAGCCAGACCAAAGTTTTTATTAGGCTTTTTCACGAGAATAGGCTAGGCTCAAACTTTAAAAAGAGCCTATAATGCATAAAAGACCGACTTCTTTTTAGTGTATTATAAAAATATATAATATATATTTTATAGGTGTGCCCTAATTTTATAAACTCATGAATCATGACCCATTGTTTAAGGGTTCAAACACCCTTTCAAATTATCTAAGAAAAAAAAAAAAAAATCAACGCACAAAACCTTCATTGAAATTGGCAGAACTCAAGTAACACAACATAAGCAAACTCATGATTTCTCCCATTTTCAATTATTGTCGGAGAACCCATCTTCATCTTTGCAAAGAATCTAGACACACAATCCACACTAATCCACAGTCAAGGTAATATTACGTCGAAGTATGTAAATTTTGTTTATGTACTTGTGTAATCACGTGGAACAGTTTACTTTAAATGTTGATTTTATATGTGCAGGTGTAACCATATCTCAATTTGAGAATTGACATGAGATACTTCCCACTAATCTTCAACAAAAGTCTCGTGAGGTAGAAAATAATATTGTTAATGGTGAAATGTTGAGAACGAAAAAGATAAAAATTGGGTCGGTCAAAGGAAGAGGATCGGAGGAGAAAAGATAAGTAGTTTGGAATAATTTTGCAGAAGTTGAGATCCCTAAAATAGGACTAAAAGTTGTTTGCAATTACTGTAAGGATAAATTAACTGCAGGAGGAAAAAGAGCCGGCACTAACCAAATGAGACATTCAAAAACTTGCATGCAAAAGATGTTGCATGTGGCTTCATCAAAAGGTAAATAACTATTGGGTGAGACTACATGGGTTAAATTCAATTTTAATTCATTTAAAAAGTTACTGTCCAATTTTCATTCACCATGGAAGCGGTTATCACTGATTTGTCTCGATTCCGATCCTTCACTTTTCCGATGCCGTTCGAAATTCTCCGACGCCAAACTGGAATTCTCCGACGATGATTGGAATTCTCCGATTAAGAAAACCTGCAAAACAAAGAACACCGGGGGTGATTTGTCTCGATTCCGATCCTTCACTTTTCCGATGCCGTTCGAAATTCTCCGACGCCAAACTGGAATTCTCCGACGATGATTGGAATTCTCCGATTAAGAAAACCTGCAAAACAAAGAACACCGGGGGTTTTTCCCGGTGAAGGGACTCCGACGCTCAAGTCAGTAATCTCACAAAAGTGTTGCTCTCAATTTTGAATGCTTAGTATAAAAATTAGGATTGTGATTGTGTGTGCAAATTAGAAAAACAAAGGATATATATATACTCCCTGAGAGAAACGTGATTTCCTAGGAGTGGGATGTGGCAGTTGAGATTTTCTCCTAAAAACCTGGGAAGTGGCGAGATTCTCGCAATCGTGGGAGTTATCTCAAATTTGAATTAGTTCGCTCGTATTAGCTCGGCATCTCATGTTTCAGTTCGACATTACGGGTTACGAGCTGAAAAAGTTCGATTGACATGCCACATATACTTGTTCGCTTGAACGAACTCATTATTTCCTAATTTGTTCGCGTCGATCGTCCTTCAAGTCCGGGTTGGGTTTTCGAGGTAGTTTGAATGTGGTCAGTTCGACCACATCAGTACTCCCCCCTTTCGGAGTGCGAACTGTAATCGCACAGTTCGAATTGTTGTCAATCTATGAAGCTTCTTCAAGAAGCATCACGTCCCATCCATCATTCGTCTGCGACGTTTCCTCCATCCCGAGGCGCCCTTTCGTCGTTGCCGTTCGATCGAACTATATCTGACGGCTAAGATCGCATTTGTCAGTACGTGAATCCCTAGGCGCCGATTGATTTTAACCGTCCGATCGAACTGAATCCTACGGATAAGATCAAAGTTGTCATCTCCGTTGGATCGAACTGCATCTAACGGGCGAGATTATCTCCGTCCTTTTAAACGCGTCTTTTCGTATCCACCGTTGGATCGAACTGTATCCAACGGTCGGATATGCGACGTTTCGCCTTCACCGTTGGATCAAACTACTCCAGACGGCTGAGATCTTGTGACTTTTCAGTTTTCCCCCCCAAAATCAAGGGTTTTCGCCTATATATACCCCTTTCATTTTTGTAAAACCTCTTCTGCAAACTCACTTCTCTTTCCTTAAGCAAGAATACTCCTCTGAGATTTTCCAAGTTCAAATTCAAAAAACCCAGGTACTCTTCCTTCTCTTCTTCTTTCGTATTCTTCTTCAAAATGACTTCTTCTCCTTTCTTGATCCATCTGAGGGATGAGAGTGAATCTGAGGAAGGTGTCGAGGCATTTCCCTTGCGAACTGCCTCAGATTCGCCCATCCCGACGGCCTCCTCTTCTGGTCGTCAAACCCTTTCTTCCTCTTCCCCTCCTAAGCGATCTCGCAAAAAATCTATCCAAGATGTTTTCTCCGCTACCAAAACCACTCCAACACACACTATTCTTCTTAGTTCGCTCATAACGGCGGCGGGCTACTCTATAGTAATTCCCAGCCCCGATGATCGACCTCATCGGGCTCCCGTTGGATGCTACACGTGGTTTTTAAGACACGTGTCCGTAGGTTTGATCCCTCCCATCCATCCTTTTATTCTCGAGGTCGGTTCGGCCTTTGGGGTATGCCCTAACCAGTTGCACCCGAACTCCATAAGCTACATTGTAGCGTTTTATATGGTGTGCAAATGGATGGGGGTCGAACCGACTTCCGAACAGTTTCGTTCTTGTTTCGTGCTCAAGCACACCAATCCTTTCCGCTTCTATTTGAGCCCTAGAAGCGGACAAAAACGAGCTCTCTTTTTGTCCCCAGGAGATGAAAAAATCAGCTCCTGGGAAAAATACTATTTTTTTGTTCGTGTTCCTAACAATAACACCTTCCGATCTCACCCCTGGGTTGAGAGTTCGAGCCTTAATGAGCCTGCTCCTGCGAGGGACTTCGAACTTGGGGCCTTAGCAAGGCTATTTCGGGAGGGAATGTTCGACATAGTTCGCATGAGTTCATGCGAACAATTGTTGGCGTTCTGGGGATTTTATCCGAACACTCCAATTTCACGCCAGTTCGACTTAGGTTGCTAATTTAATTATATATATATATATATATATATATATATATTTCTTTTTTATTATACTAACAGTTCGCGTTCTATGTCACAGATCGAGAAATGAATAACTTCTTCGTTCTCAAGTCCGGAGGCAAGGCTACCTTCTCTCCAGCAGATGATGCGGTGAACAGCCGCCAAGCAGCGGCCTTCCGTGAGAAAGAAGAGAGAAGATTAGGCGAACTGGCGCCAAAAGCTAGCCTGAACCCGGCCGAGGCCTCTCCTGTTCGTCCTGTCACCGAGGCTGCCATCCCCACCTCTGACCCGGCCGAAGATGCTCCTCTTCGACGGAAGAAAAAGGAGCCTTCGAGCTCGCAAAAGAAGGCACCCGCCAAAAAACCGCGAACTGAAGAGGGCGCCTCGAAAGAGGTGGTGCGAACTGCAGAGGAGTCCGAGCAGGCTCGAGCCTTGGTCAAATCGGGTAAGGCAGTGGCCAAGGGGAAGGAGAAAGGGGAGGAAGACGTTGAGAGGAAGGAGCTCGAGGAGGACGTTTCTCTACTTGTCACTCTGGCCAAGCGCTTTGAGGCCAGGGGTGAGAGAGCGTTTAAGCGACGGGATAGGTTGAGGAGCACTCTTCAGGAGAAGCACACCTTGGAGAGCGATCTGAGCGAGCACTCTAGCAAGGTTGAAAACCTAACTGCTCAGCTGGAAGAGAGAGAGCTGGAATTAGCTGTCGCTCGCTCCGAAGTGGCAAAGAAGGAAGAGCTCCTACTGGCTAAGGAGCAGTTCGCCGTGGAGCAGCAAACCGCCATCTCAAATGCGCGAGCTGAAAACGAAAATCTGCGGGAGAAGCTGGAAGAGGCCGAAAGGTCCCGAGCTGAATTTGGAGAAGTCATGTATAAAAATGGCTTCTACCAGTTCGCTCGAAGCCCCGAGATGAAGCTGCTGGCGGAAGAGTTCCGAGAAAGGCTCGTCTTCCGCCTTTGGGACTCCCTTCTATTCCTGTCCAAGGCGGCTCCGATGGCTGTGACTTACTTTGAAGAGGCAGTTCGACTCTGCCAGGAGCGAGCCGGGGAGGCTGTTCAGTTCGATGTGAACGAGCTAGCCCAGGAGGTGATGCGGACTCACTCCGTTCCACCTGGTTGGCGTGGCGACCCGAACGGTGACATAAACACCGAACAATGGTGGTCGGGTTGTCTTGAGGCGGCACTCAAGGAAGTCCTTCCGGACAATCAGCTCGACCTCCCTGGCCCGAGTTCATCGCTTCCTGCGGCAGTTGAAAATCCTCGCAGTCCAACTCCTCCTCTTCCTGAAGAAACGTTCGAGCTCCTCGAACCAATTGACGCCCAGCTGACTCCTTCCCCTGATCATACTTAGATTTTTTTTTTTTTCTACTTGTACTTTTTTCTTTACTCGTTGTAATTGTTTTGTAATGAATCAACTTTTTTCTTATCGAATACAGTTCGCCTATCTTCATGTTTTCTGAGTTTATTCAATTACGAACATTCGAATGAATCAAATACTTAATCAAATACTTACTTAGTGAATCTTGAAAGATTTCCCTTTACTTCGCTCAATCCTTAAGTTCGATAGAACTCTTTAATTTGCGTTCGGTAGAACTTCCTCGCTTTACTTTGTCTAGTCATAAGTTCAATGGAACTTCTTCCGTTTGCGACAAACATTGAGTTCGCTTAATCAGTAAGTTCTGAGGGAACTTCTTCAGTATGCTTGATTCATGAGTCCCGAGGGAACTTTAACATGCTTGATCATTAAGTTCCGAAGGAACTTCTCGTACTTAATTATTGAGTTCCGAGGGAACTACTTCGCGCTTCATCGTTGAGTTCCGAGGGAACTGCTTCGTGCTTAATCGTTGAGTTCCGAGGGAACTGCTTCGTGCTTAATCGTTGAGTTCCGAGGGAACTGTGAGTTCGTAATCGTTGAGTTCCGAGGGAACTTTGAGTTCGTAATCGTTGAGTTCCGAGGGAACTGTGAGTTTGTAATCGTTGAGTTCCGAGGGAACTGTGAGTTCGTAATCGTTGAGTTCCGAGGGAACTGTGAGTTCGTTCCACAATATGATTGTGTTTGTAAGTTAAGCAAAATCAACATGAAAAGACTCGAAGATGTAACGTGGTTCGGTCAAATCGACCTACGTCCACGGAGCAGAAAAATATCTATTATTCATAAAAACAACAACTTGAAAAAATAAAAAGCAACATACTAGGGTTTGAGATTTCAAGTGTAAAATTTCTTCAAGTGGTTGATGTGCCAAGGTCTTGGTAGTTCCTTTCCATGCTCATCGGCGAGCTCGTATGATCCACCTGGTAAGACTTTTGTAACAGTGTATGGTCCTTCCCAAATGGCATCAAGTTTTCCAATCTCCAACAAGGCATCCGATTGCCTTAGAACCAAATCTCCTACTTGAAATTCTCTTTTTCGAACTTTTCTGTTGAAAGCTGCTTGAATACGCCTCTTGTATAACTCATGGCGAACTCTGGCTTCACCTCGAATTTCCTCCAGAAATAACAAATCTGTTCGAATTAATTCTTCATTCTGCTGTGGATCAAAATTAGTGATTCGTAGAGCTTCTCCCTGAATTTCAGCTGGGACTACCGCTTCCATGCCGAATGCCAAACTGAAAGGAGTTTCTCCCGTAGTCGATCTAGGTGAAGTTCGATATGCCCATAAAACGGATGGCAGTTCGTCCACCCAGTTCGACTTCTCAAATTCCAGCCGTTTTTTGATTCCATCCAGAATTATTCGATTAACCACTTCGACTTGTCCATTCGCTTGAGGATGAGCTACTGGGGTAAACACCTGTAAAATTTTCATCTCTTTACACCATCCTGTAATCTTTTTGCCTCTGAATTGGGCTCCGTTATCTGACACTAAAATTCTGGGTAAGCCGAATCTGCAACAAATACTCTTCCATATAAAGTGGATCATATCTGGTTCGGCGATCTTAACCAAAGGTTAGACTTCAACCCACTTAGTGAAGTAATCCACAGCCACTACCAAGAATTGCTTATTTCCTCTGGTTTTAACAAGTGGACCAACTATATCAATTCCCCATCTGGCAAAAGGGCAAGGCGAACATACCGTAAGCATATCTGTTGCTGGCGTGCGAATTCGCCAACCATGTTTCTGACAGGCATTGCATTTCCGAACTAGTTCTTCGGCGTCATTCTTCATCGTTGGCCAGTAGAAACCAGCTCGTGCGACCTTGCGAGCCAATGCTCGAGCCCCCGCATGTTCGGCACATCCTCCTTCGTGCGCTTCCTTTAAAACCTTAAACCCCTCCTCTTTGGATAAACATCTGGCATCTGTTGGTAGGAAAGTTTTTCGATACAACGCCCCATCTAACATGTAGTAGAACCGAGCTTGTTTTTCCAATTTCTCGAGATCTTTTGCTAATCCATCTCTGATTCCGCCTAGAAATTTCAAGAAAGGAGTTCTCCAGTCTTGTTCGGCCAAGTCAATATTCAGCACTTCATTTTCCTTTCCTACCCCCATGACTGTAATACTTCTCTTCGAACAGTCCTGCAGCGAACTCCCTATTTTAGCAAGATAATCTGCCCTCTGATTTTCACTCCGAGGTATTTGCTCGATCTGTAGTTTTTCAAATCGTTTCTCCATTTCTCGTATTTGTTGTACATAAGAAATCATACGATCTTCTTTAACTTCACATTGGTTTCTGAGTTGTTGTGTAACCAATTGTGAGTCCGACTTAACTGTCAGATCGCGAGCTCCAGCCTGCTCGGCTATTTTCAAACCCTGCAAAAAAGCTTCATATTCTGCTTCATTGTTAGATGCCTTAAATTGAAATTTTATGGCGAACTCTAACTCATCTTTCTCGGGGCTAATCAGCAATATCCCTGCTCCTGCGCCCTGGCGGGATGAGGACCCATCGACAAAAACTTCCCATTCTTTCTTATCCTGTAACCTGGTTGTTTCCTGAATGAAATCAGCCAAGGCTTGACCTTTTATGGCAGTTCGTGGTTCATACTTCAAATCGAACTGTCCCAGCTCGATCGCCCACTTGACTAATCTCCCAGATGCCTCCGGTTTGCCCAACACTATACTCAGCGGATGGTTCGTTCGCACCGTGATCTCATAACCCAAAAAATATGGCCTCAGTCTCCTGGCCGTGGTGACTAAGGCATAAGCAACCTTTTCTACTTCAGTATAGTGAACTTCTGCCCCATGCAGAACTTTACTAACAAAGTACACGGGGAATTGATCCCTTCTTTCCTCTCGAACAAGAACCGAACTGACTGACTCTTCTCCAACTGCCAAGTAAACAACCATCATACTTCCCTTCACAGGCTGTTTTAATAAAGGGAGTGTGAGGAGAAATGCCTTCAATTCTTCGAACGCTTTCTGGCATTCGTCATCCCAACTAAACCGACCACTCTTCCTTAGAATTTTGAAAAAAGGCAAACCTCTGTCCGCCAACCTGGATATAAACCTACTTAAGGCAACAATGCGGCCTGTTAGTGTCTGCACTTCTTTAATGGTTCGAGGAGGCATCATTTCTTGTATAGCGCGAACTTTGCTGGGGTTTACCTCGATCCCTCTGTTCGTCACCATATACCCCAAGAATTTCCCTGCTCGCACACCGAACGAACACTTGGCTGGATTCAATCGCATCCCATGTTTTCGGATTGTGGCCATCGTTTCCCTCAAGTCATCTGCATGGGTGTTCGCCTGTATGCTCTTTACTAGCATATCATCAACATATGCTTCCATATTGCGGCCCAGTTGGTGTTTAAACACTTCGTTTACCATTCGTTGGTAGGTAGCTCCTGCATTTTTCAGTCCGAATGGCATAACAGTATAGCAATATGTACCTGATGATGTGATAAAGGCCACATTGGGTTTATCCTCTGGGTGTAACATGATTTGATGGTATCCTTGGGCTGCATCCATCATGCTCAATAGTTCGCATCCGGCAGTAGAATCCACCAGTTTGTCGATCCGCGGAAGAGGATAATGGTCTTTGGGGCATGCTTTATTCAAATCTCGGAAGTCGATACACATCCGCCACTTATTTGCTGGCTTCGGGACTAACACAACGTTTGCCAACCATCGAGGATACTGGATCTCCTCAATGTGTCCAATTTCGAGCAACTTCTCAATCTCTTCCTTGATGATTTTATTCTGTTGTTCCCCGAAATGCCTTAGCTTCTGCTTAACTGGTCGAACATCAGGCTTGATATTCAGCTTATGAATAACTACTTCCGGATTTATACCCTTCAAATCTTCTGGTTTCCAGGCGAACAAATCCACATTGTCTTTAAGAGCAGCCACAATTTCCCCTTTGGTTCGTTCTGACAATTGACTTCCGAGACGAACTGAATGTCCAGGTAGCTCAGGGATCAACTCCACACTCATTAGTTCACCATCTGCGAACTCTACTGTGCTTGTATTACCATCTTTTTTCAGACTTTTATCCCTTCCGCGATCGCTATCGTCTCTCTGTTCGCTATGGCGCTTGCGAGATTCGGATTGTCGAACTGCAGCGACATAACAACGCCGAGCAGTTTGTTGATCGCCATGAACAACTCCAACTCCAACTATTCTCCCTTCCTCATTCTCAACCGGAAACTTCATCATCAAATGGGCAGGTGAAATAACGGCAGCATACGAACTCAAGGAAGGTCGACCCAAAATCACGTTATATTGAGAAGGCGCATCCACTATAAGGAAGGTCGTCGTTTTGTTCTGCCTCCACTCTTCGTCTCCTAAGACCATAGGCAATTGAATTTTGCCATACACCGTTACAGACTCCCCTGCAAAACCATAAAGTGAAGTTTCTACAGGCTTTACCTCTACCATAGATCTCATCTTTCTGAAACAGTCCATGAACATGATGTCCACCGAACTGCCAGTATCCACAAAAACCCGTTCAACGTTAAAACCCCCTATCTCCGCAACGATCACCATAGCATCAAACTGAGGGCTCTGAATAGCAACTCGATCACGAACTCCGAACTCAATTGCAACCTCTTCGAAAATAGAATGAACTGTATTCTGTTCGTGCTTAACAGAGTTGAGTCTCGCCTTACGAGCTCTATTAGAATCTCCATCTGTCGGCCCACCCATGATCATGTGAATAGTAGGTCTTTCTTCTTGTTCGGGTCTAGCTCGCGCCGGGGGTGGTGGTGGTGGAGGTAATTCCTGTTGTTCCTGCCTTCTATCTTGTCTGGGCTCTCTTCGATCATTCCGATGCTCGCGGTTTGATCGGTTCTGACGAACAAAACGGGCTAACTTGTTCTCCCTGATTAGCCTCTCCAGTTCATCTCGCAAATGTAAACATTCATCAGTTCCATGCCCATATTCATTATGAAATCGACACAATTTACCGTTGCCGAAGGTGGCTGGTTTCTTCGGATTAGGACTCCAGGTCGACGGCCATTTCAACTGGGGCAAGTTCCATATCTCCATTAATACCTGTCCAGGGGGCATAGTCATGGGCGTATAGTGTTCGTACCTCCGCCCTGTCTTATTTTCCCTTAAAGGGGGTGGAGCAAATCTTGCTCGTTGCTCGCCCCCATCTCTCCTCCTGGCTGTTTCATTATCATGTTGCGTTCGGCTCAGACGACTTGAAGTCTCTCCTTTCTTCATTCAAACTGCCTCCTCCAAGTTGATGTACTTGGTAGACCTCTGTAACAGTTCGTCAAAATTGTTGGGGGTCTTCTTAACCAGTGAAGTATGGAGATCCCCTTCTTTCAATCCTTGGATGAAAGCACTTACAACTAAATCGTCTGAAGCCTCAGGAGCTTCTAAAGTAGCAGCAGTAAACCTTTTAACATAGTTCCGTAGGGTTTCATCCGCTTTCTGCCTCACACCGAACAACGTCTGGGTAGATCGTCTCTGCTTTCTAGAACTGGCGAACTGATGTAAAAACAACTCTGATAGTTGTTCGAAATTATGAATCGTCCCATCATTCAGCTGACTGAACCATGTCTGAGCAGCCTTGGTAAGGGTAGTGGCGAACACCCTACACTTAATACCATCGGAGTACCGATGCAGTAGAGCAGTATTATCGAATCGACATATATGATCCCATGGATCCGAAGCACCATCATATTCGAAATTCACCGGCCGAAAAGAGGCGGGCAACTCGTCTTCCATCACCTCCTCAGAGAAAGGGTTACCTCTGGAACTCCGAGGAATACGTCGAACAGTTCGCTGAACTTCCCGTAGCTCCTTTCGTAAACCATCTACTCTCTCAGATAGTTCGTCATGTCCTCTTTTTTGGCCACGAGGGTGACCAGATTGGCTTTCCTGTTCATCCATCCGAGATCTGTCGCCCTCTTGTTCTCTTCCAACAGGTATGTCAGTGTTATCCTGTTGTGAATCCACCTTCTGCTTGCCCAAGGCTTTTTGAACAGCAGTCTCTATTAAAGCCGAGAGTTCCTCCGGCGTCAATGTGACAGTGCCGGGAGGATTGGCCGGCGCGGAATTCCGATCCTCATTTTGTTGCACGGACGGTGCTCCTTCATCCAACCTTCTTCTTGATCCTCTGGTATTCACCATTTTTGTAGTCTTCTACGTCTTAAATGCTCAAAGTTCAAAAAATCTTTCCCACAGACGGCGCCAATTGATTTGTCTCGATTCCGATCCTTCACTTTTTCGATGCCGTTCGAAATTCTCCGACGCCAAACTGGAATTCTCCGACGATGATTGGAATTCTCCGATTAAGAAAACCTGCAAAACAAAGAACACCGGGGGTTTTTCCCGGTGAAGGGACTCCGACGCTCAAGTCAGTAATCTCACAAAAGTGTTACTCTCAATTTTGAATGCTTAGTATAAAAATTAGGATTGTGATTGTGTGTGCAAATTAGAAAAACAAAGGATATATATATACTCCCTGAGAGAAACGTGATTTCCTAGGAGTGGGATGTGGCAGTTGAGATTTTCTCCTAAAAACCTGGGAAGTGGCGAGATTCTCGCAATCGTGGGAGTTATCTCAAATTTGAATTAGTTCGCTCGTATTAGCTCGGCATCTCATGTTTCAGTTCGACATTATGGGTTACGAGCTGAAAAAGTTCGATTGACATGCCACATATACTTGTTCGCTTGAACGAACTCATTATTTCCTAATTTATTCGCGTCGATCGTCCTTCAAGTCCGGGTTGGGTTTTCGAGGTAGTTTGAATGTGGTCAGTTCGACCACATCAATCACTTTTAGTCTAATTAAGTCAAAAATCGTCACTATTTGATCCATTTTTGTCATTATTTCGTCCACCATGGAAGCGGTTATCACTTTTAGTCCAATTAAGTCAAAAATCGTCACTATTTGGTCCATTTTTGTCATTATTTCATCCACCATGGAAGCGGTTTTCAATTTTCAGTTTTCAATTTTAGTCAAATTAAGCCAAAAATAGATCAAATAGTGACGATTTTTGGCTTAATTGAACTAAAATTGAAAACTGCTTTCATGGTGGACGAAAATTGAACAGTGGTTTTTTAAATTGACTAAAATTGAATTTTTCCCGAAACTATACACACCCCACAATTTACTAAACACATCCCATTATAATAATTAAAACTGGAAATATTTTGATAAAGACCAATCTACCCTTATTAATAATCTTGATAAGAATAATACAAAATATAAATAATACATTCCATACACACTCACACTCTTTAACCACAAAACTCACCTCATATTATAATACACATTATATACACAATAAACAACTATCATTTTCATCTCAACTAAACAAAAAAATTAATAATCCATTAACACACCTTCAATTTTAGTTTTTGAAAAATCACCAACGTAGTCAAAATCATCAGAGAAGGAACAAAGAGCACAAGATATGAACAATGTAAGTTGTAAAGTTTTTTTACTGCCGATTTATTTTACTGTAAAAATCACTCAAAATTGTATAAAGTATAGGTCGAACGCATTGAAGAGTGTTCGGCCAGTACAGGCCGAACGGGTTGAATATTGTTCAACCTATGCTAGCCTAATAGGTTGAAATGTGTTTGACTGATGTTGGTCGAACGTTGTGAAGTTTGTTCGGCCTATGCTGGCCGAACAACTTGCAATTTTGGTCTTGTGTAATTTTTTTCGACCTTTTTAAGACATACATATTTTATTCGAATTGTTTTCTTCAGGTAAATATATTTACTTGTGAATCTTATATATTGATAGGAAAACAATTCAAATGGAACTCAACTAAGTATGTTGGTCCCAAGTGGTAGAAGGTTTGGGGGTGAATAAACCTTCTCTAATTTTTCAAACTTTTCTCCAAAAATATATAGTTCAGCTCACTACACAGGTAGCTAGGAAGCTTGCTGCTCAGTGATATTGCAGTAACCTTTCTGGAAGGTTACTGGACATTTTGAACTTAGAGTTTTGTACAACAGATATACTTTTATGAAAACACAATATAAAAAAATCAGATTTTAATGCAAGTGCAGTATGATGCTTGGTTAGATATACAACAAGATATATATATATATAATAGATATAAAACACACAAAGCGATATAGAGAGGTTCGAAGGTGGAGTAACCCTTCTACGTCCTCTTTGTCTCTTCTCAAGAGATAACTTTGTTAATCTTGTTGATTTACATAGCCCTAGCTATGACAACACAGACTTAACAAAGGAGTAGCAAACCTTTCCACACAGGTTGCTTGTCTACTCGACTAATTGACCCACACGAGATCCTTACTCTTTCTACAAAGAGCGAAAGCTTAGCAGGAAACTCTTCGTAGCACTAAGCACTCATATCCACAATCTATAGATGTGTTTACATATTTCTTCAACTTGATGCAACAAGTTTAAACTTCTAAGTACAAGTTACTCTATTGTAACTTGCTGTTTTGACTACGTGACTGAGAGCTTTTGTACTTTGATAGCGCATATTTCTTGAAGTCCCTCAGCTCCTTCTCTTAGCTTCGTCAGCCAGCTCTGTGTCAGCCTTTCTCTCTGTCTTCAACTTCTTCTATTATAGGGGTTGAAAATCTACCCGTTGAGGAGAGGCAAATCTTCGGCATTTAATGCACTCGATCTTCATGGTACACTTCATTAAATGCAACTGACTTTCTTCTATTGAAGTATCCTTGTTATACACGTGTCTACTCTTGATAGGTTGGTTTCTACTGGTAACTCAACAACATCCTTCTTAGCTTCCTTCTTAGGTTGTTGTAGTGACGTGACTTCTCCTGAAGTCTTTATGTTGATTTAGAGTGACCTTCATAGGTTGTTGTAGTGATCTTCATGCCTTAGAGAGTTTTGATATTTTCTTCTACTCAGCAACCTGTTTTACAAAGAGAATATATAGTCTACTCTTCTTTCATATAACAATTATTAGTTTATGTCTCATCAAAAAAAAAAATTACTTAGAATCCTAACATAATATTTTTAACGAACCTGAAGATGTGAATGGTATGTATCCTATTTATATATAGATTCTCGGAGGAGTTCCGAACGACTGAAATTTTTGATAGCCGTGAAGCAATTAGGCCTACAAAGTTGGAATCCATCTGAACATGGTTATCTTGGTTAGACGCTCAGATAGTGGAGTAAGTGGTAGGCTAGCTAGATCTTTTTGTGTTGTGAGCTGCGATGGATAAGTATCGTCCACCTAAAAAATAGACTTGCAACAAATAATTCTATTGCTGTAGAGCAAAAGCCTGTAAAGGAACGACTTACTGGCACGAATAAATATGAGTATCCTTTTATGCTAAAAGGAGTGCAAGTGAATAAATAAGATGAGATAGTGGTCTTAGAAGTTATTTGTGGCCTACATAATCACACAATGGGTTTGAATTTGCAGGTCGACTAATGGCTGCTGAGGATCAACTTCTGTGTGACCTACCTTTGAATGATACAAAACCTAAAGATATCTTGAGCACTTTGAAGCAATCATTTACCAATAATTAGTCAACATTAAAGATAATTTACAATACTCGTCAAAAGCATATAAATTGTTGAGCATGGAGGCCGAACTCAAATGTAGTATTTGATGGGAAAATTGAAGTCGGACAATTTACTACTTGATGCATTGTACTTATAAGACTAATAGGTACGAAGTGCCACTTTTAGAAATTGTTTGTCTCACTTCCACGAACAAAACATTTTCTATGGCGTGTGTCCATTTAGAAAAAGAGCATGAAGACAACTACAAATTGACACTTATTATACAGAAAGAACTAATGATTGATGGTTCTCTACCGAAGGTGATTAGAACTCATTGTGGGATTGCACTCATGAATGCAATTGATGTTACATTCCCCATCTCTACACATTTGCTATGTTGATCGCATATCAACAGAAATGTCTTGGCCAAATGCTTCAGTTTTCCTTGGTAGAGTGGAAAAGTGGGAATGTTTCAACAACTCATGGAGTATGTTTACATCTGCCGAGGATGAACCTAGATTCAATGAGTTGCTTAGGAGGTTTCATCTTGACTGTGTCGATGTTCCTCAAGCCATGAATTATTGCATGAAGAATTGGATTGATCTGTATAAAGAGAGGTTTGTGTTATGTCGGATGAACAATGTCATGCATTATGAGAACACAACGTGTTGGTCCCAAATAGGCTGGTAGTAGGCTTAGGGGGGGGGGAGGGGTGAATAAGCCTACTATATTTTCAAACTTTTCTTCTCCTTTGCTCAATTCTAGGCAGAAACTTTTCTCTTATTGCAGAGCCAAGTGTAGAAGATGTGTAGCTTTATTATAGAGTATGCAGGTTAAGCAATAAGCACACATAGATGCATGAATATATAGAGGTTCGAAGGTGGAGTAATCTTTCTACGTCCTCTCTGCCTCTTCTTAAGAGGGAACCTTTGTTAAGCTAGTTGATTTACATAGACCTATCTATTACAACCCTCACTTAACAAGTAAGTAGCAAGCCTTCACACAGCTACTTGCCTACTTTCTCAACTGACCCATACAGGATCATATTCTACCCACCCAGGGTCCTCACTTTGTCTTCTAAAAAGTGGAAAACTCAGCAGGACTCTACTCCTCGCACTGAATACTCCAAGACAGTCCTTTAGAAGGAGTTTGTCTTCTTCTTCTTCAACTGGGTGCAGCAAGCTTGACCTTCTTTTGCAGATTGATCTGCTGAAGCTTGCTGCCGGACTGACTAACTGAGTGTGCGTCTTTGGGGTGCGGAGTGTTCGAGTTTTTCTTCTTCTATTCTGCTCTTCTGAACACTCTCTTTTCCTTCTATTATCTTCCCCCTCTTTCTGCACTTTCTTCTTGTGAGACTTCTCTCTGTTGAGCTCTTCTATTTTCTTTTACACTTCTTTCTACGAGCTTGTATAGTCTGTTGTGCTCGTTCTCTTCTCTCTTGCACACCCTTCTCTCGTCTTTTCGTCAGTCTTCTTCTTATTTATAGATTAGGAAATCTGTCTGTTGAAGGTAGGTAGGTTCCATAATCTATAAATGCTCTGCACTTCTGATACATTCCAGTTTTTTGCTTTCCACGTGTCTTCTTCTGGTTGGCTCCTCTTCTCTTCTCTCTACCGGTAACTTCTTGTGTCTACCGGTAACTTTTGACTTTCTTCCCATGCCTGCTTTGTAGCTTTCTCCTCGTACTTCACTCTAGAGCTTCTTTCTCTGGCTTGCTCCGTCAGGTGGCTTGAGGCTTCTGTAGCATGTTGCCTTGCAGTATGCTTTTCGGCATAGTCTCCGAGGTAGCTTCCTGTCTCGCTGCTTTTGTATTCTGCTTCGGCGAGATCTCTTCTAGTAGCTTCATGTAGTCATCAGTATCCTTATTAGTTTACCCGATTCTTTTCCACCATTCTCTTCAGTATCCTTCCTTTGATACTTTCTCTGTTATTTTAATCTTCTGCAGTAACTCTGTTGCAGTAACGTATCCTAAGATTGGTTATGCTTGTTAGAGTTACTTAAGGTTTTGTCTCATCAAAACATACTTCAAATGTTTCCAACACAACGAGTAGCAGGTAACATTTTCCTTCGTTTACAACTATTATTGGCAGTGGTTTTCTTTATATTAACAAAGATTTGAGATTTTGTTTTATCTACTGTTAGGGCCAAGTGCACATGCAAAACTGAAAAAGCAATTGGGCACAAGCTAATAAAATTTTGAGATTTCCTGGGAAAGAATACATCACCTGTTTATCACTTTTCACACTAACGTCAAGGCCTCGTTCGAACAAAGTCTTAATGTGGCGCCACATCATTATTCTTCCCGGCTGTGCAACAATATTCGAAGACTAGTGTCTCATCATTCCCTTGGAAGAGTTTTGTATGAGATCAAAGAAATGAAAAGTTGTGGTGTAGATCCTCTAATGTGTGGTTGTATTTTGAGGAGGAAGTGTGGTTTGTCTTGTGCACATGAAATTGCGAAGTTGAAACGGGATCGTCAAGTTGTCCAGCTGGAGATGGTGAATCCTTTTTGGAGGAAGTTAGATTGTGAAACTTCCAAATAGATGGAAATTGTCGGTGAAATCAATTACTTGTTTGGATTGGCCTCAGAGGTTCAAAAGTTAGTGTTGAAGAGACTTCGCGAGATATCGATGCCTTCAACGAGTTCATTACAAGAACCTGTTTTGGTTACACGTCCTCGTGGTAGGTCGAGCAAAACTAAAGTATGCATATCAACCTTGACCAAACGAAACTCAAGTAAGTTTGAGTATGTTGAATCATTTCACGATAGTCATTCGAACTCAGTAGAAGAAAATATTTATGTGGATGATAGACTACTACACCAAGTTTCACTACAGTGAAGAGAAAGAAAGAGTCGGTGAGATGTCGTTCAGTTCATAAAACCCTTTAGGAGATGGTCATTATAGTTTCAAATGCATGGCTCATACAATAGGATTGAGAGAGAATTCATGGGCTCATGTATGGTAGCATTAATGGTTTACGAGACAGACAAAAAAAGATACTTGACAACTTATGTTTCTTCAAACGACTAACTTATGATGTGAACATTAGTGGACATTTCCGGAGATTACATATTTGACCGCAAATACTTACAACCTCTTTTATTTGTCTCCGGAACTATGTGGTACTGTTCTACTTATGAGGACACAAGTGCCCACAAAAATAAAACTTGTTTGCATGGTCCTTGTTGGGAACAATCATTACATTGTGGTATAGTAAATTATCATCATCAATGTTTTAGTACTTATAAATAGAGTATTAGGTATTTTTTGGACTTTCAATGGCTTTTTTGCTGGTGAATTTGGAAGATGACGCACCCTTACCCCCAATCATTAAAGAGTGGTTCTGTCAACGTCTACCATGCAGTGAATCATGCAGTTTGTGTTGGAAAGTCAAAGTGGCAAATCATCTATAAGAATTAAAACAATTCACTTAGACGATATGTAGATTACACTTTGAAATTCACTTGAATTCGATGACATTTTCTCTTGTTGATGTACGATTATTATTTTTCTTCGTTGTAATTCAAGTTCTACAAACTCAAATGAGTATGTCAAGACTTGTTTTATGATTTCTTACTTGCATGCATACACGACCCCCAAACTCGACTACTAAAATCACACTGTTCGGCCATTGCTAGCCTAACGTTATACAGTGTGTTTGACATACAGCTGAACATTGTACATGTTGTTCGGTCAGCAACCGTTTGAAGCATGATCGAACACTTTCAAATGTTGTTCACTATACAATCACCCTTAACACACCTTGAATTTAACAACACGAGTTGAGTGTTAGGAAATAGAGATAATAGTATAGACAAGAACGCTTAACAACACAATTAGATAAACAAGGGTGTGTTAAGAAGTTATATTATTATTATTGTTATTTTATTTCATAAAGGGTATAATTGTAATGTTGTAAGGTATGTTTAGAAATTGTAGGAAGAAATAGATATACGTGTGGTGTGTTAAGTAATTCTTTGGGTGTGTATAACCTGGTACATAACAATTCCATTCAAATCTTCCAATTCTACTGTAAATTCCTTTATAGTGCCTAAACATCCACTACAAGAAAATTCACCGACAGTGATGAAATAATACGCCACTAAAATCAAAAATTATGTCACTAACGTGTATTAGTGACAGATTTGTGACAGAAAAATTCTATCCAAAAGAGCTTTGTCACTAAACTTTAGGGATGAATTTTTTTTTGTCACTACATTTCTAACAGAATTTCTGTCACTACGATGAAAATTTCGTCACTAGATTCGGTTGTCATTTAACTTTTGGTGGACTAGTGACAAAATTAATGACAAAAATATATGTCGCAATTTTCTGTGACATATTTTCCGTCACTAATTAGTGACAGAAAATATCCGTCACTGTAAGTTGTGACGAAATAATTCTGTCACTAAGTTTCACAGAAGTAATTTATGACAGAAAAAATCTATCACTAATCTATGTATTTTAGATAAATATATTTTTATTTTTTATTACTTTTAATTTTTTTAAAACCTTTACTAAGCTACAATACTCACACATAGTATTACAATTTGAACAATTTTATCAATAAACCATAATTTGTCATCCATAATGAATACGCACAAAGTCAAAATATTTGTAAGTCGAATTTAAGTTTCAAAGTCTAGTTATCTAAAATGAGATATGAATGTGTACTTATCCCGTAAATAGACATCATCAACTTCTGCAGGTGGATCCTCTAGAGTGGGCAAGGGATTTATTGGTGGAATCACTCTCAAACTTCATAGCTGCTCTAACATAAGTGTGACAGCTGATTGTACCTGAGAATCCATTATGTTCTCCATCCGAGCTTCCATCTCATCTTGTGTCTCATCTCTCATGGTTTCAACTCGAATGACCACTTGATCTTCAATCTCCTTCCGCATTTGATCTTGATTCAAGGCTGATGTGGCTGATTCAGTGTATATATACATAATCCATCAAATGAGAAAAATAAATTTAAAAGCAATAATTATCACGGCAAAGAAGCTTTTATTTTTGATGTGTAAGTAACCACACCACACAACATATGTGCTACTCTCAATTCAACAAATACAAAAGAAAACAACCAGTACTTGTACATTTACTACAAAATACATGAACACTAAACTTTCAACTTCAAAGAAGACCTTTCTAATGCAATAAACTATAAATCAATCGAATGAGCTAATAGGCACCCAAGAAATTTGTCATCAAAATGAACACAACAAGGCACACAGAGAAAATAATACATGTTTAAACAATGTTGAAAGAAAACAAGACTTGACAATTAATACATCAGAACAAAATCCTTGAGTCAATTCCTAAGGTGCCAACAATTTTGAACCGAAATGAGACAACAAAAATTGGAAATCGAAATGAGTCAAAGATTGCATGACCATTATTGATTTTACCTAAAGATCATAGTTAAGAAGAAACTATTTAAATCATTAAGGTCACTTAGAATCATCAAACTATATATTGTAGCAGAAACATTTAAAATGAAAACCTATAATAGCTATGTTTACTTCATGAGACCAATCGTATTAATGCAAGCTCTGGACTTCACCAACTGCAAAACCAAATGTGTTTATTGAGAATCATGCATGAATTGAAGTATATGTTTTCTTATCAGTGAGCCATTTTAAAAATGTGTCCATCATTAGAATCTACAAACCAAATACAAAATTTCTTGTTTCAATCAGATAAAATCAGAGATATTTTTTTTTTACAGGTTTAAAAATGCTACCAAATCACATACAAAAAATATTTCTACAACCAAGAGCACAATTAATTGTTGAGTACCAATTCAAGAACCTTGTATTATGGATGGTAACATGATGGGTGTCGAAACCAACAAATACAAAAACTTGCCCTAAAATCAGAAATTTATGATAGTGGTGAGCAAGGTCGAATCCTCAAGGATTGGTGAGATGTATTCTTTTGCAAGATAAATGAAAAGAAATTAAATTAATTACAATGGGGGATTGAGAATTGTTATTAAACTAAATCAACTAATAAAAGCAATATTGAAATATAATCGAACTTGATAAATAATTCAACCAAAGACGAATTTTAGAAATGGTTCATATATCTGATCATAGATGCAATATTAAGTTCTTCAAATTCAACACTAGATTGGTTATGTTTATTGGTACGACCTTATTACAACCTGTTCGATAATCAGAATACGATCTCTGATTATTACCTGTACCAATGAACAATTTTAGATACGATGTTAGAATTTAATTCATCAACAACATTAAGATTAGAGAGACTACCAATCCTAATCAACAAACACAAATGTAGGTTCATTTAAATTAGATCATATATCTCCATAACATAAATTGAAAACCCTTTTTGTAATCAACCATGTTATTTGCCACAATCACTAGAACAATTAAACAATTACGAATTTAATGTTCTAATTGACAATAAATTATCTAGTTAATTGAACAATGAATTCTATCATGTAATTAACCAAACAATAATTTCAACAAGCGCAGAAGATATATGAATAATGAACAATTGAAGAACATATTAAATAAGTTAGATCTCACAGATACTGAAGAACCAAATCCTTAGTTGTCTTTGATTGGAAAGAGAAATTTTAGCTTTCTATGGAAATTTGCAGAAATTATGTTGGTCTCAAGTGGTAGTAGGCTTAGAGGGGGGGGGGGGGGTTGAATAAGTCTACTCAATTTTCAAACTTTTTCCTCCAAAAGACATAAATCTAGAAGCAGTAACTGTTGGTCCCAAGTGGTAGTAGGCTTAGGGGGGAGGTGAATAAGCATACTCAAAATTTTTAGTCTTTTCTTCTAGAAAAGACACATAGACAGTTTGTTAAGGAACTAACTGCCCTGAAGGTTACTGCTTGAGCAGTTACCTTCAACTTTAAGACAAAATGAGATTTATGCACAACGGAGATAGTTTTCAAGCAAAGCTTCTTTTTTTGAAAACAGATATTATGCTTATAAGAGATATGCAAATGATAACAGCAGAAAAGCAATAACATCAACAAGATCAATGAAAACAACACAGTAAAGAACATAGCAATATACAGAGGTTCAAGGGTGGAGTAACCCCTCTACGTTCTCTCTTCTCCTACACAAGGAGGAACTTTTGTTAGGTCAAACAGTTGATTTACACAAGCCTCACTTAGACAACCTAAACCTAACAAAGACTGTCAGTCTCTCCCACACAGGGTTACTGCACAGTGACCAAACTCCTCTAGCCCACACAGAGCTCTTGTTCTTCTACTAAGAACGTAAATACTTGATCAGAAACACCCTCCTCAAGCTCATTAATGATGGTTGCGAACCTTAGGTCCATTTGCTCTAGGGTTTCATCAGGTATCATTTCAAATAGCTCGAACATCTGAGTGACTGTAGAAACCTTGTTTTATTTCGTGAGCTCGGTGCCTTCGCATATTTGCTCCAGTTTCTCTCAAATTTCTTTGGCGGTTCTGCAAGTTTTAACTTTGCTGAAAGTTCCTTTATCCAGGTGAGGAATAATGCGTTTTTTGCTAAGTTGTCAAGATTTGTTTTTCTCCTTTCATCAGCAGTCCATTCCTCTCTGGGTTTTTCCAGAAATGCTGGGTGTGGGATGACTCCTGCATCTCCTTGTCTATCAGCTGCTTTATCCACAGCCCTGACAAACAATGGGTTAACTTTTGTAATTCTAGGTGGTCCTTCAGTGATGACGTACCACATTTCATCATGCATGACTAACAGATGTGCCTGCATGTGAATTTTCCAATCATCATATTCGTCAATGGAGAACATAGGTACTTTATGAGAGTCCATCATGATTATGCTTATGATAGAAAAGAGGGTTTTCAGAAAAGAAAAGGTATCAAGGATTGAGCAGTTAGATTGGACTTTTAATCCAACCTGCTCTGATACCACTTGTTGGTCCCAAGTTGTAGTAGGCTTGGGAGGGGGTGAATAAGCCTACTCAAAATTTTCAATCTTTTCTTCTAGAAAAGACACACAGGCAGTTTGTTAAGGAACTAACTGCCCTGTAGGTTACTGCTTGAGCAGTTACCTTAAGCTTTAAGACAGAATGAGATTTATGCACAACGGAAATACTTTTCAAGCAAAGCTTCTTTTCTGAAAACAGATATTATTCTTATAAGAGATATGCAAATGATAAGAGCAGAGAAGCAATAACATCAATAAGATCAATGAAAACAACACAGTAAAGAACACGTCGATTTATAGAGGTTCAAAGGTGGAATAATCCCTCTACGTCTTCTCTTCTCCTACACAAGGAGGAACTTTTGTTAGATCAAACGGTTGATTTACACAAGCCTCGCGTAGACAACCTAAACCTAACAAAGACTATCAGTCTCTCCCACACAGGGTTACTGCACAGTGACCAAACTCCTCTAGCCTACACAGAGCTCTTGTTCTTCTACTAAGAACGCAAATACTTGATCAGAAACACCCTCTGATCAAGAAACTCCTTTACAGTCTGAAATAAAAGAAAGAATTCAACAACACAGGCAGCAAGCTTAAAAACGATTGAGCTCACAAATCTAAGGATAGCTTGCTGCTAGACTGGACTTGAAACTTCTTATGTATTTGTAGATGATCTTTGATAGCTTGAGTGTTTTGATCGCTAGAGTTTCAGGTGCATTTCATGTGCCAGTCTTCCAACATTTATAGGCGATTCGAATTTTTGTCCGTTGGAGAGGGTAATCCTTCTTTGCAGTTTTCATAGATCACGTGGCAGTTTCTGCATTGTTCGTACACTGACCGTTGAGGTTGTACTTGACTGTTGCTGCTATCGTCATACCTAGTCTGTCTTCCCTTCAGACTTCCTTTTTGTTTTTCGATATGTGGCATAACTTGATTGGTTGCAAATGCGGCTTGTGCCTAACGTTAACCTCGTACACAACTTTCGAGGTAACTGCTACTAAATCAGGTTGATGATGCCTCCTGATACTTCAGTTATCTTCAGCTCTCTCTTTGTCCATCTAGTAGTTAGTAACCTTAATATCCTCGGGTAGTGCAGCCAATATCCTTTTTGAGAAGCCTGCTGTAGATATGTATCCCTGTTTACTTCTTTTTTTCTTTTCGGTTTCATACAGCAAGGTCTTCATGCCCCTGATCCTATACTTAGAGACTTTTTACAATGGAATCTAAGTACACAGGATCCTAGATTCTAATTTATTACATGTTTTGTCATTCATCAAAATCTTATACAATGTTCCTTACAATCTCCCCCTTTTTTATGATGACAAAACTTCCTATAAGAGGATCAAAGACTATATCAGATAATTTATGAGAACTAATGCTTATTATCAGATCAGCAAGATATATATGTACTTATGGAGAATTCAGATCAAGAGATTAAGCATAAGTTCACGAGCAGTGAGCTTTTTCAGATCAGAAATAGATATTTTTATTGAATAAATTTGAACGATGTCAGAGCATAATAAGTGTAAATCAGCAAACAGAGTATATGCAAGATTAGGGAGCAGGAAGGTTTACGTCATCTTGAGCCAGGAAGCTCTCTTTCTTTCTTTCCTTGCACCCTTCCACCAGTTGAGGATAGACTCTTGGTAGGTTGGTTCCATCAGCCTTTTCATCTCAGGCGTCTCCTCGTATCTTAGCCATAAATCTTCACAGAAAGGGATGATCTCTCCTCTGTTCATTCTTCCTTTTAGCTTCATCTGGATTGGGAGTACACATCTGCTAGCAAGATCCTTGAAGCATTTAAGCCCTTCACGATGAGTTTTGTCTTTTATAAGTGTGGACTATTTGCATAACTTGATGTAGTACTTCAAGTATTCTGCTTGTTTGAAGATGTTGATCTACAGAAAGGATGGACTATGAGAGGTAGACAGATCGATTTCAGGAAGCCCCCATACTTGGAATCTGGAGCTCCTAGAGTCTTGGCTTCCTTCCAAGAAGATGCGAAGAGAGTTTGGTGCATTCATTTCGTCTGTTGCAAGAACTTCCAGATTAGGTTGCTTTTGAGGGAGAAATATATTTGACAGACTTTTCTTCGCTATTTCCTTAAGATGATCATCTGACGCTTTGCATAGATCTTCTTCAACTCTCCTTCTTTTCTTCTCTCTTTCTTCCATTCATCTACAAAGACCAGAATGCACTTCAGATATAGCTTCAATTGGTTGCCACGCTATCTTATTGTCCTCTGGAGCTTCCTCCATAGCCTCCTCCATCGCCTCCTGAGTCCTTCTTAGGCAAGATTGTTAGCTGTTTGCAAGAGGAGGGGACCTGCTGTCTTTTCTGATCGATCTTCTTAATTGCCTCTTCCCCCTTTTTGTTATCATCAATGGCCGATCCAATTCCGAACTTCAACATTCATGCACACTGGTTAAAATATCAGTATGATCCTCCAAGGTTTGATTCTGTTCAAACTGAGAGTTGGAGACCTCTTTGAGGGAAGCCGTCACAAATTGTTGCTCCAACTCAATTTCTATTAATCTGTTAGCTTGGGAATTGAGCTTTTCGTTCATGCTTTTAATGTCAACCGGAACGGTAGAGGAGGTTAGGGAGGAGATGGACTTTTACAGTTTAGCTAAGGTTGCATTAAATGTGTTAATCTTGAAGGAAGCTTGAAACCGATCCTTCCTGGCCTCAGCTCTCATCTGCTTGCTTGTTTTGCTTAAGGATGTCCCAAGTTTTCCTATTGCCTTGAGGACATCATCAAAGGATTTTTGCTCATCAATCTGCATAGAAAGAGAAGGGTTTAGAGGTTTGGATTTTCGGCTCCAAATTCACCCTGTTCACTGGGTGATCCTTCATCGCTGCTGGAGCTAGACATGAAACTTTTAGTGTCTGCTCCCTCACGTGCTGATACTTCTTTATCATCATTGTCTGCCTCCGCATGAGCTGATATCTCCTTATCATCAGCTGGTATATCATCCTGAGGGACATTTCCCTTCCAAGCTTGCATCCTCCTTATTATTTCTTCAGATGGCCCTTCTTCCTTCAGCACCTCTTCAACTTCTGTTTGTTTCATTGAAGTCTTTTGCTGGGTAGACTCCTCTACAGTAGGATCTTTAGTACCTGCCTCTTCAGAGCAGTCTGTTCTGCTGAATTCGTATCAACATTAGGCTCTATGTTAGCAGCCTGTTTATTGTGGTCTCATCCGCAATCATTGCTCCATGATTCGTAGGATCCTCAGAAATTACACCTTCCATCTCTATTGGTGTAATTTCCTCAGCCGTTTTATCAACCTCCATTGGTAACTCATCATCAGAGAGTTTTGGCACCGAGGTCTCTTCTTCAATGACTGCTGCTTTAAGTGTTTCTTAAAGAGCCGTAGCAACCGCAAGAACATCCAACTTTGCAGCCTCCGGAGTAGTTGGTAGCTCTATCATTGGCGATTCATCCTTTCCCATGATGATAGGGGTGTTTCCAATGATATGAACTTCTCCTGCAATGTCTGATCTTGCATCCTCCTCATCTGGTAAGACTACTATGTCTATTAGCTGACTGTATGCCCCGCTAGATTCATCTTTTGATTCGGGTGGTGAAGGATTCTTCTAACTGATCGGTGGAGCATTTAAGGGATGTTCAATTGATGCTGCTCCAATGGAGGAACTTTCACCTGGTTGTATGAGCATAGCCTTATACCTCCTCTCTTTTTTCCATCATACTGGTATCTAAATCATATTTTTGTATCCTTTCTTCTGCTTCATCTACTCCAAATGCTTCAGCTTGTTTTTCAGCGAATCCCACGTCATCACCAGCAGTGACTTGTTCAGCAGCTGCTGTTAAGATAACCTCATCCTTGCAGAACTCAGGTTGTTCGATGGGCTTCTTTCCCTTTAGCGTCTTTGGAGAAGATGGAGGTAATTCAAGTTGTGAGGCTTGCTTTTTCTTTTCAGCAATGACAGCCAATCTTAGTTCAGCTTCATAATTTTCTTGAAAGTCTTTCCACTTCCTCCTATGCAGACTTTTCAAGTATCTTGTCTCCAATACTCCTTCCTCTGCTATGTCAGACACATCTGCCCAGTTTAGTGCCCAATCTTCCTCAACATACAATTCACGCCATGAAAACATGTCCGGGCTGGGAAGATGTCAGTAGTTCCACCAGGATGTGAATCTGTCCCACAGCTTCTCAAACTCCTCTTTCATCTTGGCTGTGTCCAAAACTACTTCTGGATCAGACTCCTCAGTACTCTCCTCTTCCTCCATTTCCAACTGTTTTTGCAGCTGGGCTGTTATCTTCTGTACAACCACTTTTGCCTGTTCAGTGGTTTGAATATCATTCTACATGAAGTCTTGAGTGTATGGTTAAATATTGGTAATGTTTGGAGAAGTTTATGAATTATAATGAATTTTCAAAGATTGTCCAATTTCAGACCCGAAATGTGCAGTTTCAAACCATAGAAAAATATTTTTATAAACTCGGTCAATGTATATTTTTTAAACCTTTTCCAGTATGTTATACTACATAAGATTTTGAGTCTATGATAAAAGTTTTGTAATTTTTAGATTAGTATATGAATTATAATGAATTTTCAAAGTTAGTCCAATTTCAAATTCAAATTCTGCAATCTTGGACCTTAGAAAAATATTTTTTTAAATTCTCTTAGTCAAGATTTTTCAAAGTTGTTTTGGTATGTCATTTCACATGAAGACATGAGTCTATGTTTAAATTTTGGTAATGTTTAATGAAGTGTACAAATTATAATAATTTTTCAAACATAGTCTAGTTTCAAGATGAAATTCTATAGTTTTGGACTTTAGAAGAATAATCTTAGATATCTGATGAATTATAATTATTCCAAACTGTTTTAATATGTTTTAATACATGATATTGTAAGTTTAAATTATAAATTTCAAAAGATTTTAATAACCATGTGATTTATGGTGAAGTTTATAAATCAGACTGATTAATAGTACCTTCCAAACAAATGTTTAGGTACAATAAGTTCATTATTAAGCTTGTGTGTTTGGAACTTATATCTATTGTTATAGCATGACTAACTAAGAGGTATTATGTGAAAGTATGATTATTTTCATGAATTTTAGACGTTTTGTTATAAATATGAAAATCGTTATATATTAATGAGTGTATTTCTATTTACAAGTTACTAACGTTTGAATCTAGTTTTATCTATGATTAAAAGTGAGATTCAACCATCTTTTGAAACTGATTTTGAGAAATAAAATGTGAGCTTATGTGTAAGGTGATGAATCGTTAGGTTTCAAAGTAATGTAATAGAGCTTTATGAGTTCATAAGGTCTAAATAGTTTTCTTTCAATGATTAATTGATGCATGTTCTAAAGAATGTTATGAAGTCTATAAGATTATTTTGTTATGTCTTGTCATGATATACATATGTGGCATGAATGATATGTATGTTAGGTTATATAGCTACCCAAAACATGACTCCATGATATTATGTTTATTAAGACACACTAATGAACCTCGAATAATATGTTAACTAAGTACACATGAAGATGAATATGTATGTGTTTGTATGATATAATGGAGATGTAATCAAAGACTAAATGTTAATGAATGTGTAGAGTGCAGTACGAGACGACCAGATACTTCGGTAGCTATCCCCGCTTCAAGTGGAATCTTCAAAAGTGGGTAACTTCTACTCTCTACTACGTGTTGATAATTAAATTATTAAGATATGTATGAAAATCTACGGAGGGAAGCACCGTAGCTATAACTGGGAGGGCTTCACGGCGGGCGACGACCATAAGGGCCAAAGTGTCTGGTCTATGAAAGCAAGGTCTAGTGGGTTAGCATGCCCACATTCCTTAATGTTATGTGACCATAAATGCGAGAGTGCCTGGTCTAATGTTATGAGGGTCCAAAATGGGTGAGCGTGTCTGTTGGACATGTAGTACGTGCTTAATAATTTAATTGCTTCTATGTATGAGAGAGTTTGTTATCCCACTAGACTCCCTCTCCAGAGGAGTTTCATGATGTTACATTTAAATCTTTTCAGGTTCAGCTTACAACGAAGCGGATGTGTAGCTGGCTGTATGGACTCCTCCCAAGAAGTATATGTTTTGATTAATGTTAATATGTATGTTTTGATAGTGCTTAATACTTTCTGAAACCTTCCATATTGGTTTAACTGTTTATGTAAGATTTTCATATGTTTTAAAATATTTTAAGGTTTTGACTTACAAATGTGGGTGAGACACGAGTCGGATGTTTGCATCTTTATCCTTTATATTTAAAAGGAAAAAAAAAGACTCGTGTTTTCTAATTAAGTCTTCCGCTGAGTTTCTTTACGAAAAGAATTTTTAATCTTTTTATTTTTCCTTTTACAAAAAAATGCATTTCGAGCACATTAAGTCATGGTAGTGCCTCAATCCCCCAAAACTGGGTCAGGGTGCTACAATTTAATTCATCAACAACATTAAGATTAGAGAGACTACCAATCCTAATCAACAAACACAAATGTAGGTTCTTTTAAATTAGATCATATATCTCCATAACATAAATTGAAAACCCTTTTTGTAATCAACCATGTTATTTGCCACAATCACTAGAACAATTAAACAATTACGGATTTAATGTTTTAATTGGCAATAAATTATCTAGTTAATTGAATAATGAATCCTATCATGCAACCAACCAAACAATAATTTCAACAAGTGCAGAAGATATATGAATAATGAAGAATTGAAGAGCAGATTAAATAAGTTAGATTTCACAGATACGGAAGAACCAAATCCTTAGTTGTCTTTGATTGGAAAGAGAAATTTTAGCCTTCCATGGAAATATGCAAAAATTCTTCTAGAGAGAAAATAGAAAAAAGAGAAGAGATAATATGTATTGTCTAATTCTCCCAAAATATACAGTTATCTCCTATTAAATATGTCTATCTAGATATCTTTATCTATAACTACCTAATAAGAGTCCTAAAATATTCAAATTGATTTGAAATCTTGAGGAGAGAGAAAAGAAGGGCGCCTCGCATCAGGTCTTTTCAGGTAAGGCGTGCCCACGCCTTATAACAAATCATAGATCTTTTGTAAATGCCAAGGCCTGTCTGCTAGTTAAGGCGAGCCCACGCCTTATACAAAAACATCTCCTGCAAGTGCCAACTCCATGTAAAATTCTTGCATTCTTCAAAATCATCTAAATTGATATCCAAGTTGCCCAAATCATCCAATTATCCTACCAATATCATTTTTAGTCAAAATACAAGAGTTAAGCATATGTTTTCATTAAAGAATATGAGGAAATATAACAAATAAAATATGAAATAGGCATCCTATATATCATAACATGGTTAATATTAAATTGTGAATCAAAAGATAATACAGTCTAAAGTTATACTGATATTAGTCTCATAGATTATCTATCCATAGAGTTAAAACCATGTCCACTGCCATAGTCCTTTAAACAAAACAATATGTCTGCCCCAAAGTTTGATTGAATGACTATTACTTTAATATTATAAATTCACACAAAATTAAACACCTCGAATTTAAATGATTTAGTTTCAGATCGTCATCACAAGTTTAAATTACATTGCCATCATTTTTCAACTGATGATAATGTTAAAAGTTTCTCAAAATCATAAATAAATTAGCGAAAAATAACAAGTTTTGCAGGAAAATAATTTAGAGAAATAAAATCAAATCATATATTACATCGAACAGAACATCAAATTTCACTACAAGAAAACTGTCTGACAGTGATGGAAAAATCTGTCACTAAAATCAGAATTTCTGTCACTAGCAAGTAGTAGTGACGGATTTGTTACGGAAACAGTCTGTCAAAACCATATTTGTCACTAAACTTTAGCGACAGATTTAAATTCCGTCACTACAAGTGTGACGGAAAATTCCCTCATAATAATAAAAAAAATTCATCGGTAATATTTTTCGTCACTTGACTTTTCCTTTGACTAGTCATGAGATTAATGATGGATAATTTTGTCACTAAGTTGCGACGGAAATATTCTGTCACTAAGTTGTGACGGATATTTCCGTCACTACATTGTCAAAATTAATTTATGACGGAAAAAATCCGTCATTAGTTTGTATATTTCAAATAAATATATATATATATATATATATATATATATATATTACTTTGATTTACTATCAATGTTTTTTGGTATACTTGTGGCAATAGTACTCTTCCAATAATTTTATCGACAAACCATACATCGTTCATTCATAAAATATCTTACAAACAAAGTCAATGTGGCTAATGTGGCTAAAATAAAATATCTACACTTCATCTTATTGTAATGTTAATGTGGCTGAGGAGCTACTACTCCTCGAAGCTAATAAACCTCCTACTCCTCGAAGCTAATAAACCTTCTACAGCTCCTAGTCCATAGACGCGCCGCTTCAAGAATGTTCTTGAGTGGATGAAGCTGAGGATATTTGGCAGTGTGGGGTAGAGGTATTGACGATTCTCGCGCTGGAAACACTGGATCTATGAACTGAACACAGGTTGATTTGAAAAAGACAGGAGAAAAAGGAAAATTCAGCCATTAGCAAATATAGGCTATTAGGCTTAGCTTTCAATGTATATGCTAAAGCAGAATGTGATATATAGGTACAGGAACAAAGTAATGATTTATATTCATTTCATATAAGTTTTCAAAATAGTATACAAACATATGCATGTGGAAAGCAGCTAATTACCTGGGATTAAAAGTAAACTTCTGCCAATGATTCAGCAGCCCCTTGTATAAGCGATTTCCCTTTTAAAGGATTTGGCTTAAGTGTCAAATTGGTCCATTGCGCTTCATTATGCTATTATGCAAACTAGCAAAAACGAATTAAATCGAAGCTTCATCAATAAAGTTTTATCTGTGCTAAAGAATAATAAAAGAAGTATTTTCATTGAGGCAAAGAATGCATTTCAATACTCCTTCAAGAGCAGTGAAAGCAGACTCAAGCACCTGGGATAGATAAGCAACAACCCTGGTATTAGAAAGAGATGTGTGAAACGTAATATTAGGAGGTTATGAATGGTGACTCTGAAATAGAATAATAAATTTATATAAAGAAGGAAAAAGAAAGATCCTAGTGGAAACTGGAGAAATGCTATGGTGATGATTCAATAAAGATGCCTAGAGAAGCACAAACTATCATTTCATTGATAATAACAATCTTCAAAGTAAAATGCATGAATAAACATGATGTGATTTCAAACCTTGTGCAGGCGGGTCAGGAGCAATGCCATCGTCAGGAGAACGATAATCTGTCGCATTTTGTTCAGCTGATAGGAGTCGCTCAACCTTCAAGAAGATAAATTAGCTCAAACCATATAATTTAAGAAGACTATAGAAATCAATCACAATAGCAAACCTCAGCCATCACTGTTTCAATGCATTGCTGCAGCCCAAATTATTCTGGATATCAGCAATGGCTCCATTGACATCAATGATATTGGGAAGTCTTTTGGTTTACCTCACCCATGCTCAAAAAACATGGTGTCCAAGTGGTGAGCCCCTTATATTATTGCCCTTTTTTTTGCTACTATTTTTGTGTTTGGAATTGCATCTTACAACTAATTATAACATCTCACCATTTTGTTAAATTTTGTCTCAGCAACATAAAATAGGTCATTAATTGTTCATATATTAATTACAAGCAACAATTCACAGATGATGGCTTCACACACAATTCACAGAGACCCCCAACAACAACAATCATTCTCAACAATTTGTCTCAACAATTCACAGATCCCTTCTACCATAATTGATTACTTTTATTTTCTATTTCTTTTATCTAGTGACAGATTAATTTATGTCACAAAGAAAAAATAAACAAATTAAGAATAATTTTCATTTGTTTATTTTCTATTTCTTTTATTTAATGACGGATTAATTTCTGTCACAAAGTAGTGACGGATTATTCTGTCACAAAAAAAAAAATTAAGAATAATTTTCATTTGTTTATTTTCTATCTAGTGACGGATTAATTTCTGTCACAAAGTAGTGACGGATTATTCTGTCACAAAGAAATAATAAACAAATTAAGAATAATTTTCATTTGTTTATTTTCTATTTCTTTTATCTAGTGACGAATTAATTTCTGTCACAAAGTAGTGACGGATTATTCTGTCACAAAAAAAAAAAATTAAGAATAATTTTCATTTGTTTATTTTCTATTTCTTTTATCTAGTGACGGATTAATTTATGTCACAAAGTAGTGACGGATTATTCTGTCACAAAGAAGAAATAAACAAACTAAGAATAATTTTCATTTGTTTTCATTCTTTGTGACGGAACATTCCGTCACAAATTAGTGACGGACTATAATCCGTCACTAATTAGTGACGGATATCCATCTGTCACTAATTTGTGACGAATTTTTCCGTCACAAAGAATAAAAATAAATTTATAATGTTTTATGTTTTTTTTTTCCTTTTTTCGTGACAGAAATTTCCGTCACTAATTAGTGACAAATTAAAGTCCGTCACAAAGTAGTGATAGAATTTTCTGTCACTAATATAATTGTGACAGAATTAATAACGGAAAAATTACCGTCACTAATTTCTGTCACAAGTCTGTCACTATTCCGTAAGAAATTTTTTAAATGCATTTTTGTCAATAATCCGTCACTATTCCGTAACAAATTTGTGACATAATATTTCCATCACTAAAATCCATCACTGTCGGACAGTTTTCTTGTAGTGTTTTAATAAAACACATTATGAACAAATAGAAAAACTCTAAAATACAAATAATGAATAAATTTTAAAAAGTCCCAACTTAGCGTAGTAATTATGCAATTTTGACAAAAACACTACAAGAAAAATGTGTATTTACGATAACATTTTTTGCGACAACAAAAAAGTTGTCGCAATAAGTTTAGTTTTTACGACAACATGTTGACAAAAAAACTAATAATATAATTTTGTAACAAAATGTGTTAAAATAATCATTTGCGTCTACATGTAGTCGTAAACATTCTTATTTGTGATAACTTATTGTCTCAAAAAAAATTGCAACTTATTTGCAACAACATGTAGTCTCAAAAACAATTTAATAAAAATTAAAAATATTATATAATTATTGGCGACTACACATGTCGTCCCAAAAAATATTAAAACTATAATATAAAGTAATAGAACTTTTACAAAATCGAGCTAAAATAACTTCGCGCATGATTTCTACTTTCGCGCTCTCTCTCTCTCTCTCTCTCTCTCTCTCTCCCCATTAAGCTAATTTCTTTTCGTGCTCTCTCTCGTTTGAGTTTGGCCGTCGATTCCAATCGATTTCTTCTACTCCATATTAGTTGTCGCCGAGATATGGATAACTACTGGAGAAACCACTGAAGAATGAAGTTGGATTAGGCATTTATTTCAGTCGAAAGAAGCTTTGTGATTGAGTCATCAGTGCTACCTAAAATTCCATCTCAAACTTTGTAATTCAATTAGGTGAGTTATGATTTTGTTTTTTTTTCTTCGAAAAATTGTTCTCTGCATTATCATTTATGATGATGATTGTTGCTGAATAACTTAATTCTTTT
This sequence comes from Scutellaria baicalensis, assembly GCA_005771605.1. NCBI lineage: Eukaryota > Viridiplantae > Streptophyta > Magnoliopsida > Lamiales > Lamiaceae > Scutellaria > Scutellaria baicalensis. The sequence continues at coordinate 44,614,621 of CM016723.1, forward strand.
AAATTCCACATAACATGTTTGATAAAATGTCTCTATTGGTCCTCTGTTGTATTAATACTATTGAATTCATAAAATTCATACTTAATTATCCCAATGATTTGACAAATTTGCTGAAATTAATGATTTCCTAGGGCAATGACCAGTTGTTCTTCTTTTCTTGAAACCATCGATAGCTCAGCGATTTCGCACAGTGGTGATGAAGCGGTGTATAACAGCTCATTGTCTTAGCAATAGCATTGAGCTGGTGAGATTTATTGTTTTGATGTGTTGTCTATGACTGCCTTGCTTAACTATTACTCATTAAGACTTAAGATACACATAGTTAATAATGTATGGCAGAGACTATTTATTTAATCAACTAATGAACTCCATTTGCTTAATTAATGTGTTGGGATGAGCTAATGTGCAGTTACTTATCAAGTTTTATGAATTTGCATTTAATATGTATCAAGTGTGCTGATAAATGTTGGATTTATATCAGATATCCCTACATTGGTCTTATAAATTTATATTATAGTTGAAGTGAAGATGGATAAGAGTTGGATTTATATCTGAAATAGATCATCAGATTAGTTTTGGAATGGTTTGTCTGTTTTTATGGAACACGCAGAGAATTTCAAAAACTCAATGGGATATATTAGTTGTCCCTACAAAGATGTAAAAATGGTCATTTGAAACCTAAAGAGCTTGTCCGAGCACATATCCACGACTTTGGATTTAACGTTACATATACTAAATGGATTTATCATGGTGAAACCTATGACTCTCCAACTTTAGATGAATCGGTGGATGAGATGGCCGAAGTATTAGTTGATGTCGCTAATGCAGTTAATTATTTTGACATGACGGGTGAGATAAATGTTGATATGGATGATTCCCAAGGAAATGAATTTCAAGATCTTCTATTTGAGCTCAAAGTGCAATTGTATCCAGGTTGCACAAAGTATTCATCACTAAACTTTTTAGTGAAATTGATGCATCTCAAAGTGCTATATAAGTGGCTAAACGAGTGTATGGATGAAGTGTTGAAATTATTAAAAGATGCACTTCATGTTGGTAACAAATTACCATCTTCTCATTACGAGTCCAAGAAGATGTTGAGCAAATTAGGACTAGGCTATGAATCAATTCACGCATGTAGATATGATTGTGCATTATTTTGGAAGAATTATGCTTCTTTGGATTTATGTCCAGTTTGCAAATCAAGTCGTTGGAAGAACAAAAAGGGTAAGAAAGTGCCATTGAAAGTGCTTCGTTATTTCCCATTAAAGGACCGACTAAGACGCTTATATGCTTCACGTCATACTGCTAAAGAAATGATGTGGCATCAAAGGGGTCAATCAAAAGATCCGAATTTAATTCGTCATCTTGTTGATGGTAAAGAATGGAAGGAGTTTGATAAACAATACCCGGTCTTTTCAAGTGAGGTCAGAAATGTTCGATTAGGTTTGGCTGCGGATGGTTTTAATCCCTTTGGTAACAGGGATTTATCATATAGTATATGGCCCGTGGTTATGACTGTCTATAACTTACCGCCCTGGTTATGTACAAAAGATCCATACAAGTTATTAACTTTATTGATTCCAGGCCCAAAAGCTCCTGGAAAGGATATAGATGTGTTCTTGAGACCTTTAGTTGATGAGCTGAAAGAATTATGGCATGAAGGGATTCTTATACATGATGCTGCCTTAAATACTCAATTTCAGATGCGAGCTATGCTTCTGATGACAGTTAATGATTTCCTCGCTCGTAGTTGTTTATCTGAATGGAGTGGGCTGGGGCATTATGCATGCCCATCATGCAATGATGCAACTCATTCCATGCGCATTACGAGTAAAATATGTTATGTTCGACATTGACGATGGCTTTCTCTTAACCATAACTTGATGAACAACAAGAAGTTTAATGGTTTTATCGATATAAGACCATCCCCTCTTCGGAAAACCACTGAACAAATAGTCGATCAGCTGCAAAATATTGTTCCAAACATCATGGGCAAACATGAAAAGTTTGGTGGGAAGAAACGTAAACGACATGCAACAGAGCTTAATTGGAATAAAAAGAGTATCTTTTGGGAGTTACCTTATTGGAAGTCTTTGACATTACTTCACAACTTGGATGTTATGCACATAGAAAAAAACATATGTGATAACTTGATGGGCACAATCTTGGACATTGAAGGGAAAAGTAAAGATATCGTCAAAGCTAGAATTGATTTGGAAAACAGAATGTTCGGAGAGAGTTGCACTTGTACAAAGATAGTGATCGGTGGATGAAACCACATGCAGCATATACATTAGCCCCAAGAAATGGTGAGAAGTACTGTGATTTTTTGAAACAAGTTCGTTACCCTGATGGCTTTGCTTCAAACTTGAAGAAAAATGTGATTGGAGGTGGAAACAAGATTAAAGGGCTAAAATCACACGACTGTCATGTAATTATGCAACGACTATTGCCTATTGGGATTCGATCATTCATGAAAAAAAAATAGTTGATACTATTACCGAATTGAGTAATTTCTTCCAATTGATTTGCTTGAGGACATTGAAGATCAGCGATTTATAAAAAGCACAAGAGGAAATTATTGTTATTTTATGTAAGTTGGAAATAATATTCCCACTAGCTGTCTTTGATATTATGTTCCATTTGATGATGGACTTACCAGAAGAAGCCATTCGAGGAGGGCCTGTTCACTTAAGATGGATGTACCCCATAGAACACTTTCTTGGATCATTGAAAAAATATGTTAGAAATCGTGCTCGTCCAAAAGGGTCGATTGCCAAAGCATATATTGCCAAGGAATTTTTTTGCGACAACAAGTTGTCGAAAAAAAGTAATTAAAAAATAAACGAATAAACCAAATTGCCACAAGAAGTGGTCACAAAAGTTCAAAAAAAAATATTAACATAATCTTGTTGCAACAACAAATTGTCACAAATATAAATTAAGAAATAATTAAAAAAGCAAGTTACGTTAACTTGTTGTCGCAAAAGCACAATTAAATAATAAAATTAAAAAATTCTAATTGCGACAACATGTTGTCTCTAATGTATTTGCGACAACAATGTTGTCGCTAAAAAAATATTTGCGAGAAGGTTTTTGAGACAACAAATTAACGGTGACATGTTGTCGTAAAAAATGTTTTTACGACAACTTTCATATTTTTGCGACAACATTTTGTTGACCCTAATAATGCTTTTTATTGTAGTGAAATTCAACAACGGACCCTAATTTATCCTACCAGAAATCCCCATCACAACCACTGTATTTATCAATCATCTAATAACCCCCAATTTGTAATTAATTGATGAATAAATCACAGTAAATATAAAAAACGTAATAGTGAGAACTTAATTGCTCAAGAAAAAATGGAATTGAAAAAGGCCAAACCTCTTCTCGGCTTGGAAACGATCTTGGCAAGAGGAGAAGCTTTAAAGAAAGAGATGACTATGGTTTCATTCGGCAGTAGGGGCGGGGGGCGGTGGCGGCAACGAGCGGCAGCAGCAGCGACAGATTCAAGGCACGACGGTGAAGAAAGGAGGCAGGGGCGGCAGCGAAGGCGGCAACGTGAGAGAGGGGTAGAGGTGGCGGCGGTGTAGAGAGAAGAGAAGAGAGAGATGGCGGCGAGGTGGAAGAGAAAAGGGAGAAATGGTTAGGTCAGGGGTGAATCCAGTGTTGATTTACCCCAATATCTTAATACGACGATATATAATTGTTAGGATTTATAGTAAGTTTTGATGAGACAAACATTATAGCAGAAGTAAGCTTTTGTAGAGAAGTGACCTTGTACGTAAGCTTGTAAATGTAATATTTTCTAAGTACAAAGGATCACTATAGTAAGTAGGAGGAACGCTACAACAAGCAGTAAGCTCGCTCCAAAAAAGAAGCAAGGACTTCGATGAAGTAGGAGCAACTAGAAGAAGTAAGCCACTCACCCGACAAGGTCACTTCCAGCAAAAGGAATTACAGCAGCTAAGGATAAGGAGAGGTCACCCGATTTGGAACATAATTTGTAAGGAACATTGTATAGATTTTGATGAAGACAAAACATGTAATAGATTAGGGCCTAGGATCCTATGTATTTAGATTCTATTGTAAAAATTCTAAGTATAGGATCAGGAGGCCTGATGATCAAGACTGAAGCGTGAGGACCTTGCTGCATAAGAAAAACCATAAAATGATTTCAGTACAAGTATCTGCAGCAGGCTGCTTCAAAAAGGATACTGGACGCTCACTGCACAAGGATGTTGGACTAAGGAATCATCAGCAAACTGCTCGGAAGCTGTTACCTCGAAGCACGTGTACAAGGTTTACGTTAGGCACAACCGCAAAGTCATCCAATCAGGAGATGCCACGTAATAAAGCAAAAAGCAAGTCTGAAAAATGTCAGACTAGGTATGGCGATTGCAGCAACAGACGTACAATCTCAACAGTTATGTACGGATCAATCAGATGAAATAGCTACATCGCCTCGAACATACTGCAAGGAGGAAGCTCTCTCTAACGGGCAGATTTCTCCCTCGCCTATAAATAGAAAAAGACTGGAACTTGAAGACTACTTGAAACCTGAACGCACAATCTCTTAATCTTTAGAAGTTTCAAGTCCAGTCTAGCAGCAAACTACCTTTAGCATTGAGAGCTCAATTGTTCCTAAGCTTGCTTCCTGTGTTGTTTTAGTTTCATCATTTTAGACTGTTAAGGAGTTGCTTGATCAAAGGGATTGCCTGATCAAGTACATACATTCTTTGTAGAAGAACAAGAGTCCTGTGTGGACCAGAGGTTTCGTTCTTTGTAGAAGAACAAGAGTACTGTGTGGGCTAGAGGTTTCGTTCTTTGTAGAAGAACAAGAGCTCTATGTGGGCTGATCGCCACACTCTGTGTGGGCTAGATGAGTTTGGTCACTGTGCAGTAACCCTGTGTGGAATAGACTGACAGTTCTTGTTAGGTTTAGGTTGTCTAAGCGAGGCTTGTGTAAATCAACCGTTTGACCTAACAAAGTTCCTCCTTAAGAAGGAGAAGATATGATGTAGAAGGATTACTCCACCTTCGAACCTCTATAAATCGATGTGTTCATCTTTGTTAGTTGGGACCAACAAGTGGTATCAGAGCGGGTGGATTATTCATCCAAAGCTTAATGGTCAATCTGATACCAACAAGTGGTATCAGAGCAAGTGGATGAACCAAAAGATCTAATCGATCTATCCAGATCCCATCTGTGAAGAAGGAAACAGGAGATGAAAGAGGGTCTACTCTTTAAACCAACTCTCAAAAGCAATAACGATGACCAGATATCTCATTCTAATTGTACTAATATATTCTTTGACATGGTTGACTTTGTAGATCTATATCTATTTGTCATGTCAGATAATCCTATGCAATTTCTCAAGAGAATGAAAAAACATCTCAACAAGAATCTGTGTAGGGAGCCTGTACGTTGTTTTTCAAAATAAGAATGTCTAACCTACTCATGATGAAACGAAAGAAGTACCTAAGGCTATACTGGAAGAAATCCTACATCTTAAAAGAGAATCATATAATAAGGGGGAACTTCTAGTACAAATCAAGGTAACTCAGCAGGTATCTCTGACAAAAGGACTACTGGACTCAGGGGGAAAGAATGATGAATCTAAGGAACAAAATTAAATTCTGACAACAGGATGCTAAACACCGGGACATTGAATACTCGATCGCTGGATAACAGGACGCTGTATATCAGGATGCTAGATACCAAGCTAACTGGAAATTAGGTCGCTGGATGACAGGACGCTAGATATCAGGATGCTAGATACCAGAGGGTGGATACTAGATCGCTGAACACTAGGTCGTAGGGCACCAGGACGCTAAAAACAAGGATGTTGGACACCAGATCTCTGAACACCAGGTCGTTGTGTACCAAGATGCTAGACACCAATATACTGGATACTAGGTTACTGGACATCAGAACTTATCATGAAGGACAAATGGATCACTTGGAAGATGCATCAAAGAGAACGAGCCTCCCTGTTGAAGAGATGAAGATAGTTCCCTATCATTCAGTTTTGAAAAAGCTCAGTCCTTGGGAACTTGTATTGTTACTCTAATAGTTTGTCTTCGCATTCTGTTGATTAGTCTTGCTCTAATACAAGCTTATGTTTTCAAATAAAATCTGATAAGTCTTTGATCCTCTTAAAGGAGTTTTGTCATCATCAAAAAGGGGGAAATTGTAAGGAACATTGTATAGATTTTGATGAAGACAAAACATGTAATAGATTAGGGCCTAGGATCCTATGTATTTAGATTCTATTGTAAAAATTCTAATTATAGGATCAGGAGGCCTGATGATCAAGACTGAAGCGTGAGGACATTGCTGCATAAGAAAAACCGTAAAATGATTTCAATACAAGTATCTGCAGTAGGCTGCTTGAAAAAGGATAATGGACGCTCATTACACAAGGATGCTGAACCAATGAAGCATCAGCAAACTGCTCGGAAGCCGTTACCTCGAAGCACGTGTACAAGGTTTACGTTAGGCACAGCCGCAAACTCATCTAATCAGGAGATGCCACGTAATAAAGCAAAAAGCAAGTCTGAAAAAATGTCAGACTAGGTATGGCGATTGAAGCAACAGACGTACAATCTCAACAGTTATGTACGGATCAATCAGAAGAAATAGCTACATCGTCTCGAACATACTGCAAGGAGGATTCTCTCTCTAACGGGCAGATTTCTCCCTCGCCAATAAATAGAAAAAGACTGGAACTTGAAGACTACTTGAAACCTGAACGCATAATCTCTTAATCCTTAGAAGTTTCAAGTCCAGTCTAGCAGCAAGCTACCTTTAGCATTGGAAGCTCAATTGTTTCTAAGCTTGCTGCCTGTGTTATTTTCGTTTCATCATTTGAGATTGTTAAGGAGTTGCTTGATCAAAGGGATTGCCCGATCAAGTAGATACGTTCTTTGTAGATGAACAAGAGTCCTGTGTGGGCTAGAGGTTCTGTTCTTTGTAGAAGAACAAGAGCTCTATGTGAGCTAATCGCCACACTCTGTGTGGGCTAGATAAGTTTGGTCACTGTGCAGTAACCCTGTGTGGGATAGACTGACAGTTCTTGTTAGGTTTAGGTTGTCTAAGCGAGGCTTGTATAAATCAACCGTTTGACCTAACAAAGTTCCTCCTTGAGAAGGAGATGAGAGGATGTAGAAGGATTACTCCACCCTCGAACCTCTATAAATCGCTGTGTTCATCTTTGTTAGTTGGGACCTACAAGTGGCATCAGAGCGGGTGGATTATTCATCCATAGCTCAATGGTCAATCTGATACCAACAAGTGGTATCAGATCAAGTGGATGAACCAAACGATCTAATCGATCTATCAAGATCCCATCTGTGAAGATGGAAGCAAGAAATGAAAGAGGATCTACTCTTTAAACGAACTCTCAAAAGGAATAACGATGACCAGGTATCTCGTTCTAATTGTACTAATATATTCTTTGACATGGTTAGCTTTGTAGATCTATATCTATTTGTCATGTCAGATAATCCTAAAGATCTATTTGTCATGTCAGATATATCTATATCTATTCATCCATAGCTCAATGGTCAATCTGATACCAACAAGTGGTATCAGATCAAGTGGATGAACCAAAAGATCTAATCGATCTATCCAGATCCCATCTGTGAAGAAGGAAACAAGAAATGAAAGAGGATCTACTCTTTACACGAACTCTCAAAAGGAATAACGATGACCAGGTATCTCGTTCTAATTGTACTAATATATTCTTTGACATGGTTAGCTTTGTAGATCTATATCTATTTGTCATGTCAGATAATCCTAAAGATCTATTTGTCATGTCAGATATATCTATATCTATTCATCCATAGCTCAATGGTCAATCTGATACCAACAAGTGGTATCAGATCAAGTGGATGAACCAAAAGATCTAATCGATCTATCCAGATCCCATCTGTGAAGAAGGAAGCAAGAAATGAAAGAGGATCTACTCTTTAAACGAACTCTCAAAAGGAATAACGATGACCAGGTATCTCGTTCTAATTGTACTAATATATTCTTTGACATGGTTAGCTTTGTAGATCTATATCTATTTGTCATGTCCGATAATCCTAAGCAATTTCTCAAGAGAATCAAAAAGCATCTCAACAAGAATGTGAGTAGGGAGTCTGTACGTTGTTTTTCAAAATAAGAATGCCTCACCTACTCATGCTAAAACGAAAGAAGCACCTAAGGCTGTACTGAAAGTAAGCATACGCTTAAAAGAGAATCATAAAGTAAGGGGGAACTTCTAGTACAAATCAAGGTAACTCAGCAGGTATCTCTGACAAAAGGGCTACTGGACTCAGGGGGAAAGAATGATGAATCTAAGGAACAAAATTAAGTTCTGACAACAGGACGCTAAACACCGGGACATTGGATACTAGATCGCTGGATAACAGGACGCTGTATATCAGGATGCTAGATACCAAGCTGACTGGAAATTAGGTCGCTGGATGACAGGACGCTAGATATCAGGATGCTTGATACCAGAGGGTGGATACTAGATCGCTGAACACTAGGTCGCTGGACACCAGGACGATAAAAACCATGATGTTGGACACTAGATCGCTGAACACCAGGTCGCTGTGTACCAGGATGCTAGACACCAATATACTGGATACTAGGTTACTGCACATCATAACTTATCATCAAGGACAAAGGGATCACTTGGAAGATGCATCAAAGAGGATCGAGCCTCCTAGTTGAAGAGATGAATATAGCTCCTTATCATTCAGTTTTGAAAAAGCTCACTCCTTGTGAACTTGTATTGTTACTCTAATATCTTGCCTTTGTATTCTGTTGATTACTTTTGCTCTAATACAAGCTTATGTTTTTAAATAAAATCTGACAAGTCTTTGATCATCTTAAAGGAGTTTTGTCATCATAAAAAATGGGGAAATTGTAAGGAACATTGTATAGATTTTGATGAAGACAAAACATGTAATAGATTAGGGTCTAGGATCCTATGTATTTAGATTCTATTGAAAAAATTCTAAGTATAGGATCAGGAGGCCTGATGATCAAGACTGAAGCGTGAGGACCTTGCTGCATAAGAAAAACCGTAAAATGAATTCAATACAAGTATCTGCAGCAGGCTGCTTGAAAAAGGATACTGGACGCTCACTGCACAAGGATGTTGGACCAAGGAATCATCAGCAAACTGCTCGGAAGCTGTTACCTCGTAGCACGTGTACAAGGTTTACGTTTGGCACAACCGCAAAGTCATCCAATCAGGAGATGCCACGTAATAACGCAAAAAGCAAGTCTGAAAAAATGTCAGACTAGGTATGGCGATTGCAACAACAGACGTACAATCTCAATAGTTATGTACGGATCAATCAGAAGAAATAGCTACATCGCCTCGAACATACTGCAAGGAGGAAGCTCTCTCTAACGGGCAGATTTCTCCCTCGCCTATAAATAGAAAAGGACTGGAACTTGAAGACTACTTGAAACCTGAACGCACAATCTCTTAATCCTTAGAAGTTTCAAGTCCAGTCTAGCAGCAAAATACCTTTAGCATTGAGAGCTCAATTGTTCCTAAGCTTGCTTCTTGTGTTGTTTTAGTTTCATCATTTTAGACTGTTAAGGAGTTGCTTGATCAAAGGGGTTGCCTGATCAAGTACATACATTCTTTGTAGAAGAACAAGAGTCCTGTGTGGACTAGAGGTTTCGTTCTTTGTAGAAGAACAAGAGCTCTATGTAGGCTAATCGCCACACTCTGTGTGGGCTAGATGAGTTTGGTCACTGTGCAGTAACCCTGTGTGGGATAGACTGACAGTTCTTGTTTGGTTTAGGTTGTCTAAGCGAGGCATGTATAAATCAACCGTTTGACCTAACAAAGTTCCTCCTTGAGCAGGAGAAGAGAGGATGTAGAAGGATTACTCCACCCTCGAACCTCTATAAATCGTTGTGTTCATCTTTGTTAGTTGGGACCAACAAGTGGTATCAGAGCGGGTGGATTATTCATCCGTAGCTCAATGGTCAATCTGATACCATCAAGTGGTATCAGAGCAAGTGGATGAACCAAAAGATCTAATCGATCTATCCAGATCCCATCTGTGAAGAAGGAAGCAAGAAATGAAAGAGGATCTACTCTTTAAACGAACTCTCAAAAGGAATAACGATGACCAGGTATCAGGATGCTAGATACCAGAATGACTGGAAATTAGGTCGCTGGATGACAGGACGCTAGATATCAGGATGCTAGATACCAGGGGGTGGATACTACATCTCTGAACACTAGGTCGTTGGGCACCAGGATGTAAAAAACGAGGATGGTGGACACCAGATCGCTGAACACAGGGTCGAGTGTACCAAGATGCTAGACACCAATTTACTGGATACTATGTTACTGGACATCAGAACTTTTCATCAACGACAAATGGATCACTTGGAAGATGCATCAAAGAGGATCGAGCCTCCCTGTTGAAGAGATGAAGATAGCTCCCTATCATTCTGTTTTGAAAAAGCTCACTCCTTATGAACTTGTATTGTTACTCTATTATCTTGCCTTTGCATTCTGTTGATTATTCTTGCTCTAATACAAGCTTTTGTTTTTAAATAAACTTGATCGTCTTAAAGGAGTTTTGTCATCATCAAAAAGGGGGAAATTGTAAGGAACATTGTATAGATTTTGATGAAGACAAAACATGTAATAGATTAGGGCCTAGGATCCTATGTATTAAGATTCTATTGAAAAAATTCTAAATATAGGATCAGGATGCCTGATAATCAAGACTGAAGCGTGAGGACCTTGCTGCATAAGAAAAACCGTAAAATGATTTCAGTACAAGTATCTACAGCAGGCTGCTTGAAAAAGGATACTGGACGCTCACAGCACAAGGACGCTGGACCAAGGAATCATCAGCAAACTGCTCAGAAGCCGTTACCTCGATGCACGTGTACAAGATTTATGTTAGGCACAGCCGCAAACTCATCCAATCAGGAGATGCCACGTAATAAAGCAAAAAGCAAGGCTGAAAAAATGTCAGACTAGGTATAGCGATTGCAGCAACAGACGTACAATCTCAACAGTTATGTACGGATCAATAAGAAGAAATAGCTACATCGTCTAAAACATACTGCAAGGAGGAAGCTCTCTTTAACGGGCAGATTTCTTCCTCGCCTATAAATAGAAAAAGACTGGAACTTGAAGACTACTTGAAACCTGAACGCACAATCTCTTAATCCTTAGAAGTTTCAAGTCCAGTCTAGCAACAAGCTACCTTTAGCATTGAGAGCTCAATTGTTCCTAAGCTTGCTTCTTGTGTTGTTTTAGTTTCATCATTTTAGACTGTTAAGGAGTTGCTTGATCAAAGGGATTGCCTGATCAAGTACATACGTTCTTTGTAGAAGAACAAGAGTACTGTGTGGGTTAAAGGTTTTGTTCTTTGTAGGAGAACAAGAGCTCTATGTGGGCTAATCGCCACACTCTGTGTGGGCTAGATGAGTTTGGTCACTGTGCAGTAACCCTGTGTGGGATAGAATGACATATCTTATTAGGTTTAGGTTGTCTAAGCGAGGATTGTGTAAATCAACCGTTTGACCTAACAAAGTTCCTTCTTGAGAAGGAGAAGAGATGATGTAGAAGGATTACTCCACCCTCGAACCTCTATAAATCGATGTGTTCATCTTTGTTAGTTGGGACCAACAAATGGTATCAGAGCGGGTGGATTATTCATCCATAGCTCAATGGTCAATCTAATACCAATAAGTGGTATCAGAGCAAGTGGATGAACCAAAAGATCTAATCGATCTATCCTGATCTCATCTGTTAAGAACGAAGCAAGAAATGAAAGAGGATCTACTCTTTAAATGAACTCTCAAAAGGAATAACGATGACCAGGTTTCTCATTCTAATTGTACTAATATATTATTTGACTTGGTTAGCTTTGTAGATCTATATCTATTTGTCATGTCCGATAATCCTAAGCAATTTCTCAAGAGAATCAAAAAGCATCTCAACAAGAATGTGAGTAGGGAGTCTGTACGTTGTTTTTCAAAATAAGAATGCCTCACCTACTCATGCTAAAATGAAAGAAGCACCTAAGGCTGTATTGAAAGTAAGCCTACGCTTAAAAGAGAATCATAAAGTAAGGGGGAACTTCTAGTACAAATCAAGGTAACTCGGCAGATATCTCTGACAAAAGGGCAACTGGACTCAGGGGGAAAGAATGATGAATCTAAGGAACAAAATTAAGTTCTGACAACAGGATGCTAAACACCGGGACATTGAATACTAGATCGCTGGATAACAGGACGCTGTATATCAGGATGCTAGATACCAAGCTGACTGGAAATTAGGTCGCTGGATGACAGGACGCTAGATATCAGGATGCTAGATACCAGAGGGTGGATACTAGATCGCTGAATACTAGGTCGCAGGGCACCAGGACGCTAAAAACAAGGATGTTGGACACCAGATCTCTGAACACCAGGTCGTTGTGTACCAGGATGCTAGACACCAATATACTGGATACTAGGTTACTGGACATCAGAACTTATCATGAAGGACAAATGGATCACTTGGAAGATGCATCAAAGAGGATCGAGCCTCCCTGTTGAAGAGAGGAATATAGTTCCCTATCATTCAGTTTTAAAAAAGCTCACTCCTTGGGAACTTGTATTGTTACTCTAATACTTTGCCTTCGCATTCTCTTAATTAGTCTTGCTCTAATACAAGCTTATGTTTTTAAATAAAATCTGATAAGTCTTTGATCCTCTTAAAGGAGTTTTGTCATCATCAAAAAGGGGGAAATTGTAAGGAACATTGTATAGATTTTGATGAAGACAAAACATGTAATAGATTAGGGCCTAGGATCCTATGTATTTAGATTCTATTGTAAAAATTCTAATTATAGGATCTGGAGGCCTGATGATCAAGACTGAAGCGTGAGGACATTGCTGCATAAGAAAAACCGTAAAATGATTTCAGTACAAGTATCTGCAGTAGGCTGCTTGAAAAAGGATAATGGACGCTCACTACACAAGGATGCTGAACCAATGAAGCATCAGCAAACTGCTCGGAAGCCGTTACCTCGAAGTACGTGTACAAGGTTTACGTTAGGCACAGCCGCAAACTCATCCAATCAGGAGATGTCACGTAATAAAACAAAAGGCAAGTCTGAAAAAATGTCAGACTAGGTATGGTGATTGCAGCAACAGACGTACAATCTAAACAGTTATGTACGGATCAATCTGAAGAGAAAACTACATCGCCTCGAACTTGCTGCAAGGAGAAAACTCTCTTTAACGGGTAAATTTCTCCCTCGCCTATAAATAGAAAAAGACTGGAACTTGAAGACTACTTGAAACCTGAACGCACAATCTCTTAATCCTTAGAAGTTTCAAGTCCAGTCTAGCAGCAAGCTACCTTTAGCATTGAGAGCTCAATTGTTCCTAAGCTTGCTGTCTGTGTTGTTTTTCTTTCATCATTTTAGACTGTTAAGGAGTTGCTTGATCAGAGGGATTGTCTGATCAAGTACATACGTTCTTTGTAGAAAAACAAGAGTCCTGTGTGGTCTAGAGGTTTCATTCTTTGTAAAAGAACAAGAGCTCTGTGTGGGCTAGATGAGTTTGGTCACTGTGCAGTAACCCTGTGTGGGATAGATTGGCAGTTCTTGTTAGGTTTACGTTGTCTAAGCGAGGCTTGTGTAAATCGAATTTCTAAACACTTATTTTCATATCCATAGCCATAAACTTCAGTCACTCAATCTAAGTGCAGCAAGCTCAGAAGCAAGCTCAAGAAGCTCATATGCTTGAGAAGCTAACTGCAGATCCGTTGAAGAAAACCTTATATATTTTATCTTACATTGTATAGGAGTACCTAGTGGAGAACCTACTAATGTTTTCACTCTTGAAGAAAGAGTAAGAGTCATGTGTGGGCTAGTTCGATCCTGTGTGGGTCTTAGTCAAGATAGAGCAGGAACCTGTGTGAAGGTTGTTTATCCCTTGTTAAATTGTTTGTAATAGCTAGGCTGTGTAAACCAAACATCTTTAATGAAGTTTCTCATTGTGAAGGAGTAAAGTGAACGTAGAGGGATTACTCCACCTCGAACCACTCTATATCGTTTGTCTGTTTTATCTACTTACCCTTTGCATAACTATACTATTGCATATCTTTATCTGTCATACTGCATTCAAACTATTTTTGAAGACATTGCTTTAAAAAATTTCCGCTAATTTAACTCTATGGCATAGTTTGGTTAGGAGGTTGGGTTTGTTAAGGGAGGTTTAAAGAGGATATTTTAAACCTTTGATGTGATGTTTTTTTTTGTTTGGATTGAGTGTAATATGGAGTATGTTTATTTGTAAAGTGTGTTTGGATAGATGTTTTGCATGGTGTTTATATTGATATGTTTATTATCATTGTGTTTGGTTGATTGGTTTAAAATTGGATTTATAGAAAATGACATATATACCCTCAAACTATATTTTTTCCTCTTTGCAAGTGATATTGATGTTGAAGTAATGAAACAATTCCTCCACCACAAACACGCTTCTCTCTGCATCAACTTTACCATATCTAGAGCTAAGTCGATCTGAGAAGATTTGAGTTCAATTTTTTTCTCAATCGACTTCTATGCAAACGATAGGTGGAGTGAGTCTCTCTCCTTGCAGATCTGAACAATCAGGGACTGTCACAATTCCTCAATTTTGTGGTGTGGGAAGAGGCGACAGTGAAGAGTTTGAAGAAAAGTGGGTGAAATCAGGTCGAATGTTGCCAAACTCAAGTTCTTAGAGGTAGTTCTAACCCAAAATTTTCAATTACAAATGTACATACATGCACAATCACATTTATCGGCAGTGGCAGGGGCGATTGAATTTTGAAGTTTTGAAGTTTTGTTCCACCCATAATCGGTTTTATAATCGGGCATGACTTGTTGTGTGAAGTTGACTGCATGATTTTAGTTGTATTTTAGTCCCTAATTTGATGGCATTCGAGACTAGTTGAAGCTGTGAATCTAATTTCGTATTTCACGCGAATCATGAACAAAAATATACAGTGACTGAATCTCGTGCACCATCATGAAATTAAATGCAAACAAAGTATGTGATGTCTTCACCAAACAATGATGTTTTGTTGTGTACTTGTGTGTGTGCGCTTATAGAATATATACTTGTTGTGTGTGTGTGTGTTTATATAATACATACTTGTTGTGTACTTAGCTGTGTGTGTATTTGGTGTGTGTTGATCACGTGTTTATAGAATTGATATACCCAAATTGATATTGATATACCCGAATTGATATGTCATAGATGCAACATGGTTGCGGACAATAATGGGGATAGGTATTCATCTCTCAATCGATTGGTGCGATGTGGATGTGGTATTCCTCTCCGAGAGATGACATCTACCACCCGAACGAATCCCGGTCGTCGTTTTATTTCATGTCCAACAAGGGGGGTAAGAGTTATTGTTCTCTTTCCTTTTATGCCTTGAATATAAACATGCATGTCATATTTATGTGAGCCTTCATTTATATGACAATTGTTTTTTCTACTAGCCAAAAAAATGTGGTTACTTTGTTTGGTTGGAACCACAACTTAGTGGACGAGCTAGAAAAGTTGCTCTTGAACTCATAGATAAGATTGAAAGACTTCAAGTGGAGATAAAAGTGTTGCAAAGAGGAAGGAAAAATAATAACAATGGATGCAAATTCACTGTGGTTCTTATTTTAATTATGCTACTCGTGGCAATATTGACTTACCTGTGTCGAAGATGCTTCTCGAATGACTCGGGAGTTTCAAAAACTGTGAATGTTTTGTATTAAGTTGTAGCTTCGTTGTATCTCTTTTGTTTTTGGTTCAAGAATATTTGTATAACTCATTTAGCGTATGTAACTCAAGTGATGATATTTCATTAATTGTATAACTTTTTTTTTTCACTCAAGTGATTGTGAGACATGTGTGATATTGTTAGTGACTCGTCAGTTTTTGAAGTTTAGTTTTACTAATATCTACTAATCCTTTGGTTTTGTTATGTATTCGATTAGTTTGATTGGGGTTCATCTTATTTGCATTTATCTTCTTAGCATGGTTATTTGTTTGATAATTGAGAAGCATGAGTTCATTGATGCACATTGAAATGCTTTTTTGAGAATGACTGAAAACCCAACATTGTCAAGTCCTATTATGAATCAAATATGGAACATCCATCATGGACTAAAATGATAAGGAGAATAACAAAGCCAAAATACTGGTTTTTGTTTCAAAAGGGTTCACAAACATACCAACACATCCAAGATTCTCGAGAGTGTCATGAATAAGAAGTGAATGATACACTATCTTTTATGAAAACACATTAATAATGCATGATGTGTATCCCTGATAATGTGTAATTACATGTTTGGATATTTAAGTCAGTTCAAGTAGCTGGACGAGCACCATTAATATTTGCATCATGCATTAATGAGATGTGGACTTTAATATTTATTACTTTGATTTGAGGTGTAACCTCCACTTTTCACATGGTGGTTAGTCACATTTATGATACACAATTTAATCCGTTTTGCAAATTGGTAGTTGTGTTTCACTATAAAAAATGGAATTTCACCACTCATATCTCCATCACTGAACAATACTAGTAAAATGGCTATCCCTGATGCAAATATTGCTCCGGGCCACTATCTATACGGTAATGATTGGGGTGAAGAGGCGTCAAAAGTTTTCATTAACGTGCTTGCTGATCAAGCTCGTTGTGGTAATTTTGTGGAGGGACGGAACAACTATGTTGCCATACAAACGGCACAATATGTTGTTCGAAAGACATGCCAAGTGGTGAAGTCCTACAAGGAATGCTTGGGGTTCATGCGGCTTGTACGGAAGAGGTTCGATGTGTGTTCAATGATTTTAAAAAACCCTGGGGTTGTCTACAATTCAATTGATAACACTATCACATACGGTTCAAATGTGTGCGATGAACTTATCAAAGTAAGTGGGATGAACTTTTGTTTGATCAAACCTTCTTATTTACTACAATTGCTTGTACAATATGCATTGTCTACAGTTACATTACTAATATAAGCACCTTTCGTACTTGTCAAAGGTTGAACCATTTGTCGCGGCATACAAGACACACGCCGATCCTAGTTGGAATGACTTAAGGGTGGTGTTCACCCTTAAATTGGATTGTTTCGTGCATCCCTTCAAGCTCATTGACGAGACTAACGATCTAATCGTTATAGACTCTGAAGATTCTGGAGACAACGAAAAACTTCCCCCGAAATTTGATGTCATCCAAATTTCAAGTGACAAGGATGTTAGTGCTAAGACCTCTCAGTGGAAGGACATACTTGAAAAGTTTGGGTGCAACTCGGACTCAGAGGATTCTTACAAGTCCCCATCCTTGAAGACCGAGATGTCTTCAAGTGTTACCCCGAAGAAGCCATCGTCAAAACGTATGAGGAATGTGGAGCCGAAAAACTTGTTTGAGACATCGCACGCCTCAAGTGCGAGTAAGGATCAATCTCCATGTTCTAAGAAGTGAAGAAAATTGAGCACATCATGATCGTGGTGGTGTTCTTCTTTTTATTATGCATTTTGTATGGGGTGGAAAGACTATATTATCTAAGTTTCCCCATGTCTCTACTCATTGGCAATTTTCATCACCAAATCGCTAATGCCTTTTGAAAGAGACTATTGAACTGACTTTTTGTAAGAATGATATGATGCATATATATATATATATATATATATATGGAATGTCCATATATGAATTTTAGGATTTCATGGGCTTGTTGAATTCCTTATTAGTGGCATGAGAAATTTGTTGCAAGAGTTAAGAAAAATTACAAATGGTGGCTAAACAAACAGGTGAGGTAATGACCAACAATCCAGAATGATATTTTACACCCGTCAAGGAAAATTAAATGATGCACATAAACTTATCTAAATAATAGAGGCCACACAAGGATATAGATATGGTCCCAACAGAGGTGTTGCAAATATATCAAAGTTTCCTACACATGGCCAACATCGTCCACGAGATGATTGATCATTGAGAGTTTTGCATCTTCAGGAATACTAAAAAAGAGTACTCGATCATCTTCATTTTGGCACAAACGCCTTGCAATTAAAAAACTTTAAATAATAAATACACGCATAATGCAATTGACTATCAGCATATCCACCCTAATGTGCAAAGAAGAGCATCATATATTAAAACATTATATTAATATCCATAGACGTCCTATGACATCGACAAGCCAAAATAGTCTGGATAAGCATAGTTCAAAACAAACTTTAATTTTAGATAAAGTGAGTTCAATTGTTCATTGCACGAACCCGTTTCATCTTACATGTGACCCTCGTCGTTGACAATGTGATTGATCATTGAGAGTTGTGCATCTTCGGGAATGCTGAAGAAAAGGACTCGATCATCTTCATTTTGGCACAATTGCCTTGCAACATGCACTTTCATGTCCAAACAAAGGTGATCAAATTTAGCGAGTTCCCCGAACACTAGTTTTCGCATGTCTTCTTTGTCATTTTTTTTGTTCACTGAATCCTTCAATTCACTTATCTCTTTTGTGATTGATGCACAAAAGTCTTTCATAGTGGACACTAGCCTCTCATCGACATCCCCGGTTTTGGCACGTTTCCCTTTAGATGTACAAGGCCTTTGATTTCCATGCATGCCACTATCGGCGGTACGTTTTGAGCTAAACTCATTTGTGGACTCATTGATGGCCGATGTAGTGGCAATTTTTGATGTGGCTCCGTTTGATGAGGGTGGATGGTAGGGAGAATTTAGTACGTCTTGTACCACGTTGTGGAAGTTTACTGCGTGCTCTCCAGTAGCTCGATCCTTACCAAATATTTCACCCTAGTTATTGTAAAACGGCCAACACTTGTGACGCATCGTCCGTGCACTTGAATCAGTCTGCATTTGGACCAAATGTGAGTCTTGGAGTGATGAACTAGTCTTTGGAGATTGTTTAAATAAATAATGGCTACTGAGTTCAACTTGTTTTTATGAATTGAAAGCAAAATTAATACTAGAAATTTCATAAATACCTTCAAGAACTCTTGCCAGACACCATCGGTCACGTCTATCACCCATGTCGGAGTGAAGGTGAAACCCAAGGGGGACATCATAGCTGTCAAGGAGTTGTAGCATTTTTTCCACGCATGTATCTTACTAGAAATGTGTGGTTCGGCCTTCAAATCCGTCCCGGGACAGCTCTGCCTCATTTCATGTTCCAAGAAGCTAAGATACCCTATCCGGAAGCCATTGTCCGACTTATAACCTTTCACGACCAATGTCTTTAATGCATTGACCAAAGCATTCTCCTCCAACAATGTCCACGTCCTCCTGCTCTTTTCACTTTTTTTTGACATGGGAATATGAGAGTCGCTAGCATCCATTTCACACCCCCTAAATATGAATGGTGAATAATTACAAAAAAAAAAAATGACTGTGAAATCATTATCTGTTGTTGTGATAATTGAAAACATGACATCTTTCAAGGTGTCAACAATATATTGCAAATTTGAGATTTGGCAAAAAAAGAAATTTTCATGGCATTCAAAGGGATGGGCAGCATTGTGCATGATAAGAGCATGGTAAAGACAGAATATAATACATGCGAGCAAATGTAATAATGTCTTAGGAAGTTGACACAATAAATAGGGGTACAAATTTACTAGAAATTGTCCAAAATTCAAACTAACGCATACACAGTAACATGGTAGCTTAGTTAATCATAGTCTCATCGTGATACAATTGCAAAGCAATATTGTCTCTCAAATTAGTCCACGCTTGGGAAGTCTCTACTTGATCTATCAAGGTAATTTCTTCGGTGGACAACCCGCCTTCAATCTCGCTATGGGTCTCGGGGACCTCACACTCTAGTGGGTCTTCACTAACATTAGCACGAATGAAGTTGTGTAAGAGGCAACATGCCAAGATTATCTTGTTTTGAGTGTGGATGGGATAGTACGAATTGCTTTTAAGTATGCCCCATCGGGCTTTCAGTATACCGAAAGACCGTTCAATTACATTTCATGCCCTAGCGTGTTTTAAGTTGAAATATTCTTGTGGGGTACTAGGGCGAAGGTTAGAATGCTCCCACTCTTGTAAATGGTACCTAACTCCTCGATAGGGAGCTAGAAAACCATTCCCGTTAGTGTATCCTCCATCGACTAAGTAGTAATTTCCTGAAAGAATTCATTTAAATATATTCATTAGATCTCATGTTTCAATTTTACGTGTATGTGTTAGTTGAAATTGTTTCAACTTACCTTGGGGAACTCTTAACCCATGAGGTCGAGTGATAGCATCACGTAAAACCCTACTATCGGCTGCCGAACCTTCCCAACCAGCTAACACATACACGTAGTTCATGTTCCGGTCACAAGCTGCCATAACATTAACGGCAATGTTTCCTTTACGATTCCTATAGCGTGGTTTGTCTTGCAATGCGACCTTGACAGGCACATAAGTCCCGTCAAGTGCACCCAGACAACCCTACAAGCGTACAAGTAATTAATTTCTCAAATATAAAATCGCATTTACATCAGGTAATATGATTACACCTGTAATATTACCTTGAAATATTTCCATCTATCATCAGCACAATCATCAAGAATGGGCTCTGGGCTGACTAGGAGGAGAGAATGTAACTTGAGGAGAGCATTTAACACGTGATGAAATTGGGTACTAATTGTGTAACCACTACGATTGAAATCATGTTTAACCACTCGATTTTTCTTATGATGAGCGAGAACACTGAGAAATATTGCTACTTGTTCGGAAACAGTGACATGACGGCTTGCTAGGAGAACCCCTATATTTTCCAACAGATAACATAACCTCGAGAATGAGTCACAAGTCATTCGCAAGTGGTTTAGACAAATGATATCATTATCTTCGGTGATGCTCCTAGTGTGATCTAGTGTTCGTGTGATCCTAGCCCGTAAGTTGTACCGTACCCGAGTCCCTGACGAACTATTGTGCAAATTATTGTTCCTACGATTTGTACGTGACAACCAACTATGAATGGCAGTAAATAACACAAGAAAGGCTTTCACAGAAACAACGATTGCCTCCATGACATGATTGGTGTCTTTCAGTTCTTCATCATGTTCCATCTTTAATGAAAAAATATAGAAGATAACAATGGATGAGACAACCAAACTGAGCACTGTTTCCTACACAAAGACAACCGATGATATATCACCATACCTCGAGTTGACAACTGCCAAATACATCATAGATCACCTTGCATGGACATGTGGAGAACCATGAGATGCATGACACCCAACCCAGGTTCATAATGTTCAATGAATTTAATACATGGGCAGCAATATAATCAGTATCTTTTTGCAAAACATTGCTAAATACAGACATAGGGCATTTGCAAGAAATGTGAAAAAAGTCAAGATTGTAGACTGAGAAAAAATCAGATAAATCTAAAACATCAGATTTTAGACATACTTATTACATGCTTTGCAATTAAAAAAAATCAGATCAATATTGTATTAGTATTTTGAACCCAGGAAGCAGAAATCAAATAAAGTAATATCAGCTAGTTGAAATCCAACGCAACAGATGAACAATGAAATGCACCGGAGCTAAACAATTACATGTAGCATTCACAAGTAGTATATAGAGCCTTTTCCTATTCTATTCTATCCACTCATAATTGCAATGCCAAATCATAACAGCGGAATATACCCACTTTAAATTAGCACTCAAATATGCTACACATTGGATGATCACCATTATATTCTAAGTCATGAAGTGGATCAATGAAATTCAATAAGCAAATTGAAGACATATTATATATATATATATATATATATATTTGAATTCAAAAGAGTCTTGACCATCACAATTTCAATACCTTATTGTATAGTCCCAGGTTGTTTATCCAATCTTCTGGAATTTCAATCAATAAGCGATACATGATTTTTCAATTACACATTCTTTTATTACTTTGGCTTAGCTTGAATCTCACATTTAGCCTCAACATTATACCCACAGTAACTCCCATAGCTAAATAGTAGCTAGGTTGGTTCATCTACACAAATTCTTAAAAACCAGATCCTAATCCAATCGAAACATCAATCTATATAAGGACAAATTTGAGGAAGAAATTTCATATTTCCCATCATAGATCATTCCATTTCCACCTTCACCAACATTTAACATAAAAAACAAGGGGCTCATCCCAAACCTAGATCTAACAGAGACGAGATCCTTTGCAGTAAGTAATAATACATGCTCCCCAAAAATGAAGAAATTTCGACATTGACGAGAAGAAACTGAAACACAAACAACAAATCACCTTTAGCGTTGCTTCTACTCGGTGAAGATCGAACTCGAAATAAAATGACAAAGAAACACACAAATGATAAAATAAAGAAACATAGGCCTAGTTTCGAAACAAGAACTTACGGAGTTGACAAGTGAAGAAATCGAACTCGAAAGTTAAGAAGAACAGGTTTTTGGAATCACCGGCCAACTCCTAATCGACAATTCTCAATCCCTGAATCGATCTTGGAATCACCCCAACTCCTAATCGGTGAACTCTTCAGCGCTCCATCCCTGAATCGAGTAATTCTTAGGCAGACAAATTATTTTCGAATGGACGAGAAGTTTTCCAATGATGTGGAATGTTATGGCTAGGGTTCCTCCTTCAAAATGGGTTGACAATGGTTGTGATTTGTGAACTATTTATATGAGGTAAAATAGTATTTCAGCATTAGGAGAGGACAATTGTGTAATTTCATAACTTATGCTACTTGGGCTAAAAAATGGGATTTTAAACCCATCAATTGGTATGGGTTTAATAAACCCAGCACCATCCTACTACAATCCTGCCAGCACATCCAATTTTAATTCCGGGCCCTATATCAAAACCGAGCCTAACCTACAATCCAAATACACTTTTAGGTGGGTTTATGACTGGTTTATTTTCCCAACCTGAGAACCAAACTAAGCCTATAAGTTCAAGCAAGCTGCTTCTGTGAAACAAGCTGTGAAACTGTAAGCTCACCCTTGAACTTAACCATTTTCGGAGTAAAAAGTTTTATAAGATTTGAGTAGGTTTATTCACCCCTCTACTTACCCTTTGCATATCTATACTATTGCATATCTTTATTTGCCATACTACATTCAAATTACTTTTGAAGACATTGCTTTAAAGATTTTTCGTTGTACTTAACCCTATAAGTTCAAGCAAGCTGCTTCTGTGAAGCAAGTTGTGAAGTTGTAAGCTCACTCTTATACATAACCGTTTTCGGAGTAAAAAGTTTTAAAAGATTTGAGTAGGTTTATTCTCCCCCGCCCTTTTAACCTACTGCTACTTGGGACTAACAAGTGGTATCAGAGCCGGTTGGACTAAAAACCAACTTGTACTGGTCATTCCTCTGATCCCCTTTTGTTTTTAAAAGAAAAGCAAACTTTGAAAAACATAAGCATGAAATCTTCTCACCACAAGTTACCTATGTTTTCCATAGAAGATTATAATGATTGGAAGATAAGAATACAGACACATCTCTCTGCTATGCATGATGAGATGTGGTATATTATCACTGAAGGACCACTAGTCATCACCAAGCCAAATCCAGTCTTTGCCAGAGCTGTGGAAGATGCTGCAAAGGATACAACAGATGCTGGAGTAATTCCTCACCCCCCAGTGATTGAAAAGCCTAGAGAGGAATGGACATTGGAAGAGAGAAAAAGAGCAAACTTGGATAATGTGGCCAAGAATACCTTGTTCACCACACTGGACAAGGGTACCTTCAGCAAAGTCAAGACTTGCAAAACTGCAAAAGAAATATGGAGCAAGCTTGAGCAGATCTGGGAAGGAACTGAGCTCACCAAGGAAAATAAAGTTTCCACTACAACTCAACTCTTTGAGTTATTTGAAATGAAGTCATGAGAAACTCTTGAACAACTAGATATGATGTTAACTAACTTAGTGAACGAGTTGGAATCTCTGGACAAACACTACACTCAAAGAGAGAAGAATATGAAAGTGCTAAGAGCAATGCCTGCAGAATGGGACAGCAAGACAACGACCATGAGAGTCTCAATGGACTTGAAGTCCATGAGCACCTTCGATCGCTACTCAGACCTTAAGGCCTCAGAGTTCGACATCGATAGAAGAAAGAAGGAAGCAGAAGAGAGCAGCTCAAAGGTTATTGCTTTAACAACTAGAGTATCCAATGATACTGGGAAACCAAGCAACAGTGAGCAGAGAGTGACCTTTGAAGTTGATGTTGAAGAGGATATGGCCCTGCTAATGAAGAAATTCAAGAAGTTCTTCAAGAACACTCCCAGAGGAAACTTTCAAAAGAAGAAGCAAACTCCTCAACCAGAAGCTGACACAGAAAACAAACCCACTGTAAGTGACACTGACCTGTGTTATAATTGCAGAAAGCTAGGTCACTATGCCAGAGAATCCTCCTACCCTCAAATACATCGATATCCCGAAGATGAAAGGGCAAAGAGGAGAGAAATAAAAAGATTTAAAAAGCAAAAGCTGAGAGCCTTGATGAGTAAGTCTGAAGCTGTGAATACAACAAGCACTGAAAAGGAAGAAGTAAGAGAAGTAACTTCCTCAAACAGTGATCTAATAGCTCTACATCAGAAGAGGAAGCTCTTATATGCCTGATGGCCAACACTGAAGAGCACAACATCGACATAGAGGTAACCCCTGAAACCTCTTTTCAATTGAAAAATAAAGATTGAACATGATCACTGCCCTTAGGCAGATCATGAGTGACGTTGAGCAGATAAACTCAACCCATGAGGAGCTTAAGGAAGAAAATAAGCTACTTCTAAGAGAGCATGTTGCTATGTCTGTCACTTTAGACTTTGAGAAACTGAAGACATAAGCATGAAGTGACCTTAGAACAGAAGTAAGCAAGTAAAAAATTGCAAGTCACTAAGCTAGAAAATGAGAAGAGAAGCTTAACTGCCACTATAAATACCTTTAACAAGTCCTCAAAAGACCTGAATACTCTTCTGAACATCTAGAGAGGCTTTAACGAGCATATTGGACTAGGGTACAATGAGGAAGCCTCTACCTCATATTCAGAAAGGACAGGAGCACCTAAGTTTGCACTTGGAGAGACCCTTCACCTAGAAGAAGAGATCATACATATAGGGGGAACTCTCAGTACAAACCCAGGTAGTTCCAAAGATAACGGAAAGAGGCCCCTCTCCGAAAACAGATGGAGTAAGCCTGCAGAAAGCAAGCGGCTGCAGCACAATCAGTTTGCTGCAAGCTGTAGCAAGTAGCAACATCAAGGTTGGTTTCAAAGGAAGCAACCTCCACCTGTTAATACTAAGACCTATATGTCTAAATTTAAGAGAGCAAGTGCTCCAAGAGAGTACAATAGAAGACCATACCGAAGTGGTATAGGTTACACACAAGCATACACTGCACAGTTTCTCAAGGTTACACACAGAAAAAGGAAAACCAAGCATGCTTACAACAAATCAATTGGTGTGAAGCAGATTTGGGTTTCAAAGAAGACTAACTTGAAAGGACCAGTTCAAGTATGGGTACCTAAAATTAAGTGATATTTTTTGCAGGAACCTTTGCCAGGGAGTAGTAATGAAGTATGATACATTGATAGTGGCTGCTCCAAACACATGACTGGCAACAAAGAACTGCTGACAAGCAATTCCAAGCCATAAAAGGACCCAAGATGGTATTTGGAGATGACTCCAAAGGCAGCACCAAGGGAATTAGCAATCTAGTGAAAGGAAGCACATGAATCAAGGAAGTATCATATGTGAAGGGACTGAAGTACAACTTGCTGAGCATAAATGATACTCAGTTGAATTCACACACAACAAGTGTCTCATCAAGAACAACAACTCTCAAGAAGTCAAGGTCTGGAACTAGAAAAGAAAACATTTATGTAGCTGACTGGAACTCTGTGAAGACTGCAACTTGCTTCATTGCAAAGAGTACTCCAGAAGTGAGCTGGTTGTGGCACAAAAGGGTAAGTCATTTGAACTTCAAGACAATCAACAAACTAGCAAAAAAAGGCCTTGTTAGAGGTCTACCAGACATTGTCTACAAGAAGGAAATGTTTGTGGAGCATGCCAGAAAAGGAAGTAAGTCAAAAGCACCTTCAAAAACAAGCTCGGGAAGTCAACTGACAGAATACTTGACTTACTCCACATGAATTTGTTTGGACCAGTAGATCCCATCAGCATAAGTGGAAAGAATTACTCACTGGTTGTAGTAGATGACTACAAAAAATATGGTTTTTTGTGACAACATTTTTAGTGACGATAAAAATATAATCACTAATATTACATGCATAGTGATAAAATTATTTCTTGTCACAATCGAGTTGAAGTCTTGAACGCTGGTGACAAATTTTTCTTGTGCCACTGAGACTTGTCACTACATTTCTACCTCCATTATTCATTGTTGGCGGGAAATAAAGTTGTCACTAATTCTATTTTGAATTAGTGACAATATTTAAAATTTATGACTAATTATATGAATCGGTTTTTTGTGTTAATAAATAGTAGTCACCATAACATTGTATTATTAGTGATTCTTGAGATGTTGTCACTATTAAAGAAGCTGATTTTTTGTGAGTTTCACTATTTGCGGGAAATAAGAATTGTCACTATTACTATTTTGAATTAGTGACAATATTTAAAATTTATGGCTAATTATACGAATCAGTTTTTTGTGTCAATAAATAATTGTCACCATAACATGTATTATTTGTGATTCATGAGATGTTGTCACTATTGAAGAAGTTGTTTTTATGACTTTCGTTGCTTCGGAAAATAAGAATTGTCACTAGTACCATTTCGAATTAGTTACAATATTTAAAATTTATGGCTAATTTTATGAAACTTTTGTGGAAATAAGTGATTATCTTTTTTTTTTTTTTTTGGTGATAACAACATACCAATAATAACAATAGAATGGTTACTAAAAATCTTCAATAGTGATGTTTGTTTCTAGTGTAACAAAACATAAGTTATTGTAATTAATAGTTTGTAATTAATAGTGATATATATTTCTATCGTAGATCACTATTTTTCATCACTAGATGCTTAATACAATTTCTGTTGGTGATATATCAATCACTAATATAATATTAAATAATTAACAATAAATAGAGTGATGACTAATTAATTTGTTAATTAAGTGCTAGGGTAATTAAATTGTAAAATAAATTAATTTGTTAGGTAGATTACCTTTTCAATTACGTATAGCCCAACATTTTTTAATAAAGAGTAAATGTTGAACTCCAAAAAACAATTAGTCTAAAGGTTGATGTTAAAGTAAATAACAACAATGACAAAAACTTATATACCTCTGGGGCACATAGGGGTACAGATCTAGGTATTATATATATTATCTTCAGGTGTTATATATATACTCTATAGGTATTATAAATATATTCTACATGTATCATATGTATATAAGAGTATACATATAATATCTAAAGAGTATATACATAATACCTGTAGAGTATATATTTAACATTATATA
Organism: Scutellaria baicalensis; assembly: GCA_005771605.1. Classification (NCBI taxonomy): domain Eukaryota; kingdom Viridiplantae; phylum Streptophyta; class Magnoliopsida; order Lamiales; family Lamiaceae; genus Scutellaria; species Scutellaria baicalensis. The sequence continues at coordinate 44,642,143 of CM016723.1, forward strand.
ATGATTAATTTAGGGGTACGATGTCATGGGGCACACAAGTGTCGCTGAATAACAATTAGTCTTTCCAAAAAACAAATCAAATAAAAAAAAAATGGGGCAGAGAAAACCCAAATGTTAGCCGCAACAAGAGGTCCTGCAGATCCACTGGCTTGGCTTCGAGCTGAGCCGCTTTGAGAATGGGGCATAACCTGTTCTGCATAGGTAATATTTATCCCTGTCAATGAATTCACACTAATTACGTGCATTATTCCCACTAAATATTGTGGTTAAAATTTTACATTTTATCTTCTTTTATTAATACTTTTATAAGATTTCTCTATATTTTTAAAAAAAATCACAAGAAAGATATTAATTTATATTTAGAAAGTCTCGAATATAGATGCAAAGTGATCAAAAAGTAACATATTTTGATTGTTTTAAATGCACTTCAATTTTCATATTAAATTATAAATTTAATTGTTAAAATAATCTTATTATATCACAGATAATAGATAAAATATAAACTAGCCATACTTTTCTTTTATATAATTATATATACACACATAATCACAAACTCCAATACACCACCATTAGTTGTCACTGAAACACTAAATATAATAAACATATAGTATATATATTATATAGTAGTATATAAAAGTGTGGTTTGACACTCTCAAGTGATAACACTTGGAACTCTATAAGCATGCCAAGTGTCCCTTCTTAAAACATATTTTATTTGTCAAATATAAAAACATTAATATCAATTAAATACTCACCTCACTACTCAACAAAAATTAAATATGTAAGTTACTAATGTTTGCTAATGTTGTATTGTTTTTCACTAGATGAATCTTTGCTTCCAAATTTGAATAATTATTTGTCCAACATTTCAATTAGAAAGAAAAAAAAAACGTAAACAACAAGGTTACTTTAGCATATATAATATGAAATTCTTATAAAAAGAAAACAAAAAGTACACAACAATGTTACTTTAACCTTTATAAAATGAAATTCTTATGCATAAAATTAAAAAATAAGAATTTGAAGAGTAAATATACTACTATTTTTCATTGAATTAAAACAAATAAAAAAAAGATGTTTGAAGATAGTAATACCTTACAAAAGAACATTTAGGATATTTCAGATTAAAAAATAACTTTAGAAATAAATTTATTTGTAGGATTCAAGAAAAAAAAAGATAATATGAAAATATTGAAATTACTAATATTTTACAAAAAGAGCATTTAGAATAGTTCAAACTCTGGCATTAACAAAAATAGATGTTAAAAAATTAGGATATGTTTGGGTTAGACATAAGTAGATTTTGCAAGTTTGAAAGTGGATTGTGAAAATGATGTAATTTGATAAGTTTGGGTTAGTTAAGAGATTTTATAAAGTAAGATTATAATTAATTTATCATCATATCGGGACTATAGGAAAAATAGATGATGTCGTATTATTTTACTTTGAAAAAAAAAACAAATGTTTTTAAAATTTCAAGAAAATTATATATATAAAAGTGTGGTTTTACACTCTCAAGTGATGACACTTGGAGCTCTACAAACATGTCAAGTGTCCCTTCTTAAAACATATTTTATTTGTCAAATATAAAAACATTAATATCAATTAAATACTCACATCACTACTCAACAAAAAATAAATATGTAAGTTACTAATGTTTGCTAATGTTGTATTGCTTTTCACTACATGAAATCTTTGCTTCCAAATTTGAATAATTATTTGTCCAACATTTCAATTTGAAAGGAAAAAAAAAAAAGCAAACAATAAGGTTACATTAGCCTATATAATGTGAAATTCTTTTATATTAAAACTTTATAACAACAAATATAACAATTGGTTAAAATTAATAAAAAAATTTACAAAGGAAACCAATAGGTAAAGCAATTAATAAGTGCATTTAAAGATAAAATTTGAACAAAATAGATGTCTTCGAGCCATAAAAATGAGATATATTCTACATTTTTTACAGAAAGATATGAAAATACTTAATGTTACAGTTAAAACACATATAAAAAAATCATATTAACAAGTTTGTGCTAAAGAACAAATGAAAAAAAAAAAACAAAATGAAAGATTATTTTAAGGATAAAAAGAAAATGTCACACTTATAAAAAAATCTGTTAACATATAAAAAAGAATATTACTTTAACATAAAAATTAGATAAGTATTAAATAAAGTCCGTGCATCGCACGGGCACTACTCAACAAAAAATAAATATGTAAGTTACTAATGTTTGCTAATGTTGTATTGTTTTTCACTACATGAAATCTTTACTTCCAAATTTGAATAATTATTTGTCCAACATTTCAATTTGAAAGGGAAAAAAAAAAAAAAAAGTAAACAACAATGTTACATAAGCCTATATAATATGAAATTCTTATAAAAAGAAAACAAAAGGTACACAATAATGTTACATAAACCTTTATAAAATGAAATTCTTATGCAAAAAAAAAAAAACAAATTTTTTTAAGAGTAAATGTACTACTATTTTTCATTGAATTAAAACAAATAAATAAAAAAGATGTTTGAAGATAGTAATACCTTACAAAAGAACATTTAGGATAGTTCATATTAAAAAATAACTTTAGAAAGAAATTTATTTGTAGGATTCAAGAAAAAAAAAGATAATATGGAAATATTGAAATTACTAATATTTTACAAAAAGAGCATTTAGGGTAGTTCAAACTCTGACATTAACCAAAAACAGGTGCTAAAAAAATTAGGATATGTTTGGGTTAGACATAAGTAGATTTTGCAAGTTTGAAATTGGATTGTGAAAATGATGGAATTTGATAAGTTTGGGTTTGTTAAGATTTTATAAAGTAAGATTATACTTAATTTATCATATCATATCGGGAACTATAGGAAAAATAGATGATGTCCTATTATTTTATTTTGAAAAAAAAAACAAATGTTTTTAAAATTTCAAGAAAATGGATAAAGTAGAAAAAAATTCGAATTCTAGAATTTAAATAAATAACATAATTAGGATATTGGTCATCCAAAATCCGGATGTGCACATCCAGTCGAAACACCCTTTAAATAATTGAGAAATTATATTAAAATTTTATAACAACAAATATAACAATTGGTTAAGATTAATAAAAGCAAAACAACAAAAAAAAATTACAAAGGAAACCAATATGTAAAGCAATTAATGAATGCAGTTAAAGATAAAATTTGAATAAAATAGATGTTTTCGAGCCATAAAAATGAAATGTATTCTACAATTTTTACAGAAAGATATGAAATATTTAATGTTACAGTTAAAATACGTATAAAAAAAAATCATATTAACAAGTCTGTGCTAAAGAACAAATGAAAAAAAGAATAATAAGAAAGATATTTTAAGGATAAATAGAAAATGACACACTTATAAAAAAATCTGTTAACATATAAAAAAATATTATTTTAACATAAAAATAAGATAAATATTAAATAAAGTCAGTGCATCGCACGGGTTCAAACCTAGTGTTATTAAAAATTTAAATGTAATTATATACTCCCTCCGTCCCACTATTTTCAGCCTACTTGTCATTTTCGTTTGTCCCAGTTAAATCTGTCAGCCCCAAAATGGCAAAGAAAATTTTACTTTCTTACTCCTCAATTTCTTTCTTTTTACAACTTTTGCATTCAAAAAGTTGGTTTAAATTACAAAATTGCCACTTAAAAATATTAAAATAACACATCCAATCAAAGTCAACAAATTTTTCTTAACATCCGTGTCGGTCAAAGTAGGCTGAAAATAGTGGGACGGAGGTAATATAATATTAGTTTTGGTGCGCTGAGACTAAAATTATACATCGATATGCCTCCACTCTTGTAATACAGTAATATATCCATCAACACATAAAAGAAGAACAAGTATTTGAGAGAGAGGAAAAAAAGGTATACTGCGAACAGTTCCTTCAATTCTATCCCCTTTGCCTAGAAAGCTTCCTGACTTTGATTCTTTTCATCTTGAATCTCTCCATTCTCATACTACATCTACATTGGAGCAAATTCTCACATCAAGTAAGTGTTTTCTAAATTATTGATTGTTTATTTAGAGTGTGATATAAATTATTGATGGAGTATATTGTTGAAAATGGTATACTTTTTAGTATTAACTTAGCTAATAAACATAGGCTGATTCTATTGTACAGATTCTTGATGAATTTCTTGGACATGTAAAGAAAAAATGATCTATTTGAAATCGCCTGCCAGCTGTTTGACAAAATGTCTCAATAGTTCATATGAGTAGTTTTCCTTCTTGCCTTTTGTTAGCCTCATATTTTATACGCGCATTTCATTTCTTCTCTTTGCTGATAAGTTTTTTAAGTTCATTTCTCTACCAAAATCATTTGTGAAATTGATTATGTTGAATAGTAATGAAACTAAGGGCATTACTCTGAGGCAGCAAATAGAGGAAGATTATTTGGTTGGATTTTCAAGAATATTAGGCTTAAAAAACTGATTTGTTTGGACTTCAATTGTGAAGTTGAGCTCAAATGATTTGATAGAGAAAGAAGGTCCATGACAAGTTTAACTCCAATTTTTGTTTTTTTTAGTTCGTTTCAAGGGGTCATAGTTTTCTATTTTCTTAGTTCGTTTCTCTGATTTAGGGGCTATTTGATTCGATTGCTATTATTATGAATTTTTGTTTTTAATTTAATTTCCTGTTTTATTTCAAATGTCTACTAATTCAAGTTAGACATAATAATTTGACAACGGTAAACATATCAACTTGAATATTTTCTTTAAAAAATGTCTTTTATTATATTCATAGAAGCTTGTAATCGAAAAAAATTGGATGATGCTTGAGAACAGAGCCCTTCTTGAATATCAAAGTGGAGTTCAACAGTTTCTAGATTTTGCATATTCTTCAATAGAGCCATGGAGAAAGATTAGGTGTCCTTGTATGAAACGCAACAATGTTTATTTTCAAAAACGAGATGATGTTGAGGCTGATTTATTCCAGTATGGAATACTTCAGAGTTGGAGAATAAGGAGAAACATGTGGGAAAATTGGTTTTGACCAATGTTTGAAATGTGTTACAACACATGTTTGACCACCGATTTGAAGGATCAAATGTGGGCTATTGTGAAAACAAAAGACACAAGATGAATCTACGTTTTGAGTAGATGAATATAGTGTGTTGAAATGCTCTAAACCGATTTTCGGTGAGTGAGAAATTAATACACGAAAATGGACTCTGCCCATTGGTGCTGGTCCAGTTGATGTTGCCCGTGGTGTTGGCAACATCGGGACAACACTGTCGAATCTGGCCTGTGCGAAGCCCATTGGACTTGCGATCCATTTCAGACTTGTGGCCCATTTCCATGAGGCCCATGGTCGTCCAATATGGTAGCCCACTTCTAGGATGAAGTTGTGGGCAAGGGTGGTTGATTGGAAGTTACAAAGAGTGGAGAGGTGGTTGCACCACTCACTTAATGTGGTAGTTTTTCCCCTCCCATGATCTACATGAGTGTGGAATGAAGTCTATATCATAGGGCATCTTCATGCACGAAAATGATATATTACATATCATCAAAAAGACTCTTGATAGCACCTTCTTTTCATGTTTTAATTGCATTAAAGTTCATAGCATCTTTTGAACAAAAAGTGCAAATTGCATACGATTTTCCATATAAATCATACTTTCTAGTCCATCCCCCATTCTAGTTCGCTGGAACTTCAAGTTTTGTGGTGCTACTAACTTGAAGATGAAGTCGTTTTACCTTTGGGAACATTACGTCAAACCGTGAGCACTAGCCGGGACGTATTCGTTTTTGAGGGGAAAGGTCTAACCTTGACTCGACTTAAACCTGGTTCGTGTGTTGTTCCTGCTGCTGTGGAGGAGTTCCGTTCGTGGTTAAAGGCTGTTGTAAAGTCGGAGAAAGGAGGAACAAGAAGATTGTCCCGTTTTTCCAGTTTGTTCGGTGTTGCCCATAGTGTCACGTAACACCAGAGGCAACATCGGTTTCTGTTTTTTGTTTGCTTTCTGTTTTCTTTGTAATTGGGCATTGTTCGGTGAACCTATAAACCCAACAATCTCAAAAATGAATACCTCTGAACAATGTTGACTTCTTCGACTATGAAACCCTTTGTAACTCCTATCTAAGGAGAGAAGCCCGAGAAGTTTACGAGTGCTAACTTTAAAAGGTGGCAGCAAAAGATGTTGTTTTACCTTACTACGCTACATGTAGCGAGTTCCTTACTGAGGAACGTCCCGTGGTCGCTGAAAATGACACGAATGTGGAAAAGCGCATTGCGCTTGACCAATGGTACGAGGGAGATTACTTGTGTTGTAACTATATCCTTAGTGGATTGGTTGATACGTTGTATAACGTGTATTCCGTTGTGAAAACTTCAAAGGAGTTGTGGGACTCTTTGGAAAAGAAGTATAAAACAGAAGATGCCGGATCTAAGAAATTCGTTGTGGCTAAGTTCCTAGACTTCAAGATGAATGATTCTAAGTCGCTTGTGGAACAAGTCCAAGAATTTCAATTGATCTTGCATGATATCCTTTCTGAGGGTATGGCCTTGCTCGAGGCGTTCCAAGTTGCTGCTGTGATCGAGAAGCTGCCCCTCGGTTGGAGGGAATTTAAGTGCTATCTCAAGCACAAACGCAAGGAAACGAGTCTTGATGACTTGATTGTGAAACTTCGAATTGAAGAAGATAACCGTAGAATGGACGGTAAATTTGGCCATGTTCCTGAGGAGGCTAAGGCCAACTTGTTAGAAGGTTCCTCTAATAAGAGGAAGAGGCCGAATGGAAAGGGCAAGAAAAATCCTTCGGGAGGAAAGCCCAAGTTCAATGGTGATTGCTACAATTGTGGTAAACCGAATCATAAGGCAAAGGATTGTCGTCTACCTAAGAAAAGTAAAAGTGGTAAGCCTTAATCCAATGCTAACATGATTGAAAAATGTGAGTTGACCGACATAGACATGCGGTGGTGGTGTTTGAGACCAACTTGGTTGACAACCCAAATGAATGGTTTGTGGATACCGGTGCCACTTGCCATGTTTGCTCAGAGAAAGGATCATTCTCGACTTATACCCATGCACCGGAAGGAAGCTCAATATGGGCAACTATGCTACGTCTGATGTAGCTGGTATTGGCAACGTGAAGCTCAAGCTCACTTCTGGAAAGGAAGTCTATGATCTACATGAGTGTGGAATGAAGTCTATATATCATAGGGCATCTTCATGCACGAAAATGATACATTACATATCATCAAAAAGACTCTTGAGAGCACCTTCTTTTCATGTTTTAATTGCATTAAAGTTCATAGCATCTTTTGAACAAAAAGTGCAAGTTGCATACGATTTTCCATATAGATCATACTTTCTAGTCCATCTCCCATTCTAGTTCGCTGGAACTTCAAGTTTTGTGGTGCTACTAACTTGAAGATGAGGTCGTTTTACCTTTGGGAACGTTACGTCAAACCGTGAGCACTAGTCGGGACGTATTCATTTTTTAGGGGAAAGGTCTAACCTTGACTCGACTTAAACCTGGTTCGTGTGTTGTTCCTGCTGCTGTGGAGGAGTTCCGTTCGTGGTTAAAGGCTGTTGTAAAGTCGGAGAAAAGAGGAATAAGAAGATTGTCCCGTTTTTCCAGTTTGTTCGGTGTTGCCCATAGTGTCACGTAACACCAGAGGCAACATCAGTTTCTGTTTTTTGTTTGCTTTCTGTTTTCTTTGTAATTGGGCATTGTTCGGTGAACCTATAAACCCAACAAAACATATCCTTGAAGTATTTCGTAAAGTCGAGATCATCATACCCTTGATCGATGAAATTAAACAAGTTCCAAGATATGCGAAGTTCCTCAAGGATTTGTGTACAAACAAGCGAAAGCTCAAGGGTGATGCGAAGGTTGTGATGGGAGAGAATGTGTCTACTATTTTTCAAAAGAAGTTTCCTCAAAAGCAAAAAGATCAAGGCGTGTTCGTTATCCCATGTCGTATACGAAATACATAATTGAGCGTGCTATGCTAGATCTAGGAGCATCGATTAATGTTATGCCATGTTCTATTAATGCATTTCTAGATTTAAGGGTTGAAAGATACACAAGTTGTCATTCAATTGACGATCTTAGCATTGCACATCCTGATGGGGTAATTGAGGATGTTCTACTTTAGGTCAATGAATTAATATTTCATGCAGATTTCTATGTCTTGGATGTGAATGGTGACCCATCAATTTCACCACCTATTTTGTTAGGTAGACCATTCTTGAACACCTCTCAAACAAAAATAGATGTCCGTGAGGGAACCTTACAATGAAATTTGATGGACAGATCATAAAATTTAATATTTTTTAGAGTTTATTATTTTTTTTGCCCCGTAATATAGGGTGTCTGGCATTTTTACACAGTAATGTATCGGGCTGGCAATTTTGCCCCTTATTGATTACAAATTGTGCAAATGTTGATAATTTCAGCCCGAATTGCTTGATTGGGCCCAAATTGCTGATGTGGAATAAAATTGGCCTCCAATTCGGGCCAATCGGGCCAAATTCGATGATGTGGAATAAAAATAAAGTAAAAATTAAAAAAATCAAAATAAAAATTAAAAAAATCAAAATAAAAAATATCTCCCCCTTTCCTTCCCCCGCCCCATCGCCGCCGAGTTCGAGTTCGCTGCCGGATAGAGTTTGAGTTTGCCGCCGCCATAAGGGTTGCGACGGGGGTGGGTCTGGTCAGCGAGGAGGGTCGCGACAAGGATTGTCCCTACTCCATCTCTCGTCTCTGTTCTCTCTCTCTCTCTCTCTCTCTCTCTCTCTCTCTCTCTCTCTCTCTGCGCCGGTGGAATCAAGTTTGTTCCCTCCGGTACCACCGCGCCTGTGATGAACTCCTGTGAGCGGCCGTGTGCTTCTGTCGTGTCTTGTGCTTCCACCGGTGAGGGTGGGAACAACCGTGTGCTTTCGTATATCGCCGCTCAAGATCGACGGAGAAGCTCACTGAAATTGCGGTTGTGATGGTGGCGGAAGTGACGAAGATCAGGGAGAAGACGTTTGGAGATGAAAAAGATGGCAGCGATGGTGGTGGGATGATGGCGGCGGTGGTGGGATGCTGAAGAAGATGAAGTTGATTTTTTTTAAATTTTGGTTTTTTGTTTTTATTTTGATTTTGATTTTAAGTTTTTTAATTTGTATTCTTAAAAATGCCACATAATCTAAATAATTCCACGTGGTAGATTTTGATTGGATTGGCCCGAATTGAAGGCTAATTTTATTCCACGTTAGCAATTTGTGCCCAATTAAACAATTTATTCCACGTTGCCAATGTTTTTTCCTGTAGGTATGACGAAGGCTCGAAGGGATAAGCTTAGAAGTGATGCAAAATATTATGTGTGGGATGACCCATATGTGTGGAAACATTGCACAGACCAGATCGTGCCATGGTGTGTTCCAGACTCTGAATTCCATTCCATACCTGAATTCTATCATGTGCAAGCATGTGGAGGACACGTTGGAGCCAAGCGTACCGTGCATAAGGTTCAAGAAATTGGGTTCTACTGGCCAACTCTCTTTCGATATGCATTCGAGTTTTGTAAGTTATGTGATAATTGCCAATGAACAGGATATTTCTCGGGGAAAAACTCTTTTTTGGTCCCGTTAAGAGGCCACTGTCCAATTTTGGTCCCATTAAAAACCCAAAATCAAAATTAGCCCACTTAAGTCAAATTCTGTCCAATTTCAGTCCTTTCGCCACCGTAAAAACAATTTTCAGGCAACTTTTCCGGCGAGTGCGATGCACTCACCCCCAATCCGAATTTTCTGACGACCTAACACTGATGTGGAATTATGAGGCCCATGTGGCATTTCTTTTACATTAAAATATAACATAACTAATGTCACATCATTATTAAGAAATCAAAAAATAAACTCAAAACATAATTTAAAAAAAAAAAAAATCTGCCCAGCGGGAGGAAGAAGGGGATAGAGGGAGAGAAAGGAAAGGTTGCCGCCCGCTCGCGGCGGAGCCGGTGCGGATGATTGCGGTGATGGTGGGTGACAACGGCGAGGAGGCAGCGGGCGACGGCCCATCGCGAAGGCAGTGGCCGATTGTTTTTATTGGTTGGGTATGTTGCTGGGTGTGGGTTAGTTGTTGGCCGGCGCCGTGGTTGCGCCGGTGATGGGCTGTTGGCCGCCGTCTACTAATCAGATTCTTCCTCCCAATCGGATTATTCAGCAGCTTCCTCCCTATTCTGCCTCCCAATCGAATTCTTCAGCAGCTTCCAAGGCACCTTGTGCCTTCTCCGATTCAGCAGACCCACCAATAGAGGAGACCCGTCGCCTACTGATCATCCTCGCTGGTGACGCCACGCCGCCTAGAAGCACGGCTACGTCTTCTTCTCCGAGATACAGTTCATCTCCACAGCAATGGCAAATTTGAGTGATTTGGGAAGGATTTGAATTTTCTTTTTCTTTTAATTTTGTTTCATTTTTTTTTTTTTCAATTTTCTAATGCATTTAGATGATGTGGTGGTTGATGTGGATTTTTAGCAAGAAAATAAATGTAAAAATAAAGGTCACATGTGAAATAAAAATGTCAATTAAGCGCAAGTCATCAGATGTCTCAGAATTGTTGCACTCGCCAGAAAGTTGTCGGAAAATCGATTTTCCGGTGGTGAAAGGATAAAAAATTGGACAGAATTTGACTTAAGTGGACTAGTTTTGATTTCGGGTTTTTAACGGGACTAAAATCGGACAGTGGGCTTTTAACGGGACCAAAAAAGAGTTTTTCCCTATTTCTCGTCGAAATCAAATGCCCCAAAATCCTATTGTGGTTTTTTGAAATTTTTGATGGGAATTTCACGAGACATTTTCCTTCTTCTTTTGGTAATTCATACATATTTCTTGCGGTTGATTATGTCTCTAAATTGGTCGAAGCTAAGGCTTCACGCACTAACGATTCGAAAGTTGTGGCTTCTTTTGTGAAATCCAACATCTTTTGCTGGTTTGGAATTCCAAGAGTCATCTTCAGTGATCGAGGCACACATTTTTGCAATCGCACAATCAAGGTCTTGTTGAGAAAGTATAGTATAACTCACAAGATCTCTATAGCTTATCACCCTAGACGAATGGTCTAACAGAGATATCAAATCGCGAGATAAAGTCCATTTTGGAAAAAGTTGTTAAGCCAAACCGTAAAAATTGGAGCCTCAGACTTGAAGACGCTCTTTGAGGGTATAGAATAACATACAAGACTCCAATCGGAATGTCACCTTATCGGCTCGTGTTTGGCAAGACATGTCATCTTCCAGTGGAAATTGAGCATCGAGCTTTTTGGTCAATTAAGAAGTGCAATGGACTTTGATGAAACGGGGATGCATAGGAGACTTCAATTGAAGAGCTTGAGGAAATATGAAAATGATGCATTTGAGAACACATTGATCTATAAGGAGAAGGCAAAAATCATTCACGACACGCGTCTTGCAAGGAAATTTTTTAAGTGGGAGATAAAGTTTTGCTTTATCATTCTCGTCTCAAATTATTTCCCGGTAAATTACATTCACATTTGTTAGGCCCTTTGTTGTTACTCATGTATTTCCTCATGGTGCAGTTACAATTCAGAGCCATTGAACTGGGAAAATATTCGGGGTCAACGGGCATCAACTCAAACCATATTTGGAAGGATTTCGAGATGTGGAAGTTGAAAAAGCCCCGCTTGACACCTAATTGATAAGGGAGTTTCGTCGAGCCAACGACGTTAAACAAAAGTGCTTTGTGGGAGGCAACCCACACTTATTTGCTTTTACTTCTTCTTTTAATTTGTTAAGTTTAGGTGTTGAATCTTTTGTTTTTCTTTTTTTTTTTTTTTGCATAAAGGGTGTAAATTGAAGCAATGACGTGTTATAATGTTGGTAAAATGTGTTTGACAAGTATTTTAAGAGTTGCTGGAGTTAATTGCAAAAATTGCTTGATTTGGGCTTTAGTGACATAGTCCAAATACTCCAGGGACTAAAGTGCAAAGACACATTCCTTTTTAAATTTTCCCCCGAATTACTTTTCTGCCATAATTTTTTTTTCTAATTTCCAATTGCAGCAAAAATCACCACCACCACAGCACTGCCACATGTCGCCATCCAGTCACTCCTGCACGGTCGCCGTCATTGCTGCCATCTCTCCACCCAAGCACACGGATCATGCACTACAAGGGAAATGAATTTTAGTGGCGACATTTTTTTGTCACTATATGTACATATGTTGTCAGTAAAAATTGTTAGTGACAAAAATGCACATTGTCAAAAGGTTATGACTATAAAATGTGACACTAAAAGTTTTAGTCATGAGTATTGTCGTCACAAAAATTTCATATTTAGTTGCAATAATTTGTTGTCACTAATGTATTATGTAATAGTTACATACAATAGTCATCACTACAATGTAATGATATAGCAACGCCTAAACATCGTCACTATAACTGTATACTTTAGTCACGTTGAAGTTTTGTCACTAAAATAATAGACTTTAGCGACATAACATACTTGTAAATATAAGTGAGGTATAGTCACATAAAAATGTTGTCACTAAAATAACGACTTTAGTGACATAATAATACTATCACTAAAATTCACATGTATCATCACTAAAATTATGGATTTTAGTGACATAATATATTCGACACAGATGTTTGAGTATAGTCACATATAAATTTTGTCATTAAAATAATAGACTTTAGTGACAAATATACATGTCACTAAAATTTAAATATAGTCACGTATAGTTACTGACACTAAATTTGTATCGCTAAATGTAAATCGTCGTTACATAAATTTATCTCCAAAAAAGTAAATTATGTAGTCACTTAAAAATATTTGTAACTAAAATGTATGTGTTGTTACAAGTTTATAAATAGGGTTGAACTATCCACAACCCATCCTTTACTAAACTCACCTCATCCCTTTTAAAATAAAACAAAAAATTAAATAAATAAAGACTAAAATACCCTTACTAATTAATAATTCAAGAAAATTAAAAAAGGTGAGAAAAGTCCACCCTCCTATCTACCCCCATTTTCGTTTTTTTTTTTCACTTTTCAAATTTATTCAAAGTTCAATTGATTTCCAAAATTCCTTTTAAATAAATCCAATTTAATCCAATTTATCATTTTCCAATCTATATCCTTTTAGATCCAAAATCATAAATAAATCAAGCCCAACATGAGACAAACACTTTAGTAGCAGTAGGCTTCTGTGGAGAAGTAACCTTGTACGTAAGCTTGTAATGTAATATTTTCTAAATATGAAAAGGTCGCTACAGTAAGCAGGAGGAATGCTACAGCAAGAAGCAACTTCACTACAACAAGCAGCAAGTTCGCTCCAACAGGAAGTAAGGTCTTCGAAGGAATTATGAGCAACCACGCGAAGTAAGCTAGCCGCCCGACAAGGTCACTTCCAACAAAAAGAATTACAGCAGCTTAACTTAAGGAGAAGTCACCTGATTTGGAACATTCTTCTTTACCAATAGAGACATTCTCCTAAGGACCAATCAGAAATCGACAAGCAAACTGACGGAAGGCAGACCTACTACGCGGCACATTAAATGCACGTACTATGAAGATCAAATCTGTACCAGAAGATCAGCATATTAAATGCTAGAACTGCCACACTTCAACGGACAGCTTTCTAAGTTCTATAAATAAGGATTGAGTGTGGACTGAGCTAAGTACTGAAGAATTGAACAACTAATTATTCACAAAGCTTATATTCATAAACAAAATCTCTCAACTTCAGTCACTCAATCTAAGCGCAGCAAGCTCAGAAGCAAGCTTCAAAGCTCATATTCCTAGAGAAGCTATCTGCAGATTCGTTAAAGAAAAAATATATATCTTTTATCTTAAATTGTTTTAGGAGTATCTAGTGGAGGGTTAAGAACCTGCTAGTGTTTTTCACTCTTGAAGAAAGAGTAAGAGTCTTGTGTGGGTTAGGTCGATCTTGTGTGAGTCTTGGTCGGATAGAGCAGCAACCTGTGTGAAGGTTGTCTATCGTTTGTTAAGTCGCTTGTAATAGCTAGGCTGTGTAAATCAAACCTCGTTAACAAAGTTTCTCCTATGAGAAGGAGTAAAGTGGACGTAAAGGGATTACTCCACCCTCGAACCACTCTGTTGGAAATGTTTAAGTATGTTTTGATGAGACAAAACCTTAAGAAAGTAACTCTAAAGCATAACCAATCTTAGGAGAGGTTACTGCGACAGAGTTACTGCAGAAAAAAGAAAGATCAGAGAAAGTGTCAAAGGAAGGACACTAAAGAGAATGGTAGAAAGGAATCGGGTGAACTAATTAGGATACTAATGAATGCAGGAAGCTACTGGAAGAGAACTTGCTGAAGCAAAAAAGCAGCAAGCCACCAGACAGGAAGCTACCTGAGAAACCATGCCGAAAGCATACTGCATGGGCAGCATGCTACAGAAGTCTTAAGCCACCTGAAGGAGCAAGCAAGAGAAGGAAGCTCCAGAGTGAAGCACGAGGAGGAAGCTACAAAGCAGGCATGGGAAGAAAGTCAAAAGTTACCGGTAGGCACAAAAAGTTACCGGTAGAGAAAAGAGAAGAGGAGCCAAATAGAAGAAGACACGTGGAAAGCCAAAAGTTAGCATGTGTCAGGAGTGCGGCGCATCAATGACGGAAATCTACCTACCTTCAACAGGCAGATTTCATAACCTATAAAAAGAGGAGGACTGAAACTGAGAAAAAGAGGAGAGAAGAGAGCGAGTACAACAAAATATACAAACTCGCAGAGAGAAGCGCAAAAGAAAATAGAAGAGTTCAAAAGAGAGAAGGCTCATAAGAAGAAAGCGCAAAATAGAAGGTGAAGACAAAACTGAAGAGAAGAGTGTTCAAAATACAAGAGTAGAGAGGAAAAGCTCAAACACTCATCACCCCAAAGACGCATCCTCAGTCAGTCAGTCCAACAGCAAGCTTCAGCTGATCAACCTGCAAAAAGAAGTCTAAGCTTGCTGCCACCAGTTGAAGAAAGAGAAGACAAACCTTTTTAAAGGCTGTCTTGGAGTGCTTAGTGCGAGGAGCGAGTCCTGCTAAGCTTTCCACTTTCTGAAGAAGAAAGTGAGGACCTTGGGTGGGTAGAATAGGATCCTATGTGGGTCAGTGAGGAGAGTAGACAAGCAGCTGTGTGAAGGTTTGCTACTTACTTGTTAAGTGAGGGTTGTAATAGATAGAGTTATGTAAATCAACTAGCTTAACAAATGTTCCCTCTTGAGAAGAGGCAAAGAGGATGTAGAAGGATTACTCCACTTCGAACCTCTGTATATCCATGCTTCTATATGTGTTTACTACTTTACTTGCATAACTCTATGTTAAGTTACACACCTTCTATACTAGGCTCTTATGAGAGAAAAGCTTCCACAACCACTCTGATCAGTAACCTCCCAAAAGGTTACTGATACTGCAACCAAGCCGACAGAATAGAAGAAAAAATTTTGAAATAGGAGTAGACTTATTCACCCCCCCCTAAGCCTACTACCACCATATTTGGGACCAACACACTCTATATCGTGTGTCTTATCTTTCTACTTACCCCTTATATCTTATCCTGTTGCATCTCTTATACTTGTCATATTGCATTCAAACTACTTTTGAAGTCATTGCTTTAAAGGTTTTTCCGCTGCATCAAACTCTATAGGTTCAAGTAAGCTGCTTCTGAGAAACAAGTTGTGTAGCTGGAAGCTCACTCTTGAACTTAAGTTTTTCGGAGTAAAAAGTTTTAAAGATTTGAGTAGGTTTATTCACCCCCCTCTAAACTTACTGTTACTTGGGACCAACAAGTGGTATCAGAACATGTTGGACTAAAAACCAACTTGCACTGGTCATTCCCCTGATCCCTCTTTGTTTTAAAAGAAAAACACCCTTTTCAAAAGCATAAGCATGAAATCATCTCATCACCAGTTACCTATGTTTTCCATAGAGGATTATGACGATTGGAAGATAAGAATGCAGTCACATCTTTCCGCTATGCCTGATGAGATGTGGTATATTATCACTGAAGGACCTCCGGTCATCACCAAGTTGCCGAATCCAATCTTTACAAGAGCTGTGGAGGATGCTGCAAAGGAAAATTGATACATTTTAACATAAATTCCCATATTTAAATGTATATTTTACTTTCATTTTACTGTATTGTAATTACATTATTTAATTTATGGTCTCAATAGTGACCCAATATACAAACAAACCATTTAAAGTGACTCAATGTAAATAGACCCAATATATAATGAAATAAAAAATTATTGAAAGTGGCCCAATGTAAACAGGTCTAATGTAGTCTATAGTTACAGCCCAAAAGATTAAATTACCTTATGCGTAAATTACCACAGTAAAAAAAGTTGGTATATTAATACATGTGGTGTATAGTAGATTTATTATTTAAAAAGATATGTTTCACACATTAGTCGTAAGTATATCAAGACATCCGCGATTATAATTCTACTTTTGTCTATGTATTAGAAACGTAAATTCTCCTATGTACCAGGTGTACGAATTTAGTTAAGTGCAAATGGGGGGACTCGACCCGAATCCGTGCCCATTTGAGGTTTTTACTTTTTTCTAATTCGCTTCAAACTTTTACCTTTATGTTATATGGGCATGACCTTTATGCAATGATGAAAGTATCACTATCGTAAGTGATATCACAACTTTGATTTTACGGATATATCGATGGATATCGCATATCGATATCGCGAAAAAATTTGAAAAAATGACGGGAATGATATTAAATTATTTGAAATTTAACATGAAATTTTAAGGATTATTATAACATGTAATTATACACATATTCCACTGAAAATCGTAATATATGACATGTTTAAAACAAACATATAGATAATATGCTATATAAATATTGTATGACGTAAAACAATTGGCCATATATATATATATATATATATATATATAACATAAATGTAATTAACTCACTACAATTAATTATAAACTAGTAGATACTAGATATTACAATTGCCCTAAAATTATTGTAATTGTAAGATATATAGTTTTTCTTTAGGGAGGTATATAATTCTTTAACTAACAGCTATTATAACAAGATTATCAATTATTACGTCATAATTATATTTACAATATGTAACTATTTATTTGAATAATAACTTAACATGATATCTTAAGCTATTATTCGTTCATTAATTATTATAATTCAATAGTAAATTAATTACCAATAATTTATGTTAACTGATATGATATAATTACTATCGATGATTTAGATTCAGATATAAAGTTGAGTATTAATAGTACTATTGATGAGTATTTGATCATAGAACAAAATATTTTATAGTAATATTTTTAAAATATTTAAAAGATCATGATGCATAAATTGTCATTAGTTCCTAGTTCAATACACACAAAAACTATTATTAATTGTCTTATATATCCTTATACGCAATTATCAGTTATAAAACAAATTATAACATAATTAATCCTAAAACTAATATTGTAAAATTAACTTAGGAGTTGGGGCTAAAATTAACACAATAATAATGATATTTTATATTTTTTTAAAATAAAAATTCATAAGAAAAAAATCACGATTTTTTATGTAATTGCGATTTTGTGCGATATATTCACGATACTTCTCATTTTTCATCCAATTTTGTACTACGACTGATCGATAATGATATCGATATCGATATTTTGCGATATTTCGTGATATATCCACGATACTTGGGAAAACAAATTACCCTCTAATATCCATATCGCAATATTCATATCTGCGATATATTTGCGATATTTTCATCCTTGTCTTTATGTTATATAAGTGTGACCTTTATATACAAATTTGGTAACCTTTATTTTCAATAACTTAGAAAAAAATGAAGATTTTAAAAAAATATTGAACACATTTTTCGGATGAACTTACCTTTATGTGATATTTGTTGCACCTTTATTTATGACATAAAGGTGTCACATAAAGTGCATCTAATATCATATAAAGGTAAATATGTACAAATTTTGTTAATTTTTTTTTCTAAGTTAGAGTATATAAAGGTCACTACATTTGTACATAAATGTCACATTATATAACATAAAGGTCTTACACGTACAATATAAATGTAACAGCCTGAGCAATTTTAAAAAAAAAAGTGCACGGATTTGGGTCAATCAAAACCCGATCCAAATTGTATGTACATTTGGTGCACTGGAGACAAACTCTATTAGAAAAACTGATTTTTCCTCAACTAATCATGTATAATAAAAAAAAATCGATTTTAGATCTCTCCAACAAAAATGTCAAATCTTAATCCCTTTTGTACTAGAGTTCCAACTCCAGGGTATTTTTGCAATTGAGACGGACCAAAGTTTGAAAAATTCTGACGAATAATGATTAAAATTGGACATTTTTTCAATTGTATAATTAAAATTGATTTTTTGCCAATTAATTATAAGTGATGAATAGTATATAACACGAGTTTATAGTGGTAATTGGCTACAGGAGTCATAACTCTTTTGATGATATCCTAGTTCCTATATTAGTGTTATTTCACACTGATTGGGATGTGATTTTCGCAATATACATCATTATTGTTAAGCTTATTTATCTACTTATTTTAGTTGTATTTCAATGCAATTACCATTGCTTAAAAATTATAGACAAATAACACGGGATGTCTATTATATTTTATGTTACATTTTCTATTCTAAAACAATCACCGTACACCACGTGCAAGTATTAAATATGATGAAACATGATATGTAACACCAAACATAAAACATGACTCAATCCAATATGTAACAAGTTTTGCGTGTGAAACTCTAAAGAGTGAGCATATGGACACTAAATATGCACACGCGCGCACACACACATACCACTTACTGCACACACTGCATGGGATCAGTTAATTGGAGACGATGAACTACTTTTTCAACTATCTGGAATTAAAGAAGTTAACTAAATCAATTTCTTTTACCTATTTGTATGTTTCATGTTTCATTGTGTTTTGTACTTGATCTATATATGTTGGCCTTTAAATGTATGAATTCAAAGTTTCTTGATGATCATGTTACGAGCTAATTACTATTGGTTAAGAAGTACCAAATTGATTGATCAATTCTAGTATCATTAGAACTTCACTTAAAAGTCGATCGTGCATAGCTATATATCTTGTAATTTATTTTTTCTTTTAATTACACCATCAGTACTTTATATTGGATTAACTATACTAAGGAATCCATGTTGTGATTCAATTGAAAATGGTCAGTATGCATGATCGACTTGTTTGCTTATGTAATTACAATGTTTAAACAAGTACATTTAAACACAATAATATATAAAATACCTAAGGATCAATTAGACCTGTCAATCTATTCGATAGGAAGGATAGATATATACACAGAGAGAGCCCAGCCGAAATTACACAAATTTTTTTAAGGAATTGACTTTTCTAACATTGAATATAACAAAAATACTTTTTTACCACAAAATATAAGAAAGTTACCTTTTCTACACTATTTTGACTCGGTCATGGAGAAATCATTGAGTAATGATGGCTTGATGATATATTCAATTTATTTATACTATTATTTAACAATTTTTTTATCCAACAAATCATATAAATTGATAAAAGTAATTAAATTAATAAATGAAGTTCGATTATTAGTGTATTAAACCAAATTTAAATGAATAATCGAACCACTATGATTAATAGTGTGTTAAACCGAACCACTAGTTAATTTATATAATTTACTATGTCACTAATTAATTAATTTAATTTATTGAAACCAGTAATTAACTAAGCGAACGAGTAATAGAAAATTTAATCGAATGACTAATGAATCAATCGAACCACTAATAGAAAATTTAATGAACTAATCGAACCAGTAATTAATTTATTTAATCGAACCACTAATTAATCGAACCACTAATTAATCACTAATTTATATAATTATATATAATTAGTGATTTATATAATTTATAATGGTTCGATTAAGTGAACATTTACTGTTACAACAAACATCTGAACATTTACTATGAAACGTGGAAATTAAAGTGAAAAATACTGTTAGTTACTAAAAATCAAAATTAAACTGTGTGTGGACTATACTTTTATAGACGAGCCAATTTATATGTCGGTAACCTCAAAAATTTGTTTAAAACACTATTAATCGAACCACTATGTATTTGACATAGTGGTTCGATTAATTGAAAAAAATTTAATTTTTTAAACTATTAATCGAACCACTATTAACTTTACATAGTGGTTCGATTAATTTGATAAATTTGGTTTTTGAATTGAATTAATCGAACCACTATGAATTAGACATAGTGGTTCGATTAATTTGCAAATTTTGGTTTTTGAATTGAATTAATCGAACCACTATATGAATTGAATTAATCGAACCACAATGAATTAGACATAGTGGTTCGATTAATTTGAAAATTTTGGTTTTTTAATTGAATTAATTGAACCACTATGTCTAATTCATAGTAGTTCGATTAATTTGCAAATTTTGGTTTTTGAATTGAATTAATCGAACCACTATGTATTAGACATAGTGGTTCGATTTATTTGAAAAAATTGGTTTTTGAATTGAATTAATCGAACCACTATGTCTAGTGGTTCGATTAATTTGAAAATTTTGGTTTTTTAATTGAATTGATCGAACCACTATGTCAAATTCATAGTGGTTCGATTAATTTACAAAATTTTGGTTTTTGAATTGAATTAATCGAACCACTATGTATTAGACATAGTGGTTCGATTTATTTGAAAAAATTGATTTTTGAATTGAATTAATCGAACCACTATGAATTAGACATAGTGGTTCGATTAATTTGAAAATTTTGGTTTTTTAATTGAATTGATCGAACCACTATGTCAAATTCATAGTGGTTCGATTAATTTACAAATTTTGGTTTTTTAATTGAATTAATCGAACCACTATGAATTAGACATAGTGGTTCGATTAATTTGAAAATTTTGGTTTTTTAATTTAATTAATCGAACCACTATGTCTAATTCATAGTGGTTCGATTAATTCAATTAAAAAACCATTTTTTTCAAATAAATCGAACCACTATGTATAAAAAATTGGTTTTGAATTGAATATATCAATTTAATTACTTTTATCAATTTATATGATTTGTTAGATAAAACAATTGTTAAATAAGTATAAATAAAATTGAATATATCATCAAGCCATCATTACTCAATGATTTCTCCATAACCGAGTCAAAATAGTGTAGAAAATGTAACTTTCTTATATTTTGTGGTAAAAAAATACTTTTGTTATATTCAATGTTAGAAAAGTCAATTTCTTTAAAAAAATCGTTTAGTTTGGCACATTTCCTCTATATATATATATATATATATATATATATATATTATTGATGGCTACTCATTTCGAATGATTCAGATCCACTTTAATATAATTTTTGGATAGACATATATACCTACAATAAGATTGATCAAATATTTTCAATTTTCAAAGGAACTCAACAAAATAAATCTACTTTTTCTACATTTTACACATTGTAAAATGATATCAAACTATAATTATACCCTATAAAATTTTCAAAATTTATACTTACAAAATCCTTCTAAAACTCAGATTCATATTTCCGAAAATCACCTTCAGTCCAAAACAAAACCTTGTCGATTCATCAAAGTCTACATATAGTGAAGCATTGACCAAGTTAATGAAAGTCCTTCATTATTTGATTCGAAAAATTTGTTTGTGGGAGCTCATGTGTGTTTTTTGAAATTGACTTGTTTTAATATATGAATATATGTTTGAAATTATAGATTAATCTCTTATAAAAAAGTATATTGTATTTTAGTTGATCGAAATGCTCTTGTTAAATAATTTATTACTTACAACGCCCATTTTCTATGAAGTAATTCAAACGAAATTTTAACATTCTTATTCTTTTAGTATTAAATGAAATCAGAGTAAGTTTTATGTGTGTTGGTCCCAAGTAGCGGTAGTTTTAGAGGGGGTGAATAAACCTACTCAAATCTTTCAAAACTTTTTACTCTGAGAATGGGTAAGATCGAGAGTGAGCTTTCAGCTTCACAGCTCGCTTCACTGAAGCAGCTCGCTTGATCTTGTAGTGTTTAATGCAGTAGAAAAACCTTAAAGCAATATGTTCAAAAGCAGTTTGAATGCAATATGACAGATATAAGATATGCAAAGGGTAAGCAGATAAAACAGACAAATGATATAGAGTGGTTCGAGGGTGGAGTAATCTCTCTACTTCCACTTTACTCCTACAGAAACTTCGTTAAACTTGTTTGGTTTACACAGTCTAGCTATTACAAATAATTTAACAAAGGATAGACAACCTTCACACATGTTGCTGCTCTATCTTGACCAAGACCCACACAGGATCGCACTAGCCCACACAGGGCTCTTACTCTTTCTCAAAGAGCGAAAACACTAGCATATTCTTAACTCTCCAATAGGTACTCCTATACAATCTAAGATAAAAGATATGTGATTTCTTCAACGGATCTGCAGCTAGCTTCTCTGGATATGAGCTTTATGAGCTTGCTGCACTTAGATTGGGTGACTGAAGTTTTATGGCTTTTGAATGTGAATGTAAGTATTTGGAAATTCTGATCTTCAGTTCTGCAAGTCATAGTTCAGTTCTGACTCAATCTTCTTTTATAGTGCTTGGAAATCTGCCCATTGAAATGTGACAGTTCCAGCATTTAATGCGGTGATCTTCCTGCTACAAAGTTGATCTTCATAGTACACGCATTTAATGCGCCGCAGAGCAGATCTGTCTTCCGTCAGGTGGCTTGTCAAATTCTGATTGGTCCTCAGGAGAATGTCTCTACTGGTAACAAAGTATGTTCCTTGATCAGGTGACTTCTCCTTAACCTTAGCCATTGTAGTTCCTTTTCCTGGAAGTGACCTTGTCGGGCGTTTAGGTTGCTTCTCGTGGTTGCTCTTACTTCATCGAAATCCTTGCTTCCTGTTGAAGCGATCTTGCTTCTTCGAAGTCCTTCATCTTTTCAGAGCGACCTTGCTTCTTCGAAGTCTTTGCTCATGTAGTGAACTTCCTACTTACTGTAGGGATCCTTTGTACCTATAAAAGAGGGGAAAATGTTCAAATAAGTCACTAATGTTTACCTTTAGGTTCAATTATCCCATTGAAGTATTTTTTGGTACAAAAATACCACTAATGTTCACTTTTTAGTACATATGACCCCCCACTTAACATTTATTTATAATATAATATACCAATAATGTTTTAAATTTAATATAACTTAAACACTTTAATTTATTTTTTTTGACCTCATATTTTAACATATTTTAGAATAAAACAACTATTTCATGAAAACATAAATATAATTAGATTATTATATATGGATATGAATACATATTATTATTAATAATAATTATCATTTACACTACTAAATTATTAAACAACTAAATTTATTTGATAATAAGAGATATTATTTTTTTATTTAAACACAACTTAAATCTCTATATATAAATAAAAACTAAACTATTAAACAACTAAATATATTAGACAATAATTTCATTATGATATTATGAATATTATTTTTTAATTTAAATACAACTTAAATCTTTATATTGAAATAAAGACTAAACTATTAAACAACTAAATTTATTAGATAACAATTTTACTATGATATTAGTGTAGGAACCGACGATCGCCGGCTCTATGCAATTAATAAATCGGGTTCCATGCAAAGGTATAAAGAAGAAGCAGCGGAAAAGAATTATACCTTTCGATCAGTCGATAAGAAATCGAGCCAAGACTGATCTTACGTAACCCTAGACCTCTTTGATCTTCTGATGTATTCCTGCAGCCTTTCTCGAACGTTGCGTGGCCAACGATCCTTCGAGAAGTCTCAATTCTGCTCTCCTCTCACTATTACGTGTTTTCTGTAATCTGTGAATGTTGAGAGACGCTGATGAAAAAAAGGCTTTAAATAGGCTACATCAGGGACCTAGAGGAGGAATTGGGTTGGGCCTCCTGATGGGCTTAAGTATCCTGTGTTCGGCCCGAACACATAAATTAAGCCCATCAATAATAATTCAGTCCACTAAAGAATTATTATTGAACTACCGTCCCAATCCCATATTTAATATGGGCTCCTTCTTATTATGTACACGTTTATCTCCCTGTGTTTAAGATATCGAATGTCCGTTAATTAAATAAGTTACTGACAACTTAATTAATTAACATCTAATTCCAAGAGTAGTACGACTCAACTTTATTATCATGTCGGATTAAATCCACCTGCAGGGTTTACATGATAATCCTTATGAGCTCCTCAAGGGGACATCATCATCCTAAATAATTAGGACACATATTCCT
The DNA here is from genome assembly GCA_005771605.1 of Scutellaria baicalensis. NCBI lineage: Eukaryota > Viridiplantae > Streptophyta > Magnoliopsida > Lamiales > Lamiaceae > Scutellaria > Scutellaria baicalensis. The sequence goes on from CM016723.1 coordinate 44,666,448, forward strand.
TCTATAATCAACAGTACACCATATAGACAATACGGTTTCCCAATTCACCGAGTTTATTGATTTAATAAATAAATCTCACTCGTTGGCAAATTAAAGAAACAAATATTGTGTATACGTGGCTGTTATTATATAGGGATTAAGAGAACGCACATCCATAATAACAGAGGTCTTGTTCTATTACATAGTCAGCATAAAACGAACAACCTCAAATGGTCCTGCTCAATACACACAAAGTATACTAGTGTAGTTTTATAGTCAAGACAGACTAATACCAAACTACACTACAACCATTCCGATGATTTGTCCAAATTCATCTTGGTTGTGAGCTACTATTAATAATTTATAAGAAACTGATAACAAGATCTTCTGTGTGGCACCACACACCAAGTTATCTATAATATAAATTAATTGGACATTGCACAATCATATATAACAAATATAAAAATGCAAACATGTGACCATAGTAATTCTCATTGCATAAAAGATGTTCATACAAAAGCTAGACTTATAGTATACATCCTAACAATTAGGGATATTATTTTTAAATTTAAATACAACTTGAATCTCTATATTTAAATACAACATAAATATTAATTATTATTAATAACAACATGTATTCTCACACACAAATAATAAGCTAATATATTTACATAATTTCATTAAAAAACCTTTCACATATCTTAGAATAAAAAAATTTATTTCAAGAAACGTGAATATAATAGCTTATTGTGTGTGTGTTAGAAAAATAATTATTCAAATATATATGTTATTATTAATAATAGTTAATATTTATGTTGTATTTAAATGTAGAGATTTAAGTTGTATTTAAATAAAAAATAATATTCCTAATATAAAATTGAAATTGTTATCTAATTAATTTAGTTGTTTAATAGTTTAGTCTTCAAAAGTGAAAAAGTGTAAATGATAATTATTATCAATAAAAATATGTATTCACACGTGTATATATATAATAAACTATCATATTTATGTTTCATGAAATAGTTTTTTGATTCTAAGATATGTTAAAATATGAGGTCAAAAAAGAAAATAAATTAAAGTGTTTAAGTTATTTTAAATTTAAAACCAATATTGGTATGTTATTTTATAAATAAATGTTAAGTGGGGGGTAATATGTACTTAAAAGTAACATTAGGGGCATTTTTGTACCTAATAATTCTTTAGTGGGATACTTGAACCTAAGGGTAAACATTAGTGACTTATTTGAACAATTTCCCTATAAAAGAGTATATATAACACTTACATACAAGTAGAGCTGGCAAAACGGGCGGCCCGGCCCGACCCAGCCCGGCCCGACGGGCCACATGAAAGTTTCGTGCCGTGTCGTGCCGGCCCATCCTTAGTTCGGGCCCATAAATCTGTAGCCCAGCCCAGTCTCGTATGGGCCAACGGGCCAAATCGGCCCACATCGTCTTTTTAAACAAATCAAATATATAATTTTATATATATATATATATTAATACGACGTATCACCACAACAAATTTATAAATTTATAAAAGCATACATTTATATATTCCAAAATATATAAAATGCATAAAAGCTTAAGCCAGACATTTATATATATACTGACTGCAAAGATGTGAGAGGGAAAGAAAATGTATAAAAGCAAAGAGAGTGGAAGGAAAAGCAAAGCATTTGGTTACCTTTCAATGGAGATGAAATCGTAGAGAAATTAGGCTAGGGTTATTGAGAAGAAAGTGTAAAAGTGTGATTGTGATTTCTTGGATAATTTCTCTGCTTATCTTTTCCTTGGGCTTGGTTTTTTATTTTTTGTTTTCAGCTTTCCTTTCCTAGACTCAAGTTAGTATTTCCTGGACTCAAGTTAGTATTGGGGCATGCCTTTTGGGATTAGTTTGGCATTGGGCTTTTCAGGCCCATTTTTATTTCAGAAATGTGTATTTTTTTTTTTTAAATTATGGGTCATCGGGCCGGCCCGAGCCCAACGGGCCAAATTGGCCTGAGCCCAGATAGCCCATCGGGCCGGGCCAAAAAGTTTCGACACTTTTCGGGCCACCTTTTTCTAGGCCCAGCCCAGCCTAATTTTCATGCCGATCGGGCCGGCCCATCGGGTCGGGCCCATTTTGCCGGCTCTACATACAAGATTACTTTTCTACAGAAGCTTGCTTTTACTAAAGCGTTTGTCTCATCAAAACTACTATAAAACCTTACAATGTGAAATCGTCTCACATGTCATTTTATGTAAGACGGATCACCTATAACCCATATTTCACACATAACATGCAAATTTGTGAAATGAGTTGGATTAGTGAGTAAAAAAGATCCGTCTCACAGAAATTACCCGTGAGACCGTCTCAAACAAAATTTTCTGATAATGAAATAAAATTTTAAATTTTTTTTTAGGGTTCTGGCGATTTGTATTGTGGGAAATGGATCAAACATAAATAGGAATTGAATTAAGTACACACACCGAGCACTTTCTTATTGTTATGTCCACATTTAATATATTTACCCCATTTATATCGAAAATCATGATTGTCTATTTTAGTAGGATGAGGATACAGCAAAATATCAAAATATTCCTAAATTAATGCTCAGCTAATTAATCAATAGTCTCTCTCAAACTCACGACTAATTGAATAATTTTGATAAACTAATAAAATGATAATAATTTCTTTTTTTTTTTTGAAAACTCTTATATATAGTTATATGATTCCATTGATGGCATAATTAACAATATGCTTAAATCAATAAAATAGAGTTAATTGTCATAAAAATAACGATATTTGCTTAATTTGCAATTTTAATCAACTTTTTGAATATTAGCAAATTCAACGTGCACTTTCATATTTATTTGCAAATTTAACCAATATGTAGGTTTTAAATATACTTATTTTGAAAATAACTCTCATCGTTTCAAAATAAAATAATAACATACAAAATGATAGTTATTTTGAAATGGTGGAAGTTATTGTCGAAATAAAATATACCCAAAATCTATTTGTTGGTTATATTTGCAAAAGATATAAATATTCATGATATATTTGCTGATATTCTAAAAGTAAAGCTCATGATTTTGCATGTATTTAACCCATAAAAATATCATGTCATTTCTAAAACATAAATAATAATGTAATTTTATTTTCTTAAAATTTAAATATAATTTCAGTCTTTGCTATGATTTTTCATCGTTTATTTGGATGCTATTTGAGTTGATTCTCAAAAAATGTTACACAAGATTAATAATACTTTAACGACATGAGTCCTTTCGTACACCAAAACTTACGTGTTATTTGATCATCAACATCTTTACATTAGCAAATTATTTGATTTACAAAAAATAAAATAACATTTGGCAAATTATTTTTGATCAAATTCATTACATAAACTTTTATTAAACCAACTACAAAATGAACTCAATGAATTACTAATAAATTATCTTTTACATTAACTTTACAAATTAAAAGATTATCATCTATTAATCAAAATCTCTTTCGTTAATAGGTTCATCGTAATTCTAAAATTATTGTTTTAGAGAAGCTTGCCATATTTTCATTTACGAGAATTTGCAAGTAGCAAATTCGAACGTTATGATTTGGGATTGCAAGTAGTTGAATCATCATTTGTGAAAGTGTGAATTAAACCTGAATCTTGATTTGTTTCTGAAAAAATCAGGTAGAAGTGAAGCTACAAAGCCCTGCCAAAGTCTTCTTTCCTGAAAATACCGCCCGAAAACGAAATTGCACGCATAAAAAACCCGATTTCTGACAAGTTTTAGCTTCTCTTATTCCCTGTTGTTTCATCCTGTTTTCTTGCATCATTCTTGGCTTTTCGCCTTACCAACTGAAATCTTATTCGAAACAAGGAGAACCCGTTTGTCCCTTTTCAACCTGGCGAGAAGATGAAGCTGAGAATAGTGCACCAAAATCAAGAAAATCGAGATGGCGAGGAGGGAGTTATGAAGAAGGAGACGATGAAGATGGAGGAAATGGAGGAACCCCAGATGGGTTTATCAGTGGAGGATGAGTTGGTGAAGGACAATTCTGGGCCCTTGGATCCTTCCCCCATTTCCATTCATGACCCTAGGATTGTTTCCGTGAGTTGAAATTGAGAGCTTTGATTGGTGGAAACAGTGGACTGATGTCAGATCTGGTTTGTTGTTTGTAGGGTAAGAGGAAACGGAAGCCCAAGGAGATGGTGGACGAGGTTTCCCATGTCATTAGGAGGAGAAAGAAGAACTACTCTGCTTCTCAGTCCAAGGATGTAAGAACTTTTAATCTTGTTTTTCTTGGTTTTGTTTTTGTTTCTTGTGCTGTTTGGTCTGATTGTTTTTGGTCCCTTGTGTTCATTTCTTGGTACGTGTTTGTGTTCCTTCTTGCATAATGTACGTTCTTGCAATGTGATTTTGGTTGTCTTCTTGGACTTGGAATCTGCTTTGCTTGCACTAGTTTGATGGGGTTGTTGGAATTCCTATTGATGTGTTTGTTTGAAACTTATATGTTAGGTGTAATAAACGATATCGATTCTCAAAGCAAGGTCATCTCGAGTTTAGCTTAGGTTGGTAGAAGAACACTGTTATCTCCCTAAGAAATGAGTTCATGAAAAAAAATTCTTACTTGGACACTGCAAAATAAACATTCAAACCAATAACTTCTTTCTCTTGCTAAAATCGTGGTTTGCTTCTACTTAATGAGGACTACATATACTTTAATGGAACATTTTTCACTTTATTATTAGACAACTTTTTATGATTGTTGTGGTGTTTTGTTCCCTAAATATCATTGATGTTGGAAATGGAAACTATTAGAGTTTCCTATGTATATGAAGCAATGTTCTCCAGCTGCAAAAATGTATCATTGATGTATTTTCATTTGTAAAGCATTTTTTGAAAGTAGTAGGCTCTGCATAAAAGAAGTTAAGGTCGCATGTGTAACTAGGCATGATGGACATAGTTGGTCCATTTTTGTCCTATAAAATGTTGTTTTTTTTGCGAATTGTTTTGAAATATCCATATAATGTTGGGCCATTTAGCAGTTCTGGTATGTTTAATAAAAAAATCCAGCCCCCTTGGTTGTGTTTGGGATAGTTTTGTTCCTCTCGAACTAGGGATTTCAAACTCCAAATCCGTACTGGTTTCAAGGACCATGATGTTAGATTTTTAATCCTGATACAATCTTATTCTTTACATTACTTAAGACATCTACTATATAGTCATTACAAACACAACATCCACTTTAGAAGCATAGATGTGCCATTTATTAGAAGCATAAGATTCTAGAAATGACAATCGCAAAATTTAGATGATGAGATTTGAAGGAGTTAATAAAAAAATAAGAACTTCATTTAGAAATAAGATAATATTTGAAGGAGTTTTTCATGAAAAACTTGCTTAGAAGCTGCTAACATCTTATTTTTGGGTGAAATAAGATATTATTTTAAATTCTTACAAAACACTTTTTGAGGATTTATAAGCTTTTTAAATATAAGCTCAGTTAAACACCCTTTAACTCTCATGGATTGTAAAGAACTAAATTTGTTTATAGGTTTCTTATAATAAGTACATTTCTAAATATAAAATGTAACCTTTATCTTATATTCTTAAAATCAGTTTTTCTACTTTCGTATCCTGAAGCCAACCCTGGTGGTAGGTACATAATACATGGTCCCAAGTCCCCTTCCCAGTTTTGAATTTTCACCTTAATTGGTTTATTGATACAATGTTTACATCATATATATTTGGTACTGAATATTGTAATTCAAAAACAACAATCTAAACCATTATATGACAACTTGATTGGCTGAGTTCAATGCCTTGAAACTTGAGTTGGATATCGAATGGGATAAGTCCAAACTGAGTATGAATTCATGCATTTAATATACCAAACTAATGACAACCATGAGTGATAGAAATTTCAAGGAATTTCAATAGAAAAAAGAGTTGATTTGGGTAAAAAGCGTTATGGTTTACCTAGTTCTACATGGGAGGTTTTAGCTTTTAGAACTTGGTTTACAAATACAGTTAGAGTGACTCCTTGTCGGGATTTTGGTTTGTGTCATTTCTAAAAAAGTATTCTTCTTCCTGAAGGGATAATGTGTTTGGAATCACAATGGTTGGAAAAACATGATTCTATTCTCCTAAAGTACTTTGAATCATTATTTAATTTAAATAATTATGTATATTTCAATACTTTTTCTAAATATTCTGAAACATTATTGTACTAACGATAAGAACCTACATTGACATGATATCTATGGTTGGATATGTTCCTCGCCTATCTTTTTTTTCCAATATAACATCCGAAGCTAGTCTTATTCTTCATGTATTCTTCAATCCACTGCTGAAGACATTATCTCAAGCTATCATTTGAAAGCATTGAAATTAAGTTTGCTTAGTGGCAGATGCATCTCACAAGTTGAGCAGGTCTCAGGTTCAAGTCTTCCTACTCACAGTAGCAACTCAATAACAAAAGAAAACGAAAAAGGATAGTCGCATAATTATTCTTATGGTTGGACCTACTTTTGAATAAAAAACACTGATGTCTGCAAATTGCAAATACGTCTATTGGCATTTGCTTCTATATTACAAATTACACCTATTGACCTAATTGCAAACTTAAAGGGGTATTTATTATTGTAGAACATAATAAGCTTTCTTGTAAATTACACCGATTAGTATATTTTGCAGCTAAGAAGACTAAATATTATGATTATGATGATAAATGTTAAAGTAGATTGAAAGCAATATAATTACACTTAGAAGGCAAAGTCTCATTGAGAATGTTGATATTAACTTGCATTAGGTCAATGAAATTACGTGTCATAAGAATTGCATACTTACTTTTTGAAATGAAATTTTGAACTTTTTAAACTCCATTATTTTCAATACATTTGGATTTCTATAAGACTTGGAGTCTAAAGTGAGATGTGATCTGCAGTAATGGTCCTATTTGTCACGTACACCTGACTTGACTGATTACATCTATCTGAATTCCATTTGAAATACTTCTATTGCTTGTAATTGATTTCTATGCTCTGAATTAACGAATACGGTGGCTAATTTTCGTTGTTTGTATGGGTTGACAGTTAAAACCATACAGATTAAAAGAAATCCTATAACTACTATTCAATTATATTTATGTGTAACAAATGGAAGTAATTTCATGAGCAGGGGACACTTGACAATGGAGGAGACGATACTATTGATGGACCAAGAAATCATATCCAATCAAAGTCGCCTACCATGATTCGAGCTGAGGAAGTTCAATCCAGTTTAGGCAACGAGCACCCTAACTTTTTGAAAGCTTTAGTCAGATCACATGTTGGGAGCTGTTTCTGGATGGTATTTATCTGGTCGGAAGGATGTATTATGCCACCCACGTATTGTTTTGATCAGTGACGGATTCATTTTCACCTTCCATATTACAATTATTTGCCTGCAGGGTCTTCCTGTGCCTTTCTGCAAGCTACATTTACCAATGAAGGACTCTACAGTCACACTTGAAAATGAAAACAATGAAGAATTTCACATTAAATACATTGCACATAAGACAGGACTCAGTGCGGGATGGAGAAAGTTTGTTGCTGGAAACAAATTGCTTGAAGGAGACGTTCTCATCTTCCAACTAATTGAGCCTTGCAGATTTAAGGTGACATGTTTTATTGATGTTTTCATCCAACTTTGCTTTCAACTTCAAATTCATGGATGTTTCATTAATTTTGATTTCAAGAAAAACTTGTTCTTTTTTTTTTGTAGGTATACATAGTAAGGGCAAATGATTTAACTGAGGTAGATGGCGCTCTTAGCCTTCTAATTTTGGATTCTCAAACGAAGCTAAGTGATGCAGGTTGGACTTGAGTTAGTTTTCCTTTTTTATTGAATTACAATGCCTTACCGACATAATTTTTTGTAAAATTATATATTGATAAACATGAATGATATTGCAGAGGGAACTATGGATGCACAAATGAAGAAGAGAAGGCGTCGGAAATCTCTTCCCTTGACTGTAGTGCAGAAGGAGAAATGGGAGGATGGCCCACTACGGGCCCAGCTGGAGGATCCATCTGGAAACTACAGTGACGAGGTTGCTTCCGAAGTTCTGGAAGGTTCCAAGTTCTCCGGACCTTCTTTAAATTTTAAAGAAGTTAAAAGCTTTGAGGAATTCCGCATTTTGATCAATGGAGTTTGTGTCGATTCTGAGATCCCCGAAGAAATCCGTCGAAAATACTACGAGCTATGTCGCACCCAGAATTCATTTCTCCATGACTCTGTTCTACCTGGTATCTATTCTAAGCTAGCTGCAGGTATAATTGTCGAAGCAGTCAACATTTCTGATGCTATACGAGGTTGTAAACTCACCACTCCAAAGAAGGAATTTGAAGTGTGGGAGAAGTCTTTGAGGTCGTTCGAGCTTCTAGGGTTAAATGTAGGGTTTCTACGCGCTCGTTTACAACGGCTTCTTAGCATGTCCTATGAAACAGAAGATGCGGAAGTAACGAGAAGGTATTGGGATGCCCGGATTAATCGTGGTCTAATGGAGGACGAGATACAGAATCTTGAAGCCAAGCTGGTGGAATTGAAAGAATTATCAACAAAGTATGATGATGATGTAGAAAATTTTAAAATGAAAGCAGAGAGCTATGAGCTTGTGTTTCAAGAAGAGGCTAATGCTTCATGGTAATGTTTGTTGTCTTATATGTATTCAATCTTAATCTTTGCTTCAATTTGAGGATAGGGAGAAATTGGCCTAATATAGTTAGTTATTTCTGTTTTTAATTTTTAGTTTTAACTAATAGCTTATAATGGACTGGGAGAATGTGCTATAATTGTGACATCTTTTTATTTGAAAGAATGTTCAATGTTGTTGGGATGCCTCTGTGATGTTATAAGATTTAATCTTTCTTTTTTTTGTTGATTCAATGTATGAAAAATAGAAGAATGCGGATTACAATTGTTTTGAGAAATGGTAGAGGAAATATATTCAAGATTTGGATTTGGTGTCTTATATCAATTATTTATTATTTATTTGATACAACATTATTATTCTTTCTAAGTTATAACATCTCAGTCTTTTGAATGTCAGCGATAATATGTGAAAAACAAAAGGTTAAATGCACCATGTATAGATGGCAAAAGTTCATACACATTACCTCTATGGATAATAGATCCATGCACTTGATCCGATTTGATCTGGCCACACGTGCTTAGATGTGCATGAAACCCGACCGAGCCACACGTGCTCAGATGCACGCACCTGGATAGGGAGCCTATCAAATTCAGTTAAGGTACTATACTTTTATGTTATCTTCATTCTACCTTTATGTTAGGCTAGTTTTATATTTAGTGCGGTTACCTATACCTTAACATATTTTCGAACAACTATTAATTCCTTTCATATCATTTAGTTATATTGGTTATACATTTTAGTTATGTTAGTTATACATTTGAGTTATGTTAGCGATACCTTTGTATATTACATAAATAGATTATGTTGATATTAAAGTATAAGAAATATTAATAAATGTACGAGTATAATATCATATAAAGGTATACATGTACAAATTGTATCGAAATTAGGTTTTTATGTTTCTTAAGTTTAAGTATTACACAATGGTATGATATTTTCATATAAAATTGTAATGTATGACTAATAACATAAATGTACTAATATAATATAAAGATATGACTAACATAAGATAATAATTAATAGTTTTTTTAAAGTTGAGATACTACACTAAGAGTATGATATATGGACATAATTAAATATAACTAATACAAAATAAATGTTACTCTAGTACAATATAAAGGCCATGAAGTCAACAAAAAAAGCATGCAAATCGGGGTCAGACAAACCAATTGCACCTGCAAGTGATGTATGTGAGAGCCACATACACGAGTTTTGTAGATCAAGTGATATACCACTTTTATAAAATATGCATATTATATGAAAACTAGGGTTTGAACCTGGTTCAGCCAACCTTCATGGTCCTTGGAAGTTTAGATAATTTGTTTTAATATTTGCACATTTCATAACAATTTCATTAATACTAAAATCACCATGTCCACTAGTACTTCTAAATACTAATTCTCACTCCACGCCCTAACCCAGTCTGGATCTTTATATTTTGTGTTACAATAATATTTTTACGTTTTCATATATTAGTTAGTTATTACACATATATAACATATAAGATGTATGAGAGAAATATTTTATTGAATATTTGATAACAGCACAAGTTTATACAAATACATAGCTTGGATCCTTGATTAATATCTGATGTGGGAAGGATGAACCTATCGATGTGGAAAGGATAAAATTATAGAAAAACTCTTGCATCACTATCCCGAAACACCCCACCCCCAGAATTTACGAAATGACGATCCAGCAGAATTGTCTTCATACAATTGCAGAACTACTCCTTGGGCGCAGACGTGAAGGCAGAAGTGAATAAGAAGAGCAAAGACTCTACATAACTATAACTTGGCAGAGCTCCTTGAACGCAGACGCGGAGGCAGAAGTAAAGGCAGAAGTGAATAAGCAAAGAAAGGTTGAAAGCGAAGAGACTCCATGTGACCGCAGAAGGGCAAAACTAGTAGAAAGGATGAAAAGCAGAAGTAAACACATCGCACAACTAGAAAGGGCTGCAGAGCTTCCAAGACCTCACGAAGCAGAAGTGGCGATCCCATACTTGGAGGCAGCCGAACGGATTCTGTACGCGCGGAGGAGAGGATAATAACTCAGAAGGAGCAATGATGAGCATGCTAGGAGAGTAGCTGACATGGCTATAAAAGACAAAAAGAAAAATATCTCCCCACCTAACAGAAATTAGAAGATTCTGGAGAAGGAATGGTGTACCTAGGCAATCAAGAAAGTACATTGAGAAAAAATATATATAAAAGATAGTTTAGCCAACAAGAAAGCATAAGGAGAAATGACAGAAACACCCTCCTTAGAAGAGAGGGGTATAAATAGGAGAAATTGTATACATCAAGGGGACTTCTTCACACTTTAGAAATACAAACACCTTCTTATATTCTTCTACAAATTATTATCTCTATCTCATTTTTGCATCTATCTCTATTGATTAATCAGAATTGAGCAGTGATAATTGTGTATTGTATTTTCCTTCAACACAACAATATCAATGATACAACTAGTATCAAATTCTCAAAGAATATTCCTTTATTGTGTGGAGCATTCAATAGACAATAATATTCCACTCAAATCTCTCAACAGACAATAAACCACAAAATGAAAAATAAATTGCAGAAAACAACAAAAACGGGTAAGACCACATACAGACCCTGTCCAAGAAAAAATATCCAATATGTATATATATATATATATATATATATATATATAATCTATATCTATATCTATAACACTATATAAGTATGGATGTTTTGTCCATTTTTTGTAATGTCAAATTTAACCCTCATGATTAAATTTAATTGATGTGAAATAGAGTCTTATTTAAATAAAACTCTTTATTAAGAATAGTAATGTAATTTAATGTTTATTTATTTTTCTAGAATCCTTTACTTTTACAACTCTTCTAGAATTTTTTTTACATGAATTGATTATTTTTCTTCTATAACATTTTAAATTTGAGACTAAAATTAATTTCATATTGATATATATTTAAAGAGTTTTTCAATGGTATAAAAGCTTATGAAAAAAAAGTTATACTATGAATTTAATATTTTTATTAAAGTATTGTACTATTAGAAGTTAGAGATAATTTCAATTTTGGTTTTATATGTAAGATAATTTCCATTTTTATCTTAGGTTTATTAAGTATTCATTTTTAATTTTGGTCCTCTATGTTTTCATATTTTTCAATTTCAGTCATTTTTTTGTCTAAATTTTCAAAACTGCTGACGTAGATACCAAAATTGAAGACAAAATATAATTATCTTTTATATAATAATAAGTAAGTTTGAATTACCAAAATTAAAAGGAAATAAAATTAAATAACCATGAAGATTAGACTTTGGTTCAAATAATCTATCAAACTAAAATTATTCCTTCTATAACATCCAAAATTTGAGACTATAATTAGTTTCATATTAATATATATTTAAAGAGCTTTTCAATGATATATTAAAAGTTTATGGAAAAAAAGTTATACTATAAATTTAATATTTTTATTAAAGTATTATACTATTAGAAGTTAGAGATAATTTCAATATGGTTTTATATGTAAGACAATTTCCATTTTTTGTACAATTAAGTATTCGTTTTTCAATTTTGGTCCTCTATGTTTTAATTTTTTTCAATTTTAGTCATTATTTTGTCTAAATTTTGAGAACTGCTGACGTAGCTATCAAAATTGGAGGTAAAATATAATTATCTTTATATAAGAATCAGTAAGTTTGAATTATCAAAATCAAGAGAAATAAAATTAAATAACCATGGAGATTTATTTGGAAAACATAGAGACTTTGGTTTAAATAATCTATCAAACTAAAATTAAGTATTATAGGTACCTGAACTTTAGAATTTTATAATATCATCACCAACCTTTGCGAATGATACTAATAGGCAACCAAATGCTATCGACGGTGGAAAATTCCCCTGAAGATATTTATTTCGAAGGGTATTTTTATCTTTTAAAAGTATTGGGGTAGAGACTGTAAGTTTGAAAAGTTTATAGAACTCAGAATATTTCTTATTATACTTTTAATTCTCAAAATCATGTTTTCAATTCGAAAATAAAGAAGAGAAATCGAGCCATTTGGTTACGATTTAGAGGGAATTTAGTTTTCAACTTGAGGGACAGTCATGAAGTTTTTCGATGACTATGATGGGGATTATTTGATGTTATTGGCGTGTTTTTTGTCATATTTTTATGAAAAGTTAATGAATTGATGTGTCGTTGAATATTACCCGAAAACATAGGAATTGAGACGAAAATGAGAGTTTTGAGGGTTTTTCGTTAGGGGTGATGTTGCAGTCATCAGCGAGCACCAAATATAATTGAAAAATTAATTAATCAAAAGACAAAAATATATACCCTCAAGAATAAGCATCTTCGGGACAATATTCCACTGTATCGGTCTATAAGTATCATTTGCAAATGTTGGCAATGGTAAAGTTCCATAATTCTAATAATTTTGTGTAAAAGAATTATAGTTTGGGGTGATTTTTGTTATTTACCTTATTTTTCTGTAATAACAAATTATAAATTCACATGTATGAAAAGAGTTCAAGAAAAATGGTTAGATTTGAATTTTCATTAATTTTTTGCTTGATTCAAAAATTCTTTAAGAATAAAAAAATTGAATATTCAAGTAATTAAAAAATTACTAAATAAACTTTACCTTGTATACTAAATTTTCAGTCATACCATTATAGGTCAAATAATCTATATATTTTTATCTTTATTTCTTTCATTTCAAATTGTAATTTCTGTAAACCTTCTATCTTTACAACTATAAATATTATAAAATCATCATTTAACGTTTAAAATTATTAAATTACCAATAAAAAGTATAAATATAATTTCAAGTTTTTCTAATTAAATTCTATTTTAATAAACATAAACGTTGAAAGAAATATGAAAACCAAGATTTTAAATTTTGTGGGGCTTACAGAGAGAATTAATTTGCCGTGAATTTTGTATGTTTTGGTTAAAATTTGGTTTTCAACTTGACTAAGGTACTTGAACTTTGAAACTTTATAATATTACCACAAAACTTTATGAAAAATTAATCGATTAATCATATGACAAAGACACGTTAGCAATTTTGAAAATTTTGAGAAAAATGACTCAAATTGGAAAAAATTGAAACATAAAAGACCAAAATTGAAAAACGGATACTTAGTTGTCAAAAAATGGAAAGTGTCTTACATAAATGCCATAAATTGAGATTAACCCTAACTTATATAATAGTATCATACTTTAATAAAGTACTAAATTTATGGTATAACTTTTTTTTTTGTCATATGCTTATAATATATCTTTGGAAAACTCTTCAAATATATTTTAATCTATATACCTACTAAAGGAATAACCACTAGAGGACACATGTCACTCTCACATTAATTTGATTTTCTTCCCAAATTATGATTAAATATATACTATATTTAAATTTATTTTATATCATTAATTCTAAATTAAATAAATTATTAACTTTCTTTTTCAATTGTCAATCAATATCTAATCTATATTAACCCACTTCTTGAAATAGAAAAAGAAATATTATTCTTTATTAAAAATTTAGAAAATCAAAATAAAATCAAAATTTAGGTGCATTCAAGATGTTATATCAAGTGCAAAAAAAATCAATTATTTTTAGTGCGTACAACAAATCTTTTATGTATATAATCATTAAATATTGGAAAAAATATATTTCGTACATAACATGATATAACATGTTATGTACGAAATATATTTCGTAAATATATTGGAAAAAATACTCTAAATATATTGCATTTTATGTCGTATTATTATATAGATTTCAATTCCAAATTAATTTTAATATAACAAATAGTTAATAAATGTATATGTGTGTGAATTTGTATGAATATTCTTACAAACTTCACTTAAAAGATCATAAAATCTTTAAAAAATGTAAAATATTAATCACTAAAAAATATTATTCATTATTATATTCTTCCAATTATTATATTTCTTACTTAAAATGTATTATATTTTATATTAATCTTAAAATATTTATTTTGATAACACCCGTGTATGACACGGGCTTTATACTAGTATGAGACTAATTTTGGTCTAAAGTTTTAGGCAAAATATTTTATGCAACTAGTGCATGGATCACCCGGGTCGACCCACCCCAGGCGCCTCTGACGCGCGTTTTCAAGCTCCCCAACGCGCTCTCACGCGCCCCCACGCACCTGGTGGGTGTGCTCAAACCCACCAAGATTCGCTTCAGGTAGTCATACCCTCATGTTATGTTAGGGTTACCCTTATGTTATGTTATGTTACCCGTGTTACCCTCACGAGGGTAACACTAACATAACATGAAGGTAACCCTAACATAACATGAGGGTATGATTAACATTTTAGTTCAGTGGTTTTAAACTAAGGGTATGAAATCTGGATATGGGGTCACATTAACATAACGCGAAGGTAACCCTAACATAACACGAAGGTAACACTAACATAACGTGCACGTAACGATCAAAACACGCGAAAAAAGTAAAGAGGCACGGGTTGGGCGAGCCAGCCCAGCCCGCATGCGGCCCAATTGCACGGCACGGATCACAGATCCGTGCAACTGGTGCACAGGAGAGTAACTCAAAGTTTTAAATGTTCAAGATTATAGAAGGAAAAAACATGTAAACTTTTTCAATAAGAGTTTGGAATGTAAAGAACTATTGTCTATTTATAATTAAATAGAAAAATAAAATAAACATTGAATTACGTAATTATCCTTAACAAATATTTTTCTTTATAATTAGGAGTCCATTTAATTTCAATTTAATTTCATCTTGTTAAAGGGTTGAAATCGGCATTATGAAAAATAGATAAAACATGATTTATATTATAAATAGAGTAATTTATAATAAATATGAACATGAACAAAAAACTGATAACCATAAAAATAAAATTTTTAAGATGGTGAGTTCATATTATACATTAATTAATTATGCAAAATAATAAAATAAATGAATAATATGGAAAAATATTTGAATGACATTTTTGTAAAAAAAAAATTGAAATGTTTTTTTTATTTTTTTTAATTAAAACATAGTTGAAAATTATTTAAGATGTTCTTAAGAGGCCTTTTGATGTTCTTATTTAGCAAAACTATTAGATAAAGGCGAAAGAGTTTGAAAAATTTTATAAAATATTTGGAACCAATTGTTAACAAATAGTTCATCATTTGTATATTTAAATAATCACTAAATATATGAAGTTGTGTGAAGTATAGGTAGAAACATTGAACTAATGAGTCATAAATGATATGATGGGAAAAAAAAATACACAAAAGATTTAGATAAGTTACTAAATTTATTTGATAATTGATAAAATAAAAAATATTGATTAAAATAAACTTTAATTTGTGTACTAAAATTTCTGTCATACGTACCCTTATACGTGAAATAAGCAAGATCTTTTTATCTTTATTCCTTTCATTTCGAATTATAATTTCTATTAACTTTCTATCTTAATTTACAACTTTGGACAATTATATTATATACAATTGATCATCTTGAAGAAATAATTAAGCTTAATAAGCTTAAAAAAGAAGAGGATGATAAAAAGAATATATATCAAAGTCCTTTTCAAAGGATTTTAAAAAAATATTTTGGTTCTCTTTCAAAAGAGAAAATTCTTGAAATATATGTTAAAGAGATGAAGCAAGATTTGCTTAGTCAGCCAGAATTTTGTGGAGAAAAATCAGATTTTTCTATGTGATCTAACATATTACTGTTTGATTCAATGAATCTGTTTGGAACAAAACATACTGTTAAAAATAGTATGACAGAGGAATATGATGTTCCTCAAAATCTAGATCTGCTTAATAAGTGGACTATTCCTAGGGTTGAACCCAGAAAGGTTTACCAGATAGGTACCTTTGAAAGAATTGGTTTAAAACAATTAGTTAAAACCACATAATCATCTATACCTCTTGATAGGCAAGAAATGGTTCTTAATCTTCTTGATAAAAAGGATATTTTACCTTTTATGAAATATATTACATTATATAAGTATGATTGTTTCGTCCATTTTTTGTAATGTCAAATTTAACCCTCATAATTAAATTTAATTGATGTGTAATAGAGTCTTAATTAAATAAAACTCTTTAATTAATTAAGAATAATAATGTAATTTAATGTTTGTTTATTTTCCTAGAGTCATTTACTTTTACAACTCATCTAGAATTTTTCTTACATGAATTGATTATTTTTCTTCTATAACATTTTAAATTTGAGAGTAAAATTAGTTTCATATTAATATATATTTAAAGAGTTTTTCAATCATATATATATATATATATATATATATATTAAAAGCTTATGAAAAAAAGTTATACTATAAATTTAATATTTTGATTAAAGTATTGTACTATTAGAAATTAACATTTGAATTATCATATTAATAATAAAAAGCATATACATATTTGAAAATAGAAATTAAGATTTAGAATTATAATTTTTTAAAATAATTCAAATTCTCATTTTTTATGTTGAATTATCAAGATATAAATTTCATTTAACCAAAAAGTATTCTGTTGGTTTTGAAGATAATTTAAATTGTAAATATTATCAGTTACTCAAGAAATAAAATAGAAATAATTTCCTTTAATTCTGTTAGATCTTTTTGACCCGCTTTGACCCAGCCCATACCTCAAGCCCAGTCCATACCTAAAAACCCAGCCCACACCTCATAGTCAAAGCCCAACCCACAACTCATATGACAGATTTGTCAAAGCCCATAGCTGGAAGAAAACTGTCCAAAAAGGGGGAAAACCGTCGCACAAGCACCCACCGTCGCATGCAAGGAGAAGAAAATTGTCGTTGTACGAGTTGAAGTCGTCGCACCTTGCCGCACTCAGAACATCGCCGCCGTCTTCTCAGATTGCACTGTCGCGGTTAGAATTTCCAGGTATGTTTCTCTGCTCTTTTTCATCGGCCTCATCAAACTGTCAAAACCTTTATTAATCCTTTTTTTTTAAACTGTTTAGATCGAATGGAGGAAAACGATTGTGAAATATTTGAAGGAGATGCATTAGAATCTGAAATTGTTCAAGAAGTTGTATCAAACTTGGGAGGTATTTCTAATTTCTTCTTATTTTGCTAATTGTCATTAATTTCCATAGGCATATTAGGCTACAACATATCTGTGATTCTTTGCTTTCTAAATTATCAATAAGGCTATGTGATTATTGGGTGTATGAGTTATTTGGTGAAGATAAGCGAATCTGTAAAAACCAGATAGAAACTCATGTGCTTACAATGTCATACTTATACGCTTAAAAGTGATACTTATGTGCTTAAAAGACATACCTGGACCTGGACCAAAATAGAGTGCAAACAAACAAATAAAAAAAACAAGTAGAATCAATACTCATATGCTAAAAAGGCTTACTAATGTGCTTAAAAGGAATACTTGGACACATCTCAATACAATACAAAAACTATTTTGCTAATTTATTTTATTGAATTCAAGTATTAGAAATATATACATAAGTATAATTCATATAGTAATATATATGTGTTTTTCAGGCAACAGTGATGGTCCTGATATAACTGGAAATCTATTAGGCATGACAACAAACACCATCAATGAAATGTATGAGCTATATTGCAGTCATGCTCGAGCAATTGGATTTAGCATACGTAACTCAACTAGTAGGATGTCAAATGATAATGACAATATTGTTTTGGAGAAATATTATGTTTGTTCTTGTGCTGGATTCAAAAGGAATGACAAATCTTATTCAGAGAACATGGAAGAGAATGTTGCAATATCATCAACAATGAAAAGGAGAGTTCCTGTTTTACGAACAGGATGTCAAGCTTCATTAAGAGCAAAAATGAATGATGATGGAGTTTACGAAGTTATACATCATGTACTATTGTACAACCATGAATTAACTCGAAAGGAGTGGAGCCACTTTCATCGCTCAGAAAGGAAAATGGGTACTAAAAAAGGTAAAGCAATTGAAGAGATGATCTCTTCAAGAATAAGACCAACTGATTCATACCATTATATGTCACATAATGCAGGTGGAGAGGAAAATGTTGGGCATACTTTGAAAGATCATCTGAACTTTGTTAATAGATTCAAGGTAAAGACAATAGAAGGCGGTGATGCTCAAACAATGATTGAAATGTTGTATCAACAAGTTGCTGATGAGGATGATTTCTATTTTAGAGTCAAATTGGATGAAAACAGCAGGTTGAGTAATGTTTTCTGGAGGGACTCAATGATGAAGGAAGATTACAACATTTATGGAGATGTTGTGGTTTTTGACACAACGTATCGAACTAATCGATATAATTTGAATTGTGCACCGTTTGTAGGCATCAACAATCATTGGAAAAACACGATGTTTGGGTGTGCATTTTTATCTGATGAGAAAATTGAAAGTTTTGAGTGGCTTTTTGAAGCATTTAAGAAATCTATGGGTGGTAAATGTCCAATTACAATCTTCACAGATCAAGATCAAGCAATATCAAATGCAATAGAAAAGGTATTACAAAATTATTTTTCTGTACAGTAAAGGTATATATTTTATACGTATAAGTATGTCTTTTAACCATTTAAGTATGTCTTCTGTAGGTGTTCCCTAGAACAAGACATAGACTATGTCTTTGGCACCTTTATCAAAATGCTATCAGTCGATTTGGGGAATTTAAACGTGATAGGACATTCAAAGAAGCATTTAACAAATGCTTGACAGGATGTGCAGATCCGAATGAATTTGAAGCATGTTGGCAATCAGTGGTCTCAAAATATGGATTGGAAGAACATACATGGTTCAAACGGTTGTACTCTTTGAAGGAAAAGTGGGCAACTGGACTGAGTAAAGATTTTTTTTCAGCCGGATTGTTATCTTCTCAACGAAGTGAAAGCACTAATAATGCCATTGGTTTCAACACGAGAAAAACAACAAGCTTGACATAATTTTTTGGCATTTACAAGGACACTATCAAACGTTGGCGGACAAGAGAACAACTAGATGAATTTCAATGTTCAAAATCAAGGCCAGCATCTATACTTCCATTAACCGGATTGTTGAAACACGCTTCTGAGGTATACATACCATCTCATTTCAAAAATTTTGAGGCTGAATTTCTGAAATCTATATCAACCAGTTTTACTATTATCTTTTTTGATGAAAATATGATGGTCTATGATATTTCTTGTGAGGGTGAAGGATCTTGTCATGTTACATTCGATGGTAAAAATTTGTTTATCACCTGTGATTGCAAAAAATTTGAAGAATGTGGGTTCTTGTGCTGTCACTGTTTAAGAGTGCTTCATATGCATTCTATACAAAAGATACCTGACTCTTACATACTAAAGAGATGGACAGGATATGCAAAGTCAGAGATTTGGGAGAATTTGAGCAAAGAACAACAATTGTCTAACAATAGAACAGGGTCCATACTTTGGCGTCATGAGATGACACGCAAGTATTATAATCTTGTTTTGAAAAGTGAACACTGTGAAGAAGCAAGAAAGACTCTTGAAGACGGATATGATAGAGATTGTTCTGTTATTCATGGAATATTGAGTTCAAGAGATTCTACAAATCAATGCAATACTTCTACTGATTCAAGTTGTTCAGCAACTAATATTGTTTTGGATCCTACACGATCTAGTACAAAGGGGAGAAGACAAAGAATAAAAGGGCATTCAAAGAAAAAGAAGGCTACCGATGCATCAATTCAACAAAAGGAGTTTGGAAGCAAGACTCCTAACTTGCATTTATTTTAATGATTTGTTAATTCTTCTTTAATTTAGTGTTTTGAATTTTGTTCAAAAGACATACTTAGTACTTATATCAATTTATTTTTCAGATTTATATACTCATATACTCATTTTCATAATCAATACTTTTGTTGATAAAAGGCATACTTATGTGAATAAATTGCATACTGGACCAAAACAATATGAAGCAATGAATACTGATTTCAAAAATAAATATTTATGTGCATAAGAGAAACATTTTTGCATAGAAGACATAATTTGAACAAACAAACTTAAACAAACAAATAAGAAAGAATAAAACCAGAACCAATACTTATTGACATAAAAGACATACTTATTTGTATGAAAGGCATATTTGGACAAAAAATATGAGATAGGGAGTCGATAACAAGCAGTTATGGAAGAAAAATCATATCTTGATCTCTAGAAGTCCAAATTCGAATATTATTGTCTTGTTGGAAAGCTAAGAGAGAGTTCTACACCTTTTATGTTGAAAGTTTTCTTCAATTCGGCCTCCAAGAAAACAAAATATCACTCTAAGCTGAAAGTCGTGCAAGAATGTCCTGATTTTCATCTTGACAGGATTCCAGTAAATTAGGCAAAACTTGGTGTAGAAAACTGATCTTCGGCTGAAAGTAGAGTCATTGGATAGCTAATGTCAAGGGCTACAACTTTCGTAAAGACATTAAAGTCAAATTCGAGCACAAAAAAGGTTAAAAAAGTCTGAAAGTCATAAACCGAGTGAAGTCGGGTCTCAATGCACAAGCTCAGTAAAAACAGCGAAATTCGAAGCACTGACCCGACCCGGGTCGCTGGTAACCCGCTCGAGTCATGTGTCTTATGCCCCAAATTTATGTTTTTGTGGTTTGGTATGGGCTGGGACATTTGGATCTGTCCGTGCCGCGTTCTGTTTGACCGTTTCAGATCCTATTTCTACTAAAACTCTCCACCAAACCTAATTGTGAAATATAAACGATCCGTATTTTTATATAATTAAATGAGTTACTGATTTCCAGAATAAATATTATATGCATAAGAAAAAATCAATACTTATGTGCCTAAAATCAATACTTATGTGAAAAAGTATATTAAAAATCAATACTTATTATCCAAAAAGTCATACTTATGTGCCTAAAAGGCATACTTGGACCAAAAAACATATAAAATATAACCTCAGAACCAATACTTATGCAGATAAAAGACATACTTATTCGTATAAAAGAAATACTTGGACAAAATATGAGGCAAATTCATACTCATTTCAGAATCAAATATTTCAAAATGAACAAGATTAGTTTCATCAACAGAATCTTGGCTCCATTGCCATACATTTTCACAAAACAAGCTTCCATAGCTCATCCAACATCTTCTTCAATTGCTCATCAGCCACAATGAATTTAATTCCAAACGATTCAAACCAATAAGAAATTCAAAGTAAACAATCAACATTCAGAAAATACTCCATCTCTAACTATTATCCATGAATACATTAAGAAAATTCAACTAACTGCTAATATAATCTCCACACCAAATCTCAATCCATTAAAAATCCTGTGTATAGTTCTTAGCCCTTTTTCTTCTCAAGGACCACTTCAATCTTTTTTCTTCTTTCCACAAATCTCCACAAGTTCCGGTTTCTTCAACGAGAATTCACTTACTTTTTTGATCACATCAGCCTTCAACTCATTAATATCATGTAACAGAATTCGTACCAAATATTCACCTCTCAACAACCGTTGTATCAATGCCTTCAAAGAATTAAACAATTAATATAAATAATAAAATTTAATTGCAGCAAAATTATACATCAATGCCTAATAATTCTTACCTTCCCTAAGTCTGGACATGTGTATACTTTTCTATTAAAACATTCCATGTGATTCATGAGAAAAACACCACAATCTTGATCTTTGCTGTTTTTCTTTTGCCAACTAAACTCAATGTTCTCAAGAACACATTTGAGAACAAGATCAGCCTTTGGGTGGTTCATTTCTTCAAGAAACACGGACAATTGTTTTTGGTATATCAAACGAAAGTATATCACTAAAAGATATAACACATACATATATACTTAAACAAATAAAATTTAAAAATTACATACCACTTCTTCAATAGCATAAATGTATATTTCTGGATCCACGTGTTTTCTATTGTCAAGATAATGTATTTTTAGATCCAACAAATTCAGAACTGCGCCAATGTAATGATTCTGAATCTGAATTGGCGCAAAAAACTAAAACAAATGCAAATACAAAATAGCAAAGTTAGAATATTTACATATAATAATTGAAATAAATAATTGTGATCTTTCTTACCATATCAAATTTATCTAAAATTATATTGTTAAAGGTGCACCACCTTTTCCAGCAATCTCTCACACTTTTTTCATTGGATTCAATCCTCACATCATCAAGAATTCTCTTCAAATAAAACTTGAACAAAAAAAAAAAAAAACAGAAAACAGTAGTGACAAATCAATACTCATTTTCAGAATCAATACTTTTCAGAATAAAAGTCATACTTATATCCCTAAAAGTCATACTTGAACCAAAAAATGAGGCAATGTATACTGATAACAAGAATAAATATTTATGTGTATAACAGAAAAACATTTGTGCATAGAAGACATAATTTGAACAAACAAACTTGAACAAACAAATAAGAAATAATAAAATCAGAACCAATACTTATGCACATAAAAGACATACTTATTTGTATAAAAGGCATATTTGGACAAAAAATATGAGAGATACATACTGATTTTCAGACTTGGAACAAAAAACACTATGAAACACTTACACTGTGTCCAGTATCAAAAAAGAATCACTTTTGTTGATTTCCCAGGCTATCTGAAATATTTAGTATCTTCGCCCATGCATCGATAACACACGTATATATTTGTTCAAAAGAATTTAAGGACTGCACTTCTTCATATGAAATGGTAGTATTACCATTTCTGAATAGAAGCTCACTACAATAAGGAAAAAAAAAACATAAGAATAGAAGAAACGAAAAAAAACATGTAATTTTAAAGAAATGAAAAATTACGATTAACTTACCTTTTCAAACTTTTTTCTGTGTGATAGAAGCAATAATCAACCACTTCTTTCTTTTCTCTTTCCCTCGTAGAAAATAAAGTTTTGTTCTTTTTTAGAAATGTGCAAAAGAAACCAACATCCTCCCCTAAAAGGATCATATCATCTGCTTCAGTAGTTGTTTCCTTGTCTTCATGATTCTTTTTCGAGCTAGATGATATAACCTTCTCAATTTCCTCATCCTTCAAATGTTCATCATCATCATCATCATCATCATCATCTTTGATTGGTGATGGAGTTAATAACTCAAAAGAAGGTATATCATCTACCACCTTCTTATTCTTCATTGCCAAGAAGTTGTCAACAATTTCATCAATGCATTTCTGCACCTTCGGATCTTCAAAAAATTGTTGGCTATCAGAAGCAGATGAATCTGAACAAATTGGGTCAGATTCTTTAGATGATGATTTGTCCATGAACTTCAACAATGTGCTCATATGGAAATTTGAGATAATGGAGATGTCTCTCTTCAAAAGAAGTAAAGTCATTTGCACAACATCCTAGAAAAAAGGATACACTTGATTAGAATATGAAAGAAAGTTCAAAACAGTATAAGCAAAGTACTTATTTGCCTACTCAGAATAAACAAAAGGTATACTCAGAATTAAATACTTTTCTGCTTATAACATATACTTATTTGCCTAAAAGAAATACTTATAGTAAAAATAGAAAAATAACTTACATCTTTACACATCTCTTTTATCTTTGAAGCTGTTAGCTCCCCCTTCGAAACATTAAACTTTATTTCCTCATCCACTTCTTCCACAATTTCTTCCTCCTTTTCAGCAGTCATCTTGTCCTCATAAACATAAGCAGAGTGCTCTTTCTCACCCACATTTTTATCATATGAAATTGGGTATCCATCATCCCATTCCCCTTGGCCATATTTCCCTGCCATTGCTTCCTCATTCATCCTTTTTCTAAGCTTCTCGGTCGTCCAATGTTGAAGCAATGACAGTGTACATGGCTCTACTTCACCTTGCCATTTCATCCGGTGGAAGTAGAGAATTTCAAGACATAAAACACACCCACTCACATTCTTTTGAGACATAAAACAGCTGTACAAAATAGAAATATGTCTCAAAAGAATGTGAGTGGGTGTGTTTTATGTCTTCAAATTCTCTACTTCCACCGGATGAAATGACAAGATGAAGTAGAGCCATGTACACTGCCATTGCTTCAACATTGGACGACCGAGAAGCTTAGAAAAAGGATGAAGGAGGAAGCAATGGCAGGGAAATATGGCCAAGGGGAATGGGTTGATGGATACCCAATCTCAGATGGTAAAAATGTGGGTGAGAAAGAGCACTCTGCTCATGTTCATGAGGACAAGATGGCTGCTGAAAAAGAGGAAGATATTGTGGAAGAAGTGGATGAGGAAATAAAGTTTAATATTTCGAAGGGGTAGCTAACAGCTTCAAAGATAAAAGAGATGTGTAAAGATGTAAGTTATTTTTCTATTTTTATTATAAGTATTTCTTTTAGGCAGATAAGTATATGTTGTAAGTAGAAAAGTATTTAATTCTGAGTATACCTTTTGTTTATTCTGAATAGGCAAATAAGTACTTTGCTTATACTGTTTTGAACTTTCTTTCATATTCTAATCAAGTGTGTCATTTTTTCTAGGATGTTGTGCAAATGACTTTACTTCTTTTGAAGAGAGACATCTCCATTGTCTCAAATTTCCATATGAGCACATTGTTGAAGTTCATGGACAAATCATCATCTAAAGAATCTGACCCAATTTGTTCAGATTCATCTGCTTCTGATAGCCAACAATTATTTGAAGATTCGAAGGTGCAGAAATGCATTGATGAAATTTTTGACAACTTCTTGGCAATGAAGAATAAGAAGGTGGTAGATGATATGCCTTCTTTTGAGTTATTAACTCCATCACCAATCAAAGATGATGATGATGATGATGATGATGATGATGATGAACATTTGAAGGATGAGGAAATTGAGAAGGTTATATCATCTAGCTCGAAAAAGAATCATGAAGACAAGGAGACAACTACTGAAGCAGATGATATGATCCTTTTAGGGGAGGATGTTGGTTTCTTTTGCACATTTCTAAAAAAGAACAAAACTTTATTTTCTACGAGGGAAAGAGAAAAGAAAGAAGTGATTGATTATTGCTTCTATCACACAGAAAAAAGTTTGGAAAGGCAAGTTAATCGTAATTTTTCATTTCTTTAAAATTACATGTTTTTTTTCGTTTCTTCTATTCTTATGTTTTTTTTTTTCCTTATTGTAGTGAGCTTCTGTTCAGAAATGGTAATACTACCATTTCATATGAAGAAGTGCAGTCCTTAAATTCTTTTGAACAAATATATACGTGTGTTATCGATGCATGGGCGAAGATACTAAATATTTCAGATAGCCTGGGAAATCAACAAAAGTGCTTCTTTTTTGATACTGGACACAGTGTAAGTGTTTCATAGTGTTTTTTTGTTCCAAGTCTGAAAATCAGTATGTATCTCTCATATTTTTTGTCCAAATATGTCTTTTATACAAATAAGTATGTCTTTTATGTGCATAAGTATTGATTCTGATTTTATTATTTCTTATTTGTTTGTTCAAGTTTGTTTGTTCAAATTATGTCTTCTATGCACAAATGTTTTTCTGTTATACATATAAATATTTATTCTTGTTATCAGTATACATTGCCTCATTTTTTTGGTTCAAGTATGACTTTTAGGGACATAAGTATGACTTTTATTCTGAAAAGTATTGATTCTGAAAATGTGTATTGATTTGTCACTACTGTTTTCTATTTTTTTTTTTTTTTGTTCAAGTTTTATTTGAAGAGAATTCTTGATGATGTGAGGATTGAATCCAATGAAAAAAGTGTGAGAGATTGCTGGAAAAGGTGGTGCACCTTTAACAATGTCATTTTAGATAAATTTGATATGGTAAGAAAGATCACAATTATTTATTTCAATTATTATATGTAAATATTCTAACTTTGCTATTTTTGTATTCGCATTTGTTTTAGTTTTCTGTGCCAATTCAGATTCAGAATCATTACATTGGCGCAGTTCTGAATTTATTGGATCTAAAAATACATTATCTTGACAATAGAAAACATGTGGATCCAGAAATATACATTTATGCTGTTGAAGAAGTGGTATGTAATTTTTAAATTTTATTCGTTTAAGTATATATGTATGTGTTATATCTTTTAGTGATATACTTTCGTTTGATATAGCAAAAACAACTGTCCGTGTTTCTTGAAGAAATGAACCACCCAAAGGCTGATCTTGTTCTCAAATGTGTTCTTGAGAACATTGAGTTTAGTTGGCAAAAGAAAAACAGCTAAGATCAAGATTGTGGTGTTTTTCTCATGAATCACATGGAATGTTTTGATGGAAAGTATACACATGTCCGGACTTAGGGAAGGTATGAATTATTAGGCATTGATGTATAATTTTGCTGCAATTAAATTTTATTATTTATATTAATCGTTTAATTCTTTGAAGGCATTGATACGACGGTTGTTGAGAGGTGAATATTTGGTACGAATTCTGTTACATGATATTAATGAGTTGAAGGCTGATGTGATCAAAAAAGTAAGTGAATTCTCGTTGAAGAAACCGGAACTTGTGGAGATTTGTGGAAAGAAGAAAAAAGATTGAAGTGGTCCTTGAGAAGAAAAAGGGCTAAGAACTATACACAGGATTTTTAATGGATTGAGATTTGGTGTGGAGATTATATTAGCAGTTAGTTGAATTTTCTTAATGTATTCATGGATAATAGTTAGAGATGGAGTATTTTTTGAATGTTGACTGTTTACTTTGAATTTCTTATTGGTTTGAATCGTTTGGAATTAAATTCATTGTGGCTGATGAGCAATTGAAGAAGATGTTGGATGAGCTATGGAAGCTTGTTTTGTGAAAATGTATGGCTATGGAGCCAAGATTTTGTTGATGAAACTAATCTTGTTCATTTTGAAATATTTGATTCTGAAATGAGTATGAATTTGCCTCATATTTTGTCCAAGTATTTCTTTTATACGAATAAGTATGTCTTTTATCTGCATAAGTATTGGTTCTGAGGTTATATTTTATATGTTTTTTGGTCCAAGTATGCCTTTTAGGCACATAAGTATGACTTTTTGGATAATAAATATTGATTTTTAATATACTTTTTCACATAAGTATTGATTTTAGGCACATAAGTATTGATTTTTTCTTATGCATATAATATTTATTCTGGAAATCAGTAACTCATTTAATTATATAAAAATGCGGATCGTTTATATTTCACAATTAGGTTTGGTGGAGAGTTTTAGTAGAAATGGGATCTGAAACGGTCAAACAGAACGCGGCACGGACGGTCCAAATGTCCCAGCCCATACCTAACCACAAAAACATAAATTTGGGGCATAAGACACATGACTCGGGCGGGTTATCGGCGACCCGGGTCGGGTCAGTGCTTCGAATTTCGCTGTTTTTACTGAGCTTGTGCATTGAGACCCGACTTCACTCGGTTTATGACTTTCAGACTTTTTTAACCTTTTTTGTGCTCGAATTTGACTTTAATGTCTTTACGAAAGTTGTAGCCCTTGACATTAGCTATCCAATGACTCTACTTTCAGCCGAAGATCAGTTTTCTACACCAAGTTATGTCTAATTTACTGGAATCCTGTCAAGATGAAAATCAGGACATTCTTGCACGACTTTCAGCTTAGTGTGATATTCAGTTTTCTTGGTGGCCGAATTGAAGAAAACTTTCAACATAGAAGGTGTAGAACTCTCTCTTAGCTTTCCAACAAGACAATAATATTCGAATTTGGACTTCTAGACATCAAGATATGATTTTTCTTCCATAACTGCTTGTTATCGACTCCCTATCTCATATTTTTTGTCCAAGTATGTCTTTCATACAAATAAGTATGTCTTTTATGTCAATAAGTATTGGTTCTGGTTTTGTTATTTCTTATTTGTTTGTTTAAGTTTGTTTGTTCAAATTATGTCTTCTATGCAAAAATGTTTCTCTTATGCACATAAATATTTATTTTTGAAATCAGTATTCATTGCTTCATATTGTTTTGGTCCAGTATGCAATTTATTCACATAAGTATGCCTTTTATCAACAAAAGTATTGATTATGAAAATGAGTATATGAGTATATAAATCTGAAAAATAAATTGATATAAGTACTAAGTATGTCTTTTGAACAAAATTCAAAACACTAAAATAAGAAGAATTAACAAATCATTAAAATAAATGCAAGTTAGGAGTCTTGCTTTCAAACTCCTTTTGTTGAATTGATGCATCGGTAGTCTTCTTTTTCTTTGAATGCCCTTTTATTCTTTGTCTTCTCCCCTTTGTACTAGATCGTGTAGGATCCAAAACAATATTAGTTGCTGAACAACTTGAATCAGTAGAAGTATTGCATTGATTTGTAGAATCTCTTGAACTCAATACTCCATGAATAACAGAAAAATCTCTATCATATCCGTCTTCAAGAGTCTTTCTTGCTTCTTCACAGTGTTCACTTTTCAAAACAAGATTATAATACTTGCGTGTCATCTCATGACGCCAAAGTATGGACCATGTTCTATTGTTAGACAATTGTTGTTCTTTGCTCAAATTCTCCCAAATCTCTGACTTTGCATATCCTGTCCATCTCTTTAGTATGTAAGAGTCAGGTATCTTTTGTATAGAATGCATATGAAGCACTCTTAAACAGTGACAACACAAGAACCCACATTCTTCAAATTTTTTACAATCACAGGTGATCAACAAATTTTTCCATCGAATGTAACATGACAAGATCTTCACCCTCACAAGAAATATCATAGACCATCATATTTTCATCAAGAAAGATAATAGTAGAACTGGTTGATATAGATTTCAGAAATTCACCCTCAAAATTTTTGAAATGAGATGGTGTGTATACCTCAGAAGCGTGTTTCAACAATCCGGTTAATGGAAGTATAGATGCTGGCCTTGATTTTGAACATTGAAATTCATCTAGTTGTTCTCTTGTTCGCCAACGTTTGATAGTGTCCTTGTAAATGCCAAAAAATTCTGTCAAGCTTGTTGTTTTTCTCGTGTTGAAACCAATGGAATTATTAGTGCTTTCACTTCGTTGAGAAGATAACAATCCGGTTGAAAAAAAATCTTTACTCAGTCCAGTTGCTCACTTTTCCTTCAAAGAGTACAACCGTGTGAACCATGTATGTTCTTCCAATCCATATTTTGAGACCATTGATTGCCAACATGCTTCAAATTCATTCGGATCTGCACATCCTGTCAAGCATTTGTTAAATGCTTCTTTGAATGTCCTATCACGTTTAAATTCCCCAAATCGACTGATAGCATTTTGATAAAGGTGCCAAAGACATAGTCTATGTCTTGTTCCAGGGAACACATACAGAAGACATACTTAAATGGTTAAAAGACATACTTATACGTATAAAATATATACCTTTACTGTACAGAAAAATAATTTTGTAATACCTTTTCTATTGCATTTGATATTGCTTGATCTTGATCTGTGAAGATTGTAATTGGACATTTACCACCCATAGATTTCTTAAATGCTTCAAAAAGCCACTCAAAACTTTCAATTTTCTCATCAGATAAAAATGCACACCCAAACATCGTGTTTTTCCAATGATTGTTGATGCCTACAAACGGTGCACAAATCAAATTATATCAATTAGTTCGATACGTTGTGTCAAAAACTACAACATCTCCATAAATGTTGTAATCTTCCTTCATCATCATTGAGTCCCTCCAGAAAAAATTACTCAACCTGCTGTTTTCATCCAATTTGACTCTAAAATAGAAGTCATCCTCATCAGCAACTTGTTGATACAACATTTCAATCATTGTTTGAGCATCACCGCCTTCTATTGTCTTCACCTTGAATCTATTAACAAAGTTCAGATGATCTTTCAAAGTATGCCCAACATTTTCCTCTCCACCCGCATTATGTGACATATAACGGTATGAATCAGTTGGTCTTATTCTTGAAGAGATCATCTCTTCAATTGCTTTACCTTTTTCAGTACCCATTTTCCTTTTTGAGCGATGAAAGTGGCTCCACTCCTTTCGAGTTAATTCATGGTTGTGCAATAGTACATGATGTATAACTTCGTAAACTCCATCATCATTCATTTTTGCTCTTAATGAAGCTTGACATCTTGTTCGTAAAACAAGAACTCTCATTTTCATTGTTGATGATATTGCAACATTCTCTTCCATGTTCTCTGAATATGATTTGTCATTCCTTTTGAATCCAGCACAAGAACAAACATAATATTTCTCCAAAACAATATTGTCATTATCATTTGACATCCTACTAGTTGATTTACGTACGCTAAATCCAATTGTTCGAGTATGACTGCAATATAGCTCATACATTTCATTGATGGTGTTTGTTGTCATACCTAATAGATTTCCAGTTATATCAGGACCATCACTGTTGCCTGAAAAACATATATATATATTACTATATGAATTATACTTATGTATATATTTCTAATACTTGAATTAAATAAAATAAAATAGTAAAATAGTTTTCGTATTGTATTGAGATGTGTCCAAGTATTCCTTTTAAGCACATTAGTAAGCCTTTTTAGCATATGAGTATTGATTCTACTTGTATACCTATTGTCTGCTTGTTTTTTTATTTGTTTGTTTGCACTCTATTTTGGTCCAGGTCCAGGTATGTCTTTTAAGCACATAAGTATCACTTTTAAGCGCATAAGTATCACATTGTAAGCACATGAGTTTCTATCTGGTTTTTACAGATTCGCTTATCTTCACCAAATAACTCATACACCCAATAATCACATAGCCTTATTGATAATTTAGCAAGCAAAGAATCACAGATATGTTGTAGCCTAATATGCCTATGGAAATTAATGACAATTAGCAAAATAAGAAGAAATTAGAAATACCTCCCAAGTTTGATACAACTTCTTGAACAATTTCAGATTCTAATGCATCTCCTTCAAATATTTCACAATCGTTTTCCTCCATTCGATCTAAACAGTTTAAAAAAAAAGGATTAATAAAGGTTTTGACAGTTTGATGAGGTCGATGAAAAAGAGCAGAGAAACATACCTGGAAATTCTAACTGTGACAGTGCAATCTGAGAAGACGGTGGCGACGTTCTGAGTGCGGCGAGGTGTGACGACTTCAACTCGTACGACGACAGTTTTCTTCTCCTTGCATGCGACGGTGGGTGCTTGTGCGACGGTTTTCCCCATTTTTGGACAGTTTTCTTCTAGCTATGGGCTTTGACAAATCTGTCATATGAGCTGTAGGTTGGGCTTTGACTATGAGGTGTGGGCTGGGTTTTTAGGTATGGGCTGGGCTTGAGGTATGGGCTGGGTCAAAGCGGGTCAAAAAGATCCGTCTCACGGAAAGGGATCCGTGAGACGGTCTCACAGGAGTCCTACTCCACACACACACACACACGAGTATCAGGACGTGCGTCGCACGTGGATGATGAATTTTTTAAATCATAAATATTATATTACTATTAACCTTAAATAATATATTTTTTTATAAGGATATACAATCTATATTAAATTAAATTACACTCAGAATTTTTTTTATAGTAAATTAGAGTCCTAATGTAACAGAGTCCTACTTATAATAGAATTTTATATGATTTTGGTTTAGAATTTCAAAATATTTTGTTTCCATGGCATCAAAATATTAATATGAAACATTAATGATGAATTTTTTAAATCAAAACTATTATATTACTATTAACCTTAAGTAATAATAATCTGTTATAAGGATATACAATCTATGTTAAATTAAATTAAATTCCAAAAAATGTATAGTAAATTAGAGTCATACTCATAATAGAACTCTATATATGATTTTGGTATAGGGTTAAATTCAATTTTAGTCCATTTAAAAAGCCACTGTCCAATTTTCGTCCACCATCCAAGCGGTTTTCAATTTTAGTCAAATTAAGCCAAAAATCGCACTATTTGGTCCATTTTTGTCACTATTTCGTCCACCATGGAAGCGGTTTTCAATTTCCAGTTTTCAATTTTAGTCCAATTAAGCCAAAAATGAACCAATAGTGACGATTTTTGGCTTAATTGGACTAAAATTGAAAACCGCTTTCATGGTGGACGAAAATTGGACAGTGGCTTTTTAAATGGACTAAAATTGAATTTTTCCCTTTTGGTATAGAATTCTGATGTAAAATTATTTAAAATTACTATTATAACCTTAATAAAATCTTTAATAAGGATATATTAGACAATTCATATTTTGTATACTTTTATATAAGTAATAATATATATATATATTATGATATATATATATATATATATATATATATATATATATATCAACGAGAGTTACACATGATGTTCCTACTTTAGATTAGAAATTGAAGAACAACAACAATATCACCAATCTATCTTCAAAAATACCTCACGTACACAAACACAATGAAATTTGTGAAATGAGAAGCAATTCACCTCCTGAAGATGATTTAGTCCAATCATCCATAAAAGTGATAAAGTATTTTCCTCGTATCTTTATGGTTAGCTAGAACAACATCTTCTGTTGCCACCACTTAAATTCAGCAATGTCATTGAATTTAATTTACCGGTCTTTCAACATAAACACATGCTTTAGCAATAGAGCTAACCATCTTCAAATACACAGAAGTTTGTTTGACATTGTTGGAAAATGTGTGTACTTGAAAATGACTCAAATAACATACGGGAAAGGAAATTAGTTAAAGTCTTTCTCCATAAAATAAAATTGTCCATATTCAATTTTTTACGGTTTATGACAAACGTCCTCCAAGATATATACAATGATTTACTAACTTAAGAATCGCAATTAATGAGTCCAAAAGATATTTGAAACTCTTTGACAGGGAGGAGGATTGCACTTGCAAATTAAAAAATGCTAAGAATGCAAATCGTAAAATAAAAAGGTCTATTTATAGAAGTTGAAGAAGTGTGACGTCTATTTATAATAGATTCTGTTTGGTTTGAAATAATGTGGCTTATAATGATTCGAATTGGTTGTTTCCCTTTTTTGGATTGCATTAGTTCATAATTCAAAACGTTAAAACTTTCACATGACATCCTCAATTTATTTTAAATGTTTAAGCTCACAAATTCAAGTATTAATTTCTTATTCATTCAAATTTGGATTTGAGAAGATCATAAATACTCTAAATTTTTTCCACTTGAAACGTCGATTTCAATGTTGCAACTTGTTTTGATTATAAACAAATGAAACACCATATAAAAATGGGTCAAAAATTGGCGGACACCAATTTTCAACATTAAATATCACAACGTAAACATCATGTTACAATTATAAAATAGGAGTTACAAAACAGTAATACGTTGTGTGCAGAACAAGTGAACATCATGTTACAATCACAAAATCCTAAAACTAAGGATGAAAATTCCAACTAATTAGTTAAGTAATAGAATAGGAATATTGTATTCTACTTAATTAGTTCATGACAAAACCTGCAGAATTAAGTTACACTAATCCACCAATCTTGTCATTCAACAGAACCCTGCAAATTATTAATACACATGCAGTTGATACATAAATATCAGTATATATGATGACTATTGAATAACAGCACATAAACATGTATAATTAAACCCCAGAAAAACCCTAAAAGATATATATAGTTAGAAATCTGAACCTGTGGATTCTTGCTGCATTGCACATCATCTTGAGATTTAGCAGACTTCTTAGAGGCAATAAGAGGTCTTGTAAAGCCAAGAAAAGAGGTGAGCTTGGTGGGGTTCTTGGGGGGCTTATAATCAGGGGGAGGGGGGTCTTGGGTTTGAAGCTCGTCTCTTAGGGTTGTGGGTCTTCTTCCCTTGAATGGGAGAAGCTTCCCTTTGGAGAAGAGCTCATCAGCAGTGATCATGGAGTCATTGTTGACAGAAAACTCAAAATCAGAGGAAACAGGTGCGTCCCTATATGAGTGGTGAGAGTGAGACGACTCAACCAAGTCATTGGAGAAGGAGATTCTTGGGCTCATCAATGGAGGATCTGACTTTTTGTTGTACATGATTTCATCTAAACATGCCATGTACATCAAGTATTAGCTACTAGGCATCATATCATATCATCTCTCTCTCTCTCTCTCTCTCTCTCTCTAATAAATAGGATCAGGGACCCTCTTATCATGCACTATAGATGTTTGTGTTAAGATGAGAGGGAGGGAGGAGTGGACCTTAATTTTCAGGTACTGATGTTTATCTCTTGGACAAATGTAATCTTCTTACATGTGGGCTTTACCCGTTATACGAGATTGGTGTGTTTGAAAAGCCTCCACATGATGAACAAACATGTTCGTCCACTTGTTTCTCACTATCTGCCAAATCCACTATTACTTTTATTATTCATCAATCCAAACATATATGTCCCCTTCAATGTGGGTTTGCATAGGTCTTTATGAAAAGATCAGAACATCACGAATTTGAGTTTGCACATTCTATGCAAGCGACTAAATCATGGTGATAGGTATCATTTGGATTCACATTAGCTAGAGGCTACTCAGGGTACTCATCCTTTATATATATATATATATATATATTATTTTAGGGTAGGTTTTGGATCATTACAAAAGAAAAAAGAAAATTAGATCTATTTTGTTTGGACAGATACAGTCCAAATCCTCTGTCACTCTTCAAACACAATTTTTATGGTTAATTATTAATTAAAAATGTTGTCAAATTTGTATAGGAAAATTTTCAATTTTCACCATGTAGAAAAGATCTAGGATCGATTCTGGTCTTTAGGTTCAAAAACGGCTCAAAAATAATTAATTTTGGTTATCTCTCCATTAGTTTTCCTAACAGAAACCGAGAGGAACGTTTTTTTATCAACACGTCTGTAGAGAAAAATCAACTTTAACCTTGTAAGAATGAGTTTTGTCCGCCAAATTTAAATGAATTGTTAAAATTAAATTAAGAACACAAAAAATATCTATCTTTATCTTTTTATGTATATATATATTGATCATAATACGCTTAGGAAGTCTACAATATTCTAATATTAAATATGATCAATGTATAGATGACTTCAAATCTATGTTTCTTAGAAACATAACTAAATAATATAAAAAAATAAATTTTATAAATAACATATGCAAAACTTCAATACTAGAAATTATTTTCATTTTCATATTTGAAATTTGTTAAATCTAAGAATAAAGAGAAAAAATATAAATAATAAAAAGTGATTTTTTATCAAAACTACTGTAAAATGTATTAATGAATGAAATTGATTTTTTTTTTTTTTGGAATATGTGCTTATACACTATAAAATTTATATATACACCAAAACACTTGTTGTTACGACCTTTCCAAGTACTCTACTTCTAGTTGAGCAGAGTATTCAAATTCCTAAGTTTTAATAAATGCCCATATCCTGCAAGAGACATTGAAACACCATCATACTTAATTATCAAAGTATAGGAGTAAAATGAGTTATTTGAAATACATCATTAATAATAACAAAATCCAGAATTTGAAGTATTATAGAAATGTATGTTTTTATGTATAACTTGAGGTGGTCTGCTAATCCATAAGAGATGAATAGTCAAACATAAAAGTTCATTTATAAATGTTTTTTGTGTTTGGTGGATCAATTTGAAATGGGACTATTAATTAATAGCTCATTTTTAGCACATTGTAGCTCAATGTTTCTTTTTCTTTTTGTTTATTTTATAAGTAAAATAATTTTTCATTAATGCCCGATTGGGTACTAGGGGTATTCCAACCTATACATCATACAAATCATACGAAGTTTACAAGGATCTCATAATTCAATACATTTTCAAGAATTTACAAACCAACTCGCAATAGATTAATAACTCACTTTTTCAAAGATAGAAAACATTGGTAGAATGAATTTTTGTAAAGATTGAAACACATATACAAGATGATGGTGCTAGAAGGTTGTTCAAAATTGTGTGAATCAATTTGAAGGGTTATATATATAGGAGAAAGACTATCATTGTTTCAAAATTAAATGGACAAGGGTATCTTCTTTTTTTTTTTTATATTATTTTAAAGGAAAGAATATTGGTGGTTTTTTGTCAAAGAATTATATTTTGGCGCTTAGTGAAGAATTTCATGACCAAATCTTGGATAGAATCTAAGATCATGCATGGTTGCAGTCTTTTCATTTTATTATTAATTAAATTGTGTTTTTTTGTGTGTGGAATGTAGCCAAATTGTCACTTCAGTGATTATGGACAAATTGTGCATCTTTTTGCCACACTTCCAGACTGGAAAACATTCTATGAAGAGTACTCTTTTGGCTATTGTTTTCAGGTTTGAACCTCTGATGTCATCTTTGACCATATTTAACTTGCACTATCTTTTCACTGGCTTGGATGGATTTTTTTATCATGGAATATAATTGACAAATTTATCATGGAATATAATTCTAATAAAAGAGAAAAAAATCTGATAAAAAAAAAGGACTTTTGACAGTCATGTCGTGTAATGTTCGTGGATCATATCGTGTAACCCCTATATGGATCATATGATATATATAGTCGGTCCTTATCAAAAACACAAATACTTTTATGCAATGGTTGCACAGATCTGTGCAACCGGGTTGACCTACCCACACGCACCATCAATTGCTCCCACGCATCTGGGTGGATGCGCTCAAGGATACCTTTAGGTGATGTTAAAAATACCTTTGAAATTCTGATTCAACGTCACATACATTTACGTTATGTTAAGAATACCTTCAGGTGATGTTAAAATACCTTTTTAACAATACTTTTGAAATCCTGATTTGATACGCTTAGAATTCGCTTCAGATCACATACATTTACGTTATGTTAAAGATACATTTAGGTTATGTTATGGATATGTAACACCCCCTTCTAGTGGGATTATTACATTTACTAAAATATGCATAATCTTTACGATATAAAACTTCTTTATTTTTTTAATATTGTAAAATTTTTTTCTTTAAACAGCGGAAACAAATTTTCTTAAGAAACATGTGAGACATTTTAGTTTTGTTTAAAACATTTGGGAAACAAAATTCAGCGTCTAGTCATAATGTCAAATTAAGCATCAAACTCATGAAAAATACTAAACAAACTCATGAAAAATACTAAACCAATTCCGAGGTTCCGCCGTCACCACCAATCACTCTTCAGTGCTGCTACCTCATCACATAAGCTTTAACTTGATCTGCAGTATGAGGTAAATACTATAAGCGAAACGCTTAGTAAGCACATCATCTAATCTCACAAAACATTTTTTTCTTGCAACACTTAAAAGAAAACTGGAAACATATCAACTAATCAAATCAATATAATATACTTGTATTCTTGAAAATAATATACTATTATACTCGAAAATAATATACTGTGGGCCCAGACATGGTACCAATGCGCGCAACTCCGAAGAATCCGGGGTAGCTAGCCACCGAATCCAAACGGAGCAACGCAAAACTCATAGGGCGGTCTCGGGGCCCTTAAACTCATCTCGTGGGCGATCTTGGTGCCCAGTACCAGTCTAAAAACATATAAAATAAAACTTTATATATATATATTTATATACTTTCTCAAAATTATATTTTTCGCACTTTCTGAAAACATGTTTAACTCCCATCTTGTACTTAATCAAATGGAAGCTCATCATAGAGAACATCAACATATTCACATAAAACGTATATGTTCATCACTTAGCCATACTCATAGAAAACATCAATAATCATCCAGAGCTTATAATATCTCAAAACACTTTCTAAGCTACTTAGCCATACTCATAGAAAACATCAATAATCATCCAGAGCTTATAATATCTCAAAACACTTTCTAAGCTTTCTCAGCCAAATCTAAAACATAGTTACAGATTAGGCCCGCCCTTTTCCGGACCGACATTCGTGTACACAGGCACACAAGTCCTTTGGTTCGAGCTTGCTTGGAAATGATTTGCACCCCCCCCCCCCCCGCGCGCGAGAGAGAGAGCCTCTTGGTTTACATCTTACTCACCTCATAAGGTGGAAATCATTATATATAAGTACAAAACTTGCAAAAGTTCCTATGTGGGACAAAAAGCTTTTCCCACATTTTCCAAGCCTTAACCATGATCCAAAACCACTACTTCGGCTCCCAATTTCTCATTCACCCTTAATCCATTTTGGGTGAGCTATATACCGAATCGAAGCTCTCACGGAGGAGAACACGTCTCTTCAAACGGATACCATTTTTACCAAACGGGACCCGCCATAAATCAGCCCCAAAATGGGCAAAAATTTCAGAATTTTCCAACACTAATAACTTAAATTATGTATATTATAATTATAATTCCAAAGACATCACGACTACTGTTATTAGCATCCGATTTTCTGAAACTTTATAAATTCAGTCCAATAAATAAAGTAATTCTCCACCAAATAACAACGAGGCAAAACAAAGTCATGTTTAATCATTAATACTCACATCTAATTTAACAATAATTCATCATCCATTCAATAAATTTAATATCGTGGCTCATTTTAATCAGAATATATTAGTACAACTAAATCCATATATTCCGTAACTCATCAACTAACTAAACATTATATCTACATCATAACCTAATTATTTATTCGAAACTCTAAATATTATGAAACTGGAACACAACAGTAATGGTTTATATTAAGTTACTTAATTCAGACAACTAATTAACCACACAATAATTTCATAGAATCAAAATGAATAAAAGAGATTCTGAAAGTAATTATAACATAAAGATTTTGCTCACCAATTAATTAAATATTAATTTTCCGAACACCAAAATATTTGAGCTCAGAATTGATATTAACTTAAATCTCAAAAGTTTACATAGTTCATAAAACGATCTTTGACTATTCCTAAAAGAGTTTCAACACTTCCTTCCCAAACTACTAATTCCGCTTTGTTTATTTTTCTTTCTTTTATTATAACTGAAAGTCCTACGTGGATCTGTAAAAACAAAAATAAAAAATATCCCAATCAAAGTACACGGTGTTGTTAGTGGTGTTGACAACACCAGCGTAACACACAGCGGAAAAACTGGATCGAAATTAAAGTTGCAGAACACAAACGATTTATCCACGAGTATACAAATACTCGTGGAATGCCTTCAGGGCGAAAACTCCTTTATTGATTTGTGTATGTGTATAAAGGAGAAAGAAAGATTTCTAAAAGAGATTCTTTCGAACAAACGACTCAATACGTCCTATGAAATGAATATGAAACCTAGGGACGTATACAAATACTCTCAGTTGAACACTCCGAAGAACACCTATGCTAAAAGTCAAGAGTATGCAAACTCTATGACACACAAGAAAACGATGTTGCCTATCGGTGTGAGCAACACAACCTATAACACCAGTGTACTGCGTATACTAGACTGCTTAAGCTCTCGATTCTGTCCCCTCTTGATCTTCAGCAGCTTCACCTATTTATAGACCTTGAAGTACACTTGGTGTAGAGTCCACTTCCCATGATCTTGGAGTGCTCCATGACCTCCATAACACACGTGCAACATGGGGAAGGTGGAGTGGACTTGTTCTTGACTTCTTCATCCTTACTTCTTGATCTCTAGCTTGACTTGTTCTTCTTTGTATCTTGTTCTCTCAACCCACGTTCTCAAGGCACAAACTCACTCTCAAAATCACGTATTGACTTCTTCAATCTCACTTGTATTTATATATCTTGAATCCTATCAAACATGAGCAAATAACAACTTCCTAAAACTTAGGAGAGTTTGTTAGTGAAAAGAGATTCAAATATAAATAACAC
Source organism: Scutellaria baicalensis (assembly GCA_005771605.1). Lineage (NCBI taxonomy): Eukaryota > Viridiplantae > Streptophyta > Magnoliopsida > Lamiales > Lamiaceae > Scutellaria > Scutellaria baicalensis. The sequence goes on from CM016723.1 coordinate 44,706,714, forward strand.
GTGAGATTTAAATGAGTCAAATCCACAAGAGAATATCAAATCTTTTTTCCAAATCTTTTCAAATAGATATATCTAATAAAATCTAATTAAAATCTAATTTGAATTTAGGATAAATATGAAAAAGGAAAATTAATTAATGTTGGAAAATCCAACACTAATAGTAACAAATTGCCTTCAAATAAATCTTACTGATATAAAACACTAATAATTATGGATGCATACCTTGCCAGTAGATTTGCTGCCCTTTTGTATGAAGTTTTTCTTCTATTTTCTCTCGTTCTGTCCCTTTCTTGTTTCATTTTTTTTTCTTTCTAGGTTTTACCCAATATTTATATAAATTCTTAATTTCTCTTCACCTCCTTAGTAGATGTGGTTTCCTCAACAACTTATTTGATCTATTTATCTCAACTAATTAATTTAAATCATGTTAATTACCATATAACTAATTTCACTATAATTTATTATGAAGGCATGATAAATAAATGAATATTCTGTCATATACATGAAAGAGATTTTATTTAGAATTTTGGATGTTACAATCCCCTCCTCCTTATAAAAGTTTCGTCCTCGAAACTTAGACGAAGAAAAATAATAATAATAATAATAATAATAATAATAATAATAATAATAATAATAATAATAATAATAATAATAATAATAATAATAATAATAATAATAATAATATTGCTTTATTCAAAGGTGTAAAAGTATCACAAGTCTTCATTGCATATCATAACTTAAAAGAAATATCTCAATAAAGATGAATTGAAAATTGAACCTTCATAACAAATGACTAACTATTATGCATGTCTAGTTTGTGATACTCATAAATACAACCATAACTTTCCTCATCGAGATTCCAAAACCAATTTTTTTTTGTTTAATATCCAGAATTTATAAAACTCTTGTCACAAGAAACTAGAAAGATTGAAAAAAATTAACTTGTTAGAATGTCCAACATGAAAAGGACTACTCAACTACTGTTTATTCTTTTATCATGTAGAATGATGTATTACTCCTACAAATAAAATATTACATATTGCAGAAACAATGACATTCGGTTCATAACTCTATAAGTTATTTCTCTTCAAATTAATTCTTGAAATGTTAGTTTGTTCATGGAGTCATGTGTTTTCAATTTATCATATATACCTTCAAACTCTTAAATCTTCACATGACACTCATAAAACTCGTCATTCCTTCTTAGGAACCATTAGATTAAATTAGTTACTAGATATTAAAACTTTCTTTTGTACAGGAGGCTCAAAGATCATATTATTTCTGTGGGAGATTCGAATATCATCTCATTCCTATGGGAGAGTTGAAGGTCATCTTATCCCATGGGAGGTCCGTAGACCATCTTAACTCAACAAGAGATCGTTAAATTGTCTTATCCCAACTGGAAATCTACACATCATCTTGTCCAGACTTCCACTCATTTGTCATTAACATGACTCTTTTTCATCTCATAAAACATTAAGCATATATCATTGATTATAACACATTAATCATGATGAAACAAACAACATACACTCACTATTGTATTGCTTCTTATTGTAACTCATAAATTTATTGACCATAAGTCAGTTTCATGTTCTCATTTGCAAGTCTCGAACATAAACTAAAAATGTAAATATCTCGACAATTTGTGAAGTCGAAAAACAATAAATCATGAATTTGCACATAATAAAGAGTCACAAATATTTGAATAACTCATATGAAATTTTCTATTAATAGATAAGAGGTAACATCATCATGTTTGGAAGAGACCCAAAATTTCTTCTAAATCGAGTTCGAATTAGTTGTCATAAATTGTCTGCGGCTACATCATATAATTATTCTTATTAAATACAGTCAATGATCAATCAAACAAAATTAAATCATATAATATAATAGTCAATCTTTCAGAATCAATTCCTTTTTTTTTTTTCCTTCCTCCTTAAACTCTTCGGCCACTAGTCAGTTGAAAAAATCATCAATGCTAGTTTAGATAATTAACTATCAAATCTCTCTAGTTATCATGACTGAATGATTTAATTAAGCTCCTCTTATTTATTAAAATAAATCTTCTTTCTATAATACTTAAATTTCGTTGCATATAAAATAATTTTATCATTCATCAACTATTATCTCCTTGACGCATTGATGTTATTAGGTCAAGGTAAATCAACTTCAATTTCTTCTTCTTCTTCTTATTTATTATCACATTATTTTCTTCTATACCACTATTTTTGACATAATTAAGGTCACAAGCTTTTCACTTAACTCATGATAAATAACTATTGTCTTCATCTTCAATTACAATTCTTGTAAGTATGGTATTTCTTGATTTTAATGTATATTAGAACAAAATATATTCTGTAAGGACTACTTGTGCTAGCTTATGTTAAAAGTCTAAATAACTTGTGATTTGTGAGGTTAAGTCAAAATATTATTTGAAATCTTCTAAATTAACCGTAACTTATATTTTGTCACATTAATTCTCTACCTAATAAAGGTCTTACATGCTAAACGATGCACTTTTCTAGTCAAATCATATAATTCTACCTCAATGAATATCGATTTCTTAACCTAGGATCGAACTCTTTTAATTTTAATGTATATTTATTCTATGTGTGAAACATGCTTTTCTACCACTTAGTATGTTATTTTTCTTTCTCTTTATTCTTAATGTCCTGCATAGCTTATTATGCATTTTCCCTTGTACCTCTATTGATTATCCTATATATATATATATATATATATATATATATATATATAAGGTAGTGATTATGACTATTTTTTTTGAATATCTCATACTATCTAATGTGAAGTTTATTTCATGCATAATTTACTATCTAACATATTTAACTCGTCAGTTAAATAACTCAATTAGCCTAATGAAATGATTCATCTTGGTTGCATAGCAATCTAACTTTACTTCTTAGTATTTCACATTTAGCAAGACTAAACATATATACATAATCATCTTCCCGTATTTTCTAACAACATTTAGTTATTCTCGTAGATATTCAATATTACACAAAGATGAAGAATCTCGTCTTAAGATGGTCAACGCTACTCTTAATACCTTTAACATTTATTTACCATCAAGATGCTCTTCTCTTTAACAACTAAAGTTTATTAATTCAAAGCATTCAATGTTGATCTTAATGTAAATTATATATTAATCTATTAGACTCAACTAGATTGTAAAATAGGACATGCTAATATACCACTATGTACAAAATAGACATTAATAATTTAAAGTATTCACAGGTAAACATTATTAGATAAGTTTAATTATTTCACACTCACATACATATAATTAAATAGTTCCTTAGCTAATGCTCCTAAACTTATAGATTATTTAACAATTCATTAAAGACTTTTGTCATCACTTCACTCCATACAAAATAACTTAACTATATATATTATAGCTAAATAAATTATTGCAAATCTCATATAATAATCAACTATATGTGCTAAAATATATAGTTTTCTTTTAAGATACTTCCTCCGTCCCATGAAAATTAGCCTACTTTGATCGGCACAAATATTAAGAAAAAGCTGTTGACTTTGATTGGACGTGTTATTTTAATATTTTTGAGTGGCAATTTTGTAATTTAAACCAACTTTTTGAGTGCAAAAGTTGTAAAATGAAAGAAATTGAGGGGTAAGAGAGTAAAATTTTCTTTGCCATTTTGGGCCTGGCAAATTTAAGTGGGACAAACGAAAATGGCAAGTAGACTAATTTTCATGGGACGGAGGGAGTATATGGATACTACATTTTTCACGTCTTCTTCTCGCTTGGCAAAACTAAATCTTTTCATTTTCTTTTAGCTTCCTTATATTCACTTTAAATAAATAATCAAAACCAATCAGCTAGAAATCTATGATGCCCCTACTTAAAATACCTATCATTTAAACTCATCTAATATAAATCTGAAAGTACAAGACAAATCTAATTATTATTGTTATTTTGCATTTAATCTATTCTCATACTTTAACCCCTGACTTTGGATAAGAAATAATGAATTATACAAATTCATTCTAATCAATTCCTAGTACAATATATTTATTTAAGCTCATCTAAGAATTATAAACAGGTTGCACGATTTCATTCATTCATTTTTTTTTCTTCTTATGTCAACTTGTATTTTGAGTCAAAACATTTCCTCAAGGTTAATTGTTTGATTAACTATTAAACATCTTTAGTTATGACATCCAACTAATTAAATAATATAGACCATTTTTCGTATTATTGAATGTCTGGGGTCTATTGGTCTTAATTCATGCAACTCAGTACATCAAAAAAAAACATTACCTAATTATAAGGCTATTTATTATATATCCAACTATTATTATTTCTCTTTTACGCAGTTATAAGTCATTTCTTTGATTTGGGTTGAAAGACGAATACATTAATTCAATCTCTCATACTCTAACAAGTTTTATATTAAATTTAAGATGTTATTGATCGAAAAGCCAAACGTATTTCTTCAACTTTTAATAAGCTACATCATTTACAATTATCTCTTGGATATATATATGTCTATTTCTCATTAAGTGAGTTACTAGACATTCTATGGCCTCACTTTTATCTTTTGAATCAATCTCAAGGTCTACTCGTAATAATTATTTCTAAGCATTACTATTTTTCTCTTCTTTTACTCATTTGAAAATTCTTTACTATATTATGCTCTAGCAATTTTGTTTTCCTTTTAATTAAAGAATAAATAAATATTTAATAGCCAAACATTTTCCATGAGCACCTAGTAGGTTGCATTGTCTATTTTCTATGATATTTGTAAAACATGTTTATTTTCTCTTAATATGTGGTTTACTAGATATCTTATGTATCAACTTTATCCAATGTATGAATCCTAGGGTCATCTAACTCGTTTAACCATTATTATCTCCATCTCATCCTCGTTCTCTGTCCTAGGATATTAAATCATTACTACAATTTTTTTTTTAATGAATATATTTGGCATATCACATAAGAAGTTTGAACATCAATATGGTGGAGCATATAAGTCGAGTCTCATAAAAAACAACTAAACATGAGCAATATATTGACATAATTCATATAAGAAAATTAAACAACGCACAAACCAAAACTTTTAATTTCGAAGCACACTTTATTCCAATTAACAAAAGAAATAAATTACTCTCTTACTTGGAAGACGGTAGAACTGAAGTTTGATGATAGCATGACGGAAGGCCGGAAATTGGTTCTGATACCATATTTGTAACACCCCCTTCTAGTGGGATTATTACATTTACTAACACATGCATAATCTTTACGATATAAAACTTCTTTATTTTTTTAATATTGTAAAATTTTTTTCTTTAAACAGCGGAAACAAATTTTCTTAAGAAACATGTGAGACATTTTAGTTTTGTTTAAAACATTTGGGAAACAAAATTCAGCATCTAGTCATAATGTCAAATTAAGCATCAAACTCATGAAAAATACTAAACCAATTCCGAGGTTCCGCCGTCACCACCAATCACTCTTCAGTGCTGCTACCTCATCACATAACCTTTAACTTGATCTGCAGTATGAGGTAAATACTATAAGCGAAACGCTTCGTAAACACATCATCTAATCTCACAAAACATTTTTTTCTTGCAACACTTAAAGAAAACTGGAAACATATCAACTAATCAAATCAATATAATATACTGGTATTCTTGAAAATAATATACTATTATACTCGAAAATAATATATTGTGGGCCCAGACATGGTACCAATGCGCGCAACTCCGAAGAATCCGGGGTAGCTAGCCACCGAATCCAAACGGAGCAACTCAAAACTCATAGGGCGGTCTCGGGCCCCTTAAACTCATCTCGTGGGCGATCTCAGTGCCCGGTACCAGTCTTAAAACATATAAAATAAAACTTTATATATATATATTTATATACTTTCTCAAAATTATATTTTTCGCACTTTTTGAAAACATGTTTAACTCCCATCTTGTACTTAATCAAACAAATGGAAGCTCATCATAGAGAACATCAACATATTCACATAAAACGTATATGTTCATCATAGAAAACATAGACATACTCACATAAAACGTATATGTTCATCACTTAGCCAATCACTCGGGCATACTCATAGAAAACATCAATAATCATCCACGTAAATTTTGCATCAAAGGTAATTAATAAAATAGAACTACTCATACTGCAGGTGAGAGATGTACTTACCTAAAACTTCCAGAGCTTATAATATCTCAAAACACTTAAACACGTTCTAAGCTTTCTCAGCCAAATCTAAAACATAATTACAGATTGAACTTAAAGAACTCCTAAAACGATCCAAAGACCGACCACCGGTGCTAAATCGAGTCAAATTGAACTATTAAGAGTTCGAATTTAAATTTTTTCATCTATGGAAAGAATTCAAGCTTATCTTGTCATATACATTATAGTGTCACACCTAAATTAATAAATATAAGTTATACTAATCATCAACTCAATTAGAATTTATACTTATTAATTAATATCCAAAATATCTATAATTAGATAGTAATGTATTTATCATAAAGAGTATAAAAAATGTAAAATACTAAAAATATCAAACATTAGTATTATATTGTACGAATTAACTCATGTGCTTTCTATTGTCGAATCATTCCAACCATCAATTTTGAGTTTGTTTACTTTAACGAATCATAATAAATTTTGAATTATAATCTCCCAACCAAACTTGTATAATTTCACAAACATGCAACTTGTTCCATTTACAAGTAACAATCTTAAAACTACAAAAAGAAAAGGTTCTTACCTTAAAAAATAAAGTTTTTAACATAATTTACTAATTTAATATAATACAATTAAATTATATAATAATTGTGTAAAATTATATTATTAAATAAACTATAAATTTATAGAAATTATAGATAATAGAGATTACACAATCTCTGGAGTTATACTAAAAAAAACTGTTTCATGTTTGATTAAAAAAATTTAAATTCTTTTTATTAATTTCTTACCTATCTTTTTAATATTCTAATAACTATTTAAAAAGATATATGTTTTTTTATAAGATCATTAGAATATAAGTTATTGTCATTAATTATCAAAATTTTGAAAATTGAAATTATATGTAGAATTTTCTATATTAACAAATATAGCATTATTATTATTAACTTAGTTATTAAATATGAATTATTTAGTTATATGAACTATGGAGATTTAAAACTAAATGATATATGCACATACATATATAATTATATATAATCCTCCTGAATTTCGGTTCTCCGATTCAGTTTGGTTCGATCGCAATTTGGTTTGGTCGCAATTTGGTTCGATTCCTGGTTCGGATAATTGAAGCTTCTCCAGAATCGTACCAAAACAAAATTCGGTTCGGCTCGGATAAAGACAAAAAGTCAACGGATATTTTTGGTTCGGAACTTTTTCAGTTCGGATTTTGGTTCGGTTTCGGTGATCTCCGAGACCAATGCAAAGCCCTAACGATGTTGATAAAAAATCACATGTCGTGTAACTTTACTGCATTGTGTTGAGTACAAAAAAAAAAAAAAAAAGCATGGTTTATACGATATGATCCATAAGGAATCACAAGATATAATAAGAAAAAAAAATCATATTGTGTAGGCCCTTATAAGTAAGTTATATGGATCATGTGAGTAACCATGTTAAAAAACGCTGAGGTTACACAATATGATTCATAATGAGTTATAATACGGTATGTTATGCTATATAATCCTATATATGCATAAAACCATGGCAATTTACACGATATTGTTCTCATGTAACTCCTCAAAATCATTAGTACCAACTAGGGGTGAGGATTCATCGATTTGGTGACCGAACTGAACCTAATTTTTTTTTTTTTTTTGAAAACTGAAACTGATATTTTGAAAACCAAATAAAAACATAACCAAAATAATGTTCTATATTTGTTTTTTTTTAAAAAATTGGAAAAAAGAATTACTCCTTTTCAGCTAAATTAGACAACAAATTTAATCAATAAGACATATCAAAACAATAATAAAATTAACAAAAATCAAACTAGAAAATTTAAATAACTCCTATATTTCACTAATCAAAATCATATAAAAATTTAATAAAATCAATTCAAAGTCATTCAATCATTCCACGTAATAAAATTATGTTTAGATTAATAGAGTCCATAAATTTTTTAGTTATACAATCCATACAATAAATAAGAAATAATCAATCATAATTCAAAAGTTTAATATAACTAATGACAACAAATTGTTTAAGTTAGGTCACTTGATGGTAAAGAGGTATGGGTGAATGAATCTCTATCAATTTTTCAATTCTAATCACTTCTCTTGCTGAAAGCTACTTAAACTTACTGCACAGATTAAAGTTCTACTAGCAGCACAATCAATAAATGCAACAAGTTAAGGACATGTTTACTTCATGGGTTTAGGGATTAAAATCCAACCTAAACTCATGTTTACTTTGAAGGATGGCGGCCCGGATTTTTAAAAATTCCTTGGGATTGGGCTGGACTATTTGGATGATTGGGCTCTCTTAATGGAGGAATACTAAACCCACCAAATTTGGTGGGTTTAGTCTAAACCCTACAGTATCCTTGGAGGAAATGACCAAAGAACCCTTACTATTCATACCAGAAGTACTGATTTGCCTTTATACTTCGAGCTAATTACCTCTTCGCCATAACATATATACATATTTTCCACCCAAACCCTACCCCAATCCACCGACACGGCCTTGCTCCCCTGAGCAGCAACAGCGCCGGCACGACGACTGAGGAGCTACGACGGTGGCGTCTCCATCGGGAAATCGTCTTCTCCCTCCATTTCAGGTAATACACAGACTGAATCACTACCATTTTGAATCGATGCGTGTTCGAATTCCAATTTCTGAATTTCTGCAAATAGAACTCCCAAATCTTGATTGTTGATGGAACTTCGATTCCTATTTTTGTTGAAATAGCATTGTGCACATACCCTTGAATGACATTGTCCAATATCCGAACATTCCACAATTTGAATCTGACAAATTTATGGGAAGAAGCTCGATTTCCCATTGGTTTTTTGTTTTTTGGGTTATACTGATTGTGGTGTTTAAAAGTGGTAGAATATTAGCATGGGATGTGGATCTTGTTTACAATTTCAACCAATTCATTGCATAATTCAATACTAAACTGTCAAATGGGTCATCTTTTGTTTTCAAGATAAAATTCACTCACAACACACTTGCACCTTTGGATACAATTGTCTCTTTTAGATCTGGATCTTGCATTGTTAGTATTAATGGAGAAATGTATAGAGTGGAATGAACTTGTTGAATGTTGGGAAACCTGTATTACTTGAGTAGTGTTTCTTATTTGAATGTCTAAATAGCAGAAAGTGGGATGCTGCAATACTGTGAACTTCAATTTATGATCAATTGGACAGAGATATTTAAAATATAAAACCTAAAAATGAACACATTGTTAAAAAGAAAATTGGCAAACAACATTAAACAGAATAATGTTAATCATGGGAAGCAAGATTAATGTCTAAATAAACAGAATTCATAGTTTTGAAATTAGACAGGAAAATCACATTACTATGTGAAGTGAAGTTAGAAATTGTGACTTTCTGTTTAAAACTAAATTCAAACATAACTTTAATTTATTTGTTCACATTTGATATGCTGAGATCACCAATCATCATTCTTGAATAACAGGTTTGAATTCATAGCTAATTATGCCAATTTATGAGATACATATATCAATGTTAATTTGATTGTCCAACTGATTTGAGAAAATAGAAATCATACACACAATTCATGTGCTTTCAAACATGGCCTCAGAAAAAAGTATCATAGTTCTATTTTAGACATTCTGTCTACATTACTTATGTTTGGAAGCAGATTCTTTCAACAATGAAATAGACTTTTTGTCTTTATTATCTTTCATGGAGAAGATAACAGATGATCCACTCACTCATGTATAAAACTGCAGAAATTGTTTTATCCATATTGAGAAAACAACTTTAATTCTTGAAAATTGTTTGTTTTAGTTCATTTTTTGCTAGTTATATTTATTGCTTTACTTGTCCTAGGAATAATTGAATCTACCAGGACATTGATTTAGGAATTGTTTTTCACAATTTATCAATTGGGCTACATTTTTTATTATACATTTGCTAGCTCATTCAATCTGTTGTATAAATAATTTTAAGTTGAATGATATGGTACTTTGTTCAGTGTCTACCGCTTATGATTAATTTCTCAACTCTCTGTTCATATGAACTATTTTTTGTGGATATCAATTTTAACAAATTTCAAACTCTTAGACAATGCATCTGGTTATTTGACTCGATTCCTATGTCAAGTATATGTTGATTAATTTGTCTGCCGTAATTTACATAATTTTCTATTTGTATCTGGGACATATATCAGATAATTTCAGTAAAGTATATATCAAAAATAGTATGATTCTTGCATTTCTGACTTCACTATCGTAGTTACAAAGGTGAAGCGATCAGTGGCAGCAGCTTTGTCATCAACAAACAAAGGAAACTTGAATTGCTCAATCAGGTTTTCTGCTAATTAATCACATCTCATACTTTAGTTATTATTTTTCAGTTTAGTTCATTAGGATTGTGTTTGCTTGTTGTAGTCGTAGGAATTTTTGTTTCAAATTCAAATGTTGTGATATGGTTTCAATTGTTAAGACTATGCTAGATCTTAAGAGATCCTCACTGGATGATAACTTAATTCTGCGTTTTGAACAAGTGCATAAGTTTGTTCCATGTTCATGTGTTCACGTATGGTTAAAGCAAATTGATTTCTCATTATGTGCTAAGTCCAAATGTGAAGTCATGTTGTGATTGATAATATGTGTTCATAACTTATTTTGCATGTTTCTTATTTGAATTCAAAATTTCTCCCAAAATCAACCTTTGACCACACCTTCAACCCATTCTTTTTTGATATGTATTGCATACATTTTCCTATGTATGTAGAAGTACTTTTGTTTCTTTTTTAATTCCTCCCAATATCCGATGAAATAGCAAACTGTTCCTTTTGAATTTGTTAGATATCAAACATGGATGATATCTCAGACCTCGACCTCATGTGCCGTGCTCTAGAAGCAGTTAATGCTTCATTCAAGTTTTTTATGTGGCATCGTCACTTTTGCATATATCCACAGGCGTCGTCTAAATGAACCACTCCTGAATTGTCAACTCGAATTGCCAAAAAATACAATGTCAAATTCAAAGTCACTCAACAACTAGAACACCTTCGTGACCTTACCCTTTTTGGTGATAACACTTGCATAAATCATCTCCGTATGCCTCGTGACACTTTCATGCGTCTTTGTTACTTATTAGAGCACGTAAGGGGTCTTGAGTCTACCAAGCATGTGCCCATTCCTGAGTAAGTCACAATTTTTCTTTCAATCCTTTCACACCATAAAGAAAACAGAGTTGTTAAGGACGATTTTTTTAAAAGTGACCACACAATAAGTAAACATTTTAATTTTGTCTTGAAATGTCTACTTTCACTACACACCATACTTCTTGTGTAACCACGTCCCATCGGTGATGATGAGCAGACCGACCGTTGGAAACATTTTAAGGTACCTTGCCATTTTCACTGAGTAATACAATTTTCCCCTCTTCAACAATAGGTAGAATTGCCTCGAGCAATAATATTGCTTAAGAATTTCAACCCTCTTTTGCTCTTTGTAGGGCTGTCTTGGTGCCCTAGATGACATTTACATCCCTGTAAAGGTACCTCTTGGTGATAAACCGAGATATAGGAATCGCAAGAGATTTGTCTCCGTCAATGTCTTAGGTGTGTGCAATAGGAATATGAATTTCACCTACGTGTTGACTGGATGAGAGGGGTCAGCGGATGATGGTCGTGTTCTCCGTGATGTCATTTCACGTCCCAATGGATTAAAAGCCCCCATAGGTAACTTCATGAATTCCTCATTACAAAAACAAATGTCTCTTAGATTGATTCTCAACTCAGCCATAATGTTTTCTTTAGAAACAAATAGAGTACATTCATAACTAAGCACACAATATCTTCACAGGGAACTACTACTTGTGTGACGGAGGGTACACGAATGGTAATGATTTTCTAGCACCTTACGGGGTGTTAGATATCATCTCCAAGAATGGCATCACGTATCTCAACATCCTCAAACATCACACGAGATGTTTAATTTGACCCACGCTAGGGCCCGTAATGTTATACAGTGCGCATTTGACATATTAAAAGCTCATTGGGGAATTCTTAGGAGCCACTCTTTCTACCCAATCAAAACGCAAAACCACATAATCTTGGCATGTTGTCTTCTTCACAACTTCATACGCACTAATGCAACCATCGTTCCCTTCGAAGTTGAGGTGCCAGACCTTTTCCCAGATCCTGACTTTGAGCCACCGGTTGACTTAAGATATGTTGACCAGGTTGAGTCATCACAAGAGTGGACAAATCTGAGAGAGAGCATAGTTCTGAGTATGTGGACGGATATGCAATTTCCAATTTAGGAGGAGTATCTTTTATTTTTAATGTTCTTCCTATGCTCTTCATAGAACAGATACACGGGTAATTTATGAACCTGTATTCATAAGATATCTTAGTTGTACTATATTATTTCCATTAAACAATGTCTTCCAATATTCAATTTTTGTATATCTATTCCTTCATCTTGTGTTCGCTTTTTCTCTATCCATGCTTCCCCATATGTTTTCCACGTATTTTACATGTATCATTCAGACATTTCATGCATAACAATGAACAACAACAAGATGAATTCAAAAAAAGCAATTCTGACCAACACTAGGAGGACCTGGAGCCTTCATGAAGAACAACAACTCATTCATGCATTGAAAGAGTTGGTGGTTAGGGGCTACAAGTCTGATAATGGATTTCGCACCGGTTATTTAACCTTGTTGGAACAAAATTTAGCCCAAGCATTTCCCGGTACAGATTTGAAGGCGGAACCGCATATAGCTAGCAAAATTCATGCGTGGAAGAAAAACTATAATGTTCTCTTAGCCATGCTTAGTATAAGCGGTTTCGGATTGGACCCAAACCACATGATAGAAGTGCAAGACGATGTTTGGGATGCCTATGTCAAGGTACAAAAAGTTGTGATTTTTAGTATACTGCCCATTAACTTATTTCACATGAACCAAAACTTGACCCATTCAACATTCAGAAGGAGAACAACGTCAGAACCATGCGGTACAAAACATGGTCTTTCTTCAACGACTCGGTTGAGATATTTGGGAAGGATCGGGCCACTGGAGATCATGCTCAAGGGTTCGTAGATGCCATGCAGGAATTTCTTGAACACGGGTAATACTGAACCCAATCAGTCAAGTCCGGTGAACGCGCCGTACACTCATGAAGAGACATTTATCGCTTTCATGTCCAAGACCCGTGCTGAGTCTTCTAACAATTCTACACGTACTGGGAAGTCGAAGGCAAGACGCATTGAATTTGATTCTCGAGACCCTTTTTTGGAGACATTGACCCATTATTGTGAGCAACATAATGGCCACATGGTTGAAATCAAGACAGACATTAACTCAGTCGCTAGACGAAAGAGTAGTAAATTGTCTCCAACTACAAAACGATCTCAAGTATATGACATCCTTGGTACATATGACTTCCCAACCTTCGAGACTAAAGTGCACGTGGGACAATACTTGGAAACAAACGAGAGTGATCTGGACTATTTTCTCAGTGTACCAGAAGAAGCGAGTAATGTGCTAGTGAAGGACATCATGAAGAAAATGTAAAATCGGAGGTGATATACATCATCTTTTATGCTTATCCAATCCTTGCAGAAGATGAATTCCACTTGAACATGCAAAGGATATATTAGCTTATGTAATTATAATATGTGTGATGAATGACAGTCTTAGCTATCCCAGTCGAAGTCGATGTTATTTATAACTTTTGAACCAAGAACTATTTAACATGTCTTAGCTATTTTTGTCAAAAATGCTTACGATCCTTAGTTGCAAAAGGCTTCATTCAAACCTTCATATACAAATAGCAAACCCATAGATGAAGAATGTCCCCCATGGACAAGTAAATTTTTTGTTGCCATAAAAAAGGCATGTAGGAGATACCATTTCCCAAATTGAAAAAGGACAATCGACGACTACGTCATAGTGACAACATTAACATATAACAAACATACAAATTAAACACGCCTTCGAAACTTTCCATCACTTCTTGCTATTAGGAGATGCCGTAGTGAAGGATGACACGTATGATGCCCCGTACAAGTTCATGCATATGTTGTCCCCAAACATCTTTGACTTGCCTTTCGAGATAGTGGGACGATTGTTTGAGCTCGACTCCGTCTTCAAGGACAGAGAACGGTAGGACCCTTCGTCGTCCGAATCATTCCCACCAACCTCCAACTCTCTCATGAAGCTTGAGGACAGGGTACCCGACACGTCATTTGAAATTTCTATAACCTCATCCAAAGGTGTGTACTTTGGGACAGGTGAGGCTTGTTGTCATCATCAAGAACTATGACTGCGCTATGATTTGTTCTAGAGGCATGTGGAAACGTCGGCACGTCACTTGGAGGACCAAACATTGCTTGCAAATCGTCCCAATGTGGATCCCCGTATGTGGTGTATGCCCATGCAAAGGGATCCACCTTAACCGAAATCATAAAAAGTCATACAAATTCACAAATTGTTACTAGGCTTGTTGCAAGATAACAAGGAAAATTAATAAATACAGACGCTTTCATACCTCAACAATCTCTTTCCACGTGTCATCGTTGTAGGTAAGTTCATTGTCCTCAATCCCCCAAGCGACGTCATCATGCATCAATAGCCTAGAGAAAGTTGAGTGCCTTTTTCGAAGCAAGCGTACTTGTTTCAGACATTCCTTAAACTCGAAAGTTTTGTTGAAGAATTTCGAGAGCATGTATTGTGCCGTTTGAAGTGCATGTCGGTTATTGCCCTAGGGATGAAAATGGCCCATTCATGCTTGATCACCAAGCACCTCGGCAAATAGGGTGACGATGTTGACGTCCCATTCAAGTCTGTAAATGTAGTCCTCTTGTCTTAAAGCCGATGGATCTCTCATCATTGTGCTAGAAATGTGAGTAGTGTTGCTTCCACTTGTTTAAATATTAGAATCGCATGTGGTATTTGCAGACAAATTTTGCCCACAAGTCTTGGCTACCTTGACATTTCAACATAAGGCTTGCATGACTGTACTTAAAGTTTTGGACATTGAGATGATAATACAATGTAGGACTTTATTGGACTCCTAAAAAAGTCAGAAGTATGTAAACCTTTTGCACAAAATGGACCCATCAGAGTTCATACTTTGTTGACTAAAATAGTATGTGAAAACATATCCATATGGTAGTAGAATTCTTTTGTCTTTATGTGCTTTATATATCCACATACTCTCTATTCTATCAAATTGTTAGATATTTGCCAACTCTTGCAAGCTACATGTAAATATTATCAGTACACTCTTTCACAAAACAACAAAAATTTGCAAATTTTAAACATATTCCTTGGCAAGAGCACATGATACACTCACGATCAATTGTACTATGTGTCAAGTATGGTTAACCAAAACTTTTTGAAACGTCTGCAGGTGACAAAATGCCGATGAGGAACCCGAAATTGGAAAATTTCTTCCACGTGTTCACGTATGAGGAGGCTGAGGACTTGGTCAACCGGTTCAACAACCAGAGATTCCAACGCAACATGAAGGACACGGCGATCCTCAGCAATGTATGTGAGACGATTGCCACGGAGTATCGGAATAATACGGGGGATCCTAGATGGAGTGAGGAGAACGTGAAGATGTTCGTTGCGAACAATGTACGACTCTTCTTTTTGTTCGTGAACTATGTTAACAAGACTGTTGATGTTCAATATAATGCTACGAAGAATCGAATCAATGTGGGGGTCGAGTATTGACATTTCACGAAGAAGGTATCGTAAACATTTTTTCCATTTCTCTATCCATTCGAGAATGACATAACATTACAAATGGCTTCTTTACTGATTTACAATGCAGGAGAACGAGATCCAAAAGCTCTTCTGAGAGTGTGGATATTTGGAGCATCATCCTTTCATACCACTGCCCTGTTGAAGTAATCATGGATCCCGTTGGCTCTTCACTAGCATCCCCGATTGTGGTGAGGGATGAGCCCTTCAATCCCGAAGCCACGAACAGAATGGATGTACAATTCCCCAAGACTCCAAGGAGTATGAGTGTCATACCATCAAAGCTTCGCTTACTTTGATTCATGCAGTCGAAGTCCATATTTGTCACTTTTGTTGCAAGACTTTTGTATGTAATGTGTAATAGGAATGATAATAGTACGTATGGTTATAGATCTTTTGCTAGCTCGCAGTGCCTTAGCATGCATGTAAATATCTTATTAGTATCTCAAGGTAGTGTATCAAGACTTGGGGGCTGCTCGTAAGCTAGAATTGTCTTCCAACAATGCTAGCAATTTTGGACAAATGTGTTGTAGTACATATCCCAAGTTCATTATATATAATGAAGGATACTGAATGGTCTATGTTATGTAAAAGTGTTAAGCAAAACTTGCACTCCATTGGGATCTTATATGGTTGGATTTGGAGATTGTTAAACATGAAAGATACACAGACCTCTTTGCAACTAAGGATGAAATTAGAAAAATCACATTCTTTTTTGTGCTAGAAGTCTGCACTTGCATTGGAATCATATGCCTACAACGCATCGGAAATTCTGTTCCTTGTTCATTCCGACTGGATGTGGCGTTTGTAAATGCATTCGAACTAGTACACAGAACAACAATTCATCAATTTCAACAATTATATCAGATTCAAAGTCATACCATCGATCATTTTTTATCAAATTATCAATCATTCATCCAAACCAGTGAATCTATGTTGAGTTTGTGAATAATACTTCTACAATGATATGTTTCAAAACTCAAAACAGATGGGTGAAATTTCGATAATGCTTAATAATTAAATATGACGTTCATTTGTTAATTTGGCTACCAGTGGACTTAAGAAACAAACTTGACAATTCAGTGCCAACTCACAATGCAAAATACACAGTTTTACCAAACATGATGTCAACTTTACAAAAACCATGAATGTCAATCATCGAACATTCGAAATTGAAATAGAGTTTACCTTGTCGACATAACGGAGGGGCACCAAACCACGTACACGTTGGGGAATTCGTCTAAAATCTTTCACCCTAGCTGCCCTATGCTAC
The DNA here is from genome assembly GCA_005771605.1 of Scutellaria baicalensis. Lineage (NCBI taxonomy): Eukaryota > Viridiplantae > Streptophyta > Magnoliopsida > Lamiales > Lamiaceae > Scutellaria > Scutellaria baicalensis. The sequence goes on from CM016723.1 coordinate 44,723,950, forward strand.
AATCACAGCCGTGGCAAATACTTTTGTCAAACTATTTGGTGTTCGATCCTTAGGTAACCTAGATATTAAAACAAACATACCCAATCGATTTTGGTCTCTACGAATTTGAAAAAAAACAACATTTCAGAAGCATTCAAGCCATTTTGGTGTATCAAGATTCAAAACAGTTGAAATATTACCCAATGTCCGCCGATAATAGATAATGCCGGGATGATGCTTCACTACATGGGTGGAAGAATGGCCATGAATTATCTCGGCAAAGTGGAAGAAGACAAATTGGGGATCGGAGACTTTTTTTCCACCATTTCAATTGCATTCCTAATTTAACAATAAAAATGTTAAATTTTCAATTAAATATAGAATAAGGGCATTTAGGTATTTTCACATTTTTAAACATTATAACCTATATACCAAACAACAATTTTTAAAACAAACCAACTTTATCAAACTTACAAACATTCATACCAAACAAAAAATTACAATAAACCCATAACATAACCTGCATACCAAACACTCAAATTAACTTTTTTAATCTTAATCGAACAATGCAATCCCACTTTTTTAAACAACACTAAACAATCCCGACCACCAAAGTGAACGACCGCTAAGTTTTCAAAGTATATTTGCCAGCATAATGATAGATAGGGTTCAGCAAGTAATAAACCTTTAAATATTGAGTTAGAAGGTTAGCACATAATGTATGGAATGATGAACATGATAAGCATTTAGTAAGCAATGATAAATGCTACTTATAAGATAACAGAAAGGTAAATGCATCAAATAAAGACAAACTTTTATAATGGTTTGAGAGTGGTGTAATATCTCTACGTCCACTTTTCTCCTTCACAAGGAGAAACTTCACTAAGCATATTTTATTTACAGGGTTCAAACCTAACAAACACTAGTCTAGTAAGACACATATGGTGGAACGGGTTGGGAATGTAATCATTATACTTTTATTTCATTCCCTTGATTGGTATGTTTTTTATGACCGGAAATAACAGTTCCCAAAGGAATCACAATTACCATGAATATAGGAATTATAATATATTCCTTCCTACCCCCATGGTATCACGTATTCATGTGTTGAGGTAAAATGAATGTTGTTTTGATGAGACAAAAACCAATGAAAGAGATATGAATGAATATAAAAACACACACACACACACACACACACACACACACATATATATATATATATTTGTGTGTGTGTGTATACTCTCTCTAAAGAACAAGTGCTAAGTAGAAGAAATCGTCAAAATCTTCTAAGGCATGAAGGTCACTGCAGCAACCTATGAAGGTCACTCTACAACAACATAAGGCTTCGGAGTGTCAATGTCCAACAACCTATGAAGGAAGCCAAGAAGAAAAGTTGCTAAGTTAAAAGTAGAGATAAAAAGAGCAAAGCCAGTCAAGAGAAGACACGTGGAAAGCAAGGACGTCTCAAATGGAAGAAAAATCAGTTTCATTAAATGAATAGTACTATGAAGATCAAGCGCATTAAATGCAGAAGATTTACATCCTTCAATGGGCAGATATTTTATTCTATAATAGAAGAAAGTGAAGACAAAGAAAGAGCTGATGGGACTACCAAAAGGAGTGTATGTGGCTAAGCAAAATGGGCTGAAAAGTCATATAGATGAAAAGTCACGAAGGTGAAGAAACTCCAATAAACATGTGCTATCAATGTCCTTAAACCCCAGTCAAACAGTCAAGCAACAAACTACAACAGAGTAACCTCTACCTAAAAGTTTAAGCTTGCTGCTACTTAGTTGAAGAAAAAGTTGTAAATATATTCTTTCTAAACTATGTTTAAGAGTGCTTAGTTCTAGGAAGAGTTTCTTGCTAAACTTTTCGCTCTTCGCAAAAAAGAGTAAAGATCTTGTGTGGGTCAGTCAGTGGTGGAGCAGGCAAAAAACATGTGTTGAGAGGTTTGCTACTCATTTTGTTAAGTTTGTGTTGTAATATAGCTAGGACTATGTCAATCAACAAGATTAACACAATTCCCTCTCGAGGAGAGGCAGAGAGGACGTAGAAAGATTATTGCACTTTCGAACCTTTGTATATTGTCTGTGCTATTTTTATATTCTACTTTCTATCTTTATCCTGCTGCATATCTATATCCTATTGCATCATATTGCACTTGCATCAAAATCTAATTTTCATATCTTGTGTTTTCATCAAAGTAATCTCGGCTACATAAAACTCTAAGTTCAAGTTGTCGAGTAACCTTCCAGAAAGGTTACTGCAGTATCACTGAGCAGTAACTATTCATCGACCTGTGCAGTCAGCTGAACTTTATCTTTGAAGAAAACTTTGAAAAATCAGAAAATGTTTATTCACCCCCTCTAAACTTTCTACCACTTGGGACTACCATCATGCCTACAAGGAATGACTATGTTTTATTTATTAATTTTGACAATCATCATTTTATATTATTTTCTAAAAAATTATAAAATTAAATTATTATATGTAATTCTATAAATAATATTTAGTTATTTATAATTAATAGAAAATAGAAATTAATAATATAAAATAAAAGTATAACAAGAGTAAAATAGTAAAAAAAGAAAAATAAATAAATACATAAATAGTATAAAAATCATTAACAAATATAAAAATATTTAAAAATAAATATAATAAAATTATATGTATTACATAATACAAATAATTTTAGTTTTGCTATAAAATAAAGTCTATATCTAAATACTTTCCTATTTCTTTTTGACAATATATACAACTAAGATAAATAATATTAGCATAAATAATAGTTTATATAAAAAGACATAAATAAATTGTAACTAAAATATTTGTTAGACAATATAAATAAGATATTATTTAAATAATATAAAAATAGTTCATAAAGATGTAAAATAATAATAAAATAGTAAAATAATAATAAAATTAAAAAAATTATCAATATAATATACCTTAATCACTACAAGAAATTCTCTCATAGACTACGTCCCTAAGGCAACGGTTTTTTGAAAAAACCGTTGTCGTAGCCGAAATTGACGTTGTCGTAGGCCGAAAAATTGCGCTTATAAACAACGGCGTATTATTGGCGTTGTCGTAGAGGCGCAGTCATAGGGTAAAATTCAACCCTAAGACAACGGTTGTGACTTGAGGTTGTCGTAGTGGTGTAATCTTAGGTAAAAAAATGAACCCTAAGACAACGCTTATGATATGAGGTTGTCGTTGAGGCGTAGTCATATATCCCTAAGACAACCGCAACTTTATAGCATTGTTATAACCTTGTGATAGCGTTGTCATAAACAAAATTAACTTAATTTTTTATTTATTAGTATTATTACTATATGTAAATACATGTAAAATTTAACTAGTTAGACAAATTACCACAAAGTCAAAGTCCCCAAATTTACCCAAGAAATTCACAATCAGCTGGAACCCTAGCTCTCGCCGCCGCTCTCCCACGCCGCCAGCTACTGCCGGCCGCCGCCTCTCCGAGCAGCGCACCTATCCCCGCCTCCACGCCGCGCACCCATCCCCGCCTCCGCGTCGCGCACCCATCCCATCCCCGCCTTCGCGCCGCTCACCCATCCCCGCACCCTCGCCCGCCCCTTCCCATCCCCGCCTCCGCTGGACCAACCTTCGGCGCACGCAGCCACGCTGCTGGCCGCCACCTCTCCGCACCCACCCATCCCCTCCAGCAGCTGTCTCGCCGCGCCGCTGCCTCTCTACGCCGCTGCCTCTCTGTGTCGCTCTCTGCCTCTCTACCTCAGTCGATTCTTGCCGCTGTCTCTCTGTCTCCGTCGACTCCATTGGACCTGCCTTCACCGCTGGTCACCGACTCTCAACGCTGATTCGTAGCTGCCCCGCCGCTTGTAGCCCCTGCCTCGTTTGGAGATCCTCTGCCCGTCGATTCTTAGCTGCGTCCTTGGAGCTCCTCTATCCGCTCATGGATTTCACCGAGAAATTCTTGATCGCGTTCGAATTCTTCTAAGAGGTGACCCTTTGCTCTAAAATTATCCATACATGCAAAAAGATTTCATATTTTATCTTGCTTCATCCAAGAGTATAGTGGTGAATGGAGATGCAATGATTGTGTATGTAAAAATTTCTTTGGTCAAATGTACATGTTAGTAATTAATTTTTCCTCCTGGGAGAATATCTGTGCACAATTGTATGCCATGCTTTCGAGTTAATTTGCAATGTGTGGATAAGATTATTTGGTGTTGTCATTTTCGGGAAAGTGAAACTACTTCATGTCTCTTTTGTAATCATCATCATACAATCTTTGTTGCTCTTTTGCTGCATGGCGACGAAAAGCAGCTGCCGATTTTCCAGGATTAAAAGTCGAGCACCATGCTCGATCTAGGATCATCAATCAGTATTTGCTGATATGAACTTGGATTATTTGCAAGAAAAGATTAAGCTGAAAATACAGTTGATGTTTATGATCACAAGTTGCATATTGGATTCTTGGCTTCTTTTCTATCCTTCCAAACAAACTATAATCTTGAGTTTTTTTTTTCTTTCTTTCTATTTCTCTATTTGGGATTCAATATTTATCTATCTTTTGATCACTGATTCTTTTGTGGGGGTTATTTTGATAGGCTATAAATTATTTTGATAACTTATTTTGATAAACTATAAATTATTTTGATAACTTAGGTTGATCAAAAATTTGATATAGAAATGTTTATGCTGCATTTGTAATCCATAATTTTAATGAGCTGAATACAAGCTTCTTGAAGTTATATGTGGAATTGCATGAAAAAAATAATGCAATTTCCTATTATGTTGGTCTACTTTTTAATATCTCCGTTGTTGAACATTTACAGGTTGCTGCACCTGCTTTAGGGTTGTCTCATTTGTTTTGATGGAGGATCTTGATGCAAACATGAATACATAGAGAAGTTATAGCTCACTTTTGCAGGTTGTGGCTAATTATTCCCTCCTTGTGGGGTGGATGATAATTTCGCTTTTAATGCTACAATGTTTGTTTGCAGTTAGATCCCTTTGACACTCAAAATAACTACGCATCACTCGAAATTGAGAGACCATGTTGATAAGATTGTGAATTCAAAGCTTGTCACTTGATCTTGTCGTAGCTAATCATTGTGGTAAGAGATCTCGTTTCTAGTGTCTAATTATTATTGTTCTTTCTTATGGTTATGAGTACTTGTAGTGATTTGACTCTTTCACTAGATCAAATTTGCATAGTTTCTTTTTGGTTGGAGATCCATTTGCTTATTCCTCTTCTATTCATCTTTATGGAACTTCCCATGATTTTTTTTTACCTAGAGTAGGAGAGTTTATCTCACTTAATTAATAGCATAAAAATGTGCCTAACTTATTGCAGTTATTTAAAGATCTAGATTTGCTGCAATTTGTATGACACTAAAACTTCTTTTTTTAGGGGGGAGGGGTGGGGTGGGTGGGGGCAAGGGAGGGAGGGAGTCTAAAATTATGTGTACAAATATTTATGCACTTTAATACTGCAAGTATTAATCCTTATTGAAAGTTGAACAGATCTCCGGTTTCTCCATCCTAGTGATTAGATTTATCTAATTTGTTTTTGACTTGATTTTTTATAAGAACTCTATTTGCAGTGGAGTGGAGCTTTTGGAAACTACTATTTGCAGTTGATTGAGGTAAGATTCTGGTGTTGTTAAAGTGTTTGATTTTATGTTTATATGGAGAATTATGTGTAAGTGGAGGTTTGGAATAAATCATGAGTAAACTTGAGTAAGTTTCAGTTGTGTTCCAATCGTAATTTTGAGTTGTTTGTTCTGTTTTGGCCCCTCTTCCTCAATGTGTTACTCGTGGAGGTGTGTGTAAATTGGAACATTTTTTTGTCCTATTTTGTTGCTTTGTGCTTTCTTTCGTGTGCAGTTGAATATTGTGACCATGTATGTTATAGCTATAATATAAACATCATCCAAATGAGCTTTGTACTAGACTCTTGTTAGAATGTGTTTTTGTCTGAATATTTATAGGCAATATTTATACAACAAGTAATATCTCATCTCATTCCCAATCTTCTTTCATTCATTGCAACTAATTTGAATATTTTGTATATTTGAATTTATTCTCATCAATAGTACTCTCTGTGTTTCTCTGCAGCAATGAATAAGATCGTGGAGTTGCATGAAAAATCCATAAAACTACACATAGTTGGACATTGTGTTGGAGGTTATGTATCAGCAGAATCCATTCATATCTCATTGATGGGAGGCTATGTATCAGCAGAGCTTGTAGTTTCCATATCTTCTATCAACTTTTAGATCATATGAACTTTTAGAGTAATAGTTGTTGTATGAACTGTTAAATGAATATTTCAATTTGATATGACTATTTTGAGTTGAATGTTTATTTTGTATATTTGAATTTCAATTAATATATAATAATTATTAAATGCTTCTAGAACTTGTAAAAGACAACGCTAAAAATAGACTACGACAACAGTTTCAAAAATGTTGTAATAAGGGTCTACGACAATGGCAAAGATTAAAAACTGTTGTCTTAGACAACTATAACAACGGCAGGACAACGGTTAAAAACCATTGTCTTGAGCCTCTACAACAATGGTTGAAAACCGTTGTCAAAGTGTTGTCATTGTTATCTACGACAACGGTGCAAAATCGTTGTCAAAGTGTTGTCGTAGATAGATAAGACAACGGTTATTTGGAACCACAACCCTACGACAACAGTTAATAACCGTTGTCTATGTGTGTAACGACCTTTGTCGTAGTGTCTAAGACAATGGTTAATAACCGTTGTCTATGAGCGAAAAATTGCTGACCCCTACGACAACGCCAGCTACGACAACGCCCCTTTTTGGCCTACGAGAACGATTAAAAACCGTTGTCTATGTGCGATTTTCTTGTAGTGAATATTAGTATAATTATTAATTTTCTTCATTTTTTTAAATTTAAAAATACAAAATATCTAAATTTGAGTGATATATTGAATAAGAATATTAAATTAAAGCTAAATTGAAAAATAATTTGGGTAGATAAATATTGGTTTAATATATATATACAGTTTAATTATAGTTATCAATTATGAAATATAATCATAAGGATTATTTCATTCACTTTATTTTCCTTTATGATATCAATCATAGGAATCAATACTCTAATTTTATTCCTTTCCCATTATCATTCAATTATTAAGTTCTTTCCATTCCCACCTATTTCATTTCATCATACCAATCATGTCGTTAGTCACATACATGTTTCAGTAGCTTTAAGGGTGACCTACACAAGATCCTTCAACTCACACAAGATTGTTGTCTAACGCTAGGGATGATAATGGGCAGGTTCGAGGATGGTATTGACAATATCATCCCTATACCAAATTGGCGTATAAACTACCATCCCCGCTTTGGGAATTTGGTACGGGGATGGGGATTCACCGTTCGGGGAACGAATTCCCCGTGGGAGATTCGGGTTCCCCAAATTTAATTCCTACAAGTTAAAATTCCTTTTTTTTTTCAAAAATAATTTTTAATAAATAAATATCTAAAAATTCAAATATATTTAAATCGGGGAAAATTCAATTTTGGTCCACTTAGGAGGACACTGTCCATTTTACGTCCACTATGAAAGCCAATTTCAATTTTAATCCACTTAGGCCAAAATTCGTCACTATTTAGTTCATTTTTTGCCCGAAAAACTCCTTTACCGGCGAGTGTAATTCAACCGCCCCCAATTTTTAAAAAACGCCTACGTGGTACTCCGGATCCCACGTGGACAATCCTCGACCAATCAGAATTATCTGTGTCAACAATATATATATATATATATATATAAATTAATCAAAAATTAAGAATTAAAAAAAAAGGAAAAATAGCTTCTTCTCCCCCTCCCAAGCCCCCCGCTCCCCTCTGCAACTCCACCGCAGGAAAACCAAGAAATCTCGTGTTGGAATGCGAAGAGCATATTCCGGCCACCGGCGAGATGAATATTTCTTAATTTCTTGAAATCTTGTGCTGGAACTCTACCTTTCTTCATCATGCTAATGAGCGTCTGGTTATCCTCTTCATCACCTTCATCGGCCATGCTTTTTTTCCTCGCTCCATCCTCAAAGGTCTCCACAACGTCGATTGATTCTTGTTCCGTGCTCGAAGAAGGCATGCCGACGACTTCGATTTCCTCTTCGGAAGCACCACCATTGGTTGTTTTTCTGACCTTGTTCTTGTTTTTCTCTTAGTTTTTGGTTTCAATGGTGGTAGCATATTTCAATGGTGGTTGCCCAGGGGGCTTGGGGGAGAAGAAATATATATAGTTGACTCAGATAATTCTGATTGGTCGAGAATTGTCCACGTGAGATCCAGAGTGCCACATAGGCGTTTTCTAAAATTTGGGGGCGGTTGAATTACACTCGCCGGTGAAAGTGGTTTTCTGTCGAAAAATGGACTAAATAGTGACGAATTTTTACCTAAGTGGACTAAATTGAAATTGACTTCTATAGTGGACGTAAAATGGATAGTGCCCTCCTAAGTGGACCAAAATTGAATTTTCCCTTATTTAAATCATTGATCTAGTTTGTAAAGCCAAAAGTATGAAATACATAATCAAAACGACAATCTAATCTAACAATATAACTTCATACAACTTAAAATATGTAATATATAAATCTAAAAAGTCAAAATATTTATTAATTCAATGGAATTTGAAAAGTTTCCCGAGCCAAGAATGAATGTTATAGAAAAATTTAAAATTTTAGAATATTTATTAAGTCATACATATATGTGTGTCTATATATATAGACAGAGAGAAAACACATATATATATATATTATAATAAGTAATAGTAAACGACTTAACAGGGAACGGGGAATCCCCATTTCGTACAAATTGGGCCGGTTTTGGGGTCTGTGACTGGGTGGGGAGCTTAAATATCATCTCCACAGCATCCCCATAATTTCTAAACGGGGATTCACAGTCACCGCCATTCACCATTTTGACCGGGGATGGTTCCCCGCGACGAAATTGCCACCCCTATCTAACACTTAGTCTGGATCTTCTATTACATTTGATGTAACATCTCGTGTTACATAACATTTAATACGCGCCACATATTAATTAATGATGTCATTGAATACATGTGGTGTGTGGTGATTAATTTGGAATATAAGATGTAACACCAAGTGTAATAGAAGATCTTAATCCTCTAACACTTAGACAAAACACTTAGCAAGGGAAACTTCCCTATCAACTAATGACACCGAAAACAAAATTACTAATATTCGAGTTGCTCTCACTAAAGTATACTTTGCAGCAAAATTATTGGAGTTGTGTTGGGAGTACCAACATTTTTTATCTCAAAATTCATTAAGCTTAAAAAGGTTTTCAATCTAAAAATTTCTCGTATTCATCAAGAAAGCAATCGAGTAGCAGGTCAGTAAGGAGGAAGTGGAAGATTTTGAGGATGATTTTGATGATTGGTCTTCCGTTGATGTTCTTGATGAAGAAGATAGTTCAGACTACATGATCGTGGGAATGGAAGATTCCGGTGAAGACGAAGACATCAGAACATATATCGGAGATCGTTGAAGACCAATATTCTTTCTCCGAATTCTCAATTTTTGGTGGGTCAAAATATTAAGATGGTTGAGGCTCCAAATAATTGTAAAGCCGAATCGAATAAAAAAAGTTGTCTTTGATATTAATGGTCCGTACGTGTGGTGGTGGTGGTGATATGACCCAATCCTTTAAACGTACCTTCAAATTTTGTGGCTGGTTGATAAAAATTCAGTAACAAGCCTAGAAAAGTTTTTTCCTTCTGAATCTGCAGCTGGTGGAGAATTAAATCTGATTGTCAATTCGGATGCGATGGAGTTGAGGAAAATTTTGTTTCCAAGGAAAATATATCTGCAGCTAGAGAAGGTATTATGGTCTCTTCCTGTCCAAATGAAATTAATTACCTCTCAAAAATGAGTAACACTTGTGTGCTCCATGGGCATGGTGCCCCAAATTAAGTTCTGAAAATCAATCAGGTGGGAGACAGATTACGAATGGTGACACAACTTAATTGCAGCTTATATATGTGGAGATCTCTATGCCGAGGAAAGCACATCTCATCTCATCTCTTTCAAATTGTTCATGGTTCCAAGTTCTGAGATTGGCACCCATATACGTTGGGAGGGAGTCTTAACATCAACAAGACTTGCAGCTACCATTTGGATAGGAGTAGTTTGGGGTTGTGTGGAAGCTGCATAGAAATGATCTTATTTTTAATGGCACACCAAAAATATTATGACAATGATTGGGGAAATCAAAGCTAGCGGTCAAGGAAACAAATATTAGAAATCATTTGTTTTCTAAGTGATACAAGGAGCCGCGATAGTGTTTGTGATTTGAGAGATTGAGTAGTGGATATATACAAGGGAGGATTGGAGTTTTTTTTATTTTGTTCTCATTTTCTGTAGCAATTTCCTTTGTTGTAAGAGTTGGAGTACGCCTTGTATTCCAAAATGTTTGTAAAAACTTCTTTTTCCCGATCAATATATACATATATATTTTTTGATGTACAAACGCAAAATTCTATTTCCTTTTGTGATTTATTCTTTTGTAAAAATTGAAAAGCTGTGTAACCAGTGATGGGTTAGTTTTAGTTTGGTCATGTATATAAGACACTTTCAGCTTTTGACAATCAAATATTTGTTTTCAAATTTTAGTCTTGTATATATATATATATATATATATATATATATATATTTTTCAAATTTAGTCTTTTTCTAACAGAATTTACGAAATTATTGACGTGGCTACCAAAGTTTGACTGCCACTACAAAATTATCGATATTCATGTTAACAATTTTAAAAATTCTAATCAAAATGGATTGAAATTGGAAATAAAATTAAAATAAAGAACAATTTTTGAAAACAGATACTTGGTTATTAAAAATGAAAATATGTCTATATACATGACACAAAAAATGAAATTATCCCATTATTGATAGATAGCAAATGCCATATTTTCAGGACAAATGTTTATTAGTTATTTCTTTTAAGTTTCTTCAATGTAAAAATCCACTTTGGAACGTTGGATAATACTCCTTTTGTTTTAGGTTGTTTAGTTGTAAACCTTTTTAACTTTGACACAAAAGCTTATGTGAGACCGCTGCTCTTGAGTGAACAGAGACTAGCTATTGGGTGTTATATATGTGTTATACTAGGTAGTTTTGATGAGTTTGGTGCATAATATGGTCATTGAAAGCAATGCTTTCTTCATTCCCATTCTTGGCACACATCCAGGACTTAGATAAAAGCATAGAAAATAAAAGACATGCAAGAAAGAAAAGATCAGTAGAAAATGAAGCCCATATTCTTCTCAGCAAACTCGAGCAGAGAATCGATTTCATTCTCATCAATAAAACCACTACCATCTCTATCAGCTTCTTTGATGCCGCGCCCACTCTTCCTTGAGGTGAACCACACTTGCCTGCAGCTCTTGATAGCTTCGCGGAGCTCACCTTGGCTAATACGACCGTCTTGATCCTTATCGAAACTCATCAGCCATTTCTTGAACTCTTCCACACTCATCTCCCTCTTCCCTGATTTTCCTGCAATGCTGCGAGCCCTGTCTGCATGTATGTACGCCATTGATATATATCTATCTATCTTTCCAGTTAGGGTTAGGGTTTTGAGCCCCGGCCCTATTTAAACACTTGGAAAAACGAATCTTTAATTAATGGGTAGGTAGGGTCATGAATTAAATTCTTCTTTTACATGATTCTTTCTTATCTCTTGCTCAAGTTGATATTGATGTTTAATGATGAATTGATGAGCAAGAAGAATTAGATTCCATTCAAACGACATGCAATCACTCATTTTACATCCCACAAAAGTGGAATATATATGGCTTTTGATATTTATTCTGAGCCATTATTCATAGTTATGATCAGCATGTGTATGTTGATTGATCATAATACGCATATATAATATTTAGAGTGCGTGTTGTGTTCTATATGATAAAATAAAATCCAAAGTAAATTAACCATGAATTTGTATGGAATGCAGATTTTGGAAGAAAGATACTTTTGATGATTAATTTAGTACACCTGAATTATGTGGTAGGAACAGTTCTATTTTGGACTCAAAGATGGAATATGAATTGTAACATGTTTTTTTTTTTTTCTAAAATAGATTGTGAAAGCTCACTGCATAAGTGAGATATACACATATAAAGGATTTAATTTTTTCTCATATTAAAAACTGAAGTAATCATAAACCATACAATTGCCTTAGTTTATGGTTAAGTGATAATCAAATCAAATAGTATCTTATTTCAGACTAGTGAAAATTTATTATATATCTTAGGTTCCATTTGGATCAATGACGAGATTTGAGGATGGATTTGAAATATATAATACCCGTAAATTATCCATCGATGGTGTTTGAATATATGCGTATTTGAAATTCATGAGTTTCATTTTGAACTAATTATTGAACAATATTGCTGGATTTCAAATTCATTTATTTCAAATTACTTTATCCACATGGAGTCTTATGGTCCATTAAGATATGTGTGGTGGAGATGTCCGTCACTTCCATTTTGTACTAATATCTAAGTAATATTGGTGGATTACAAATCCGCTATAACTCAAATTCACTCATTTCAAATGCTGAATTTCAAACATCACTTTATCCAAACACAACCTAATTTAGCACGTATAAGACACATGAAGAGGCTGCTCCAATATACTACTTAAGTTGGTGTTTGCATAGAGTGGTTTTCTTTAAAAAAATATGCTTTTATAAGAGTATTTAATTTCGAAAATATGAACACTTGTTGTTCATTTTGAACTAGAATAGAAATTGAGTGAAAAATAGTAGAAGAGCAGAAGTTCTTAGTCGTAAAGATATTGTGAGAAAATTTTGTAGTGCCGAAGCACATCCGGGTGTTGTAAATTATAAAAAGTTTCATGTAATATAAAATTATCACTTATCCTTCATATTTCTTTAGTGTGATTATATACTTGTGTCAAAACACCCAACAGAAAGCCCTAAGAAATAATACTTGAAACTCTCTACTAATGTATGTTATCTTCTTTTCCTAAGTTGCGTTTACTTTGAGGGATAATTTATATAGTTATATTTTATCTACTTTTATCTAATGTTTACTTTGATGGAAATAAATTATTGGTTATCCTCCCTGTTAGATTAGAATCTCCGATCAATACCCAAGTAAACAAGAACACAACACTTGTGCAGCAAACACTTATGATACACAACGCTGAAAAAACACCACGCCAACACACCAAATCAATTACGTGGTTCAGTTACTTGTGTAACCTACATCCACGGTGAAGATCGCAGCTATATTGATCAGAATATCCACCAAATTACAAGCTTAATTAACTCAAGAACAAAATGAAAAATAAACACTCAAGCAGAAAACCCTAACTCGCGCAACCTTTCTCTCGTTTGTTCTCTCTCGTTTCTTAGCATGGTGCCCTCAAACTACAACTGAGTACTCCTATATATACTAAGAGAAGAAGCCCTCTATCAATTTAACTAATCGATAACCGACTAAGCGCGAATCTAGCGATTTAGCTCAAGAACCCTAACAGAAAACCTAATCCGGTCCATGCACATCTGTTTTCTTGATTCGCCCGGTTCAGTGCCTTAGTCTCCGGTTCTTCAAGCTTTAAACCCGGTTCCATAATCCTTGAATTATTTCTGATCAAAAACATCTACAAAAATCTCCACCTTTTGATCTGTAAATATCTGCACTACACAAAACAGGAAACAACCACAAACAAACAAAACATATTCTGAAACATAAAACAAAAAACCAGCTATTAAAGGATACTGTAGCATTCCCCTTTTTCAGACCTGAGCCTGGAAGCATACGAGTTTTATGCAATGACTGAACTTTGGCCAAGGAAGAGCCTTTGTTAAGATGTCTGCAGCATTATCCTCAGTTCCAACCTTTACTGCTTCAATCTCACCACTCTCAACCATGTCTCTTACAAAATGCAATTTCACATCAATGTGTTTGGATCTTTCATGGTAGACTTGGTGTTTTACAAGATGAAGCGCACTCTGATTGTCACATAGAATAGCCACCTTTCTTTGTTCAAAACACATCTCATGTAGGATGCCTTTTAACCAAACTGATTCCTTGGCAGCTTCAGACATTGCTATGAACTCAGCCTCCGTTGTAGACAATGCCACCACCGATTGCTGAAAGGACTTCCAGCTCACAGCCGTTCCATACAGAGTGAATATATATCCCGTTTGGCTTTTCCTTGTATCCACATTTCCAGCAAAATCTGAGTCAACGAATCCTCTTATCAGTTCTTCCTTGTGGACTTGCTTCCTGAAGACCAAACCACACTCTTTGGTCCCATTGATATATCTCAAGATCCATTTTAAAGCTAACCAATGTGCTCTACCCGGTTCAGCCATAAACTGCTTACCACACTGAGAGAGTGTGCCAAATCGGGCCTAGTGCAAACCATAGAGTACATTAAGCTCCCCACAACACTTGCATAGGGAATTTCTTGCATATAATGGGATTCTTCTTGAGATGTTGGTCTCTAAGAATTTGATAATTTGAACTGATCCCCTAGAGGTGTTTTTACAGGTCTAGATTCATGCATATTAAACCTCTTGACCACTTTCCTGAGATAGTCACTTTGATGTAGGAACAATACTCCCTGATTCTTGTCTCTCTTTATGTCAATGCCTAAGATACTTCTAGCTTGTCCTAAGTCCTTTATCTCAAACTTAGTATTGAGCTTCTGTTTGAGTATTTGGATCCTCTTCATACTCTGGCTTGCTATTAACATATCATCTACATATAGTAGAAGGTATGTATGGACCTTTTCTCCTTCTTTTTCCAAGAATACACAGGTATCATAGCTGTATTTGTGTAAGCCAGTACTCTCCATGAACTGGTTGAAATGCCTATACCACTGCCTTGGGCTTTGCTTAAGCCCATAAAGTGATCTTTTCAAGAGGCACACCTTTCCTTCTAACCCGGGTCTAATAAAACCTTCTGGCTGATTCATGTAGAGTTCCTCTTCCAAGCTTCCATGAAGAAAGGCCGTTTTGACATCCATTTGCTCCAATTCCATATCATGTTGATTTACCAAAGCAAGTAGGATTCTTATAGAGCTGTGCTTTACCACTGGTGAGAAGACTTCATTGTAGTCTATTCCTTCTCTTTGAGTGTACCCTTTAGCTACTAATCTAGCTTTGAACCTTATTTGCTCAGTTCCAATTACCTCCACCTTTCCCTTGTAAATCCATTTGGAGCCAATGATTTTCTGCCCTTTAGGTTTATCTACTAGGATCCAAGTGTTGTTCTTTTCTAAGGAGTGTATTTCTTCACTCATGGCCAGCATCTACTTGTCTCTATCTTTGGACCTCATTGCTTCTCTAAAACTTCCTGGTTCTTGATATTCCAAGTCTTGAGCTACTGTGAGGGCATAGGAAACCATATCTGCTTGGCCGAATCTTGAGGGGGATGTATTCTTCTCCTCTCTCTATCTCTTGCCAAGTTATAATTCCTTAGGTTCTCTACTGGATCCTCTCCTTCATTATCTGAATCAGATTGATGATCCTGCTCCTTTTGCACATGGAGATGGGTGTTTTGATCATCCATTTCAATGTTCTCCACCCCAGCCTGACTTTCACCTTGATCCAGGAGCTCCACCTCAATTTGTGACCCTCCAAGTATACCATCGGTTTGATTTCTGGTGCTGATTGATTCATTGGTTTTATAGGCCATCTCTTCCTCTCTAAAGACCACATCTCTACTCACCATACACTTTTGGTTTCCAGGTTCTAAGAACCATAGTTTATACCCCTTAATTCCTTCAGGATAGCCTATAAACATACACCTTAAGGCTCTAGCTTCTAGTTTATCCTGCCTTATGTGTGCAAAGGCTTTACACCCAAACACTTTTAAGTGTGAGTAAGATGGTGGTTTGCCAAACCACACTTCATCAGGTACCTTGAAATCTATAGCCGATGAGGGGGACTTATTCACTAGATATGCAGCTATGTTAACAGCCTCTCCCCAGAAACTCCTAGGTAAGTTTGCATCTAGTAGCATACATCTAACTCTCTCTAAGAGGGTTCTATTCATCCGTTCGGCTACCCCATTTTGCTGAGGGTTAGCTGTCACCGTTCTATGCCTAGTTATTCCCTTTTCACTACAAAAGGTTAGGAATTCCTCAGATAGAAACTCTAGGCCATTATCTGTCCTTAGATGTTTAACTTTTCTACCCGTTTTATTCTCTTCTGTAGTGATCCAATTTTTAAACATAGAAAAGGCTTTATTCTTATGTTTAATGATGAATACCCAAACCTTCCTAGAGAAGTCATCTATCACTGTCATGAAGTATCTCCCCCCACCATGAGTCTCTACCCTAGAAGGGCCCCATACATCTGAATGTATATAGTCCATACAAGCTTGAGTGGAGTGTTTAACTTTACTGAAGCTTTGCTTCTTGGATTTTCCAAGGACACACATGTCACAAGGCTGAAGTTGTGTTAGCTCCTTCTCCCCAAGGTATGATTTCCTTGCTAGAGCTTCCATTCCCTTTGCTCCTATGTGTGCCAATCTCTTGTGCCATAGAGTGACTTCAGTTTGGTTCATGGCCACTGCCGCTTCTGAAAACTCAGTGCTTCCTATCAAGGTAAACAAGCCATTTGCTTTCTTGCCCTTCATCACCTCTATGCCTTGCTTGGTGACTATCAAATGGCCTTGATGTGTTTTGAACTCACACCCTCCAGTGATTAGTGAGCTAAGAGAAATTAAATTTCGTTTTAAGTCAGGGATGTACCTCACATTAGTTAGGGATCTGATTCTTCCATCATGCATTAATGCTTCCAATTCCTTTGACTCTACAGCTTTGATTGTTGCCTAACAAGACTATCCCTCCATCTTCTTGTTTGAAATTTGTAAACCAAGATCTGATTGGACACATGTGGAAGGAACACCCGGTGTCAAGCACCCATTCTTGAGAATTCTGGTTTGTGGAAATGCATAACATGCTGGCACTCTCATATCCACCTTCAGCCACTGAGGCTTCCTGCTTCTCTTGCTTAGCACCTTTCTTCTCCGGGCAGTTCCTTTTGAAATGACCTGGCTTGTGACAGTTAAAACAAGCCTTATTTGCCACATCTTCTTCACTCTTCTTTTGCTGAGCAGAAGTTTTGCCCTCCTTCTTTTTCTGCTTTTGTTCTTTCTTCCCTTTCCCTTTTACATATAAGCTGTCTCCTGGATTTTGCTGCTTTACATCACAAGATATGTTGAGAATCTTTAACTTCATTGATGCGAAAACATCTTCCAAGGTAAGAGCAGTAATCCTTCCATATAGTAGAGTATCCCTGAAACTTTCAAAGGATTTTGGAAGGGAGTTCAAGAACATGAGGGCTTTGTCTTCTTCGGCCATCTTCTCTCCAATGCTCTCAAGATCATCAGTGATCTTGGAAAACTCATCCATCTTATCAACTATCTTCTTCTCCTCATTAATTCTGAATGAGAATAGCTTGTTCTTGAGGAATAACCTGTTTGCCAAACTTCGGGTGAGATAGATCGATTCCAGTTTCTTCCATACCTTCAAAGTGGTGTCTTCTTTGAACACCTCTCTTAATACTTTGTCACTTAGACACAAATGTATCGTACTATGAGCTTTCTGATCCACTTCTTTCTTCTTCTCCAGAGCTGTTGAGGTAGAGGTATCGCCATCTTCTTCTAGAGCTCCTACCAATCCTTCCTTGATAAGAAGAGCCCGCATCTTTGCTCTCCAAAGATTAAAGTCTGTGTTGCCATTTAGTTTCTCAATTTCCAGCTTTGTTGTTCCCATTCTTGCGATGATTCTTCCCTTTCCCACAGACGGCGCCACTTGTTAGATTAGAATCGCCGATCAATACCCAAGTAAACAAGAACATAACACTTGCGCAGCAAACACTTATGATACACAACGCTGAAAAAAACACCACGGTAACACACCAAATCAATTACGTGGTTCAGTTACTTGTGTAACCTACATCCACGGCGAAGATCGCAGCTATATTGATCAAAATATCCACCAAATTGTAAGTTTAACTCAAGAACAAAACGAAAAATAAACACTCAAGCAGAAAACCCTAACTCGCGCAATCTTTCTCTCGTTTGTTCTCTCTCGTTTCTTAGCATGGTGCCCTCAAACTACAACTGAGTACTCCTATATATACTAAGAGAAGAAGCCCTCTATCAATTTAACTAATCGATAACCGACTAAGTGCGAATCTAGCGATTTAGCTCAAGAACCCTAACAGAAAACCTAATTCGGTCCATGCACATCTGTTTTCTTGATTCGCCCGGTTCAGTGCCTTAGTCTCCGGTTTTTCAAGCTTTAAACCCGGTTCCATAATCCTTGAATTATTTCTGATCAAAAACATCTACACTCCCGAACAAGATAAAACGCCAAGATTCAGATAATACATTAGATAACCATCCAGCCCTCCCAATAGGATAGTTTACCCAAAACTATGAAATTACATTTTTTTATCCCTAATAAACATTAAACACTCATATTTTTAATATCAAAAGGGACATTTAAGTAATATTACTCTTATCATAACTTTCATATATTAGATAATAAACGATGGATAAGGATAATTAATATCCTTATCCAATTATTATATGTTAAAGTAAACATTGGAAAGAGATAACAATTTATATTTTATCCTATGAAGTTATCTCATTAACCTAGATAATTACTTATCCTTATTTGTCAAGGTAAACGCAGCCTTAAAGTAGATATCAATCTATTATGTACTCAAGAGCTTTTTAAGCAGTTTCTTAAGTTTACTAACCTTAAGAAGACTGCTGATACAAATCATAATGGCGCTATTGTGTTCACTAACACAGATCAAGACACTAATTCTTCTCAGCCTATTTTCAGGTGTGCATTACTGTCTAAATTCTAAATTAGTTTACAATTCTAAAGATTGGATTATTGAGGAAAAAGTGGTCAAAATACCCCGTATATATATCACATTTACGATCAGGGACTTTAATTTTACCACTTCCTAAAACTACCCTTTAATTTACATACTTTTGCCGAAAATAGCCCGTCACCTGCTGTAGTAGGTCACTATCCGGTTACATGCTGACGTGGCCTTTAAATACACATGTGTAATCGAGTTTTTTTTTTTACTGCATCACATGTCTTCTTCTTCTTCCCCACCTCACCGGAGCCGCCACCGGTTGCCGGAATAATCACCGGAAAATTCTCTTTTGCACTTAAATTACTTCCAACCCTTCAATTTTTTCATCTAAGTTGAATCTTCTATCACCTCCCACCAAGAAATCCACCAAAATGATACAAATTAGCTCGAAAAACAGCCCCAACAGTCGCCTATGTCGCCGGAAAACAGCCATGGCAAGCCTCCAAGCTCAAAATGTTGATTTTCTTCATTTCTCACCCAAAACACCCAAATAATATACCAAAATGATCCTCTCCTCAAGACCAAATATAATCTCACATCAATTTCATGTTTATTGCTCAAAACAAACCTCAATCTACCCAAAACCGTTCGAAAATTGCTTTGTAAACCCATTTATTTGTTCCTCAATTTCATGCATGTTTTCTCAAAATTGAATGAGGGGTTTTAGTTCCCATGTAATGAGGAATAAATCCATGTGATTGTTGGTAAGATTAGTGGAGAAATACAATGTTATTTGATGCTTGTTCTTCCAAATTTTTCGGAAGCGAGAAGAGAGAGATAGAGAGAGAGAGAGATCAGCTGACGTGGACACCCCCATCTGATGTGCTACAAAAAAAAAATTGAAAATTATATTTCACATCTGAAAAACCGGCCACGTCATGAAGTTACCTCCTACAGCAGGTGACGGACTATTTTTGGCTAAAATGTGTAACTTACAGGGTAGTTTTAGGAAGTGGTAAAATTAAAGTCCCGGATCGTAAATGTGGTACATATGCGGGGTATTTTTGCCACTTTTCCCGATCATTGACAAGCTACTTACTGTTTTGAAATGTTTTTCAGTACTTCTATTTCAACTGAACTAAGGTTAATTTTCCTAATAATGAGATAACTTCTGCTACACATGATATTGGTGAGGTTTGTTTGAGAAATAATTTGGTTCTTCGTAATGTTTTGTATATGCCAGAATTCTCATTCAACTTGCTTTATGTTTCTCATTTGACTAGATATTTCTAATTGTTGTGTTAGTTTCCTCTCTTCAAACTATATTCTACAGGACTTAACAAGCAAGAGAGTGGTTCTGCTGGAGAAGAAAGTATTGGATTAATTGAAGCATTCTTCTATCAATGTTTATACAAATTGTGATTATTTTCAAATATGGCATTCTAGACTAGGTCATATGTCTGTGAAAGTTTTGTCTCATAAACATTTAGAAATCAATTGTAATAACATTTTGCCATGTGACGTACTTCATTTCGCTAAGCAAAAGGATTTACGCAAGAAGCTGGTATAGTTTACTTTGATATTTTTCCATCTGAACAAAAATAACCACAGTGAGACGACTTTTCCTAGCTATTATTGTTGCAAATGGATGATATATTAATTCATCAGTTAGATGTGAACAATGTTTTTTTTTTTTTTGCATGGAGATTTTAATTGAAGAAGTGTACATGTTACCTCCTACAAATTATTGTTCTGACAAAAGAGTGTATAAGTTGAATAAGTCTTTCAAGATAATGGTTTAGTAAGCTTACTGATTCTCTTATTAATCTCGTACCATCATTTTTCTAACAGTGCAAGTCCAAATGGGAATTCTTGATATTCATCACTCTCGTTTTGAGAGGGGTGTTAGGGAAGAAGAAGAAGACTTAAAAAGTAAAATTAGTTAAAGCAAACTGATTATCTAAGCTGGCACTGTTAACTACATTAATACACTATATTAATAGCAGGATAAATTATCAATATTTTACTTCACTTTTATTTTTCTCGCACTATACTAGAAAACAACCACGAAAATAATAGTCGTTGGAATTTTTATACTCCCTCCTATTTATAATAAGTGTAATCCTTAAGCTCTACACACAAATTAAGAAATTGTTTCTTTTCGGCCTAATATGTCATTCATTAATTATTTTTTTATTTGATCATCTCATTTTTTACCTGGTGGTATGTTCTACAATTAATTAGGAATTAATTAAGTATAGGGGTAATTTTGGAAATAACTCACAAAACGACATTTAAAAGAAAAAAATTCAATGTTCTAAAACGACATTTATTATGAATAGGAGTGAATAATTTTCAATAGAATTTCCAATGGAATTCAACGCCATTGGAATAATGTTGAAATTTTATTGGTACCGTTGGAATGTTTCGTTGGAATTTCCGTCGGAATTTAAATTCCAACGCCCCTTTTTCCGACGGGCCAATTCCGTTGGAATCAAGAATTCCAAGAGAATTTTGCAAAATTCCAACAGTATTTCGCAAAATTCTAACGAAATTTTTCTGTTGGAATTTGAGTGATTTCTAGTAGTGTGATTCTGTAAACTTGAGCTTTCTTTTCTTGTTCATTTTCTCTAAGATTGTTGATAGTTTTATGTGATTTGAGCCCAAAAATTAAATAGGAAATGCACAGAAATATATGCATGAACATTTAGAGGTCCATAAGGAAACATTATTATCAAATAAAAGTTCAAGATTTAGATAAAATAGATGGATTAATGAAAGAGGAAAAAACTAAAACTTATTGTTTTCAGAAAATCAAAACCTATAAATATATATGTTGGAAATAGCAAATTAATTAGAGATGAGTTTGATGTTGTGCATCATCATGGAGGTGAACTCATCCATATTAATCAAGCCATCTCCATCTCTATCAACCCCTTTGATCATCTTCTTGCACCCTTCCAAGCTGCACTTCTCTCCCATCCTCCTCAGAACCTCCATCAGTTCCCCTGCACTGATCTTCCCATCTCCGTCTCGGTCGAAAACTCGGAACGCAGCTTGAATCTCGCTGCTCTTCACCCCACCGTCGCTGCCGTACACCTTCATGAACTCATCAAAGTCGATGAAGCCATCTCCGTCCTCGTCTGCCACCCGGAACGTCTGCCACGCGTCGGTGGCGCCGCCGAGGACCTCGAGGGCCTGCTTGTACTCCTCCAGGGAGATCTTGCCGTCCCCGTTGGCGTCAAACTTGCTGAATATCCTTCTGATTTCTTCTGTCAATGAAGAAGATTTCTGGATCTCTTTTGAGTAGGTGTGGTGAAGGGTTGGCTTTGGAGATGAGGGTTTCTTTACATTGCTCCGATTGAAGCTGAGGAACCTGAGCTTCGACATCATCGAATCTTACTTGCTCTGCCTTCTTCAACTTTTGTTTCGATGCTGCTGTGGAAATTTCGAACTACTCAATATTTGGTATTATATATAGGAAGGAAACTTCTGAATTTTCGTATTTTAGCTTTTTAAGTTTTGAGAAGGATTTTGGTGCATTCCTGGCATGGATCCATCCATGCCCCCCAACTCGATGCGGATCTTATATTTATAATCTATTTTTTCTTATAAAATATGTATTGTTTAATATATTCTTATTAAAAATTTATTTAAAGTTATAATAGTAATTTATGATTTTCATATTTAAATAATTTTACATTAGAATTCTAAATCAAAATCATATAGAGTTCTATTATGAGTAGAACTCTAATTTAATATGCAGTTTTTTGAGTGACACTTGTGCCCCAGGGGCATGGTGCCCCCAAATTAATCATCATATGATGTTAAATATATACTCTACAGATATCATATATATATTGTTCAGGTCTCACATGTATACTCTTATATACATATAATGCTTGTAGAGTATATTTATAACACCAATAAACATAACACATATAGAGTATATATAACACCTGGAGAACATTATATAACATCTAGATCCGTGCACCTATATGCCCAGGGGTATATAAGTTTTTGTCCAGTTTTTTGTATTTAATTTAATTTAATATAGATAGTATATCCTTATGAAAATTTATTATTTAAGGTTAATAGCAATATAATATTTTTGATTTAAAAAAATCATCCTCCACGTATGATGCACGTGCTGATATTCATGTGTATATATATATATATATATATAATTCTTTTTTTCCCTTAATTTTTCCATATCATAGTGGCATTTCTTTTCTCATTATCATCTTCTTCTTTTTTTCCATCTTCACAGATTTCCATCCTTCGAATCTAAGATGAAAACAAAGAACTGAAAGGAGGTTGTGTCAGGTTGAGAGCAGGGCAAAATATTTTATGCAATTGGTGTATGAATTCGGGTTGACCCACCCCACGCGCCCTTGACGCGCATTTTCACGCCCCCAACACTCTCCCACGCCTCTGGTGGGTGCGCTTAAACCCACCAAGATTCGCTCCAGGCAGTCATACCTTCATGTTATGTTAGTGTTACCTTAATGTTATGATAGTGTTACCTTGAAAGTAACACTATCATAACATTAACGTAACACTAACATAATATGAAGGTCAGTCTAACATAACATAAAGATATGATTAACATTGTTTTTTACCTTCATGTTATATTAGTGTTACTTTCGTGCTATTTTAATTCAATGATTTTAAACTAAGGGTATGAAATCTAGAAATGAGGTAACGCTAACATAACACGAATGTAACACTAACATAACATGAAGGTAACGACCAAAACACATGAAAAAGTAAAAAGACGCGGGTTGGGTGGATCGGACATTGTTGGGAAGAAGTACGAGGAAGAAAGGAGTTGCAGAAAGGAAGGCAAGGAGCTCCTCCCCTGTATGCACGCCCTCCTCCTCACTTCTAATCGCGGTTGCTCTTCTTCTCTTTTTTTGTTTTTTTTTCAAATCTTCTTTTCTCTTTCATCTTCACAAATTCATGCAGATCTTAGTTCACAAATCTGCTCCAAATCTTCACAAATATGATTTGTTGTTTGTTAGATCTCCTCCATTCCTTTTTTCAAATCTTTAGAAATTTGTAAATTTGAATTATTCAAGTTTATTTGCAAAAAAATTGAAGAAAAGATGATCTGCAGAATATTTTGAGGATGAGATGATAAAAATCGCGATATATTAAAATTTACATTGTATGATTTTGATATTTTAGGAGTATACAAGTGATGTCGTAAGAGTATATAAGTGATATTTTAAGAGTATACAAATAATACCTTAAGGTGTGGTTTGGATATAAGGATAGGTTGCTTAACTAGGTTTATACCCATTGAAATTGTGTTTGGATCCATAGTTGGAGCCTGGTTTAGTTTATGGGCCCGATTTTGTGTGAGCTGATGTGGCAGGTTACACATGGGATACACATAGGTTAATTCAACCCCCACTTTGGGTGGGTTTACTAATCCAAATTGTAAGCATATTGTTCATTGTAGTGTATTACTTTTGTATCCCAATTTTGACAGTGAAAATTACAATAGTACCCATTCTTCATTGAAGATAGGGAACCAATATCCACTATGATATCTACAAAATATGATTTTGATGGATGATAAAAATTATAATTTTTAAAAAATATGATTTTGATATTAAAAATCCAATATGATTTTGATAATAAAATTATATATCTACAAAAGATGAAATTATCATTTAAAAAGTCTCAAATGTAAAATCATCTTTTAAATCTATTATTACATATATTTATTGATTTTTTTATTGTTTTTATTTTCATTCTTTTTTAATATGGGTAAAGTTCATCGATTATATTTCTGGATTATCATCATAAAAATATTTGTAAATAATTAGGAATCAACGTGTCTAACAAATACTAATTTTGTAAGTCGTATACTAAAAAGACTAATGAATGTAGCCCTAAAAGATAATGAAGGGCATTTTAGTCATTTCAATTACGTGTGATAATAATCATACAATCCAAACAAAAGTAAAAAAATTAATAAATAACCCTAAAAAAAGTCACAAAAATTCAATACAAACAAAAACTATAACTAATCCTGTTACCCTAAACATACACTCCAAACAAATATGTCACATCAAAGGTTAAAATAAATCTAATATAACTAATAGTTACTTATAAAGAGTATATAACTCAAACAATCCCAACACTCAATCCAAACTAGCCCTAAGAGTATATAACTAATAGTTACTTATAAGAGTGTACAATTGATACCTTAAGTGCAAACAACTGATACCTAAAGAGTATAAACTAATATCAACTCATATAATTTCATTGAATAAACACCTACTACCTTAAGAATATGCAACTGATACCTCAAGAGAATATAAGTGATATCTTAAGAACATACAATTGATACCTTATTGAATCAACAACTACTACTTTAATAGTATACATGTAATACCTTAAGAGTTTAAACCTAATACCTTTAGAACAAATAATTGATACATTTACTGAATGAACACATGATAATACCAAGTGATACCTTAAGAGTATGCAGATGATGATACCTATAGAACAAAAAATCAATACCTTTAGTGAATGAGCACGTAATACATTAAGAGTATACACGTGATACCTGAAGACTATATATATAATATCTATCACTGAATTACATAATATGGAATTTGGTGTGTGTGGATATACACCAACTCAGGTGGAGAAAAAGGTATGGGCACTCGTGAAGGTGGCTCACGCTGGGTGAGGTCGGAGGTATGAATCTAATTTTTGCGCCCCTGGTATACACAAGTTGTTGCCTTAAGTTTTAACTTACGTTTCTCTATTTCTTTACTATTAATTTTATGTATTTTGATATTTATTTTCTAACTATCATTTTTTTTCTTAATATTGGTGCTCTCATTCAATTTGATACGTCACTTTTTGTCCACGTGTTGGAATTGAAAAATCAATGTTCAATTTCGATGTTCATACAGGTAAAGATTGGAATTTAATTCGAGCAAGTCAGATGAGAAATGGATAAAAAAAGATAGAGGATCAAAATTGAAATACTAAACTTGATGGATTGCATCTCACTTTCAGAAAGGAAAATTGAATTTGATTATGTAATAATATGGGCAAAGTTGATTAACTTTTTTCAATTAACTTTATATCTAATGGATCTTGGAATAAAAGTGTTCCAAAGGGATATTATATATCACAAATACTCAAATGACCGTGCGCGGCTGTGGTGTATAAGTATATCTTTTTCAACAATAAGTATGTGAAAATTAAGAGTAATTTGTGGCGCACGGTCAAGTCTTAGGACACGGCCGAGATAAGTATGTGATTTTTTTCTATATGTATGTCTTTTAGAGCTATAAGTATGTGTTTTCGCGCACGGTCGACTGTGTCACAGGATACGACCGTGCGCGTGTCGTTGCATATAAGACGGTCTCATAGGAGTTCAACTCATTATATATAGGGTTTTGTAGATACTATAATTGGTAGCATATTAAATGTTAATTTAATATATATTCACATATCTTTGGATGAATATTTCTTTGTTTATTATGTGTAGTGAAATATAATATATATTATATACTACTATATGATATGAGTTTGCATAATTATTCGTTTACTAATAATATTTCATGGATCAGTATAGTTTGTTTATCTCGAAGTATTTATAAAATCTTAAAATCGTATACTGTATATCACTAACATACAGTATATAAACAGCACAAAAACTTTTATGCATTGGTTGCACCGTGCAACCGGGTCGACCCGCCCACGTGCCGCAAAACGAGCTCCCACGCGCCCTCACGTGTTCACACACGTCTGAGTGGATGAACTCAAATCCACTCAAATTCACTCGTTAAGGATACTTTTTGGTTATGTTAAGATATTTTTAGGTTATGTTAAGGATACCTTTGAAATCCTGATTCCAGGTTATATACCACGTTATGTTAACAATACTTTTAGGTGATGTTAAGGATACCTTTAGGTGATGTTAAGGATACCTTTAAGTGATGTTAACAATACCTTTGAAATCCTGATTTCGGGTTACATACCATGTTATGTTAAGATACCTTTAGGTGATGTTAAGAATACCTTTAGGTGATGTTAAAGATACCTTTGAAATCCTAATTCCAGGTTACATACTTTACATTATGTTAAGGATACATTTAGGTGATGTTAAGTATACCTTTATGTGATGTTAACAATACCTTTGAAATCCTGACTTGATACCCTTAGAATTCGCTTTAGGTCACATACCTTTACGTTATATTAAGGATACCTTTAGGTTATGTTAGTGATACCTTTATGTTATGTTAGAGATATCGGTATGTACAAAATGTGTAACACAACTATGTTATGGATAAGGTAACTCTAACATAACATAAATGTATCTCTAACATAACCTAAAGTATGTCTAACGTAACATAAACGTATGAAATCTGGGCATAAAGTTATCATTAACATAACCTAAAGGTATCCCTAAACATTACTTAAAGGTATCCTTAACATAAAGTAAAAGTCATGACCAAAATTTCAAAAAAGTAGCGCGAAAAAAATAATGGAAAAGCAGGTCGAGTAGTCCGGATCTGATCCGATTGCATGGATTTAAGATCCATACAACCGATGCACATGAGAATTACTCTATAAAAGGACATCTTAAAACCTATTTTAATTCAGGATTAGATCTCTCTTTCAACGTCAAATTTTATTTTTGTTTTTGTTTAATTTTTTCTACCCCTCATATTTTTTCTTTCTTATCATCACGATAACATCCCTAATCACACAATTTTATGAAAACTAATTGAGTCTATTTGAAAATAGAAATATTACATTTGCAAGTGTATTCTACTCTTACAAACCGTTTATAAAATAATCTAATATCCATAAATACATAAAAATTAGTAATTACGTACGCATGATTTAATATTTTTATAAATATAATACAAAACATAAACAATGAATTGATCTTATATTGCAATAAACACAATCACATGCATGATTGACGTGTCTATATAAAAGTATTAGTATGATTTTTGGGATAAATTAAAATCAAACTAGCACAAAGTGACCTAATGATTATTGACACGACTTAAAACTATATCATATTTTTATTGTATAATTTATAAATTTTATGTTTGGATTTATCTTAATAATCCATCCTTTAATTTAAGATTATTTTTGAAACTTGAGAAATTCACCTCTGTTTTGTTTAAATCATAAAGTTTCTAAAAATTCTTTAAATGTTATAACATATCGATTCCGTTATAGGTATAGATCTTATGTTTTTTATATTGAACACACACATTAAAAAAGTAACTCGTTAATTTTGACATGATTAAGTAATTAAGGATATAATGGAAAAATAAACTGTAAAGATGAGGTACTAAAATGAATTATTTAAAAAAGAGTAGATCTTGTGTGTGACCGTCTCACGGATCTTTTTTCGTGAGACGGGTCAATTCATATCCCACACTTAGTAATTCATATGAGAATTTGTGGATATGGGTTCAATCCATGGATAATAAGAATTCGTCTCACCGAAATTATCTATGATACCGTCTCACATGAGTTTTTACATTAAAAAAAAGGATTGAAAAGAAATAAAAGGGAAAAAAAGGGATTGATGGGTAAAGAAATCTGACCAAACTTTATAAGTAAAAGTGGGCATATTTGGTAATAATGCATCTAGGTCCTCCTCGAATCTTTCACCGCGTTCAAAGTCGAGTTTTGATTCCACACAAAAAGTGATGAGAATCCCATAGTTTTCTCTCATCTTCATCTATTTCCTATATTCCATTTCTACTTTATGAAACACTATAATATCTAATTCTAACTAGATTCCTTGTGTGAGAGAAAGTATTACGTGGTAAATTCAGAACCATGAATCCCATTGTAAAATACTTAGGAAGTAGGGGTGGGAATCGGCTGAACCAAACTACGTTTTTTTTTTTATCGGTATAGGTATGTGGTGTAAATATTTGATCTAAATCTAACAGTATGAAATATTTCTTTTTTATCTCAAGTCTAACTTGTTTTGTAGATAAGTTTGACCTAAAGCTCTGCAAAATTGTTTGTTATGCAATTTTATTCTTTTATTTGAAATAAACTTCAATTTAAACTTGGATAATTACATGAACAAACACGAAAAAATATAGAATATAAAAAATATCATACAGAAATCACAAATACTCATATGCAACCGTCTCACATGCGACGGCACTCGCGCACGGTTGACCGTGCCCCAGGACACGACCGTGCGCAACTGCAGTGTATAAGTATGTCTTTTTCAATAATAAGTATGTGATTTTTCACTATAAGTACGTAATTTTTTTTTCTCGCCCACGACCGTGCCCTGGGACAGACCGTGCCTCGCGTGGAAACTAAGAGCAATCTGTGGCGCACGGTCGTGTTCTGGGACACGGTCAAGATAAGTATGTGATTTTTGTCTATAAGTATGTCTTTTTGTGCCATAAGTATGTGTTCCCGTGCACGGTCAACCATGTCCTGGGACACGACCGTGTCCCAGCGCACGACCAGTGCACGAGTGCCGTCGCACATGAGACGGTCTCACAGGAGTAATAATGTACAATTATATAAAATTTCAAATATATCATATTTTTCAAGTAAGTATTATAAATAAGCCAACATATTAGGCCTATTATGCATTTTTTTAAAACTTGAGTCTAACCTATTTTCATAAATAGGCTTGAAAAATAATCTTGATCCGACTCATATACTAAATTGATTGGCCCGAACTAGGCCAATAATAGAGTGGGTAAGATAATCTAAGCTATTTCCACTCCTACTTGTAAACCATAACATTTGTATATCAAATCTATATTTACATTTATATCTATATCTATAATAACAAAATGATCATTAATTTCCTCCCAAAAGTCAAACTTTCAACCTCCATTTTCATTTTTTATTTCATGAAAAAATTATGCTTATCAAGATTTAAAAAAATACAATTCTTATTTTTTTATTTTAGGATATACATATATATATATATATATACATATATATATATGTTGCTGTATGTAATTTTCCAAGACCGCATATTTCTTACCATATATAATCAACATGCCTACATAAGATAAGGTTATTAGAGCATCCACATTAATGGATTATTAGCACACTATTTTAGTATGAGACCCACATATCAATACACTAATTTAAAACATCTACTTTTTTAAAAAGACACTGCTAAATTAATTTAACATAAATCTATCTCAATTTAACACAAACACGATCATTACATGTGGGTTCCATTATCTACTAATTTTTATTCTATTATTTTTATGTATATCAATTCAAATTAATTATTTATTGCTTGCATTATTTTAATAGTGTCAAAATTGTATATTGGATTAATTAATTATAACGTTAATAATTTTCAATTCACATTAAATTATAGTTAATAATAAATTAATATTTACTCCAAATCTTTGTATTTTTTGGATTAACTACACTATTGGATGAATTTATTTTCATAATGCAAAATTTTAAATTGAATTTATTAATAATTTTCATAATGCATTATTTTAAATTGAATTTATATTATGACATTAATAATTTTCAATTCACTTTAATACAATTGATAAACAACTAATAATACATTTAATATTTTGTTTCATTTTTTATATTTCTTTTGTATGAAATAATTTTAAAATTGAATTAAAATATTATGTGACTATGTATTTAATTAAAAGTCACAAAAATATTATTTGTGAATCTTCATAGAATATTAGTTACGAAAATGAAAAATATTTTTTATGCATCTCCTTTTATTGTTTAAAATATCATTAATTTCCTAAAGAAAAGAGAAAAAAACTGTAGATGAAAAGAAAAAAAGATATGGAAAAGCAATAGAAAAGTAGCAAAGCTAAGCAGGCCTGAATTTGTTGGAGAGTGGAGTCAAGAATGCCATTAAAGAAGTGAAACACACGTAATTGACACTAAAACACACAATTAAAAATGTCACTACATTAATTAATGCTACTTTGATTCAATGCAGGTGCTCTTATATGAATTTTAAATATAAGTCTAAATTATTTTTGTTAAGAAAATAGTTATTGATTTTAACAATTTTTCTACTAATTTTGAATATATTAGAATAGGGAAAAAATCATTAGTACCAAATGTTCATAAACTTCTTCATTATAATATTTAATTTTGTACACCATTCTACTAATTTTTTAATATTTTAGAATAGGAAAAACATTATTGCTACAAATACTCAAATATGTTGTTAGTTTATTATAATATAGAATTCCATTTATTTTATGTTAGGTACAAAATAAATATTATGTTAATATAATCTAAAATTGAAGTTGTATAAGAATTATTATTTAGTATAATATTGTATTTTCATAAATTTTATACATATATAAATGTTGCCATGTGTAATTTTCTAAGACATCATATTCCTTACCTTATATAATCAACATGTTTTTGTATTTTAGTACTATTTGTCTTACCTTACACAATCAACATGCCTACATAAAATAAGGTTTTATATGAATTTTAAATATAGTTCTGAATTATTTTTGTCAAGAAAAAGTTATCAGATTTTAGTAAATTTTTTATAAATTTTCAATTTATTAGAAAAGGAAGAAAATAATAAAATTATTCAAAACAATCAATGATAAGTTCCAAATAGATAGACAATGATTTTTATCTCTATTACATATAATATATTCAAATTTCCATATAATTTAATGCTTTCAAAAGCATTGCCAATTTTTAGTCACAAAATTATAAAATGAAAACATAGATAGAATATTATAATGAAATAATATATGTAATGAATTTTCATATTATTATCATGAGACCATCTCATATAATTTTTTTAATTCATCCTAATTCTTATTTTAGCTATATTAACATTCTCACTGTAACTATAATTCAATAGTCACTAAAATGAAGTGCACACAAACTTTAAAATATATGACATACATTTGAAAATAACAACATTTGGAATTTTTATATATCTTCATGTATCGTATGAGTACTAATTGATATTCAATATGTTTATCTTAAATTAACGATTTACATACATCAGACTTGAAATATTTAAATTTTATGATCATGCAACACACGGGTAACAATTATAATGAAAAATTATAATGAAATTGCTTTCAAGAGAAATTATTTTTCGTGCTCAACATTTATATTTGCAAAACATTGAGTTAGTAAAATTAAGTACCCGTGCATCTTACGGGACCCATGTAGTTAATAGTAAGTTAAAAACCATGAATCCCATTGGAAAAATACAAAAACTTACGTGAGACGGTCTTACGAAGTGTATTCGTGAGACGAATCCTTTTAACTCATGAATCAAACTCATTTCCACTAATTTATATGTGAATTATGAAATATGGGTTGTGGGTTGACCCATCTCATGGAACATGATCTGTGAGGCGGTCTCATACAAGACTTTCTCTTGGAAAAATACTATGAAACCATGAGACTTTCATATCAATTGGTAAATTTAAAACTATGAATCAATCCCATATATAACATTTGGTAACCATGAGATTTTAAAAATATGTAAATATTATTTTTTTTCTTATCAATTTATATTTCTAAAAGAATTTAATGCTTGATGTGAAATATTTATAGCGTTTGGGTTGAGTGACTTTTTATTCGATGGAGTGATGTGAGATTTTGTGAGCGAATCACCAATAAATTAATTGTGTTGGACTTTCATCATAATTATTTATATTTTTTCAAATTCTAATCTATTCACTAATGATCCAAACCATTTAAAAGCCCAAACCTCAGGCCCAAGAAGTAAAGTTCCAGCCCATATATATAGTAAATTGGGTTTTTAATTTACTATATATTAATCGACGCGCAATCCTAATGAATGATTTTTTTTTATAATTAAAATAAGAATGAGTTTTTTACGAGACTGTTTCACGGATCCATTTCGTAAGACGGGCCAATTCGACCCAAATTAAAAGTCAATGGTCAAAGTAAACGGTCAACGGCCGGTCAACGTCGTTGACCAAAAAGTATTACATGTCATACATGAGAGTGCTAATGTAATACTTTTATTCTCATAACATAATACTTCTATATGTATCATATTACTTTTAATTAGTATAATTGATTTCAATAGTATATTATGTTGCACACAAAAATATTACATTATGAAAGTATTACGTGTTGCTTTCAATCATATTACATGTTGTACATTAAAGTATTACATGATATTTTATTTTCATAATATATTATTTTTGTGTGTATTATGTAATATTTTTCTATATCATGTAATACTTTTGTGTAGTATATGTATATAATACATTTTTAATTTCAATAGTATTACATGTTGCACACAAAAATATTACTTGTTTATTTCAGTAGTATTGCATGTTATACATAAAAGTATTACATAATGTTTTATTCCCACAATGTAATACTTTTGTGTATATTAGATAATATTTTTTAATATATCATCTAATACTTAATAATGTAATACTTTTGTGTATCATGTAATACTTTTTTATATATCATGTAATACTTTTGTAATATATTATGCAATATATGTCTATAATACAAAAATATTATCTGATCTATAAAAACGTATTACCAAATACACATAAAAAGTATTACATATTTTCATACAGTACTCTGACAAAATCTAAAATCATCATATTTTACAAAAATATTACCTAATATATTGAAAAGTAATACCATTAAAACCAGTCCACCTTCAATCACTCTCCAATTCTTCTTTTTTTTTTTTTTTTCCAACTCACCTCTCCCAAAACATGAGTTCCAGAATATCGTATTAGACACAACTCAAATGAGTTCCAGAAAGGGCACAACTCAATGAGTTCCAGAGATATTGGCACAACTCATGTTAATTTTTTTTTTTATACCAAGTATTTGTTTGTTTTTCCCTTGATATTTTATTTTGAATCTTACATCACAAATTTTTTTTTTTCCATGGTTGAGATACACATTCCCACTTTATTTTCCATCTTTCTTCCTCTTGGTTGATCACCTTTGTAACCTCTTTTCCACCCACTTACTAGTCCAAGCAAGGTAAGAACAAAGAGTAAAAAAAATGAATGACTCATTAGGCTTAATCAAGAAAAAGGCTTATAGGCTCAAACGTGGTTAACTAGGGAAAATAAATATAGGATAAGTGTATATTTGGTCGATGATGCTCAAACAAAAATGGCCTAAAATCATTTTCAAGTTCAACACACTTATACAGTTTCAAGAAGATACCAGAGCAAGTTCTAGAGGGATACACTCATGCTTGACATTCACACAACAAATGAATATGACTGTTTTGAATGTATTAGTCAAAGGCTCAAATCTCACAGGTCAAATTCACCATTTAAAGCATCAATTCAATTTCATCAACATACTTTCCTCCATGCAACATCTCCACAAAATCATATTCAGCACAAAAGATTTTTTCAAGAATATCATCACATACTCATCAAATCAGCAACCAATTTCACAATTCACCAAATGAACTAATCCTAAGAAAAAAGAAACTTTCCTCTCATGAAACTAACCTAAAACTAAAAAAGAAAAAATAAAAACAAAATAAAAACAAGAAAAGGGTAAAACATCCCAAGAAAAGCCGTCCTTCCTCCCCCCCAAACTTGTTCCTAGAACAAGTTCCGGAGGAGAAAAAGAAGTGGCTAATCTTGGGCACTTACTACGGCTCACTGTGGAGGTGGAGGTGGTGGACGTCCTAAAATGCTAAAGTCGATCTGCCACTGCCTCATAGCTTGCATCATTTGCATCATCTCATAATGATTTTGAACTTGACGTTCCTTAATGTTTGTGACCCGATCCTCCAGTGCGTCTAAACGAACTCCGTAATCCCCTCGTGAAGCTCTAGCAGTGGATGACTCAGGAATATCCTCATGCATTGGTTGAGGAAACGTCTCATCATCTGAAGCTACTTCTCTATGCAATTCACGTGGCTGCACCCCCATCGGACTCTGCGCAAGTACAGCTTGATGAGCAGCTGAATCCATGAGCCAATTGGACTTATCGTCCAAAGTATCCACAGTGGTTAGGGATGTGTTGAGCAATAGAAAGGCTTCCCCATTTCGTTGCAACAAATAGTAGTTGCATTCTACTTTGGCGAGCATCTTCATTGCCATCAGAGCTTGCAAATCAATTGATGGATTGACAACGGAAGCCTTTTCCCAAGATGTGTAGTCAACATGGAAGTAATCGGCAATGGGTGTCAACATGCCTCCAATGCAAATAATCCCCGACGTCTTCTTAGCCACCCGTAAAAGTTGTTCCATGAAGTAAGCCCCAATATTCATACGGGTACCCGAGAGCATGCACCATATGGCAAACAATTCATCCTTTTTAATGCCTCCAAACTCATGTCGTGCGAACACTGAAGAGGACAGGAGATGAGCGATATAACGAAATACTGGATTTCGTAGCCATGATGCCTTTGATGATTTAGGGTTGAACACCACAGTATGACTGTCGGATGACTGAACCAACTCCTTCCAAAACTCATTCGGATCGAACTCTCGTGGCTCCCGATAAAGACCACCTAGTGGAAGCTCATAGATGTTATTCAATTGGTTAATGGACAACGTCCTTTGTTCGTTGTCCAATTGAAAGCTCATTGAGATCGGCTCCGAGGGACGGCTAGTTTTATGGACCTCTAGTGTACTCAAGATTTCAAGTGTGATTCTTTTGTAAGTCGACCATCTTCCTCTTAACAATCTTGTCCACCCAATCCTATCAATCAGTTTCCACACATCAGATTCAATTCCGAGCTCTTCTAGCACGTGAGTGGAGTAATATCTTGTTGCCTCAATCGGTATGTTCTTGAGCACATCCCATCTCCCTTTATAGGTGCCTTCATCAAGTAGTCTCACTCCCATATTTTGAGACAAATTGTTTGGTCGTCTTGATCTATTTCCCCTACTACTTTCAGTAGCACCGGAGCGCGATCGTACTCGACTACTTGACATTGTACCTAAAAATTGATTGAGCTAGTAAATGACATCCTCTTATGATTCAAATCATGATTATCACTCAATTTGATAGAATATAAAGACTAAGCAAAATTTGAAATCATATCATCAAGTTGCATCTTCAAGCAATAATTTACAAGAACCTAGCATAATTATCCACAAAGTGTGTCCTACCTATCTAATTTATTCAACCAAGTTTATAAACCATGACAATAGATATGCCCACCAAGTGTTTGATAAAATGCTACAATGAACCTAGTAAATTAATTGCATCAAACTATCAAAACCATATATGCCTCACTTGCACTACCATCCAATCATGCCAAATTCAACACTCAATAGGCTACTCAAATCAAATTCATCAATAATATTGAAATCAAGAGAGACTATAGATATGCCCACCAAGTGTTTGATAAAAGGCCAAAATGAATCCCTAATTATTTATGCAATTCTAATCCATACAATTCTTACCCACATGCTTCAATCATCTTTATTGCAATAAGAATCGAGATTGAGAGAAGAAATCATACCAATTTGATGAAATTCTCAAGAGATATGAAGATATCACTTACGTCCAAAAGTTTGATGAATATCCCTCTTTTCTCCTCCAACACTTGATGAATTGAGTAGTAGATGATATGGATGTGTGAATTGTAACAAAAATTGAAGAGTTTATGGTGTAATTTTGGATTAGAAATTAGGGTTCAAGTGTAGGGATGAATTGGGGGTGAATTTGGATGAAGAGGAGTAAAAAAAATGTCAAAAAAAAAACTTACCTTTATGCGACCCGGGTCGGGTCACGGGCCGCCCGACCGGGTCGCGTGTCTGACTGGTTGAAGGGCCGAATGGGTGACCCGGGCCGGGTGACGTGCAGCCCGGCCAGGTCGCGTGTCGTCGTCTTCTCTCGCGCATGTCGAACCGGTGACCCGGGCCGGGTCTCCTGCAGCCCGGCCGGGTCACTCGTCCCAGCCATTTCTTACGCCAAAGTCGAACCGGCGACCCGAGCCGGGTGACGTGCAGCCCAGCCGGGTCGCGTGTCGTCGCACTGCTCTCTCACCCAAGTCGAAGCTCTGGCCTGACCCGGGTCATATGACCCGACTCGGGTCCCTCAAAATTTTTTTTTTAATTTTTAAATTTTTTTCTCCTATTCTAAACAAAAAAGAAAATACTACCTATACTAAAAAAATGAAACAAAAAACAATAAAAATTAGGTTGCCTCCCAACAAGCGCTTAGTTTTACGTCTTTAGCTAGACGAGTTTTGTAGAGAGAACTCACGGTACATCGAGTTGAAAACTCGATTCTTTCTCTTGTTGCTTTGAGTGATGACTATGCTTGAATTTGACCTTTTTCTTCGACATTTCCTGCAAATAATTCAAAGAAGCAACATCATTGTATGATTTAACATCTTTAGTGTCATATATTAAATCAATAGAGAAGATAGAGGGACTTAGGAAATTTTTCAATGGGTCATGAGTTGATTTTTCCTTTGAACTCTCTTGGGCTCGTTCCGCTATTATGTCAATTGAATGCCATTCTTCTTTATTTTCTTCATGAAGCTTCATGGCATTATAGATGGAAAAAGTGACTTGTTCATCATTAACCCTCAATTTAAGCTCTCCTTTCTCCACATCTATCAATGCTCGTCCGGTGGCCAAAAATGGTCTCCCCAAAATTAGAGGCATGTCAAAATCCTCCTCCATGTCAAGGACCACAAAGTCCACAGGAAAGATGAACTTATCAACTTTAACCAACACATCTTCAATAACCCCCATTGGAAATCTCAACGATCGATCGGGTAATTGAAGAGTCATTGTTGTTGGTTTCAACGTTCCCAAATTAAGCCTTTTGAAGTTAGACAATGACATCAAATTAATTGATGCTCCAAGATCACACAAGACTTTTTTGAATTGGACCCCTCCGATGTCACATGGAATTGAGAAGCTTCCCGGATCTTTCAACTTTTGTGGAAGTTTTCGTTGGATTATGACACTACATTCCTCGGTCAAGTTGACAATCTCATTGTCAACTATCTTCCTTTTTTTCGACATGATATCCTTCAAAAACTTCACATAGTGCAGCATTTGCTCCAAAGCATCGGCAAAAGGGATGTTGATTTCTATTTTCTTGAAAATATCAAGAAACTTCTTGAATTGCTCATCCGATTTTTGCTTTTGCGTCCTATGTGGAAATGGCAATGGCACTGCAATTTTCGGTGTCTCTACTGTCTTTCGAACACCTCGATCCTTTTCTTTCTTCTCAATTTTGTCCTTCATGCTCTCTTCCGACTCCTTCACTTCTTCTTTCACCTTTTCAGCCGGCATGGGAGGTCCTTCATATTCTGTTCCACTTCTCAAATAAATTGCATGACAATGCTCTTTTGGATTCACCTCGGTGTTACTTGGATATTGACCCTTTTGATGTTGGCTACCTAAAATCGTAGCAAGCTGTCCCATCTGCACTTCCAATGATTTGGTACGAGCATCTATTTCTTTAAAACGCTCATCCGTACTTTTTATGAATTCCCTCATTAAATCCTCAAGTGGTTGCTTCTTTGGCTCATTAATCATTCCATTTGTAATGGAAAACCCTGGAGGGGGTTGCAAACAATTATTATTATTTGCATACGAAAAGTTCTCATGATTCCTCCCACCATGCTTATACTGATATGGCCACTTGTCGTTCCGGAAGTTGTTGTAATTCTGCCCACCGATATAATTCAACTCCTCAACGTCCTCATGTTGGGCAAAATCACCACTTTGCACTCCCGAACTATCCATGGGTTGATTACGAGAATGTGCTAGAGCAGATACTTGAGTCGTGAGTGCGGCTATAGCAGCTAAAACTTGATCTTGACTCTGAATTTCAGCCACCTTTCTATAAGTAGTCCTTTCAGACGGCCATTGATAACTGTTTGTCGCCATCTCTTCCAAAATATACATGGCCTCCTCAGGACTCTTTGCTAGCAACGCTCCTGCTGCTGCTGCGTCTATCATTGCTCTTGTGGATCCAAACAATCCGTTATAGAAGAAACATGCTTGTTGATCCTCCGGAAATCCATGTTGAGGACATCTCCTCAACATATCTCTAAATCTCTCCCATGATTCCCCCAAAGATTCCCCATCGAGTTGTTTAAATTGTGTGATCTCGCTCTTCATCTTCAATGTCTTACTCGGTGGAAAATACTTGAAGAGAAACCTCCTACTCAACTCATCCCAACTAGTAATCGAGCCCGGTGGAATGGAATTGAACCACAACTTCGCTTTATCTCGTAATGAGAATGAGAATAAGCGAAGTTTGATTGCATCATCAGAAACCCCATTCAATTTGATTGTGTCACAAACTTCCAAAAATTGCGCTAGATGCGCATTGGGATCATCTAGATGACTTCCACCAAATTGGTTCTGTTGCACCATGCTTATTAGGGCTGGTTTGAGTTCAAAATTATTTGCCTCAATCGGTGGTCTCACAACTCCCCTTCTGTTTTGTTGAGGTTGAAAGTAATCTCGAATTGGCCTTTGAGCAGGAACGTTCGGTTGATTATTCCCAAATCCTCTATTCCTAGGTGGTACTTGATTTCTGATTTGATCGTCAGCCATTTGATTGAATAACAGCTTTTTCTTTGTTTTGTTGCGTCTGCAGGTTGATTCAATCTCCGGATCAGGTTCAATCAAAGTCGCCCTTTTGGAGCGTGTGTTCATGCACTACCTAAAAACAACAAATAAGAGTATTTTAAACACAAACTGAGACAAAAATAAAAGAAAAAGTAAAACTGAATTTTTTTTTAAGCAAATAAAACCCTAGATTAAGATCAGGTAAAAAATATCAAATATTAACTATCCTAAGACTCTAGTCCCCGGCAACAGTGCCAAAAACTTGATCGATTGTCTATTTCTAGCCTATACCGCAAGTGTACGGTGTCAACTATAGATAGGGCGAGCAAGGTCGATCCCACAGAGACTAGTGAATTAGAACAATGTTAACTACCTAATTAATTTACCCAATTTTATCTAAGTGACCGAATTAAGATAATTTAATCTAAAAACCTATGTCTAGAAACAAATAAATGGAATAAAAATATCAAACAAGAAAATATCAAGAAAATCAAGATTCAAACAAGGATCCTAAGACAACGATTTCATTCTACTTCAATCAAGTTTACTAATCTAGCAAAAATCAACCTCAAATCCAATTATTTTATGTGAGCAATCACGATTGTAGATTAACATCTCTCTCGAGCAACTTAACCCGTGGATCGATTATTAATGTCTGTATCTCTACCTCGCAGTTAATAACCAACTCCTAAAAGCTCCTAAGATCGTATTCTCACCCCAATTATTTACCAATCTCTCGATCCAGGCAATTTAATTGAGTCATGCATTCCCAAATCTATAATCAGATATCATCTCTCGATCTCAATCTAATTAATTACAACATGCATAAATTTGGCCAGAACTCATACATGGAATAAGCACAAGGAAGCATGAATAAAATATCATGGATTAGAGGAAAGATTAAAACTAAATATTCAACAAGAAATCCATAGAACTACTCTCGTGTCCTAAGATCACGAGACCCCTAGCCAAAAATCATGTTCGTAAAGCAAAATAAATTACAAAACGACATGATCAAAACTAGAAATAAATCAAAGAAAAGCTTATTGAATTTTTGATTGTTGGTTGCTCCTCTTGACTCTTGAATCTTCAATTTCCAGCTTTTTTCCTTGCTCTCAAGATGTGGATGAATGCCCTTTTTTTTTGGATGTGTATGGATCTTTTATATTTTCTCAAATCCGCCCAAATCCTAATTTGTATCTAAGTAGGTAAAAATCGGACTTGGAGCAAGTTGTATCCAAATAGGAGTCCAAATAGGCCCAAAAATCCGCAACTAAACCACCGACCCGGCCAAGTGACCCGGGTGACCCAGACTTCCAGCTTTCAGCCTCGATTCGGCCCTCTTACGCTCATAATTGGGCTTCTACTTCTTCACCAAAGTTGTAGCCCTTCAAGTTAGCTATCCGATGCCACTAATTTCAGCCCAATATAAGTTTTGTACACCAAGTTATACCCAATTTACTCAAGCCCTGTCAAGACGAAAATTAGGACATTCTTGCACGACTTTCAACTTCTTGTATTATTCTGCTCTCTTGAGAGCAGAATTGATGAAACCTTCCAACATGAAAGTTGTAGAACTCCCTTTTAGCTTTCTAACAAGACAAGAAACATTGAATTTGGACTTCTGGAGATCGAGATATGATTTTTCCTCCATAACTGCTCTTTATCGACTCCCTATCTCGACTCCAACTTGGCGTAAAATTCCATTGGACTTTCATTTTGTGCTAAAACCTATCAAATTCCTTTCAAATCAAGCAAAAACGTGAAATCTTAAAAAGATAATGAAATCTAAATAAAATCTCACTATTGCATGCTTTTCAACACAAAATGATATGAAATTAAGCCCCAAAATGCATCAAATAACGAAGTTATCAATGTAATACTTTTATTCTCATAATATAATACTTCTATATGTATCATATTACTTTTAATTAGTATCATTGATTTCAATAGTATATTATGTTGCACACAAAAATATTACATTAGTAAAGTATTACGTGTTGCTTTCAATCATATTACATGTTGTACATTAAAGTATTACATGATATTTTATTTTCATAATATATTATTTTTGTGTGTATTATGTAATATTTTTCTATATCATGTAATACTTTTGTGTAGTATATGTATATAATACATTTTTAATTTCAATAGTATTACATGTTGCACACAAAAGTATTACTTATTTATTTTAATAGTATTACATGTTGCACACAAAAGTATTACTTGTTTATTTCAGTAGTATTGCATGTTATACATAAAAGTATTACATAATGTTTTATTCTCACAATGTAATACTTTTGTGTGTATTAGATAATATTTTTTAATATATCATCTAATACTTAATAATGTAATACTTTTGTGTATCATGTAATACTTTTTTATATATCATGTAATACTTTTGTAATATATTATGCAATATATGTCTATAATACAAAAATATTATCTGATCTATACAAACGTATTACCAAATACACATAAAAAGTATTATATATTTTCATACACTCTGACCAAATCTAAAATCATCATATTTTACAAAAATATTACCTAATATATTGAAAAGTAATACCTAAAACATACAAAAGTATTACATAATTTCTCAAAAGGTTGTCACACATGATACACATAAAAGTATTACCTTATAAAAGTAAAAGTACTACATTTATAATGTAATACTTCAATGTATGTTTTGTACTACTTTTATGTATAATATGTAATACTTTTAGGTCAACAACGTTAACCCGCCGTTGACAAGTGTTGACCATTGATCGTTGACTTTTAACATTGACTTTGACTGTTAACTTTTGACAGGGTTGAGTCGTCCCCATCTCACGTAATGAGATCCAGAGACGGTCTCATCTAAGGTCATGTTTGGTATTGGGGTTTGGGCTTGACTAGATTAGTTATCCAACCCAACTATGCGTTTGACATCAGTGTCAGAAGCGCGGGTTTCTGCTTGGGCCCGAGTTTTGGGTAGTGGGTTTATGCAGTGTTAGAGTGATAACAAACCCACCACTCTACCAAGGATACATCTGTCCAAACAGTAATTTTAGGTGAAATGCAAATTTTGCCCTTACTATTCATATGAAAATGTCCTTTACACCCTTAGCTTTCTTCAAAATTACAATCCAGACCTAATAGAAATAGGAAAAACCCTAATCCACCTTCTCCTCTCT
The DNA here is from genome assembly GCA_005771605.1 of Scutellaria baicalensis. Classification (NCBI taxonomy): domain Eukaryota; kingdom Viridiplantae; phylum Streptophyta; class Magnoliopsida; order Lamiales; family Lamiaceae; genus Scutellaria; species Scutellaria baicalensis. Next base: position 44,766,555 of record CM016723.1, read on the forward strand.
TCCCTGACTGCACAATCGACGATCGTTGGAGACCACCGCTGCCAACCTGAAGACAGAAAAGTGAACAAGCCGCAACGGATACAGTGGAGTTCCTAGACAGGCTGCTCATAACGCTAGGTAATGTAATCGTCTAATCGTTTTTAGCAATGTATACCAATCCCCATTTTCAGAAATGGGTCCTCATATTGATGCTCGGAAATGGGTTTGGATGAGGCCGATTGGGGTTTCATAATCCCAATCATCGATTCTTAGAACCCTAGTGTAATTTCGGTTTCTAAATCACCATTTCTCGATTCTTAGAAGCCTAGTGTAATGCAGGGGATTCTGATTTGGGTTTTAGGGTTTCAATGTTACACCAATGAGGGCAATTGGGGTTTCTGCAGCCCAACTGCTCGATTTCACTCATTTTTTCCAAACACTTTTCTTGGCAACTCATCCTGAAGCTGTCATTGCTATGTTGTTATTTATTTGCAACAATCTATGAAAATAAGACATTTTTCTGTTTAGGTGTTTGAAGATTCGGTCATGTTTTGATTTTTCAAAAAATTTGGTGTTTGAGGTTAAAATTTTCATGCACAACACATGTTTGTAGATTGCTATACAGGACCAGTATTGTCCTCTCCTTGTTTTGGTTTGTACTGATTTGTGGATTAGAGAAGTCTGATAGTGTTTATAAAACTAAAAAGTTTTTGTTGACAATTTAATGTTCATTGTTTATTTTACTAATCATGGTGAAGGAAATTTGGTGGATGATTATGGAAAGTATTATTCTTAGGTTTCAAGTTGCTTTTTTTGGATTGACACTCATTTATTTTTTGCTCAAAGATGATCTTTTTCTGTGTATTGCATTGTGTTCTTATCAAGTGGCGGTTATTAACTGATAAAATTAACTTTGCCGAACAACTGAATTCATTTGCAGCAGACCTCTGTTGTGTAGGACCAGAAGCTATTTGCGGGACCACCACCACTGCTGCTTTGCAACTGAAAAGTTTGTTTTACAAATTCTTCTAGGTTCCAAACTAATCAGCAACATATCATCAATATATTTTATTGTTACAATTTCAGTACATTACTTAATTGATTTGGCATTGTTGTTGTAGTTCTAGGAGTTGGGATTGCTTGCTGTAGTAATAGGGTTTATTTGCAATAAAGACATATGATGTATTTAATATGACAATGTCTTGGGTTTGCTTGTTGTTGTAACAGGCCGTACATAAAAAAATATGCTAGACATTAGGAGATACTCACTGGATGGTCATGTCATTGCATCAATTGAAGAATATGTTTCATTAAGTTGTATTTATGTGGAATTGCGTGCCTCTGCCCATTATTTTGTGCACCTACTTGGTGTTTAGGGTTCGATTCAGAACTATCCTTGTAATCAACATGCTCATACACCTTAGATTTCCCCATAACGGTCTCCTTCTTAGTTGACTAGAATGATGTTTACTAACATGTTGGCATGGACGAAAATATCACGATATTAATATCGCTCAAATTGAAGGTCCGATATAAAAACGGGGTGTTTTTTTTCCGTCAAAATGTCACCGATATATCGGCGATATATCTGCCCGTTTCCGTTCGCGTTTCGATTTCGGTGAGTTGTAGGTATAAAACGTCGGATTTCGGTAAAATATCGCTGATATATCGACGATATTTCGGTAAAATATCATTTCGGTGCATTGTGTCGGCAATCATATGAAAATTCCAGTTTTCAATCATTAATCCTACTATACTAACTATACTTTAATTAATCCTACTATTTCTCTCACCTATTTCAATCATAACTATACTTTAATTAATAAATTACCATAAAAAACAAATATAATATTGAGTAGGTCTTGTGTGAGACCGTCTCACGGATCTTTTTTCGTGAGACGGGTCAACCCATAACCCACACTTAAGAATTCATATGAATATTTGTGGATATGGGTAATAAGGATCTGTCTCACTAAAACTATACTATGAGACCGTCTCACATTAGTTTTTGTGTATAATATTCTCTTCTTTAAACTCACAATTTCATTTCTTTTCTTATACCTTAGATGTTGATCAAATATTTATAATTTGAAGTCATTTGGAATTAGGTTATTTTGAAGTAATCGTATCTTTATTACATTGAAAATGGTGGATGTGTGTATATAAAAGAGGAGCATATGAATGACATGTTTATGATTACACCTAAAATTGGTCTAATATGGTGAGTTGGTATCAATATTGTTTAAATCAAGATGGACATGTCATCTCATTCATTTGAACCTCATAGGAGTTCATGCTATTATTAGTTCATAAATAAACTTTGTACAAAATTTCTCATATTATGACTCTATATATTAGTTTATCTCTCATTTTGTTGTAATTATATTTTTTTATTTGAAATCTTAACTTCAATTTATATATAAATGTTAGTTATAACATTATGTAAATTACCAGATATATTTTCTAATTTTTTTACAATATTTCCGTGATTTTTTTAAAAATTACCGATATTTCACCGAAACCGATATATGCACTGATATTTCCGTAAATTTAAGGTACCGATACATGCACCGAAACCGATATTTTCATCCTTGCATGTTGGAGACCATTATGTACTCTGCCCAAGTCTACTGTATATAATGTAGGGACTGCCCTTTATGTATTACAGTTTGATTCATGAATATATGATTCAATCGAAAATAATTTGTAAACTCTATGAAGTATAGGCTTGGCCAAACTCCAATGTGTGTAATTTTTTAGTTTTCTAATTGAACCATGACCTTGTTTGCTTAGATTGCATGATGGATGACATCTCTGATATCGAGTTGATGTATCGTGCCGTTGAAGTAATGAATGCTTCATTCAAGACTATGTTGTTCATCATCGCTTTTGCCATCAAGCTTAGATCTAACCAACATTCCACTCTCCAACTCCATTCTCGTAGACAACCTAAGTATTTAATAACTAATAAGATAACCAGTCAACTTGAGCATATTCGTACTTTGACTCTCGTAAGTGATGAAACATGCATTAACCATCTCCGTATGAGCCGTGACTGTTTCAGCCGACTTTGTTACTTGTTAGAACATTTAGGGGGTCTTCATTCAAGTAAACACCAGTCAATCACCGAGCAAGTTGCCATCTTTCTTTCCATCCTAGTTCATCACAAGAAAAACAGAGTTGTCAAATATGATTTTCGTAGAAGTGGTCACACAATAAGCATGCACTTTAATTATGTCCTTCGGTGTCTATTTAAACTACACACCATACTTCTTATTCAACCAAAAGCCATTGAGGAAGATGAGCAAGTCGATCGTTGGAGATACTTTAAGGTAATACCTCGACTACTTATCCATTTACGTGTGATAAAACACATAATTAGCAAAAAATGTCACTTAAACTTCCATTTATAAATTAACCTTCAAGATGCATCTTTGTAGGGTTGTCTTGGTGCCCTTGATGGTACTTATATTCCTATCAGGGTTGCCCTGAACGACAAACCTAGATATAGGAATCGAAAGGGTTTCATTTCCGTTAATGTCTTAGGTGTTTGTGATTGAGACCTTAATTTCATCTACGTGCTAATCGGATGGGAGGGCTCTGCTGTTGATGGTCGTGTTTTACGTGATCCCATATCCCGTCCTAATGGGCTTTTTTATGCATTTGTAGTTCCCCATATCTTACCAACTATCATGTATTTGACCAATTAAAATTGCATGACAGAGAATTACTATTTGTGTGACGGAGGTTACACAAATAGTAATGGATTTCTAACACCTTATCGAGATGTTAGATATCATTTGCAGGAATGACATCATACAAATCAACCCCCTCAAACACCCCACGAATATTACAACCTCATGCATGCTAGAGCCCGTAATGTGATAGAGCGTGCCTTCGGCATATTAAAAGCATGTTGGGGAATTCTACGGAGCAATTCCTTCTACCCTATTAAGACCCAAAACCACATTATTCTTGCTTGTTGTTTACTTCATAATTTTATCCTGACCAATGCAACCATCGAACCGATGGAGAGTGAAGTACCCGAATTATTTCATAATCCAGATTTTGTCCCTCCTTCGGACATTCCATTCATTGAACAAGTGGAGTCTTCTCAGGAGTGGACTTCAATTCGAGAGAGCATTGTCCAAACAATGTGGAATAGTAGGGACATGTAGTTTTTTGTATCGTATTTTTCTCAATATGTAACTTCGCTTTCTAGGCTGCCTAAGCATGCACCTTAAATCTGAATATTTGTATTAGACACTTTCAGTGACACACTTTGATGTAACAACTCTTTCGATTATGAATTTCTTCTCTTATGCTCTCCAAATAAATGATCATTTTGCTTTACAACGTGAAATAATATTATCATGTATGAATTTTCATCTATCTGCAACCAACATATACATTGGTGCAAGAATTTCATCCAATCTGAAATTTTAAACTTAATGTGCCCAAAGTGCGACATCCACACTACCATGTACAACAAGAACTTGAACCCCAAAGGCAAATCGACAGCCCAAAGTCGAAGGACTTTGAACTTTTTGGAAGAACAACAACTCATTCATGCACTAAAAGATTTGGTCGTTAAGGGGTATAAATCTGACAATGGCTTTCGAACTGGGTATCTCAATTTATTGGAGCATGCTCTTGGCCAACAGTTTCCCAAAACCGACTTAAAGGCCGAGCCCCATATCGCTAGCAAGATTCGTAGTTGGAAGAAAAACTACAACTCTTTGACGACAATGTTCTCCAAAAGTGAAATCGGCATGGGTGCCAACCATATCATCGACGTTTCCGATGATGTTTGGGATGCATATGTGAAGGTAATATTTGCTCGAAAACATATTACTTGGGCAAGTAGTAGATTATTATTTCACACATCCCTTGTCACTACGTATCTCAATTTGTTGCAATTACATTATTTACAGATTGACCCCAATGTAAGAAAAATGCGTTTCAAAACATGGCCATTTTACGATGATTGAGTGGAGATCTTTGGAAAGGATCGAGCAACCAGTCAAAATGCTACAGGTTTTACCGATGCTATCCAAGATTTTTTTAACACAGGAAAAACCGATCCGATCGATCCTCTGAAGGATTCATCCATGCCCCTCCATCGGTTAATGAAGAAGAGTCACCGGTATTCATGTCAAAGGGTTAGGATGGAAGTTCAAACACCTCTAAACGAACTGGGAAATCGAAGTTTAGAAGGATTGAACCTCCTGTATGTGACCCTTTGTATGATACCCTTGGCTACTATTGTGAGAAAAATGATATGAAGATGGAAGAAATACGAGATGACTTTAAGACAATTGCCAAGAAAAAGGTATCAAAATGTGATCCCACTGAAAAACGATCATGAGTGTACGACCTTCTCGACACCTTCGAGTTTCCTACTTTGAAGTCAAGAGTGGACGTAGGTTGTTTCTTGGAAACTAATGAAAGCGAGTTGGATTATTTTCTGAGCTTGCCAGATGAGACTAGGATGATATTGATCAAGGACATTGCATTAACCTTCGGTTATGTGGGTTGCCCAATTCTTCAGCCGTGACTGTATTTCTTAACCTTCATTTCACAAACTATTTTGCAAATACTTGGCTACAACTGCTTACTTTGTTATTGTAATATATTGATGTATTAGGATTCTCCTTTTGACTAAACTCTTTGAACATAGTTGCATTAAGTTATTAAACCATTTTGTCTAATTATTGATTAAACCATTTATTCTATTTCAAAACAGTAGGGAACCTAATTAAACCCCGATGTGTTTGACTAAGTATATTGTGAATGTTTCGATAGATAGACGGAAGAGAAACATGGATTGAGCAAATTGAATTTGACTTCGATTAATCGATGGATTTGTCGAGCTCATTTCTGTCTTCAAAGATGGACTCCGTGCAGATGTGGCCTCATCGGAGTCATTCCGAAACATTCTCAAATCCTTGAAACTAGCAGACACACTATCCGATTGATCACTCGATATGGTAATAACCTAATCCAATGGAGTGTACTTGGGGACACGGCCATGTGGGGGACTATCATCGATCACAATCACATTACGATCGTTTATTTCTGGTGGAGTTGATGTGCGCACTTCATGGGGATTCCCGAATATGGCTTGCAAGTCTTCCCAATTAGGATCCCCATATTGGGCGTACGCCCATGCGAATGAATCAACCTGAAATTTAGTACAATAAACATCTTATATTTTACGTCAACATACATGAGCAATATAGAACAATCACAGGAGAATCCATTAGACATAAAATAAGAGTACTTGGCATACCGAAACAATATCGGCCCAAGACTCCTCAGTGTAAGCCATTTCGTTGTTTTCAATTGCTAAAAGTAGAGTGCCTCTTTCGCAAAATATGAAGTTGATGCATACACACTATAAGATTGAAATCCTTACTGAAAAATTTCTTAAGCATGTATTGAGCTGTTTGAATTGCATGACGATTGTTGCGACTTGCTTGGAAATTTCCCATTCTCGCTTGATCTGCAAGGACATCAGCGAAGAGACCAACAACATTGGCATCCCATTCAAGTCCGTAGATGTAGTCCTCCTGTTTTAGACCTTCCGGATATTGCACCATAGTTGCTCGCGGTATTCTGTCGCATTAGTATAAACTCATGAGACATGTAGTTGATATTTCCCTTCGGCATTCCAGTTTCTATTTATAGACATGTTGTGTACTTGTATGCGTTAGTAGTTTACACACAAATGTGTTTTCCAAAAAAACAAAAAATAGAACAAAATGACCATAGATTTTAAACATATGTGGGACCTTAACATCAATGTCTAATTTGTTCAACACTTTTGACTAATATAGTGCCAATAAAACAAAAAACTTCTCAGCATGTGAATTTTGCACAATAAATGAATATGACAATACACTTGATACACTTTTCAGTACTGGATTCGGGTCCATTATGCTTGCACATGGTTACCTTGACTGTAATAGTAAACTTGACAATTTCAATAATGGTCCAAACCTTGTTAGGTCATATGTACTTATCCACACAAGTCTTTTAATCTTTTAATTTGCTTATCCATTTGTAGAAACAACTGCCTACATGGTAAGAGATCATTTGCACGTTTAATGGGACTTCGAAGCTGCAAAGTGGAATATAGATTATTAGTTTAAATTCATGTGTAATTGCATTAATATACATTGAGCTGCATAACCATACTAAACTCATGGAAGTTCAAACATCATGTGTCTTTACTTTAACACTTATTTTAGTAGTTACAAACAACCTTTCATTATCGACCCCTTTGCAATATTTCTCCTCACGGCTTTTACATAAGTACTTGAATTGGCTAATACCCAGTTTCCTTGCAGAAGAAGGATGCCGCACAGCTACAAGAAGTTGGAGAAGTTCTATGGCCCATTCACGTGTGATGAGGCGGCGGCATTGCTGTTTGAGTTTTGCAAACACTTCTGCAAATGCAATGTTAAGGACAACTGCATTGTGAGCAATGTTTGTTACCTGATAGCTCGGGAGAAGTCATACCGAATAGGTGATGCTCGATTCACAGAAGAGAATGTGAAGGGGTATCTTCACAACAATATGCGTCTGTACAGACTCTTCATTGACTATGTTAATGACAACCATGGAGTGAAGTATAACATGGATAAGAATCACATCCATGTATTCCCGAGTATTGGCATTTCATTCGCAAGGTATTACACTCCAAATGTCATTCCATAATTATGATTGAATTAATAAGTTATGTTCATTTCATTACATAACCCACTAATGAAAAGAGCATGTTTGTGCATGCAGGAGAACGAGACTTACGTGCTCTTTCGAGAGTTCGGTTTCCCCATGTTCAAAGAGTGGTGCAAGATACTTGAAGCGCATACACCCGCTGAAGTGTTATTCAGTGGGGTAGGATCATCTGTTGAATCCCCGATCGTCATAAAGGATGAGCCCTTTGATCCGGAAGCAGTGGATGATTTGGAAGTACAGTCCAAAGGTCGCAAGTTGGAGTTGAAAGGTCCTATTCTTCCATCCAAATTAACCAAACTCTAAAGACTAAAGTTTGAGAACTAGGTTTGAAGTTGAAGTAAAACAGGGTATCTAACCACTTTGCCATTTCTGCCACCTTATGACAAAACCACCTTTTGAAGCTTTACATGCTATTGGTTTGTCACCTTTTGCTAATTTAGAATGAAGATGAATGCATAAGAATGAACTTTGGTAACTTTTGATATGTACATAAACTGTTGATGTGAATATGGGACATGACTCTATGACATCATGGTAGTTTTCTAATCTGACATTAGCACTTTGTCAATGTAAGTATTATTAGTTATGATGACTACTTGGGGAATTATATTCTAGCATGAAAAAACTATTATCTAAATTATGCAACCATTCTATGTATCCTCCTAAACATCTTCAAGCACAACCATGTAATTATTCAAGTAAAATGATGTAAATTTTGACTATTGTTAAAAAAAATGTCAAAATCAAATGCGATAAACGTATGCACTTGGAGTTTTTTGGCTTCTTGTTCAAACATAAATGCATCTAAAAACTTTAGTCCACATATATAAACATTAACAATGGGTTCAAACACAACCAAGCAGTCAAAGTGAAATCCTAAAGTCTAAATAAGTTGTTCCTAGACAACGAATAAGCACAAAAGCAAAAAATTACATTCTTATCCATCAAATGCTAATTTCATGTTACAAACACCCTTTGACAGCCCGTGTAATTGCATGCATGTGGTAATCACAAATAAAATGATCAAGGTTATGCACAAGAACACTAAAAACTTCATATACCTCTTTAATTTATGTTCATTCAATTTGCTCATCACAAGTTCAGTCTTACACCGTGCAATCTTGTCAAAACACTCGATTGCAACATCTCTAGCACATCCTTCAAGTGGCGGCTCCAACCAAACGAAAATTCCATAAGCCTCCTTCTACGGAACAACAAAACACATAAGGACCGTCATTGCGATTATTTGTGAATACGTGAATGAAAGACCGAATGGATTCTTTAATGATAATGTATTATGTCAAAAACTACATAATCGTATCCCTCAAAAAGGACAAGTCATAAACCGTCTCATAGGATTCTTTTTGGTCCCCGAAGTTTGCCTTTGCATAGGCACCATATACCGACAACTGCATGATTTCGTTAATTGTGTGACCATTTCCTCTCGAATTGGAGTGGAGATGACTATCGAAACTACAAGAGATACACCCGTGGCATGGATAAATAAGAGTATCTTGAAGCCAAAAAAACACTCCAATTAAGAAACGAGAAATTGAAACAACCTCAACAATTCTTCCAAACTTTGAAGTGTTTTGAGGTTTGAGGAGATTATAGTTCTCTTTCTAAAACATACAACAACTATTTCTATGCAAAATTAAATGGTCGACAAACAAACGGAGAAGCAATTTCTGCAGCAGTAAAGTAAGAGAAACTAGGCCCAAATTCAATTCACCCAAATCACAACAGATTCGTCCAAATTACAAGTTGGTCGTAAGAAATGGCTTTGGTTTCAATTCGATTCACAAACTCCTTATAAACCCCAAAATTGATGCACAACAACACTGGGAAATTGAAATCAAAACTGTTTCAATTTGTGAATTCAAACTACACCTAAAATCGAAACTACCCCTAAAACTCAATGGGATGGTACCTCGTAGACATGTCGATTTCAAATATTTTAGAAGAAGCTTGTCCTCTCCTTGTTAATCGACGTCTTCTTCAACCTGGAAATGGGTGTTTCTCCTTTCAACTTGGGGAGGAAGAAGGCAGAAGTAGGATCCCCAAACTATTTTGTTGTAGTGTATTTTCATTTTTTTTTTTTCATTAGTTTGGTTATTAGAGGGGCATTTTAGTCCAAACATATATTATATTCATATCAACAAATATACCAAACAAGAAATAATAAACAAACCAACTTTAACCAACACCCAACTATTCATACCAACCAATAAAATCTAATCAATCCTACTACAAAACTTACATACCAAACAACAAATTTTCAAAAGTGAACAGTGTAATCCCATCTTTTTTAACAATTCCTGACAAACCCAACCACTATACCTAACATGCCCTAAGACTTTGCCTTAAAATAAAGGGTTAAATGCAAAACAATTTAAATTATTGAATTTCTTCAATTTCCAACTTAAACTTTTTTTTTCACCAGATTGCAGCCTGGGCTATTAAAACTTATCAAATTGAAACTTTCGAAGCATTTAAAATGTAAACTCGTAAATAACATGCGAACTTTACATTAGGGTCACTTTAAATTATAAGATTACAACAATATCCTTATGTTTCAAGTATGAGAGTCACGTGTTCACGTTTTCGTCAGAAAATGGGTTGAAAGTTGCAATTCTATAGATTTTAGTAGTTTATAAGAAACCAAAATTTAGGTTGTACGTAAAAAGAAAAAAAAAATCAATAGTTTCTTGTTTCATTTAACCCTAAAATAAAATGAGGATAATCAAGTTATTTTACAAGATTTCTTGTTTTTGTAAAATCTTATTTCGGGAACGAGGAATTAATATATAATAGTGTGATAAAAGGTGAGGCTGCAGTGAACTAAGTTAGGATATTAGAAAGTAGAACTCCAATATTTCTTTAATTTAATAATGCCTTAAAAGTTTTGTCAAAATAATACTAATTAACATATCATATATCATCATTTTCTCATGCTTTACATCCAAACTATACATAAGAATCCTGTGGGCCACACGAGTTTGTGCGCGAGTCCTATCTCTAAATTCGATATTAATTTGTTTGCTCTTTATTTAAACACATATACATATATGTAAATAGATAATAAATATTACATATAGAATATAAATATTAAGATTTGTTAAAACTATAATACAAACTATATTCATTTCTGCACTAAATTATCTGAATTTTTTTTCCGCTTGCAGCAAATCATTTTATATTTGTGCGAGTTGCATTCAACTATCTACGACAATTGAAACACCATTTTCCAATAGAATCAAACATACGAGGTACACCCTATATCAATGAGGGTTTTTTATTTATCATTTTATGATTAATTTTAGAAAAAAATATAATTCTATTTTTATACCCTAGCCAGATCCAAATAAACCTATATATTATAATGGTTGATACAGAGAAAGTGTAACATATAAAGGTTGTAGCCTTTCATCACACACGAGTGCATCAGTATCACATGACCCATCAAAGAAATTAAGATTAATTTTAAAAAAAATAGAATTGAATTTCTATTTTATGCCTGGGATCCAAATAAACCTATATATTATTATGGTTGATGTTGGTCCCAAGTGATACATAGATTCAAGGGGGTGAATGAACCTCTATCGATTTTTCGATTTTTAACTCTATCTGACAAATCTGCTGCAAGTTATCGAAACTTGCAGCAAATGCTTACTTTGGTGCTCTACTTGCAGTAATGAAATTATGCGGCAGCGTCATAGTTAAGAGATTATGCATATTGACAATTTGGTTTGATAGAGTTTCAAGCAATGAAATATAACATTTAACTACAGAGTTAGAGGGTTTAAACATAACACATATGCATATAAAAGCAATGGTTCGAATGTGGTGTAATCCTTCTGCGTCTTCTCTTCTCTTTCACAAGGAGAAATTCACTAGGCTATCTTGATTTATAGGAATTCTACCGAACAAAACTTTGCCTATCAAAATTGCCTACTATGACTCTTACTCCCACATAGGTTTTAGCAGCCAAACAGGTAACCCACACATGATATTATCTTTTTCAGGACTAACTACACACAACAAGGATGAATCCGATCAACTATGGGCACCTTAAAACAATCTAAGCACACAGAAATATGGTTAAAGAAAAATAAAAGGTTCTTCAATTGTATTAAAGCTAAGTCTTCTAATTATCTTCTTGTTGTTGATGACTTGCTTCGAGGTTGAGTGACTAAAAACACTTAAATGATTTGTAAGCTCGACGTTTGTTGTAAGTTCGAAAGAATATAAGTGTGATTGTAGGTTTTCAATAGTGTCTTCAGATTCACTCTTCATCTTTATATAGGTGGAGGAATGTGTTATTCAACTAACACATTCCACGTTGTCTCTATCTTTTTCCTCTCTTTTCAATTAATGATATTGATCTTCAAATCGTCCCTGCTTTGATATCCTTGGTCAACTTCTTGATCTCATTTGATCTTCAAGTACAAGTCATTAATGTGCACCTGCAGTCTTGTATGCAATGCCATTTCTCCACTGTTGTGTCATTAATCCGACTGTCCTCTTTGTCGTGGCTTTTCAGTCAGTTCAAGCACATGAGGTGGCTTTGCATTGGCCTCCATACCTTGTATTTTGTCGATATGCATAACACCCTGATTTGAACTGCTGTCACAACTGAAGTTGTTCTTTCTCGTTGACATGCAACAACCTTTTTGGTGATCCCTTGGTTGATCTTCTGCATGTCCCTTAAGTTGTTGTAACTTATTGTACTTGCCGCATTCCAACTGTCTATTGCATCAGAGTTACTTGCAGCCAAAGATGAAAATATCAGTTTCGGTGAATATATCGGAATTCTAATTATATAGAAATATCGGGGTGAATATATCGGTATTCTAATTATATAGAAATATCGGTGCATATATTTGTTTCGGGGGAAATATTGGTAATTTTAAAAAAAAATCTCAGAAACATTGTAAAAATATTTGAAAATATATCTGGTAATTTATATAATGTTATAACTAACATTAATACATAAATTGAACTTAAGATTTCAAATAAAATGATATATTTACAACAAAATGAGAGATAAACTAATATGTAGAGTAAATATATGAGACATTTTATACAAAATTTATTTATGAACTAATAATAGCATGAACTCCTATGAGGTTCAAATGAATGAGATGACATGTCATCTTGATTTAAACAATATTGATACCAACTCAACATATAAGACCAATATTGTGTGTAATCGTAAACATGTCATTCATATGCTTCTCTATCTCTTCCTACTGCATGTCTATGAATCGGATAATGCTCATTGACCCAATATGGTTAACTAGGTTGAGACATGTTTAAATCATGTGACGCTTCAGTTGGTGGATAATGAAATTTATGTTGATTAATTCACCAATCAGATATGATATGTCTGCTATGAGGATATGATGGCTGATATGGAGGATCATTGCTCATATGCATTATGTCAAATGTCATAGAAATTGATTCAATGTCAGTGTTTGAGCCCTCACTTTCATTCCAAACATGTCTTCTTCCATAATTCTTTCCAATAGCACCAATCCCTGTATCTTGTGTTGCAAGTGTGAAATCATGTTCACATGTGAATGGACTTAAATGCACCTAATCTGAAAAATTATAATTTTCTTCATTTCCACCACCACCACCACCACGAACATTGCTTCCATTATCGGCTGAGGTATCTACATATGATCCTAAACTACCAGTATTGGCACCAATCTTCTTCTCCCATTACTCGATCCACATCAATGCCACATTCACGAGCTACTGCTGTAACTTTAGGATCGGGGTTTCCTTCAGCATCGTCCATGTGGGCTGGTCAAATCCGTTAGAATAGTGGATCTTCCTCATCACCAGATTTAGGAGCTACATCTACTACATCTAAATAGTCTATCTCAACAACCCTATTATCTTTTGCTTCCATATCTCGTAACCTTAACTTTATGTATAGTAGCAGAAGACAAGGTTTTTAAGTCTTGGATATGCTAGACGATTTCGCTGCTTGGTATGTATCAATGCAAATGTACTCCAATTACTCTCGCAAGCAGAAGATGATGTTGTCTATGATAGTATTCGTATGGCTAATTTTCTTAGTGTAGATGCTGAATGGCTATACATAACCCACCACTCAGCTGTCAAATATTAATAAAGGGCAAACACACTCTTTAAAAGAATACGAAAACTATCTTATAAATATTTTAACAGATGAATAAGAAACTTACATGGTATCATTGCAATTCATGATGCAATAGCAGCACAATCACCTAATACTTTTCTCGCATCGTGAAATAATATGATCTGCATATTCACACAACTATGAACGTATTTCTTTTATATTAAAATTTAAATAAGAGTTATATAATTCATAAAGGGAAAATTTCAAAAGTGGCCCTGTAGAAATTGCCTTGGGCTGATTTTGACCCAAAAGTATATAAAAATGGCCCTGTTCAGAATGTCCGTCTAAAACTAACGGAAAACACACGTGCGCGGCACATGTCTGTTAACTCCAGTTATTGTGCATAGTGTTAATCAAGTTTAGGAAAATTATGCCCTAATTTCCCAATTCATCTTCCAAAAAATCCTAGATTCAATCTTCCAAAATCGAGGAACACCAGTGAAGATCTTCAACATAATTTCCAGAGTTTCAACTCAGGCGATAGTGCGTCGGAAAGAATCCGGTAAAGCTCACCTAGAGAAGCCAAACGGTACTGCCGATAAAGCTCGCCTAGAGAGGCCAATCGGTGCCGATAATGTTCGCCCAGAAAAGCTAATCGTTTAGTTTCGAACTTTTGTCTGAATATGTGTTATATAGTTGGTGAAAATGCCAAAATTTTCAGTTATCCTAGGGTTTCACAACAAATATATATATGTGTGTGAGTTATCCTAGGGTTTTGCAACAGAACTTTCTATATTTTTGTCTGTTTTTGTATTCAAACTGAAAAGTATATTGCGGGCCTGTGTTTGTCTTCTACTTTTGACTGTAAAGGCATGACTTTTGATCAAACAATTTTTTATTATTTGGTTAATGTGGAAGTGAAAAGTGTGATTCTTAAATAGGGTGTAGGTTGGAGGTAGACAAAACCGGGAAAATGAAGCTAAAATTTTTCTGTTAACTAACTAACGGAGAAGGTCATATATCAAAAAATTTTGGCCACTTTTGAACATAGGAGCCAAAATCGGCCCGAGGCAATTCCTACTGGGTCACTTTTGAAAATTTCCCAATTTATGAATAAAAAGTTATTTTACCTCATTTCCGAATTGGGCTATACCTTTTAACTTTTGGTCTAGTGTGTTGAACAGTTGGTGCACTGCTTGAATAAGATGCATATCTTCACCAACTCCTAGACTATATTGGAATCTTAGATTTAAGTCAAAAACTACAAAGTCATGAAATATTTTTAATATATATATCTTATCATGTACACACTGTGCATAATATATACAATGTATAGTATGTACCCTGCAACATGTAGTGGATGTGAAAGCGTGTTTTCATATCTATTAGTTATTATTTGAAGTACCCACAGTGTCGATCTTAATTGTTGAACTTTTTCTTTTATCACACGAAACAAATCATATAAGATCAGCATCATGGGAACAACTTCGGTATCCACCACTCAAAGTATCTGGTATAATGACTCATAAATTTCCACTACATGTTTCACTTGATCCCAAACCTATTATCGAGAACATAATTCTCCACTGTTTGGCCCATCTCTGAGGGGCTTAGACGATTCACAGCCCTTCTTTATCCGTGAAGAATTGCTTCAAGCTACCTTTTTTCTTTAACAAACTATCAATATGATATAGTTTGTTGCAAAGTGAGTTGCTCCAGGCCGTACAATATCTCCTTGATAAACCACTCGCACTTTTGCCAACAACTAACCATGGTTGTAAATGTAGTTTGTCACTTGTCTAGCCTTAGTAATTGTTGACTTGATCAGCTCCTTTTTTTCCAATGTGTTCAAAAATCAAGTCAATGCAACCTGCAGCACAGGATGTCCAATACAAGTTGTACTTTGACATGAGTTTCCTTCCCACCTTATAACAAAAGTGGATTCATTATCCGTAACAACTTGCACCACATTATCCCTCCCTACCTCTCGCACCACCTCTTTTAGTAAATCATTAATGTACTTATGATCTTTTATCTTGTTTGATGCATCAACATATATATTTTAGAAAGACGGTGCTCCTCTTACAATAGATCATAAAATTTAGGATAGACATCGTCGTTGGTCCTATCCATCCATCGGTCATGATTGTACACCCGTATATCTTCCATTTATCCATTTGTTTTTGCACATGAACCCTTATTTCAGTGTACTCAATTTCCAAATACTTATATTTTTTTTATCTCATATGGAGTTGGTGGTTTTACCTCGGTACCACTTTCCTGTACACACTGTATCATACTCTTAAAGTGATGTGAATCAAGCTTGGTGGGTGCAACATTATTATAAATGAAAACTTTACTCACAATCCTTGACATTTTATCTCTAATGTTGCCGCCCAAGAACATATTCTTAATCTTTTTCTACTTTGCATATTGGGACTTATATAAAGACGGTGCTAGGGCATGATCAAAATCCATTCCTCGAGTACTTTGTGTTGGTCCCAAAACTACTTGTGGTAGGCTTAGAGGGGGGGGGGGGGTGAATAAGCCTACCATATCTTCAAATTTTTCTTCTATTTATATCGGCTCATTTCTAATGTCAGTAACCTTTTGGGAGGTTACTGATCAGAGTGGATTTCTGAGCCGAGTAGAAGATGTGCAACTTATCAGAGAGAATACATGTAATGCAGTAAGCGGATAAAGAAACAAGGATGTATAGAGGTTCGAATGTGGAGTAATCCTTCTACGTCCTCTCTTCCTCCACTTAGGAGGGAACATTTGTTAAGCTAGTTGATTTACATAGACCTATCTATTACAACCCTCACTTAACAAATAAGTAACAAGCCTTCACATAGATGTTTGCCTACTTTCTCTTGACCCTACACAGGATCCTACACTACCCACCCAGGGTCCTCACTTCCTCTCCTAGAAAGTGGTAAACTCAACAGGACTTTACTCCTCGCACTGAGTACTCCGAGATAACCTTTTAGAGAGGTTTATCTCCTTCTTCTTCAACTAGGTGCAACAAGCTTAACCTTCGTTTGCAGACTGATCTGCTGAAGCTTGCTGCTGGACTGGTAGACTGAGTGTGTGACTTCACTTGGGGTGTAGAGTGTTCTAGCTCTTCTTCGTTTCTTTTACTCTTTTGAACACTCTCTTCTCTATTTTGACTTCCCCTCATTTCAGCGCTTTCTACTGATAAGCTCTTCTTTCTTTCTTTTTGCGCGTTCTCTCTGTGAGCTTGGATATTCTGATGTGCTCACTTCTTCTCTCTCCACACACTTTTCAGTCTTCAGTCTTCCCTCTTTATAGGTTGTGAAATCTGTCCGTTGAAGGTAGACAGATTTCCATCATTGATGAGCCGCACTCCTGACACACGCCAGCTTTTCGCTTTCCACGTGTCTTCTTCTGATTGACTCCTCTTCTTTTCTCTCTACCGGTAACTTCTTGTGTCTACCGGTAACTTTTACTTTTCTTCCCATGCCTGCTTTGCAGCTTCTTCCTCTTGCTTCACTCTGGAGCTTCCTCTTCTGGCTTGTTCCTTCAGGTAGCTCGAGGCGTCTGTAGCATGCTGCTCCTGCAGTATGCTTTCGGCATGGTCTTCTCAGGCAGCTTCCTGTCTCGTTGTATTCTTCTTTGGCGAGGTCCCTTCCAGTAGCTCCCTGAAGTCAATAGTATCCGTATCAGTTCACCAGATTCTTTTTAACCATTCTCTTCAATATCATTCCTTTTAACACTTTCTCTATTTCTTTTAATCTTTTGCAATAACTCTATTGCAGTAAACTATCCTAAGATTGGTTATGCATATTTAGAGTTACTTAAGGTTTTGTCTAATCAAAACATTCTACAAATGTATCCAACACTTTGGGACCGCTGAAACAAAGACGATGCATCAACATCTCTACTTGCTTGACCTTTTTTGTTACGTTTAAAGTTTTGCATTTGTTCTCTTTCCCACTTATGTGCCCTAGATTTTCTAACAGCGGCACAATAATCTTTTCCTTCATTGTGACCAAGGTCAGCAGGATACCCATTATCATCATCGTCCTCGTCTTCGTCCTCATCATGTAATCCCCTTCGTAATTCTGCTCGAATCTCATCCATTTTGGCAGCTTGTTTCCCTTTTGCCACCTCCTTCGCTTTTATATAATCACGAATCTCTTTTTTTACCTCTAGAGGTACGTTCGTACATGGACGTGCATTTTTCTGTGGGTACGTGTGACTCTAATGATATTTAAATCGTGTAATACCTCCACTCACAATCGCGAGGTTACAAAACTTGCAAATGGTGACATTTTTATTATTAGGAACTTTGGTACAATATTTCCATGCACGGTGTCTACCAGCACCAACTCCACTTTCACTTGTTATTACTTTATAAGAGATGAATCAAAACAAAACCACACAAATATCGTGTAATTGTGCGCATATATATATATATATAATATATAGTGTTTTACTTACTAATAGGATGAATAAATTAAAACTCTAAAAATCTGTCAAAGAAAAACACATAAATAGATAAATACATCAAATCCACAACAATTAACATAAATATATTTTCTGCTATACCTAATTAATTTGAGAAAAGCACGTAAATATATATATATATATATATATAGAGAGAGAGAGAGAGAGAGAGGGAGAGAGAACACATATACTACATATTGTCTACTACAACTTATTAATTGGAGTATAAAATATTTGATGAAACTGATTTCATTTTACCTTTAATTAATTATAAGGAATGCCATAGTATTATAATATTAGGTTAATTGCATTGTTATACTGTATTATTATCTTATTATAATATACACATATTATAAGGAATGTCTTGATATTATAACTAATACAACACATGTAATTTTAAATGAAATTCACAGAATCTCACTTAATTTGGATGTGACCACCATTACCATTTAATCATAATTATGCAAGTTTAAACATACCCTTAACACACAAAGGATTTAGCCTATAAGGCTCATCCTCAAAACAGAAAGGTAAATTAAACCCACATGTATGCTAGTTGTCTTCGATCCAAACTAGCTAAATCACAAACAAAGTTGTATTATAATACAAACTTGAAATAATATATTAATTGAAACTAATTGTCAGAGATCTAATATTGTCACTAGAGATCTATTAAATGGGAAGAAATTGTTTTTCCTGAAAATTGGATAATAGAAAGAGCAGTTTCTGCTCAACCAAATATTTCTTCAAAACTTATGAAGGTTTTTCACAGTTCTGAAGGTTCTGTAAATTTACAATTTGATAATACGTTTAATAAATCTAGATCTATGAGATCTACTTATTCTTATATATCTCATGTTGATTATCAAGTAGAATATCCTTCTAGGGCTTCTACTTCAGGAATTTCAAAATTTGATGAGAAATCAGAAGAAGAAGTTATATCTTCTTCAAGTAAAATTAAAAATTTACATATTGGAAAGGATAATATTGTTAAAGGTGCTAATATTAGGCACATGGACACAATGTCTGAAATGAGTTTTCCATATTAATGGATTTTAAATCAAAAATTGATTTTAGTCCTGGATCTGAAGCCAGACAAAGTATTAAGAAAGAATTTTTAAATTCTAAATGGGATTTGTTTAGGGAATGGTTTTTTGATAATTTTAGTATTCCTGAACAAAATATTATTCAAAAAGAATTTTATGAAAAATGTGAAGAAACAAATACTTTGATTATGTTTGTTTCGTGGTTCATATCCACCTATGTTAATTCATATCTTTCAGTTTTAGAAAGAAATTATACTTTGTGGAATGGTAACATGATTACTAGTGTTTTTCCTCCACAAGATTGTTTTAAAATTGAAAAAGATAATCATGTTTGTAATTTTCTTGCATTTTCCAAATTACTAGATGGAGATGTTTTACAAGTAACTTATAATCATATAAATCTAATTTTACAACAAAATAATTATTGTAATCTCTATGTTAATATATTAGGAGAACATATTTTGAATCTTCAAACTAAAATTGATAATATTTATAAATTAATAAATAAATCTTTAAATAAAGATTTGAAAGAGGAAAAAGGAAAGGAACCTATTCTTCCTAGTGTTCAACCTCCTCCAGAAATTAAGGGTTTCAAGATGGAATCTATTTCTGATTTTGAAAAATTATTAAATGAAAAGTTTGAGAAATTCTCTTTACATACTTTAAATGAAGAGTTTGTATCTTCTTTAGAAAATAAATCTGATTATAGACAAATTATTGATGATGAAATCAATAAAATTGATACTAAATGGGCTGATAAACCTAATCAAAGGTTATATTATTACAGGAGACCTACTCCTATAGATGTTCTTAATGAAGAACATGAATATACTGTTAATAACAGTTACTCTGGTCGTCATTTTTACGAATGGAATATTAACAGTTATACTGAGAAACAGATTTATAATATTGTACATAGAATGCTTATGTATTCCACTGTTTGTAAAAATAATAGTAATACAGATAAAAATATAGCAGCAATGATAGTTGTTGGGTTTACTGGTCAATTAAAAGGCTGGTGGGATCATTATTTGACCTAAGAAAATAGAGATTCTATTTTAAATATGATAAAAATTGAGATTAATACTTCTTATGAAAATGCTGTTTATACTTTAATTATAACTATAATAGAACATTTCACTGGTAGATATTCGGATAACAGTGAACATATTAGAACTCTATTGCAAAATCTTAAGTGTAAAACACTTACTGATTTTAGGTGGTATAAAGATACTTTCCTTAGTAGAGTTATGGAATTACCAGAGAGTAATAGTGCTCACTGGAAGTCTAAATTTATAGACGGATTACCTTATTTATTCGCTGAAAGAATTAGAAAACATTTAAGAGGCAATAATATTGCTATATTTTATGAAAATTATACTTATGGTAAGTTGATAGGTACCTGTATTCAAGAAGGTTTAGCTTTGTGTAATGAGATAAAGTTAAATCAACAGATTAAAAGACAAAATCTTTCTGAAAGAAAACAATTAGGGCAATTTTATGAACTATTTGCTATGGATATGCCTAGTACTAGTAAAACTAGTAAAAAGAAAAATAAGGAAAAAGATATTAAACCTTATAAAAGAAGAAAATCTTCTAAGAAACAAATTGAAAAACATCATTTTAGAAAAGAAAAACGAGAAAATGAAAAAAGATATAAGAAGAAACTTATAGTTTGTCATAAATGTCAAAAAGTTGGTCATTATGCAAGAAATTGTTGGACCAAAAAGAAGATTAATAATCTTCAAATAGACAATAATATAAAAGAATTAATATCAAAAATATTATTAAATGAATCATCTGATTCAGAATCTTCGTATTCTTCAGGTAGTAATACTGCTAAAATATATTCAAAAGAATCTACAAAACAATATATTAAACAATTAGAAATTAATTTAGATATTTCAGAATTAAATTCAGAATGTGAGTGTGAATCTAATTGTGATTGTAATGAATGTATACAAAGAAAATCTTGTATAGAAGAGGATAATAATCCTGAAAATTCTAATGAAATTTATAGAATATTTTCTCAAATGAATGATTTAAATATTAATGTATTAAATCATGATAATATCATGGAATTATTAAAAGTAATTAAAGATTTTGATCTAAGATCGAAAATTATAGATCAAGTGGAAAATATTCCTAGTACATCTAATATTGAGGAAAAGGTTAAAATTTCTCAAGAACCTTATATGATGAGTCATGTCTATAAAATGATAAGAGAAAAGCAGAATAATAATTCTCCTGCATCTTTTAATGATTTAACAGAAGAGATTAATAATCTTAAAAAAGAAATTATTTTATTAAAACAAAATAATTATTCTTTTGAAAAAAGAATAACAAATATAGAAAATAAGTATATAGATAAATCATTATCTACAAATGATAAATTAAAAAGTCCTATTAATAATAATGAAGAATTTTTAAATATTTTAGAGATAATAACATCTTAAAAATGGTATGTAAAAATAACCATTTATATTGATAAATTTTATAATAAAGAATCTATCGCTCTTATCGATAGTGGAGCAGATTTAAATGTTATACAAGAAGGGTTAATCCCTACTAGATATTTTGAAAAAACAACTCATTCGTTGTCTCATGCTGGTGGTGAAAAACTTGATATAAGTTTTAAATTACCTAAAGCTTTTGTGTGTATTGATAATACATGTATTCCTACTAGTTTTTTACTAGTAAAAAATATTTCAAATCAAGTTATACTTGGAACTCCTTTTATATATCTAATTTATCCTTTTATAAAGGTAGATAAAGAAGGTATAATTGGTACTTACAATAATAAATCTTTACAAATAAAGTTTATTGAAAAGCCTTTTACAAAAATATTACATAATATTATGGATAATATTAAGGCTAAAGAAAACCAGATAAGTTTTCTAAAATCAGAGGTTAATATATTAACCATAGAAGATAAACTTCAAAATACTAAATTACAAAATAAGATAAAATTGATTTATAATCAGTTTTCTTTAGATATTTGTAATGATCATCCTAATGCTTTTTGGGATAGAAAGAAACATATTGTCTCTTTACCTTATGAAGATGATTTTAATAAAAATCAGATAACTACTAAATCTAGGTCATGCCAAATGAATTCTGAATATTTAGAATTATGTAAAAAAGAGATTAAAAATCTTTTAGATAAAGGATTAATAGCTCCTTGGCAGTCTGCTTGGTCTTGTACTGCTTTTTATGTAAATAAATATAGTGAAATTGAAAGAGGTGTACCTAGAATGGTAATAAATTACAAACCTCTAAATAAAGTCTTAAAATGGATAAGACACCCGATTCCTAATAAAAAAGATTTACTTGTCAGTAATACTGATGAGAAATGGGCGAAAGAACTATGGAAAATTATGGAAAGATATATCCATACTCACGGTTATACCTCTGAGGTTTATAAATCAAGACCATATTATAAAGGTCTATTAAAGGATTGTGGGTCATGTGAAATTACTCACATGAGTGGTGCCAAGGAGGGAGTTTATAACTTCTCCAAAACAATTATTAAAAAGCTTTATACAGCTGAAGATTGGGGAATATCTCCACTCAGGAAAAGAACATTTTCTCCAAGTAACAATGTTACATACAGGTATAATTTCAAGGATTATATCTCAGCCTTCGAAAAAATATTCTTTTATGAAAATGATAAAAAAGAACATACTTGGATGATAAAAGTATGTTCGCATATATATGATGTTGAGATACCAAATTGGTTTCGAAAATGGTGGCAGAAATTCGGCCCAATGGAAGATATTCTTCCAAAGTCTTTTGATTTTAATGAATGGAAGTATGTCAGTCCAAAATTGGACAAAATAATTCAAAACCAACCTTTCACAGATTGGGAAAGTGCAATGCACTTTTTTATTGGATTCTCAATCCCGTGGATATGGAAATGGGATATTGAATTTGGTTATACCAAATATAAAATTCCATGTATTAAAAGAACTTTTTATGTCAGATTTTGGGAAAAGTTAATAAAAATTGATCCTGAAACAAAGGCATTATATGGCCAAGAACTTTTGAATAATATCCAATCGACCATTTCATCATATGATGATGAAAAGAAAAGAACAAAAGAAAGTAAAGTCAGTAGTAATATCTCCAAATCATTAAAAATGAATGGGGATGGTTTATTCAAAGAAAGATTAATCGAGTTATATCTCGATAATATGAGAAAAGAATTAATGAATGATATTCATGATGAAGAAACTGAAGAAGGTTCTATCCAATCAATGGAAGCAGAGGCTTTAATTCAAGAAGCCCAAGACCCAATGGAGGACTTACTATCAGAAGATCATATTGAAAGAATGTTTGATGACCTTAATCAAGGAATAGAACGAGGAGATTCCTCTCAAAAGAAAAAATGAATTAATGGAATACATTGAAAGATTAGTTCAGTTCTATCAAATTGATAAAGAACATAAAAAGAATTGTTCAAGATGTTTTTGTTTTACTCAATGGAGTATTAACAGAGAAGAAATGTGCTCTCGAGAAATTATACCCAGGATTCATAATCCTCCTTCAAGTGGAGAAATGTTTAGATTAATTATGGTTTACCAGAAGAAAAAGAAAAAAGTCATGAAAGCTATTGAAGACCATAACAAAAAATTCTACAGATGTATGGAGAAATATCCTTTGACAGAAGATTGTTTCTTAGCAGATTTCAATATCCGGGATTTTCTGGATCAACAAGAAGAAAATTTTGATTTTCTTCTAAAATAGAATAAAACAAAATGTAATAGTTAGATACTATCTATCAACAGTAAATTACTGTTGAAGTCATATTCGTACAGTATATTACTGTACATTTTACTGTATACACAGTAATTTTACTGTGTACTTTTTACTGTACACATAGTGTTTTTACTGTGCACTTTTTGGCTTTTTTGTCCTTGTGTCGGCTCTCTCCCTCTATATAAGGAGCCATTTGTTTAGTTTTTTAGGTATGCTTTTGAGCCCCCTCTTCCTCCTCTCTTACTTCTCCTTACTTTCTCTACTCTTGTAATTTCATTTCAAGTTTGTATTTATAATACAACTTTGTTTGTGGTTTAGCTAGTTTGGATCGAAGACAACTAGCATATAAGTGGGTTTAATTTACCTTTCTGTTTTGAGGATGAGCCTTATAGGCTAAATCCTATGTGTGTTAAGACTATGTTTAAACTTGCATGATTAAATGATTAGCCTATGCTCCAATATGTATTTATGATTTGAGTATAACAACAGCATGTAATTAGATCTATGCATAAGTTAGATCTAGAATGGGTTCAGTAGGGAATCTGACTTTAGTAATCGAAGAAGATCTGACAACCCTGTTTGCCCATTGTTTGCCGGATTGGCATGTGTCAGGGCTTTTGGGTTTTGATCTTGACTTTAATTACTTTCTCGACGGATCCTTTTCTGGTAATTTGTTTCCCGATTCAGGTCTGTAATTAGATTCCTATATACATGATGCTTGATTACATGTTAATGTTGTACCTGGGTTGTGAATTATTTATGTTTTTAACAGATTCTGTCATGAGCATAAAAGATGTGTGTTAAGATTATATCTAAACTTAAACATAAATTAAACAACAACCCAGGCAAAACATTAACATGTAATCAAGCATCATGCATATAGGAATCTAATTATAGACCTGAATCGGGAAACAAATTACCAGAAAAGGATTCGTCGAGAAAGTAATTAAAGTCAAGACCAAAACCCAAAAGCCCTGACACATGCCAATCCGGCAAACAATGGGCAAACAGGGTTGTCAGATCTTCTTCGATTACTATCGCCAGATTCCCTACTGAACCCATTCAAGATCTAGCCTAAGCATAGATCTAATTACATGCTATTGTTATACTCAAATCATAAATACATATTGGAGCATAGGTTAATCATTTAATCATGCAAGTTTAAACATAGCCTTAACACACATAAGATTTAGCCTATAAGGTTCATCCTCAAAACAGAAAGGTAAATTAAACCCACCTGTATGCTAGTTGTCTTCGATCCAAACTAGCTAAACCACAAACAAAGTTGTATTATAAATACAAACTTGAAATGAAATTACGAGAGTAGAGAAAGTAGAGAGAAGTAAGAGAGAAGGAAGAGGGGGCTCAAAAGCATACCTAAAAAACTAAACAAATGGCTCCTTATAGAGAGGGAGAGAGCAGACACAAGGACAAAAAAGTCAAAAAGTGCATAGTAAAAACACTATGTGCACAGTAAAATTACCGTGTATACAGTAAAAATGTACAGTAATATACTGTACGAATACGACTTCAACAGTAATTTACTGTTGATAGATAGTGTCTAACTATTACATTTTGTTTTATTCTATTTTAGAAGAAAATCAAATTTTTCTTCTTGTTGATCCAGAAAATCCCGGATATTGAAATCTGCTGAGAAACAATCTTCTGTCAGAGGATATTTCTCCATACATCTGTAGAATTTTTTGTCATGGTCTTCAATAGCTTTCATGACTTTTTTCTTTTTCTTCTGGTAGACCATAATTGATCTAAACATTTCTCCACTTGAAGGAGGATTATGAATCCTGGGTATGATTTCTCGAGAGTACATTTCTTCTCTGTTAATACTCCATTGAGTAAAACAAAAACATCTTGAACAATTCTTTTTATGTTCTTTATCAATTTGATAGAATTGAACTAATCTTTCAATGTATTCCATTAATTCATTTTTTCTTTTGAGAGGAATCTCCTCGTTCTATTCCTTGATTAAGGTCATCAAACATTCTTTCAATATGATCTTCTGATAGTAAGTCCTCCATTGGGTCTTGGGCTTCTTGAATTAAAGCCTCTCCTTCCATTGATTGGATAGAACCTTCTTCAGTTTCTTCATCATGAATATCATTAATTAATTCTTTTCTCATATTATCGAGATATAACTCGATTAATCTTTCTTTGGATAAACCATCCACATTCATTTTTAATGATTTGGAGATATTACTCCTGACTTTTCTTTCTTTTGTTCTTTTCTTTTCATCATCATATGATGAAATGGTCGATTGGATATTATCCAAAAGTTCTTGGCCATATAATGCCTTTGTTTCAAGATCAATTTTTATTAACTTTTCCTAAAATGTAACATAAAAAGTTCTTTTAATACATGGAATTTTATATTTGGTATAACCAAATTCAATATCCCATTTCCATATCCACGGGATTGAGAATTCAATAAAAAGGTGCATTGCACTTTCCCAATCTGTGAAAGGTTGGTTTTGAATTATTTTGTCCAATTTTGGACTGACATACTTCCATTCATTAAAATCAAAAGACTTTGGAAGAATATCTTCCATTGGGCCGAATTTCTGCCACCATTTTCGAAACCAATTTGGTATCTCAGCATCATATATAAGCGAACATACTTTTATCATCCAAGTATGTTTTCTTTTATCATTTTCATAAAAGAATATCTTTTCGAAGGCTGAGATATAATCCCAGAAATTATACCTGTATGTAACATTGTTACTTGGAGAAAATGTTCTTTCCCTGAGTGGAGATATTCCCCAATCTTCAGCTGTATAAAGCTTTTTAATAATTGCTTTGGAGAAGTTATAAACTCCCTCCTTAGCACCACTCATGTGAGTAATTTCACATGACCCACAATCCTTTAATAGACCTTCATAATATGGTCTTGATTTATAAACCTCAGAGGTATAACCGTGAGTATGGATATATCTTTCCATAATTTTCCATGGTTCTTTCGCCCATTTCTCATCAGTATTACTGACAATCATGATCACAGATTCCTTTTGTAATCTATGAAAATTTTTATTAAAATCCGAGTCATCATCTTTTGATAACTGTTGAGCATATGAACTCTGAGTTTGTGAATTAGATGATTCACCCTGAGAAGTATTACTTCCTTGAGATTGTTTCCATTTTATGAATTCATCATAATCTTTTATATCAGATATTCCTGATATGTTGGAAGAAATCAATTGTTTCTTTCCTTGCGGAATTAGAATATTATTCTGGTTTTGTCTGCCTCTTCTTCTATAAGAGGAATTCCGGCCTCCAGCATACATACCTGCAATCATTGCAAATATTCACGGGTTAAAAAATCAGGAAGAGAATTTTCTTCACCTTTTTTGTATATAATATCAAAATCAAATTGGGCTAAATGAGCCTGCCATCTAGCAAACATTTGTTTAGAAACATCATGTTTAAAATCTTTTTTAAACATAAACTTTGCTGCATTGCAATCAGTTTTAATGATAAATTTTTGATTATATAAATCATCTTGAAATTTTAAAACACATTTAACTATAGAAAGAATTTCTTTTGCTATAGTTGCATAATTTCTTTGACTTCCATTCCATTTTCCAGAATGAAATCTTACTAAATATTCCTTTTTATCTAAATGGTCAATTTGTTTTAGTATTCCACCAAAACCAATATCTGACGCATCAATTTCTATTATTTTTATCCAATTTGGATTTGTAATAGATAAACAAGGTAAATATTTAACCTTTTCTTTGATTCTTTTTACTGCCTCAGTATGTCTATCAGACCACTGAACAATATTCTTTTTTAATCTTTCATATAAGATAGCAATATCGTCTGCTAGATTTTTATAGTAAGAAGAAATATAATTTAAACTTCCTAAAAATCTTTGTAACTGAGTTTTATCAGTTCTTTTATCAGGAAATTTTGAAGTAAAATCAATACTTCTATTTATAGGAATAATATTTCCTTTTTCAATATTATGTCCTAAAAACCTTATTTTAGTTTGACATAAAATCATTTTTGGTTTAGATATAACTAACCCATTTTGTATGATTAATTTCTTGAATATATCAAGATGTTTAAAATGATCTTCTATTGAAGTAGAAAATACAAGAATATTATCTATATAGACAATTATAAAATTACTATAAGGAATAAATATATCATTCATAATTTTCTGAAATTCAGAAGGAGCATTCTTTAAACCAAATGGCATAACATTCCATTCATAATCTCCTATTGGAACATAAAAAGCAGTTTTGTACCTGTCAGACTTATCAATTTGAATTTGCCAATATCCTGATTTTAAATCGAATTTAGAGAATATAACATTATTATATAATCTATCAAGTAAATCCTTTTTATTAGGAATCGGGTGTCTTATCCATTTTAAGACTTTATTTAGAGGTTTGTAATTTATTACCATTCTAGGTACACCTCTTTCAATTTCACTATGTTTATTTACATAAAAAGCAGTACAAGACCAAGCAGACTGCAAAGAAGCTATTAATCCTTTATCTAAAAGATTTTTAATCTCTTTTTTACATAATTCTAAATATTCAGAATTCATTTAGCATGGCCTAACTTTAGTAGTTATCTGATTTTTATTAAACATAAATTAAACAACAACCCAGGCACAACATTAATATGTAATCAAACATCATGCATATATGAATCTAATTACAGACCTGAATCGGGAAACAAATTACCAGAAAAGGATCTGTCGAGAAAGTAATTAAAGTTAAGATCAAAACCCAAAAGCCCTGACACATGCCAATCCGGCAAACAATGGGCAAATAGGGTTGTCAGATCTTCTTCGATTACTAACGCCAGATTCCCTACTGAACCCATTCAAGATCTAACCTAAGCATAGATCTAATTACATGTTGTTGTTATACTCAAATCATAAATACATATTGGAGCATAGACTAATCATTTAATCATGCAAGTTTAAACATAGCCTTAACATGTAATTTTAAATGAAATTCACAGAATCTCACTTAATTTGGATGTGACCAGTACCATTACCATTTAATTATATTGCAGACTACTTTTTCACTTCCCTTTATTGCTTTAGATACCAATACTTTATTAATGAACTTCCAGTATCTTGTTTCAAAAATTATTAACGACATCCTGAAAATGAAAAGCTCTTATTACGTGTCATTCTTTATATGTAATTTAATTTAATTTTTGATCATTCAATTAAGAAACATCTTTTTTCCAATACTTTTACGTCTCTTACTATCCTGATGACACATAATCTATAGAATTTATAAAGAGAATTAATTGAATAATTTATAGAGAAATAAATAAGTTGCATTCTTTAATTTGTGGAAAAATAGAGAAAAATAATATCATCAAAACATTACAGCAAAAGTGTATATGTTTACTAGGATACCATATCTAATTTCTAATTACTGTATAAATAGAACATAGAATGAAAATACTCTATTACAATATCTTATTCAATTAATTGATATCAGCAAAGCAGAATGATTATGCACATGCTTTCACATATGAAGACTAGCCTGTAATTGATTTAATGAATTGCAATCAACAACTAATTTAATGAACACTACTAATATATAGTCATAAAGATATTTACTTTCTTAAAAGGAAAATTCTTATACAAATAATTTAACAAAATTTAACATACTAATGAAATAATAAAAAAAAAATTTCTCAAAAAAACTAAATACTAATTGCATCACTAACCTTCTTATTCTAAAAAATATGATTCCTCCCAATGTTATTCTTGAAGGTGGAGTTGAAAGAGGAGTAATGATCTGATTTGAAATTTGATGCATTGAACAAAAATTGATTGATATATATATATATATATATATATATATATAAAAGAGTGGAGGACAAAGTAGAGACATAAAAATCCCAAAATATTTGATACAAAAAGAGAGAGCATGTGAAGAGTGAAAGGACAATAATTACATATTTGAATTGGAAATGCCAAAAAGAAAAGGAAAAGAAAAAAATTCAAAATTCTGAGTTTCTGTGACATATGCTTAAAATCGATATTTTACTAAAATTTCGGCCAAATATTGGTGACACTCACCATATTCTTCACAAACTTCTCCGATAAAGATATATGAACCAAAATACAACGATATATCGGTGACATTCTGATGAAAACAAACAACAACCCATTTTTGTATCGCAACTCAAATTTTCTCTTTAATTCGGTGATATATAGCCAAAATATAGTGATTTTTTCATCCATGCTTGTAGCGTCTTCACGAGCAAATTCTTCTGAGTATCAGCCCGCTGTAATCTAGTATCTTTTGTTTTGCTTCTTACAACGTGCAACACTGTAGCCTATTTGAAGAATCCTGAAATATTTCTAAGTACACTACTTATAACAAAATTGAATTACTCTAAAATCCTAACTATTACATATCGTTTTGTGTGATCAAAATATAAAGCATGTCTTCTTACAATTGATATGGAGAAAGTGTAACATATAAAGGTTGTAGCCTTTCATTGTACACGAGTGCATTCATATCATTTATCACATGACCCACCAAAGAAGTTATCATTTTTACCATACAATATATTATCTTTTGGAGTTGAAAGCATGGATATGCCCTTTCACTTTAAGATAAGATAAGCTATAGTTATCCTCTAATAATTATTATTGCATGACCTAACAACGAGGGGATTTCTTGTTTTTCTTTTTCACTTTGAGATTCAACTTTATCCTTATTGGACCCCACCATCATCATTCAAATAATCTTCCGTTCGGCAAGGACATCTCCAACACTTAAGGTATGTTATTATAAATTTAATATTTAAATATTCTTCTTTAGTGTCAATGTTAGTTCCACGATAAAAATTAGAGCAAATGTCCCTTAATACTCATATTCTTTAAAAATAAGTTAAAAATAACCCCATTATATATTGCACCTCAATATATCCACTTGTGTAAAAAAGTTGCTCAAATTATCCACTTTTGCAAAGTCAAAGATGGACACTCTGACACTGAACTGCACGCCACTTTTCCTCTTTCTCTTTCCTCTATTACACATGGGTTAAATACATGGGGTTATGACACGTGTATATATGCCCACAAATCACACGAAAAGTTGCATAAAAAGCTGAAATAAATGGAACTTGTAAACCACACAAAAACTTATTGATATAAAGGTGGAAGTGTTTAATTTTTTTCAACTTTATATTGAGTGAAATGAATGAAAAATTCACACCAATCATATATCACATGTGCACAGTAATGCCAAATTTTTTAATAAATACGTGCTGCACATTGCAAACTTTTCATGCCAAAAAATTTCATTCTTACCTCACATTATCACAAGTATTGGGAAAAATTTTTGGAGATTTTCATCGAACACGTAATGGTTAGTGTTATATTTTACCTCTTTCATGCAATATGTGGTATTTTTTGAAGTATAATTTTTATCTGAAATTATGTGTTGAGGTGATAATTTGAAAAAAATGGAAAAAAAAAAGTTTTCGTGTAATCCATATTTTAAGGGTTACATGAAAACCTTGTATGGTCAAATAGTGAATACGAAAATTTTGGACTTTTCGTGTAACCTCAATGCGAGGATTACACGAAAACTATGAAGTTTTCGTGTTATCTCAGAAGTTAATAGGGTTTTCGTGTAACCCCTAAAATAGGGGTTACACGAAAAGTCTACATTTTTACATGTTAAAAAATACATTTTTTAGTGTTTTCGTTTGGTATGGTTTTCTTCCCCCGAAGAATGTAACCCAATTATTTCAAAATATTACCTATATGTTGTATTGTTGAAACGTTAACTAGCATATACGTTCAAATGTGAAATGTGTCAACACATATAGATAAAGAAATAGATAGGATTACCAATTTCGGACATGAGCAATTTACGAAATTTATACCGGATAGGATCAAAATTCATTTGTAAAATTCAATGAGATACGATAATTTATAATAAATTTATAAATCCATAGAGGACCAATTTAACTAATGTTTTAAATAAATAAGTTTATATGAAATGTGTATGGAAATTTATATGACAAATTTAACCAATTTTATTGTAAACTTAGTTAGCCAAATTTCAGTCCATATAATTCTTAAATTTAGGAATTATAATTCTAGTATTTTGAAAAAAATATAAATGTAAATTTTCTTGTATTAGTAGATTATATAAATATTTTTAATATCCACGCATATCTTATATTAAATATTTGTAATATAGGTTGAAAATTTTAAAGTTCTGGAACCACGTGATTGGTTGTTGAAATCCATATACTGTTTTCCTGTAGTGGCAAAGATGAGTTTAAGCACTGTTGTAGTATGGTTTGGTGGATACTGGGAAGGCTTAGAATACAAGAGTGGATCAAGAAAGGTGATTAAACTTAAAAAAAAATAACTTTTCAGGAGTTGTTTGAACAAATTAATCAAGTTGTGTGTGCTTAAGAGTGGTGGGGATATGTCATCCACTCATTAGTTGAGATTAATGTATGGTTACACGAAAGAAAATTAAGAACGATACAGATCTGGCTGGTGTATTGTCCATGATCGATGACATTCTCGTTGTATTTGTTACCCTTAAAAGCATAAATGCTGGACCATCAGGCAGCTCGGTATTCCAAACGGGTGGTCAGAGTCGCGCCGGCAATGATCCTTCCTCTTACTCAGGATTTAATGTTAGATTTGAGTACACCGATCAACCATTTGATGACTGTTCAAACATTCCAGTTGGGCTACACAGCGACCAAGAATTTCATGCAAAATGGAGTATTCCGACTCAAGATCTGTGGGTGTCCTTCCCATCTTCATCCACTGGTCGAGTTGATGATAGGTCAGCTTGGGGATTTGACTTTCTTGACTTAAACCGATCACCAATCGATTCTGCTAGAAATCAGTACCCACAACAGGAGGAAGAAAATGAATTCAGTCAACAAGAAGTGCACGAACATGGAAACTACCACTCAGGAATTCATGATGGTATGCGATCTCGTGTTTAATCTACTTAAATAGTACATTATTTTTCATGATACGCAATATAATATGTGTTACGGTATGTGATCCTGCAATGTTTGTAGATACGAACATCGAACAAAATAGAGCATATGAGAGCTGTCATGGAGATACTGATTTCGAGCTAGATACAGAGGATGTAGCGCTGTTGGATGAAGAGCAAGTTGAGGAGCGTGAGGCATTTATGACATATATTGGTTGGCGTGACCCTGCAAATGAGCCTTCTATTTGTGAACCAGAACGTCATGCTGAAAGCAGTCACAGGGCATCGAGCGTCAGTGCCTTAGAGCGTTGGTGGTTTATCCCTGAGATGGCCCCTGGTGCTGTTGATCCAGCCGGATCTTCTGAGATTTCCACTAATGTGTCTGCGTCACATATGCTCTATAAAGGTTCTTGCTTCAACAGCAAAGTTGAATTGCAAAAAGCAGTTGGAATGTACCATCTTGAAAATCAACTTGCTTACAAAGTCGAGAGATCCGAAAAGCATCGGTGGTATGTAAAGTGTGCTGTTAAAACCTGTCCCTTCATAATGCATGCTTCACAAAAACATGGGATTTGGAAATTTTTGAAAATTGTTCTCGTGTTCGTTGGACTTGACTAGTAGTGCCACACGTCGACTTCCGGCTAGTCTTATTGGAGAGTGTTTCGTTGATACACTACGAAATGAGAATGCCCAAGTGAATGCTCGCAGCATTATACAGGAGATGAACGATTGTCATGATTTACAAGTCAGTTATAAAAAAGCATTAAGGGCAAAACGGCATGCTATGACTAAGGCTTATGGGGATCCGAAGTTGTCATTTTCGATGCTTCCATCTTACCTAGAGGTGTTGAAGGTTGCAAATCCGGGAATTTACACGTCCTTGGATACTGACGGTCATGGTAAGTTCAAATATGTCTTCTTCACATTGGGAGCTTCTATTCAGGGGTTCCAAGGTTATGCAGACCTGTAATAGTCATTGATGGCTGTCACCTGAAAGGTCAATATAAAGGAATCGGTTTCGTGGCTGTTACCAAGGATGGGAATGATTAGATTTTCCTATTAGCAACTGGTATAGGCAGTGTGGAGAATGATGAGTCATGGACTTGGTTCTTAACACAAGTTCAAAAAGCATTTGGATGCCCTGACCATCTGCTAATTATCTCCGATCACCGTAAAAGCTGGCTAAAAACGGTACGTATCGACAAATTGAACTAGCATGTTGATCGGCTGTGCGTGACAGACATTCTCTGAATGCGTGTGACCAGGCATATCTGGAGCAGCTTTATCATGCCTATCAGAAGGCGTAGGTACCATGCTGCTCGGGATCGTGGTCGTCGTGCCAATCCGATGGACCACCAGGCCAGCTCGCCCATGGTGCTCCCTGATGGGGCTCATCATGATCTCGTGGTCCATGGCCGAAATAAGTGCATAGCTGGTCAGCGACTATGGACGGCATCTCGGACTCGAAATAATCAAACCTCTGATCTAGCTGACCAATCCTCTCATCCAGCTGATCGATCCTACGATCAAACTACGTAAACTGATCACCCATGAACGTCTGCATCTCTCCAAAACGTCTGTCAATATGCAGGGTGAGTTAACTGAACATGTCATGAATCGAAATATGCTGGTCGGACATGTGTGTCTGGGAAGATAGAAACTCATGGGCAGGCTCCGGTATGTCCTGAAAATCTGATCTCTCCATATTAGGAACACTGGGAATGTCCGGATTAAAGCTGTCCGGATAAGTGTACTCAGGCATAGCAGCCGGGGGCTGATCTGGCTCAGATGCGACACCGGTGGAATGGTCACACGCCTTCGACTCCTTAGTCTGGCGCACACCTGCTCAGCTTCCGGTTGAACACTTGGAGGATATGGCCTGCCCATCGGGGCTCCATCAGAGGGCCTCGTTCGACGAGTCCTACGGGCACTAGACATACTGGACTCAGCATGGTTAGTGGTTGAGCCCTGAGCCATACCATGAGATGGGTTGGACTGTCGACTAGGCCAAGTTGGGCATCCAGTATAGCGGGCAACTGGCTGAACACCCTGTGAGAGATCATGGTCTATCAAACCCCAAAGTGGATGATTAAGTTCCTCAAGGGTCGGCTCAAGTGTCCCAAAACATACAACCTAACATAAAAGATAACACATCAAGTAAAAGACATAACAAAGCGTGTAACCGTATTAACTAACATTGTGGTAGAGGTCCAACGAATTTCTCACCTGACCCTCAAGCGATTGTGAAACATCTATGTCAGACCTTTTGGTCGACCACCTTAGGCAGCGAGGAAACTGGTGTCCTGTGTCCAGGCGACAGGCCAGCAAATGTGCTGGTAACCGGTATAGCCTCATATGCCCATATCTGTAATTTAAAAAATAATCAGACTAAGACAAAAAATATTTGCATAAATACACAATTTTAGACTTATGAACAACCATTATAGGAAAGCTTTACTCACATACAAAGCAGCGAAGAACCCGTAAAAGTGGTACGTGTAAGATCTAGAGCCTGACTGCAGTGGGATGCTCTTAGGAAGATTATCCATGTACCGCATCAGGGTGAGATAACTGAACTTGCCCCAAGGAAACGTCTCTCAAACATCATCATGGTCAATTAGGGTCCACACCCAATCCTCCACGTAAGTCTTTAGTATATCTTTCCCAAGGATGATGCAGTATAAGATGAGGATCTTCGCCACTAAAATCGAGTCCCGACGGCTGTCACGAAACTCCCCTCGAATAAATTTTCCTAGAAGATCCTGTACCTTAATGCGAGGACTTCCTGAACGAGTGACTCGAACGTATACACCAGATGACGGTGGACCGTGAACCCCGGATGGACTGAACTCCGAGTACTCCAAATCTTAGGCCAGTGACAAGAAAAAAGTCTCTCCTTCCAAATCGGCATAAATGATCCTCTCCGATCATGAAATATCTGTCTCCCGTCCTATCATGCGTCAGTCGAACCTCGCGACTCATCAGGACATGTAAAAGTGACCTGCATGTCTCTCATTCGTTCCACCATAATAGGAAGTGTCCAAAACATGTACGAGAAAATCTGGTACGGTACACAATCATCGTCCACTTCTCTCAGCTCCGTCCCAATCTCACCCAACACAGTAAACCGTGTATATCCATTTATATACGCGGCCTGGCACTGACAATCCATTCAAACCCACTCCCAATCACGCTGTATTAAAAGAAAAATAAGCTCGTACAATTCTACCGTCATTTTGAAAGAGTATGTCAAAGGTTATATATTTCCCGTAAATTTTTTGGCATCTATTAAAAAAGGTATTTTTATAATCATTTGAAGTCTAAATATTATTTTCATTCCTATCTACACTAAATAAAATTAATTTATGTGCAATGATACTTTTATAATTAATATATTCACAGTGCTAATTTTTTCTACCTAATTTAATTATATAAATATAAATTGGCAAATTTTATTGAAAACAAATAAATAAAACTTAGTGTGGATACCCAAACATGCCAAGAATGCCTAAGTAAATAGGGTTACACGAAAACCTTAATTAATACAAGAAAAACATATTCTATAGACATTAGGGATTTTGTATAACAAGTGATAACAGGTTTTTCGTGTAACGCTCATTAGAGGTTTTTGTGTAACCTTATGAACCAGGGTTTTCGTGTAACCCTTTTTTACAGTGTTTTCGTGTAGTGTTCAAAATAGAGGGTTTTCGTGTAGGCTTCATAGACGGTTTTCGTGTAACACTGTTTCACAGGGTTTTCGTGTAATATTCAAAACATTGTGTTTTCGTGTAGGGTATCATACAGGGTTTTCGTGTAACCCAGTTCTACAAGGTTTTCGTGTAGGGTTCAAATTATAGGGTTTTCGTGTAGGGTTAAAACTGTAGGGTTTTCGTGTAGGGTCTAAAACTGCAGGGTTTTCGTGTAGGGAAAAATTTCACAGGGTTTTCGTGTAAGGAGAAATTTCACAGGATTTTCGTGTATGGCAGAAAAAATATAAAATCTTTTCGTGTAGGGCAAAGAATGCACCGTTTTCTTCCCAAGACAGCAAATCAACTACAAACCCTAAACTCAATACAAAACAACAATAAAAATATACATGGTAAAATTGTCTAAAAATACCTGTAAATCCATGAAAATCGAACACAACAATTGCTTTTATTCCAACCTCCACTGTGAAAATCGAACCCAAAATGTGTCAAATTCAACCTTAGAGGACTTTCAACGAAAACAAAATTACACAAAAAGGTTGAGTGAACTTACACGAAAACCTTGAATTTACACAGTAAACGGTGTTGCTGCGGCTGAGGCTGAGAGAAGAAGAAGAAAGGAAGAGAGAGAAAAGAGAGAGACCTGGGCGGCTGCTTTGTGCGCAAGAGAAAAGAGAGAGAGAGAGAGAGAGAGAGAGAGAGAGAGAGAGAGTGACTTTGCCCTACTACACAAAAACCTAAGTCCAAGAGAGAGAGTTGGGCCTGGTCAAATCAGTCCAATTGGTCAAAAAGTGTTGTATTTTGTTCTGGCAACCGTACAAAAAGCCTTTTTTTAAGCTGTTGACAATCTCAATCAGTTAAAAAAGTGGGTATATTTGGGATACAATTTAGGAAGTGGGTTAAATTTGTCTTTTTTTTATATGGTTGGATTATTTTGTCCCTATTTATAGCAAATAGACTATATATGGCCTTTGTCCCTAAAAATTATTCAGTAATATTCCTTATTATTAAATGAAGAAAAGGAAAAGAATATGAAGTAAAAAATTAAAAAAACTTTGAAAGAAAATAAACAAGTTTTAGGTGTAGAGATGATATATTTTGAGAATTGTTGGATCAACTTTTCACAGAACTGCTGGACACAAAAATAACAATATCACATTGAGATGTGTTTTATAGCAGTATTGAATAATCATGATTATTTTCAACACATCATTTATTTATAAATGGCTTATCTTCGTTCAGTTGATTAACAATAAAATATTAATTTTTATTTCCTTATACATGTACAACACTTAATTGAAACACCAAATTAAATATGGAATAAATATAATTTTTCATAAATAGTTTTATGGGAAATTCTTTAATAAGCCAGTTTATGTGTATGTATACACTGGTGTATTTTTACTTCGATAAAAACATTTGAGGTGTGATGTGGGAAGGATGAGATAGGAAGTCCTTGAGAATCACTCCAGGATACTATATTTTTAATAAATAAAGTTCATAATTTTGCAGAGGTCCAGAGCTACACCTATAAGCGGCAGAACTACTTTCTTAATATCTATAAGGGATGAACTTCCAAGCAAAGCAAAAGTGGCAGACGTGTTGATGAAACCTACCACTCGCAGAGCTGAAGTGATCACAGAAGTGACGAGGAAGCACTGGATGGCAGATGTGAAGCTCTATGCGCTCGAAGTAGAGGATGATAACTTACGAGAAGAATGATAAGCGTGAATCAGGGCATTGCTGACGTGGTCGAAAAAGACAAAAAGAGATATTTCCCTGCATAACAGAAAATGGAAGAGTCTAGAAGAGGAAAGGTATACCTGAGGCAGCCAAAGGAGTACTTTGATAAAAGAAATATTTTGGATGACTTAAGCAACAAGGAAGTCAAGAGAGGAGAAGACGGAAGTACCCTCCTTCGTATGAAGAAATAGTATAAATAGGAGAAATTATGTATTGTAAAAGAGGCTTTTTTACTTTTTAATCAAGAGAGGATACTTTCACTTCTTCTTCTCTAGAGAGTTAAGCTTTTCATTCATTTTGGTCTTTGAGGTGTTTGCTATACAGTAACATCAATGGCGCCGTCTGTGTGAAACTAGGTGGGAGAAGTGAGTTTCCTTCTCTTACTTCTTGTTCTCTGTGTGTGACTTTTATTGGTTCTTGTGGAAGTGTTCTTCTGCTTTCTTCTTTCATCTTGTTGGGTAGTTTAGTGAGTTGGGTGAGAAAGGGTGTTTAATAGCTGAGCGGTTGATCCGAGATTTGGGGAGGGAATTCCAGGAAGTAGCAGAGCCGGAGGTTGTAGGGGTAGGGATGGAGAAAGAGTT
This sequence comes from Scutellaria baicalensis, assembly GCA_005771605.1. NCBI lineage: Eukaryota > Viridiplantae > Streptophyta > Magnoliopsida > Lamiales > Lamiaceae > Scutellaria > Scutellaria baicalensis. The sequence goes on from CM016723.1 coordinate 44,805,675, forward strand.
AGTGGGGGGAGAAGGAGAGATGATGGAGAAGTTAGGAGGACAGAGGAGGCCTGTTGCTCAGGGAATGTGGACCTTCACTCCAGAGCAATTAGATAGCCTCATCCATTCTACTATACAAAAAGCTTTGAGCAAAGCTGAGACGGAAAAAAACAAGGAGGAAGGCATAAGGGAAAGACGAAGGCCGGTAGAGATAGGGAATCCAAGGATCCCAGCTCCCGGGTCACATTTGCTCCGGCGAGAGAATACTCTCGAGTACAACGCAAAAAGCCACCCAATGCAATGGAGGTCAGATGTTACAGGGGTTTCATCTGTAAGTATTTCAATACCACACACACAAGATCGGGAGATGCTGAAGCAGATGGAAGAGATGCAGCAAGAGATCCAACAGCTGCAGTAAAGAGTGGGCGGTACAGGTCAAATTCAAGTGCCAATGGGGAGCCCCTTTACCACAGCCGTGAGGATGGATGAGCTGCCGACAAACTTTAAGCCATTGTCCTTTGAGTATGATGGCACTACCGATCCATACAACCACCTTCTGCGCTTCGAGAACGTAGCCCTCCTCCACCAATACACAGATGGGGTAAAGTGCCGAGTATTCTTTACTACTCTTACGCAGTCTGCACAGAGGTGGTTCGGGCAATTGACAGAAGATAGCATCCGCTCTTTTCATGATTTTAGTTCTGCATTTCTACACCAATTTGCTAGCGCACGTCGCCAGAGGAAAACTTCCCAATCTTTGTTCACTTTGAAGCAGGGAACGGAGGAGTCTCTGCGGGCGTTTGTCAAGCGTTTCAGCACGGCCGCTCTCTAGGTCCCGTCAGCAATGGCAGAAGTCAAAATCAGTGCACTAGTACAGGGGCTAAAAGAAGGTGATCTGTTCCGCTCTTTAGCAAAGAGGCCAGCCACAACATTTGAAAAAGTCCTCGCTCGGGCGGACAAATTTATCAACCTGGAAGACGTAAGCCGAGCTAAGAGGGCAGAGAGGCCAATTCCTAGAGACGCAAACGTGCGGAGACCAATATGGCCCCGAGCAGAAGTTGGAAGAAGAGAAGAGGATATGGGCAGAGGAGACTACAGTAAATACACTCCACTTAAGACCCCTTTGGCTAGGGTGTTTCAACTTTCGGAGAAGACAACTCCATTCAGATTCCTGCCCAACAGAGCCCATGCTCCAACACGACCCAAGGACGATACTTCTGTTTATTCCATAATGAGTATGGACATGACACTAATGAGTGTCGATATTTGAAGAATGAGATAGAGCGGCTTGTTCGGGCAAGGGGTACTGAAAGGATTTGAAGATATAAGCGGAGGTTATACCAGAAGTAATGGCAAAAGGGCTGAAAGGCCAGAGGAGAGTGAAGCGCCACAGAATAAGGAGAGGAGAGAAGAAGAGCGAGATCTGCCCCGCCACCGAAAAAGGGCTTAATAAACATGATCGCTGGGGGTCCTCAAGGAGGAGACTCAAATAGAGCTAGGAAATCTGCTTTGAGGTATGCGCAAGGTTGGCACAGCCAGCATATGGAGGTGTCTGACGTCCAGCCTTTGCCGGATATTGTGTTTAGGACCGCAGACGAAGTCCCCATGCTAAAGCCTCATAATGATTCTCTAGTGGTGACAGCAGAGATAGCCGGGTATGACGTAGCCAGGGTGTTTGTAGATACAGGTAGCTCTGCTGACACTATATACAAGGAGTGTTTTGAGAGGATTGATATTAAAACTCAGATCAGGCCGGTGAACACTGCCTTATATGGATTCACCGGAGGAGCAGTTCAGCCTCTGGGAGCCGTAACCTTACATGTATTAGTCGGGGAGTGGCCGCGGCAGAAACGGTTAATGATGGATTTTCTGATAGTAGACGCGTCATCCGCGTACAACGTGATATTTAGGCGGCCGATACTGAATGAACTTAAGGCGGTGGTCTCCACTTATTATATGAAGGTAAAGTTCCCCACTTCTGCAGGTGTCGGAGAGTTAAAGGAGAATCAGATCCACTCCAGGAGATGTTATGTTGAGTCTATAAGAGTGGCGCATAAATGGGCTCTGCCAGTAGCGAACAAAGCGACAGAAGAAGATCTGGGGGTGAAAAGGCAGAGGATTGAGAGAGAGGAAGAGGAGCATGGGAAGATGATGGTGGAAGAAGAGCTCTCATTGGTAGAGTTATATCCGGGGAAGGAGGGATTCTGCACGAAAATAGGCACGAAGATTCCGGAAGCAGAGAAGGCAGAGCTGGTAGAATGCCTTAGGAAAAACACTGACTTATTCACTTTTCAAGCTGCTGACATGATGGGGATTGATCCAGAAGTGGCAGTACATCATTTAAACATCTGTCCAAATATTCGGCCCGTCAAGCAGAGGTTGCGTAACTTTGGGGCAGAGAAGGATAAGATCATACAGGCAGAAGTACAGAAGTTGCTGGACTCGGGGCACGTAGTACCAGTGCAATTCCCGGAATGGCTATCTAATACTGTGTTAGTACCCAAGGCAAATAAGAAGTGGCGCATGTGCATCGACTTTAGAGATCTCAACAAAGCATGTCCCAAGGACCACTATCCCTTGCCGCGTATTGATCAGCTCGTGGACACCACATCCGGGTATGAACATCTGACCCAGATGGACGCCTATCAAGGGTACCATCAAATCCAACTGGACCCGGCAGATGTGAAGAGGGTTTGTTTCATCACTGCAGGAGGCACGTACTGGTATGTCAATATGCCTTTTGGGTTGAAAAACGCTGGCGCCACCTATCAACGCATGGTCGACAAACTTTTTAAACCCATGATAGGCAGAAACATGGAGGTATACGTGGACGATATGCTTGTTAAGAGCAGAAGGGCAGTACTGCAACACATTGCAGATCTGGAAGAAGCTTTTGCAATCATGCGGGGCAGTGAAATGAAATTAAATCCGGAAAAATGCAGCTTTGCAGTAACATCGAGAAAGTTCCTCGGATTTATGGTTACAAAGGAAGGTATAAAAGTCAACCCAGAAAAGGTGAAAGCCGTGACGGACATGACACCGCCCAGAAGTATAAAAGAGGTACAGAGGTTGTTTGGAAGAATAACAGCGCTGAGCAGATTTGTTTCCAAGTCTGCAGATAAGAGCTATCCATTCTTCAAAATCCTAAGGAAAGGATGCAAGTTCCAGTGGACAAGGGAGTGTGACCAAGCTTTTGAGGATCTGAAAGAATATCTGGCCGGCCTACCTCAGCTTTTCAAACCAGAGAAAAATGAAACGCTGTTCATGTATATCTCTGTAGGAGAAGTAGCCGTCAGCACTGTCTTGATAAAGGAAGAAGGGCAGCAGTAGATGCCTGTGTACTATGTGAGCCACATGTTACAAGGTCCAGAAGTCAGGTACGCAGAGATCGAGAAGGCCGGTTTGGCTGTTATCATCACAGCTAGGAAACTTCGGCCCTACTTTCTGTCACACAAAGTTATCGCGCGCACCAATTACCCGTTAGCCCAGACCATGGGAAGAGCTAATACCTCTGGAAGAATGGTGAAGTGGGCGGTTGCGCTAGGGGCGTATGATGTAGAATTCGAGCCACGTAAAGCGATTAAAGCGCAAGCTCTGGCGGATTTTTTACAAGAATCCAGAGCTCTGCCGGAGGAGGAAAGAATTTGGAAAATCTTCATGGACGGTTCTGCAACTAAAGATGGCTGTGGGGTAGGAGTATTAGTGGAGTGTCCAGATGGACAGAGCATGCAATATGCCATAAAACTGAATTACTCGGTATCCAACAATGAGGCAGAATATGAAGCGTTAGTACGAGGTATGAACATCGTAAAGGAGGCCGGTGGAAGTGACCTTGTTGCTCATACTGATTCACAATTTGTGTTCCAGCAACATGGGGGGTCATATGAGGTGAAGAAAGAGTCGTTATCCAAAATATTTGAAAGAAATCGCTAGGATAAAGCCTTCCTTTGAAAAGTTTGAGCTAAGGCAAATCCCCAGGGCGGAGAATGTCCAGGCCGATTACTTGGCGAAAATTGTCAGTTCATATCCCATTTTCCAGCCGAGGAAAATAACCCTGTTGGTAGCAAAAAGGCAAAACATAGAAGAAGAGGTTGCAGAACTGGAAGAAACTGCAGATTGGAGGACCACAATCATTAATGAGCTAAAGAAACCTAGGACATCGGAAAGTCAAGGCTGGAAGAAGGAAACATTAAAATATTGTCTTATTGGGGAACAACTTTTCCGACGCTCTTCACGCAAGCATACTTGCGGTGTTTAAATAGAGAGGAGGGGATATATGTGCTGCGAGAGGTACATGAAGGCTGCGGTGGTGATCATGTGGGTTTAAGGACCTTGGTGGGGAAAGTATTACGAGCAGGGTACTTCTGGCCCGCGATGGGCGCAGACGCAAAAGAAATGGTACAAAGGTGTCACAGCTGCCAAATACACGGGCTATTAATTCACAGCCCCGCGGAGGAGTTGGGAAGAATGAATTCCCCTTGCCCTTTTGCCCAATGGGGGATCGACTTAGTAGGCCCACTGCCAATATCCAAAGAGCAAAAGAAGTTTATGGTGGTTGCTGTAGATTATTTCACAAAATGGGTGGAAGTCGAGCCGCTGGGAAAGATCGATGAGCAGAGTATTATTATGTTTTTATGGAGGCAGATCTACTACAGGTATGGGGTACTGCAAATTCTGGTCTCGGATAATGGCACACAATTCTGCTCGAAAAAGATAAAAGCGTGATGTGAGGAAATGAAAATTACCCAAAGATTTGCATCGGTGGCCCATCCACAGGCCAATAGTCAGGCAGAGGTAACCAACAGGACGATAATTAATGGGTTGAAAACAAGGGTAGAAACCCTTAAAAATAGCTGGGCGGAAGAGTTGGATTCGGCTCTATGGGCATACAGGACAACACCCAGGGTAACCACTGACATGTCACCGTTAATAATCTCGTGTACGGAGTCAATGCTGTAATCTCGGCAGAAGTGGGAATGGAGACGCACAGAGTGATGACATTCGAGGAAAGGCAAAATGAAAAGCTGATGAGGGAAAACTTGGACTTATTGGAAAAACCCACGGCCTCCTCTCCCAAAACGCTCTGCCTTCTCTCACACACTAGCACACCTTTTCACACACACACACATCGTCTTCTTCTTCTATACATCGGCGTTATGTGATTCTGCATGGCGTAGACGGTGGCGCCGGTCATTCCCCGGATTTGTCCGGAGGAGGGGCCGTTTTCGGCCCCTACCTCGCCGGATAATTTTTTTCGAAATGGATCTAGGAGAGGCGGCTATGGAGAGGATACACGCCACTTTCCTTCCTCTCTATCTAAATCTTCAAGATTTGATACAATCTTTTTGGAAAAGGATCAAGGAAATCCACCATATGATGCGCCAGATCCTTATTCTTCACATATTAACAATTCTGATTTTCCTCCTCTACATGCTAGCACTCACGATATGGCTATGAAACGCAAGCTTCCGGAGACGTTTGCTACTGCTGCTAATCGAAAGATCCACTCCTCCGGATCGGACAAGCCACGCTTTTCGAAGATTGGTGAAACTGAGATCGTGGATGGCGTCCCCATCATCCGTTTCTCGGCTGAGGACACTTCGAAACTTGCTGAGGAGTTTCGATCCACTCTTTTAGCGCGATTTTCAGATCGCACCCCCTCCTCGTTGGACATTGATCGAGCCTTGGAAAATTATAAATTTAAGGGTTCGTTTGAATGGAGTTACTTCAGTTCACGAATTATCTTGATTCGGTTTAAAGATCACGATGATTATGTCAAGTTGTGGTTAGATTCGGTGATTTCGATTGCCGGATGTAATGCACGGATTATTAAATGGACTCCAAGCTTCACACCGAGAACAAACGTGTCCCTCATGCCGGTGTGGATTCGTTTTCCGGGGCTGCCGGTGCACCTTTTCGATCGTGATGCGTTGTTTTCGGTAGCATCCCTAATCGGTGATCCTCTCACCATGGATTCGAACTATTGCTTGGGAAGAAGAATTACTATGGCTAGGGTTTGTGTGGAGTTGGATATTTCTAAGCCTAGGATTCCAGTTGTTCATCTTTTTATTGCGGGTGAACGGATTGAGCAGGAGGTTTCGTATGAGTACGTTCCTCTCTTTTGTTCATCATGCAATCGCATCGGGCATGACTCGGCTCACTGTCAGGTGGATGATGATCAGGCCGTGGCTCGTGGAAAGGAGGCATGGAAGCGGCTTCACTCTCGACGTCGGAAGGCCGTTCGGCAGTGGCAAGCTAAGGCGGTTCCGGTTGGATCATGTTCGACCACGGCAGTGGAGGAGCGACGCTTCACGGCAAAGATGGGTGCAGGCGTCGTTGTTGGATCTGCTCCTCGCCCGGAAGGTGGTTCGTCGCTGCATGTGGCTGCCACGACTGCTGGAGGCCATGCAGGTTCGGCGGCGGCGATTCCCGGTGCCTCGTCGTCGGGGGATATACTTGATACGTGCCAAAGCCATTATTTCTCCTTCGTCGGTGGTTCCTTTTTCCCGTCCGACGAGCGCGGCTGGTGTTTGCTTGATGAACCGTTTTGCGGCGTTGGACGATGATGACGGTGCGGCGGAGGATGGCGGCATGGTGGAGGAGGCTAGGGCTCGGTTGGAGCATGGGCCGCAGTCGGGAGTTGGGCTGGAGGAAGGTGGTGCTGGGCCGAACGGCCTTGCGCCCTTGGCGGAGGATGTTGCGTTGGCGGAGGATGGGGGGGCGCCTGCTCCTGATGGGCTGGAGGAGGTTCTGGGCTCGGGTTCTAGTGGGCTCTTGGCTGGGCTGGATGATGGGAGGGTTGGGCTGGGAGATAGGTTCGATGTTGGGATGGGTATTGGGCTGGAGTTGGGTCAGGTGGTGGGCTTAGGATCTGGGTCAGGGATTAGGCTTGAGGATGGGGAGGTTGGGCCACTTGATGGGCTCGGGGTTGGGTCTTCTCTGGGCCCAAAGGAGGGGGTGGATGATGGGCTGACTAGGGAAGATGATGGGCTGGGTGCTGGTCTGATTTTAGGGGAGGTTTTTGGGCTGGAGAGTGGTTTGAAGGAGGAGGCGGCTTTGCTTGTTGGGCCGTCTGTGGCCGGAGAAGTTGGGCTGAGCGGCAGTGGTGTGGGCTGCGGGAATGGTGGTGATGTGGGCTTAAATGAGGGTGTGGGGATGGGCCTTGAAATCTCGGGAGGTGTTGGGCTTGATGGAGGTTTTGTGGGCTGCAAAGGTGGGCTTCGGATGGGCTTCGAAGAGGGCTGGAGGGCTGGAGGCAGATGGGCCGAATTGGGGTTTGGCCATGGAGATTCATGGACTTGGCCAAAATTCTAAGGCCAAGAAGATGTGATGAATATGGGCTTGGGTTGTGAGGAGATTGGAATGCAAAATCAGCAAGCCCATCATGTGGGAGGGACGATGAAACAGCAATTTTGCAAAAAATTGCCTTCTTCTTCGGCTACGAAAAGGAAAAATGCGAAGATGAGTACGGGCAAACGGGAGTTGAAGGCACTTGGGGTGAAGTCTACGCCGGTTTTATTGAAACATGACGAAGGTCCTCGTAGGAGTAGCCGTTTGGGTAAATCATCCTCTTCATCGGAGGATTATCGTGCTCCGTTTCCAACTCCGATTTCTACTATATATCCGGAAGGGCATTTTGAAGGATCGGAGGATCTTGATGACTTCTTATATGATTCTTTGCCGGAATCCACTTCCTCTTTAAATGCTTTGCTTGCTGCGGAGTTGGAGGAATTTGGACCGGAATCCGCTGAGGCTTATGAGTTGCAGTGCCTTGGTGATAATGCAGTTTAGGGAAGTGATTTCCGACTTGAAGCTCCTAAAACTAAAACGGAGGCCACATCTGAAGACTCGGTTTCCACTCATCCTTTTGTTAAGAAGGGATTTTTGACATCTTCGGGCTCTAGCAAGAAAAAGACGTCTTCGCAATCTTGAGGATTTATGCTTGGGCAACATGTTGCGATTTTTTCTTCTTCATAGATGACTTAGTTTTTTAGATGTTTTATTTGTTATGGGCTTATGCCTTTGTTTATTTGGCCCACTTTGGTGGGTTTTCTTTAGGCCACTTTTGGGCCTTATTTTGGGTTGTATTTTTCTTGCCCTTGGGCTTTTAATGAAAATCAAGTTGGGCTAAAAAAAAAAAAAAACTTGGACTTATTGGAAGAAGAAAGAGTGATGGCGCGATTGAGAATTCAGAAATTCAAAAGTAGAGTCAAAGCAGTTTACGATAAAAAAGTATGGTTGCGACGTCTGGACAAGGGAGACTTTGTTTTCAGAAGATCTGATGTCTTAAAACCTAAGGGAAAATTAGAGCTAAATTGGGAAGGGCCTTATATAGTGTCAGAAGTGTTGAAGGGGGGAGCATATCGGCTGATAACGGAAGAGGGAAAAGAAGTGACCAGGCCCTGGAACATCTGCAACCTCAAGAAATACTATGCTTGAAGAAACAAGTAAGAAATATTTCTTGACCTCTATAAATTTGCCCTAGAAAGCAGCCGCCCTGGTAGAGGCAGACCTCCGGGTCTGATACATCTCTAGCTAGGGTTGGTGGGGCCAAAAATAAATCTGCCCTAGAAAGCAGCCACCCTGGCAAAGGCAGACCTCCGGGTCTGGTGCACCTCTGGTTAGGACTGGTGGGGCCCAAAAATATATATATATATATATATATATATAAATTTGCCCTAGAAAGCAGCCGCCCTGGTAGAGGCAAACCTCCGGGTCTGATACATCTCTGGTTAGGGTTGGTGGGGCCAAAAAAATGAATCTGTCCTATAAAGCAGCCGCCCTGGCAGAGGCAGACCTCTGGGTCTGGTACACTTCTGACTAGGGTCGGTAGGGCCAAAATTAATTTTCGTACATGAGAAAGCTCAGGCAATATCACAAGGTTAATAATTATAATCCTTTTTTTTTTTTTTTTTGTACAGGAGATGGAGAGATGGAATGGTCAGCAAAGATGACAGTGAAGGGAAATGAAGGAGCTCTTAGAATTACAAAAATTGATGTAAAGAGAAATGGAGAGCGGAGTGCTTTATGGAAAACTTATCTTATGAGTATTTTCTTCTTAACAATTATGATTTCCATCTTTTTTCCGCCTACATCTATATGTTTTGATAATTGTTCTTGATATCTAAATCTGGAAAAATGATGACAGAATTAAGTCTAATACATGCAACCATAGCAAGCAGAGTCAAGTTAACTATATACAAGAAAGGAGTTTAACATAGCATAAAAAACATCGCTTAAACAGATAGGAGAAATTAAAAGAATTGTTTAAGTTAAAAGGAAAATAACAGTATTAGATAAGTAATAAAAATAAAATTGTCCAAAAATTGTCTAAGTAGAAGAAGGTGGATCCTCGGAAGGAAGAGCATCGTCAGTAGAGCCAGGCACGACTGGGGGATCTGCTGTCGGGAGTTCTGCTGGCTCATCTGAAGGAAGCCCAAGAGTCGCATCAGTAAGAGGCACGACTTCAGAAGAATCCCCGCTCAGCACTATAAGATCAACCACATTACGAGCTGAGCTCGCAGGCAAAGACGGCGCGGGCAGCAGATGGAACTTGCAAGAAGAAGGATCAACGGGGGTAAAGGCCTCAGTGGGGGCAGAGCACAGCCTAGCATACGCCCTTTGAAGCACCGGTAACCACTAAGGAGAATCAGGATCCTCCGAGGGATCACCCTCAAAGTAAGGGGAAGCCGGCATATCATCTAGGGGCCCTTTGAAATCAAAGGTGCCCGAGAAGCCCTGATCCTGAGCTTGCTTTTGAGCTGCATCGAACCCAAAGCCATAATAATAGCCTATGTGTGGGCAGAAGTCAGCTAAGGAGCTCGTGCTCTTCAGGTAGACATCTTTTAAGCCTGTTATCACCTCTTCCAATAAGCTCTGCCCTACAGCCATCATATGTAGATTCTTCTTGCAAGCTTCTATTCCCTCCGAGAACTTCCGGGTCCCATACTCCCTACTGCGGGCTTTCTTTTCAGAAGCCTTTTTCTTCCAAAACTTTGCCTCTTGTTTAACCCGATCACCCTCCTTCCGCAATTCTTTAATCTTCTTCTCCTGTTCCGCCAGCTTGAACTTCAGTGTACAGATCTCGTTATCCTTCTTCGAAAGAGCAGGAGTCTGATCAACAGTGGACATTGCCTTTGCCTGAAGCCTGCTGAAGTGAATTAGGCCTTGCAAAGTGGAAATAGAGAAGTAAAAAAGGAGTTCTGGCAAAAATCCAAGCAAACTCATGAATCAAATAAATACGAGATACCTTCAAAACATAGTGAGCCCCCATGCAAAGCTTTCTTGAGAAAGACGATTGAGAGTGTAGTTGTCGGCGGGAGTTAGACAGAGCTGGAGGAACTGGCGAGACTCTTCGGCAGTGAGTTCCAGAAGAGACTTGGGGAGCTCAAGTGTAAAGACATCGTTAGAAGAGGTCCTTACCCGGCTCGACCGAGAGCGATCTTTTGAGGGCTGATTAGGTTCAGGCCCACCTCTGGCAGGAGATCGGAGGTGTTATCGGCGAGCATCTGAAGTCGATTCTGTAGAGCTCAAAGGGCGTTTTCCCCTATCACTTCGGGAACTAGCAGGAGCAGAGGTGGTTATGCGAGGCTCGAGGGCAGAAGCATCACCTGGGCGAGAACATGGCGGGGGGCTAGGTTCTCGACGGGGCAGATTCCTTTTCCATGCATGCTCTGCATAACCAGAATGACATAGTGTATAAACAAAACCGGCAGAAAAAGATAAACAAGCAAAAAGAAGGAAATGACAAAAAAGAGGGAAAATACCAAAGGCGGAGGGTTAAGACTGCTCTCCAGAACAGAGGCTAAAGTAAGACAAAACAGAAGGCTGTTCAACTAAACTAACTACATCGAAGGGACCTACTTCATGTACAGAGGCGTTTAACTCCTCGATTATTGCTTGGTCGGAAGACAGACAACTAATATAAAATTCTTTCTTTACAGCAGGTTTAGTGTACACCCATGGACCGGTGGGAAAATCCCATACATCAGCACCACAGATAAAGAAATAATTCTCCTTCCAATGCTTATCTCGGCTCTGGGGCTTACCTTAAAAATGAACTAGACCCTTGGGATCAGCAGTAACATAGAAGAAAGGGGGCTTATACTTCAAGGAGAAATTAGAGAAGAAGAGTTCAGCAGTAAAGTCCCCACCATTGCCCTTCAGAATTATGAAGAAGCCAAGCATGAGGCGGAGAGGGAGTGAATTGATTTAGGGGAACTTGGTAGAAGAAAGACAATTTACAGAGGTAAGGAGTTACAGGAAAGTGAACCCCCGCCTTTAACTGAGAAGTCCAGAAGGCGAGTTTTCGCCCAGATAAGAAGTTTGGCTGGTGGTGACCTGTAGGATAATATATACAAAAATCTTGTGGAATGTCGAAAGCCAAGCGGAGAGTGTCAACACGGTCAGGGGGAAGATAGTGTGATGGCTAATATAATTAAAATGGGGGTCAGAAGTGTCATAACTCAAAGGCTCTGCACTGGAGGCAGAAAGCTCTTCCCCGGGATGAGAACTATCCTTCGAGGGGGTGGAAGTTGATTGGTCACTAGGCAAAGGAAGAATGGAGGGAGAAACTCGCTCAAATGGTGGGACATCAGAAGAAGTAGTCTCTCGGGAAGAGGAAGCCATGGCAAATGTACAGGTGGAAGAAGGGGAAGTTACAATAAAACACCCAAAAAATTCCAATTTTACCAAAAACTAGAACACAGTATATAGCCACTAAAAATCACCCCGAAAGCGTAGAATTTTTTCAGAAAATCGGCGGAGCAAGCTAAATACAGGTTCAAGACGAAGCACTGCATACAAGTCGAAGATGACAAAATATGAAAAGGTTAGAAAAATTACCTCATTTCGCCATGATAAACCAAATAAACGCAAATGAAGAAGGGGAAAAAGAGATTCACCGCAAAAACTTCAACAATCTCCACAATATGAACACCGCAAGAATCGTTGGAGAAGAGAAAGAAATCGCAGGAATGAAGGGTGAGAGGTGAGAATGAAGAGAGAGAAAACACGAATTAGGTTAAATTTTGAAAAAACAAGAGGCATAGGGAAGAGCGCGTCTTTTCGCTTCCTACCATAGGATGTGCATCACGTGTAGGTGGTAGATAAATCGCATTTAATATGGCGCCTCCAAAAAAGAAAGATGAAAAGACGCTTACTGTCTCAATCAAAGGATCACCTAATCCTAGGAAAAGATATGGCACATGAGAAAAACGAGAAGTGCTGCAGCCAACCAACTCTGCCAAACCAGATCTGCTCGACTGCACCAGGGGGAGTAGCTAAGGGGAAATTAGCTCTCTGATCGAGAAATTGGAAGAATCAAGAATTGCTGCAGCCGACCAGCTCTGCCAAACCAGATCTGCTCGACTGCACCCGGGGGAGTAGCTAAGGGGAAATTAGCTCTCTGATCGAGAAATTGGAAGAAATAAGAAGTGCTGCAGCCGACCAGCTCTACCAAACCAAGATCTGCTCGACTGCACCAGGGGGAGTAGCTAAGGGGAAATTAGCTCTCTGATCGAGAAATTGGAAGAATCAAGAAGTGTTGCAGCCGACCAGCTCTGCCAAACCAGATTTGCTCGACTGCACCAGGGGGAGTAGCTGATATGGGAAGGATGAGATAGGAAGTCCTTGAGAATCACTCCAGGATACTATATTTTTAATAAATAAAGTTCATAATTTTGCAGAGGTCCAGAGCTGGACCTATAAGCGGTAGAACTGCTCTCTTAATACTTATAAGGGATGAACTTTCGAGCAAAGCAGAAGTGGCAGACGTGTTGATGAAACTTACCGCTCGCAGAGCTGAAGTGGTCACAGAAGTGACGAGGAAGCACTGGACGGCAGACGTGAAGCTCTATGCGCTCGAAGTAGAGGATGATAACTTACGAGAAGAATGATAAGCGTGAATCAGGGCATTGCTGACGTGGCCGAAAAAGACAAAAATAGATATTTCCCTGCATAATATAAAATTGAAGAGTCTAGAAGAGGAAAGGTGTACCTGAGGCAGCCAAAGGAGTACTTTGATAAAAGGAATATTTTGGATGGCTTAAGCAACAAGGAAGTCAAGAGAGGAGAAGACGGAAGTACCCTCCTTCGTATGAAGAAATAGTATAAATAGGAGAAATTATGTATTGTAAAAAGGGCTTTTTTAACTTTTTAATCAAGAGAGAATACTTTCACTTCTTCTTCTCTAGAGAGTTAAGCTTTTCATTCATTTTGGTCTTTGAGGTGTTTGCTATACAGTAACATCAAGGTGAGTTTTTTATTGGTTGACTAAATTATTTATTGGGTTGGACGTCGGTTATATATATATATATATATATATATATTTATTTATTTATTGGAGTTGAATTAATTTATATATTATTATGAGTAAGTCTCTTGTGAGACCGTCTCGTGAATCTCCTTCCATGAGACGAATCTATTTGATCCACAATCTAAATCTATAACTAAAAGCCCAGTTTAAAGTCAAATCCACATCCACCTAATTTTGACCCATTCCCACTTAATTTTGAGTCCAAAACCACATAAACCTATCAATTGTTAATCAGTAAACACGCATAGAAGAGAATGGTGAATCCCGTCGCATTGTCGCACAATAGAAGAGAAGAGTGAATCTCGTCGCACAATTGTACAATAGGAAGAACACTATTGCACAAGGAAGTTGACGCGCTGTTACACCGTCGCAGAACTGGAAATGCATGCCCCCTTTTAAACTCTTCATCTTATATTTTCTGAATTTCAGAAAATGAGCACATATCGGCTCTTCACAAAAGAATCACTTAATCACTAATAAAACAATCTGGTCGAAATGTGAAGCAAATTATTTTTCAAGAAATTGTTTCCTAGTTTATGGATTTATTCCAATCCCCGATTGTAAGATCGTAGAATTTATTAAATAAGTATGGTGGAAGATGAATTTGAACCTGCAAGGTGGGGGCAATGATTCAAGAATTTGCATAATTATATTAAGGCTACAACAACGTGTTTCATATTCGTTATGTTATTTTATCTTCTTTTTAGTGATTTTGTAAGTGATCTATTTTCTACACAATTCTTAAACTGTGATGTGATTATCATTCCATATTATGACACTTGGGAGAAACCAGGCCAGGACAAGTTCTAATTTTAATTACAAAGAGAAATGTAGACCAAAAGGTATCTTCTACCAAAACAGATATGAGAAAACAAGTACTTTATAATCCCTGACGGAGTTCGATGAACTTCGTCTCATTTTTCAATTGTCCAGAAAATGAATTTGGACAATTCATCGGTTCTCCAGACCTCGTGTAGCACTAGCAACCTTCCTCCATCATTAAAAATTCCCGGCTACCATCTGACACATAATTTCGAGGTAAGCTTTCTTAGTATAACACTTCATTGTCATACTACTTAGATGTTCTAATACTTAGTTTGCCATCTTCGGAGAGTTGAGTGGCAAGCCGAACGTGGGTTCAGTATACAAGCCTAGCATGTAATAAACCCGAAAAACATTTTTAAACAACTCCGACATCGTCAGTCCAGTGTAACGACCATGCTTAATCCATTGTTCGAACCACACTGGCTTGTCCATATGAAAAGCTTGAAGCTTCTACAACCAAGGTATATGATGGGAACGACGAGCCATACTTAGGTATAGATACTAATTGACCCTTCGTCTCACATAAAAGAACCTTCATTCGTTTGATCATATCATCCTGTGACTATCATTCTTCAGGATGTATCAGATCCCACTTTAACGTCTCACTATTCTTAAAAAGCCTTCCATCATTCAAGGTGAAGAAGAATCGTGGGAGCCCAAATTCTATGAGAAGAAGCAAGAAGAAGTCATCCACAAGAAACCATACGAGCTAGTGTCACGTTGCATGCGTCGAGTTTGTTAAGTATACATCTTCCAAGGTGGGGATCACGATCACGATCCATTTCCTTAAGAAAGTTAGAGAGAGTATTTCAGTGCATCTGTCATTAGGGGATTTAGAGTATTTCTCTCCGTAGAAAGTTTTCTCTCTAGGGTGCCTCACTCCTCCCATGGAGCTCTTCCCTCAATGGTCGGTTTTTTGAATTTCTTGCAATATTCTTGCAATCTTCAAAGAAATTTGAAGTGTTCTTAGATTCTTGCAACATTCCTTTCCCTTCTCAACAGTTACTTTCTCAAAATATCATGTTTTTATTTGAAGATTTTTCGTGTGTTCCTTGGTCTTTTTCTTACGTATATAATGGAGGATTTCAATGTTCTTGTTTAGTCCACAAATCTGCTCATTTTACATTTATTCCTTGTAGATCCTTTGACAAATTCAAAATCAAACCCACTAGCACAAGATTTCCACCTCTTAATGATTTCCTTTCTCTCTCCTCAATTATAGTAGCGACATTTCTTCACTTGATGGATTCCACTTCCTCTCTCCTAATTTACAGGTGCATAGTTTCTCTCTCCTCAGTTAAACAAATCAAACCTTGGTTTCAAAAAAATAAATGTCGCTTGAGTCATATGTACAATATGTTGAGGTCATATGGTTGCAATATTTATCATATTTACATGAAGAGTTCAATATATTATACTTGTCATTCACTTCATGAGGTCGGTGGAGTGTACCAACTAAAGTAATTATGTAAATAAGCAAAAGAGTCTAGTAGTTGTTATGAATAGATTTCCTATTATGAAATTTCATTAAATTAATGAAGCCTACTGTGAATTGATTTGATGTTCGACCTCCTATTAATTGTGTATCAATGTTGGACTTCTACATTTGGTGAAAGGACTTCTACCTATAAAATATAACATTGTTTATCATATGTAATTTTCCTCATGTATGGAGAGTGAGAACAAAATGAAAACAAAATGTAACATTTTCGAGCAAGGCTGTTACCTCTATGGGGAAGAGTGGGATGACACAACAAGCAAAGTTTTCATCAATATCCTCGCTGATCAGACAAAACTTGGAAACTACGAGGAAGGGAAAACAACTTCGTGTCCATTCAAACGACTTAATACTTTGTTCACAAAGTTTGCCACAAGAGTTTTAGCTACAAAGACTGTTTGAAATTTGTACGACTACTAAGAAAGCGATACGAAGTACACTTGATGGTTCTCAACACTTCTGGGTGTGCTCACGATGAAGACATAAATGAAATGCACAATGAATGCGGCATATAGGAAGTTGTTCTACAGTTAAGTTTTCATCATCCTTAGCACCATCGTTTTCTTTATCATATGAGTAGCTATTTGACACATTTGTTCTCCGTTTGAGTAAAATGTTGAGTCTTTTGCTATTGCGTACAAGAAATTAGGAGATCCGAGTTAGAAGGACTTGAAGATCATCTTTGAGGTGAGGTTTGATTGTTTTGTGAAGACGAATAAAGTTAAGGATGAACCAAACTACGACATGATTATCATTCCATTTGATGACACTGGGGAGAAGTCAGGGCAGGACGCAGTATGTGATATCATACAAATTTCCAGTGATACTGAAGTCACGACCCATACTTGTGGCTGGAAGGAAACCCTTGCGAAGTACAGTGATCTTTCCAATGATGAGGAGTCACCGAAGTCCACGTCCTTGAAGAGGGAGATGAGTTCAAGCATGAGGCAGAAGAAGCCCTCATCCCGATATGTGAATAATCTTGAGGCTCGCAATTTGTATGACACACTGTATGACTCGACTTCAAGCAAAGATGCAAGTCCATGTTATAATAAATGTCATATTTGGCGGTGGATTTGGTGTTGTCGAATTCAATTCATGAATTCACATTTTGTGTACTCGTGTTATGATCGACATTAAGACATTGTCTAGGTTAACCGATATTGGTTTGTGTGCAAGTTCCATTGATACCTTTCATGTTAATGACATGTTAATACTATGGTATAGTATAAGTAGTCTTGAAGATAATGTATTGGACTATGATGCATATGTATAAATATTCTAGAAATGTGTTTCATATGATTTGTAGACTAAGTAGTAATCATGTCCAATTAAATTAAACACAATATTTGATCTGATGAAGGATGGAAGTCTCCGTTGTACATGCTTGTGCGTGAAAAGTTATTAGGTGGAACTATCCACACCCCAATTCTTTCTAAACATACCCTATTACTAAATACACCTCAATAAAAAAAATTATAACTTAAAAAATCACTAAGGACACCACAATAAATCTCAATTATACCCTTATCTAAAAAAGAAAGAAAAAACAAACCCTAAACCTCATCTTCCAACCCACAGCCTCTAGCCTTCCCCCGTCACCATCCTGCGTCCATCTCTCCTCCTCTCCTCTTTCTTTACTTCAATCTCTACACTTTCTCCTTCTTTAGTTCATTTCTCTCCACCTCTCTTTTCTGTGAAGAAGAAGAAATCTACTGAAAATAAGAAATTTTGAGAGGAAAATTTTCTAGAGCTTCGTTCGATCAACCAGGGTTGAACATGAAGTGAAGAGTTCGCTTCGAATTAATTGAACAAACTATACCGGGTTCGACTTGTTTCGATCGAACAAGTGTAAATGGTGTGTTTTTTCGTATTCTTTTCCTTTTTTTTCCCCAACAATCTTTCTTCCCACGAGGCTTTGGATTTCTGATTTGCAATCCAGTTTCTCTTCACTGCTCTTGTTCTACGGCCAATGTTGTAGTTGAAACCCTTCAAATGTTGAAGAAGGGGGGAGAGATTTTTTTCTTTTCTTAAATAACAGAAAGGATATTTTAGTCTTTTAATTATAATAACTTTTTATTTATTTTATTGTGGGGTGTGTTTAGGAATGACTGGGGTGTGGGTAGTTCCACCCAAAGTTATTTCACTCTCGGCACCATCCACAAACGAAACCCAACATAGTTGGGTTTTCGACCAACAAATAGAACTTGAACATATTAATAAGTAAATGGAGTCATAAGACATGACAAGTCAAATTTAAATACTCGTATGTAGGTTGAGCCAAAGACCATTTTTGTTCAAAAGTCTTGACATAAGATAACAATTACAAATTTCTATAGCATTACATCACGACACATATCCTACGCACGTTTATAATTGTTAACTATGTGGTCAATCATTGACAGTTACGCATCTTCTAGAATACTAAAAAAAAAGAACGCGATCATCTTCATTTTGGCACAATCATCTTGCAACGTGCACTTTCATGTCCAAACTAAGGTTATCAAATTTAGTTCCCCAACGACTTTTTTTCGCATGTCTTCGGTATCATTTTTGGCCCTCACACTGTCCTTGAGTTCACTTATCTCCTTTGTGATTGATGCACAGAGTGGACACTAGCCTCTCATCGACATCCCCTGTTTTGGCACGTTTCCCTTTAGATGTACATGTCCTTTGATTTCATATACCACTATCGGCCATACGCTTTGAGCTAAATTCATTTATGGACTAGTTTATGGCCGATGTTGTTGCAATTTTTGATGTGGCTTCGTTTGACGAGGGTAGATGGTACTCTTAATTTAGTATGTCTTGTACCACATTATGAAAGTTGGCTACATGCTCTCCAGTAGCTTGATCTTTACTAAAAATTTCACCTTAGACATTGTAAAAAGGCCAACACTTGTGGCGCATAGTCTCGCAGTTGGATCAGTTTGCATATCGAAACTGTGAGACTAATTGTGAAATACTTATGTATGGAGAGCATCACTTAGGACATGCTTTAGATATCAAACATGGGTATGACTTGAAAGCTAAAGTAAATGTGCAATTATTTAGCACATGCATTCAAGTACTTTAGCCAGACATCCTCTTTCACGTCTATCACCTAGTTTGGAGTGAAGGTGAAACCCGAGAGGACCATCATATGTGACAAGGAGTGATAGCATTTTTTCCACACATGATTCTTACTAGAAATGTGTGGTTCGGCCTTCAATTCCGTTCTGAGATAGGTCTGCCTCATTTCGTGTTCCAAGAAGGTAAGATACCCAGTTTGAAAACCATTGTCCGACTTATAACCTTTCGCTACCAATGCCTTCAAAGCATGCTCCTCCAAATATGCCCACGCCCTCTTACTCTTTTCGGTTTTTCGATATGAGAATTTGAGAGTCTTGTGCATCCATTTCAACTAGCCTAAATAATTATGATGGATAATTATTTATTTCACATCTTCTGGGCCACATGTGTTGTGATAATGACATAATGTCATCATTCATGATGATTATACCATTTTTGCTAATTTGAGATGCGAAAACATAAAAATTCATAGCATTCAAAGGGATGGACAACATTAAACATAAGCATGGTAAAAACACTATGGTGGTAATCTCCATTTACCCACAAAGGACATCATATAAGAAATTCACATTAACAAGACAACGACATCAAACATGTTTCTCTGTACATCACACAACATTTTGACGTCTAAATATGGGAAACGATACATAACGGTACAAATTTACTAGATGTCCAAAATTAAACCTGTTAGGAAATATTTGAGTATGTTTTGATGAGACAAAACCTTAGAAAGGTAACCCTCAATCTATCAGCATAATCTATCTGATAAGGTTACTGCAACAAGGTCACTACATGAAGATATAACGGAGAAAACTTCAAAGAAAGGATATTACCGAGAATGGTGAAGGAATCTGGTAAACTAAAAGGATACTGCTTACTGCAGGAAGTTACCGGGAAGAGACCATGCCAAAGCATACTGCAAAGCAGCAAGCTACAGATTCTTCAAGCCAACTGACAAAGCAAGCCTGGGAAGGAAGCTCCAAAGCAAGCACGAGAAGAAAGCTACAAAACAAGCATGGGAAAGAAGCTAAATGTTACCGGTAGAGAGAAAAGGAATGGAGCCAATCAAATGAAGACACGTGTAAAGCACAAAGTTGGCGTGTATCAAAAAGAGAACGACGGATTAAATGCTAGAAACCTACCCACCTTAAACGGGCATATTTCCTACATCTATAAATAGAAGACTGCAGAGAGTAAAGAGTAGAGAGAGAAAAGAGGGGGAATGAAGAAGAAGAAGAAAAAGAAGAAGAGGGGGAAAAGGAAATAGACGTGGCTCCTCACATACATCTCACACACGTGGTGGCCATGATCCCCCTGTTGTATGTCAACTGTGCAATTACAAGGGCCATACCGCCCTCACTTGCAGACGGCCACCAGCCACTGCTCACTTTGCCCAGACCCTTCCGCATGGGTCGCAAGCTCAGTGACTAATGGACTCCGACGCATCCTATAATCTCACGAGTGACCTCATCAATCTTTCGATCCACTCTGAGTACGATGGCACAGATGAAATTCAAATCGTTGATAGCACAGGTTTATCTATCTCTCATACTGGTTCAACTAATATTCATACACCTATGCGGAATTTTCTATTATCTGATGTATTATGTGTACCTGGGATGGCTAAAAATCTTATATTTGTGCACCAATTTACTAAAGCGAATCGTGTGTCGTTGGAATTTTATCCTGATTTTTTCCTAATTAAGGATCCCACCACGGGGGCGGCGCTGGCTCGAGGGCCATGCAGTAATGGCGTCTATTAGTTTCAACCACATATTACCAGTTCGATTGCGAAAGTTGCTGCACTTGGTGTGTGTACTACGGCCAGTCACTGGCACTCTCGTCTTGGTCACCCCTTTGGCCGAACAAGCTCTTTTATATTATCTGCTTATAATTTTCCTGTGTTGCAAAATTCGGCACGTGTGCCAGACACTTGTTTTTCATGTAATGTAAGCAAGTCTCATAAACTGTCGTTTTTGAATTATGGTTTTATTGTTGATCGTCCTTTGGATTACTTATATGCGAATGTGTAGGGCCCTGCGCCTATATCTGTTGATGGTTTCAAATATTTCTTGCTAATTGTAGATTTATTTAGTCAATATTGTTAGGTGTATTTGCTAAATGCTAAGTCTTAGGTTCTCCCAATTTTTCGTCAATTCCGCACTCTGGTGGAAAAGCAATTTTCTTTGCAAATTTGGAATTTTTATACTGATAATGGGGACGAATTCTTAGCACTTAAACCATACCTATGTGAGTCTGGTATTTCTTGGTTAACCACTACACCACACACTCCCCAACAAAACGGTATTTGTGAGTGCCGAAATCGTCATATTCTTAAGGTATCTCGTGCTCTCCTTCATCATGCAAGTTTACCTCAACAGTTCTGGTCTTTTGCAGTCCAAACGGCGACATATCTCATTAACTGTACTCCATCTTCGGTACACTCGGCCAAGAGTCCTTTCAAGGTATTGTTTAAATGCACACCTAATTATCACAAACTTCGCACATTCGGATGCATTTGTTTTCCGTGGTTAAGGTCATACAATCTGGGAAAACTTAATTTCCCTTCCAAGCCTTGCATTTTCATTGGCTACTCCACCAGTCAAAGCGCTTATCGTTGCTTTGATCTAGCAACTGGTCAAATTTTTGTCTCCAGACATGTCAAGTTCTCGGAATTCACATTCTGGAATTTCTCTCCATCGGCTCCTTCTGAACCTGATCCACCAACTGCTGTCTTACCGCTGCTTCCTGCTGTTGAGCCCATCCCAGCTACTTACCCTTCACCGAGGCCTACCTTGGTGCTGGAGCAACCAGCGACTCCACCTCCACCCATTGCACTCGGGCCTCCTGATCAGCCCCCCCTCCAGCCCGAACTCACACCATGCGCACCAGGGCCCAGAACAACATATATAGACCTAAACGCCTCTATGTTTCAACCAAACATCCGTTATCGGTCGATATCGAACCATCTTGCGTCTCCGCAGTGTTGGCCTCACCCCAATGGTGCCAGGCCATGATAGATGAGTTTAACGCCCTCCAGCGTCATGGTACTTGGTCGCTGGTCACGCTAACATTGTTGGCTGTAAATGGGTTTTTCGAATTAAACAGAACCCTGATGGATCTATTGAACACTACAAAGCTCGCTTTGTAGGTTAGGCTTCCACCAACGCCCCGGTGTAGACTTTTTTGAGACATTTAGCCCAGTGGTTAAACCCGTCACGATTCGAACGGTCCTCACTTTGGCATTGTCGGCAATTGGGCCCCTTCACCAACTTGACATCAGTAATGTGTTCCTTCATGCTCATTGAAGGTTCCTGTCTACATGTCGCAACCTCCAGGATTTATTGATCCAGCTCATCCCTCCTCCGTCTGCTTACTTCACAAATCATTATATGGCCTCCGCCAAGCCCCTCGTGAATGGTACATTGCACTCAGTTCGGCCCTCAGTTCCTTTGGCTTTATACAATCTCGAGCGAATCACTCACTTTTTACTTATGCTAAGGATGGTGTTCGGCTAATTGTTCTGGTTTATGTCGATGATTTGATCATCACCGGGTCATACTCTCTTCAGATTCAGCGTTTAATCTCTCACATACAAAAGTGTTTTGCATTAAAGGATTTAGGTCCTTTATCTTTTTTCTTGGGGATTGAAGTCGCTCGCTGCAAAGAAGGCTTACTTCTTTCTCAACATAAGTACTTGGTCGATCTTCTTTGACACCATAAAATGGATGGTGCTAAGACCCTTCGCACACCTAGCAATCCTAAATCTGCTGGGTATCGAAGTGCTATTGGTGGCCTCCAATATCTTTCGTTAACACGCCCAGATATCTCTTTTACTGTGAACAGGTTGGCTTAGCGTATGTCCACCCCTACTAGCACTGATTGGAGTGAAGTCAAACGTTTATTTCGCTACCTTAAGGGCATTCTCCATCATGGTCTTCTTCTTCGTTGACCTTCACATCTCCGTCTCACTGCCTGATTTTAATTTTGGAGAGGACCGAATGGATTGCAAGTCGACATCTGCTTATGTCGTATTTCTTGGGGATAACCTAATATCTTGGCACTCTCGCAAACAAAATGGTGTTGTTCGCTCATCCACCGAGGCTGAGTATCGCTCTCTTGCTTCAGCTGCCTCCGAGGTGGCCTAGGTAGTCAATCTATTTAAAGAGTTGCGTATTCCAATGACCACTACACCGAGACTACTTTGTGATAATATGGGAGCTACACGTCTCGCCCTCCATCCGGTGCAACACTCCCGAATGAAGCACATTGTCATCGACTTCACTTTGTTCGTGATATGGTTTCGAAAGGGGTTCTCGTGGTCTCTTATGTTAGCACAGTCGACCAGCTTGCCAACATACTCACCAAACCTCTCTCTCGCACGCAGTTTGAGCATCTTCGTCACAAAATCTCCGTTGCCGATGACACGTCCATTTTGCGGGGGCGTATTAAGGAATAACCGTATATACATATTCTTCATATTTGTATATTATTTTGACTGATTTCACTCCTTAGATGTAGGAGGTTGTTATGGGATTTTAATGATTTTAATTGTAAATATCCTCAAAGCTGTAATATATATTGTATTCTCTGATTAATAAAAATACAAGTCATTCCCATAATTGTTTATACTCTTATAGTGTATAGAAGATCAAAAGAAGATAAGGAAGCTCAAACACTCTAAACCCCAGAATCGCTAGATTACTCAGTCGTTCAGTCTTGCAGCAAGCTACAGCAGAGCAACCTGCAAAAGAAGTCGAACCTTGCTACATACAGTTGAAGAAAAAGATAAACCTTTTAAGGACTGTCTCGGAGTACTTAGTGCTAGGACTAGGGTCCTGATAAGCTATTCACTTTCTGAAGAAGAAAGTAAGGATTCTGAGTGGGTCAGGTAGGATCTTATGTGGGTCAGTTAGGAGAATGGGCAAGCAGCTGTGAGTAGGCTTGCTACTCACTTGTTAAGTCTGTGTTGTAATAGATAGGTCTGTGTAAATCAACAAGATTAACTATGTTCCCTCTTGAGAAGTGGCAGAGAGGATGTAGAAGGATTACTCCACCTTCGAACCTCTGTATATCTATGTGTATGTTTGTGCTTACCTTTCTAACTGCATATCCAATATCAGATGCACATCTTCCATACTTGTGTTTTCAATAGAAGGAAGATTCCGCAATATAACTCTGATAACTCCGAAGTAACCTCCCAAAAGGTTACTGCTTCTGGACTTGAGTCTTTTGGAGAAAAAGTTTGAAAATTGAGTAACTGCATATCCAATATCAGATGCACATCTTCCATACTTGTGTTTTCAATAGAAGGAAGATTCCGCAATATAACTCTGATAACTCCGAAGTAACCTCCCAAAAGGTTACTGCTTCTGGACTTGAGTCTTTTGGAGAAAAAGTTTGAAAATTGAGTAGGTTTATTCATCCCCTCCCCCCCCCCCCCCTCAAAGCCTACTACCCCTTGGGACTAACAAAACCTCAACGCACAAGAAGGAGTAACAGAGCCTCTCAATTAATCATAATCTCATCGTTATACAATTGCAAAACAATATTGTCTCTCAAATCAGTCCATGCTTGGGAAGTCTCTAATTGATATATCAAGTTAATTTCTTCGGTGGACACCCCCCGCCTTCAATTTTGCTATGAAACTCGGGGACCTCTCACTGATATGGGTCTTCACTATTGTTAGTACGAATGAAGTTGTGTAAGAAGCAACATGCTAAGATTATCTTGTTTTGAGTGTTGATGGGATAGTACGAGTTTCTTTTAAATATGCCCCATCTGGCTTTCAGTACACCGAAAGACCCTTTAATTACATTTCGTGCCCTAGTGTACTTTAAGTTGAAATATTCTTGGGGGTACAAGGGTTAATGTTAGAATGCTCCCACTCTTGAAAATGGTACCTAATTCCTCGATAAGGAGTTAGGAAACCATTTCCGTTAGTGTAACCTTCGTCAACTAAGTAGTAATTTCCTGAAAGGGTTCATTTAAATATATTAATTAGATCTCATTTATATATTGAACGGGTGGTAGTTGTATTTCTTTCAACTTACCTTGGGGAACTCTCAACCCATGAGGGCTAGTGATAGCACCACGTAAGACCCTACTATCTACCGTCGAACTTTCCCAACCGGTTAACACATACACGTAGTTCATGTTCCGATCACAAGCCACCATAACATTAACGACTATCTTTCATTTATGATTCCTATAGCGTGATTTATCTTGCAATGTGACCTTGACCGGCACATAAGTCTCGTCAAGTGCACCAAGACAACCCTACAAGTGTACAAGTAATTAATAGATGCAAATATAATATCGTTTTTAGCTGAGGTCATATGATTATACTTGTAATATTATGTTGAAGTATTTTCATCTATCATCAGCACAATCATTAGAATGGGCTTTGGGCTGACTATGAGGATAGTTGGTAACTTGAGGAGAGCATTTAATACGTTGTGAAATTAGGTAATAATTGTGTAACCACTAACGATTGAAATCATGTTTAACAACTTGGTTTTTCTTATGATGAGTGAGAACACTGAGGAATATTGCTACTTGTTCAGAAATGGTAAAATGACGGCTTGCTAGAAGACCCCCTAGATTTTCTAACAGATAACATAACCTCGAGAATGAGTCATAACTCATGCTCAAGTGATTTAGATAGGTGATATCATTATCTTGGGAGATCCTCCTAGTGTGCTCTAGTGTTCATGTGATCCTAGCCCGAAAGTTGTACCATGACCAAGTCCCTGATCAACTATTACTCCTATGGTTTCTAAGTGGCAACCTATTGTGAATGCTAGTAAATAACATAAGAAATACTTTCACAGAAACATCGATTGCCTCCATGACATTAATGGTGTCTTTCACTTCATCATCGTGACCTAAGACATCATAACACATGCTGAGAAACATAAAGTACGACTCATTCGTGTAGTCACACAACGATTACAAGTATTGACCAGACATTCAAGAGGATTCATGGACGTAGCACATACTTAACACTCTGGGCATGAATCTATGGTTTATCATATGTTATTTAGATGTTTTGCAAACTTGTGGTTGTATTTTCTGATAGCATAACAAGAACAGGGATCTATGTTAAAAACAAATTTATATGCACTGCTAAGTGTGCTATCTACATTAAATATCATTCTGGTATTTAGAGGTAACAACATAAATGTAATTTCATGATGCCACAAAATGGAATGATCACCTTACGGTCCAAAGTCATCTCATAAGAATCCTACAACATAGTCATACGTTTGACTAGAATGATGTATGAAGAACAATCATTAAAGACACAATATCTTCTTCCAAAACCTATTATGGCAGGTTTAAAAAAAAAGTTTCCATCTATCATGATCAATAAATATCAAATTAACAGAAATCATACAAATGAGCACTTGGTTTTCAAGGTTTTCATATGATTTGATAGTTCCACGATATATCAAAATAAGTATGAGCCACATTAATCATAACCACAACAAATCCACATGGATGATTCACACTGAAATGCACATTAGCTTCACAAAGTTTATTAATATCGAGGTACTGATGCAAAGGGACTAAGTACACATACCTGGTAACTGCGATTCGAAATTCAAAAATGTTTTCACCAACCGAACGCTCTGCTCGAACTCGTTCAAACATAGATAGCAGAAATAAAGAAAAAAAAGTTAAAATTTGGAATATAAAATATCCTCATGCAATCTAAAATCCAGTTACGTTCCCCAATCAATATAAAAATTGAATACCGTTTTCACAAATGACAAAAACAATCATATGATTTTGTATGTGACATTAATGGATCATGAATTGGATTAGTCAAATTCAATAAGCAAAATGTCTACTCAAAACTGATGGAAAACTTTGCTTCTATATTATGGACTTGAGTGAATTTTTGTGTCCTCTGCCTTTACTCATGTGCTAATGTTATCTATATGTCTCATATATGATAAGTATCCTTCATTTGTTTTTTTTTTAATTCTTTTAATTAAAATTGCAGCATTAGTCATGTTCTTGTTTGGTGATCTAAGTATAAATCTAGTTTCGGACACGCTAAGAAACTTTGTTGTTAAATATAAAACACATCATTTTAAACAATTTTCTCTAGAGTGTGTAATTTCATAGCAACTCAGCATTTAAAATGATAATACATGCAAACCAAATGATGAAGACATTTCGAGAGAGACGAGAAGAAACTGAAACAGAAAGAAGCACATGAAAAATTAAAGAAACTGAAATACAAAGAAACACAAATAAAATCAAAGAGAGAAATAATTAAATTCGAAGAAACAAACTACATAATCAGTAGATTCAAACACACACACAATGTTCAATTAATAGTGAGTTTCGACATCAATTTGGAGTCTCAATGTGAATAAATACAACATATCTCACACAACAAATCACCTTCGGCGTTGCTCCTAATCGATGAAGATCGAACTCGATTTCCAGCTCCTCCGTCAAACGAGGTGGAAGGACATGGCCGAGTGTGATCTTAAACTTGACGACAAACTCCTCAGCACTCCATCCAGCTGAAGAATCTGCTGATTTTTCTTCAGCACAACTCTTCAAATAGGTGCTCCTCCGAAATTCAACATGGAAACTTGAAAGGGAATGGCTAGGGTTTATCACAACTTTGGGGATGGGTTGTAATGGGTGTGATTTAAGACTATTTATATGGGGCAATAGTGTAAATATTTGAATAACAAGGGGTAAAGTGGATATTTCAAAATAATTAAGGAGGTCCCAATAGTAATTTTCAATATATGCAATTGTTGGGACATCTTCTGGGGTTGTAAATCCACCATTTGAGGTGGATTAATAACATGATATACCCACCTGAAATCCATTTAGGAAACTTCAAAAATATATGTAAATAGTTCAAAAACTAAAGATACAATTTACCATAATTAACAGGCGTATATATGCTGCAGTATAAAATAAATAAAAGATCCAAATATAAATGTTGACATTTTACAATCTTAAGATAATTGAAACTTATAGTGTATATGATGCACCTATTGTTTATAAAAGGCGCCCAACAACCGTGTTTGAGGAAGATGGGTCTTAGGAATTGTGATGAGAGAGAATTTATTTATATTATTATTAATTATTGTTTCTTTTATTAGTTATTGTTTCTTTTAGCCCATGGGCTTTTAAATTATAAGTATTGTGATTCTGGAGATATTTTTGGGGAATTTATGAAATAATTGTGTTGCGGCGTTTTATTTTGTACTAGTGTGATTCTTCCTTAACTCCAACCTACTGGATCCATGACGCGTAGCGAAGCTCGTGTTGATGCCTTGGAGGCTACGGTTGGTACGTTGGAGAAGGAGGTGTTTGAATTGGGAACGGGATTAGCTTCTGTTCACTTCGCGATCGCGACCTTGACTTCTTCCATTGAGGCCTTGACGAAGGGGTTTGAAGGCGTGCAAACCACGGTCCACACCCTAGAGCAAGGCAAGACCACCGCTCGCGGGGGTTCCTCGGCTGACTCTGGTTTTCTTGTTGGGGACTTCTCCAATACACCTCACGTTGCATCGCTGAAACCCTCATTAGCGAAATTGGAACTTCCTGGATTCTCCGGTGACAAACCAGCTGCTTGGATTGCTAGGGCTGAGCAGTTTTTTCGCATCGATAATACCCCAGATGATATGAAACTTGAATATGCTTTGATTGCCATGGAGGGTTCGGCTTTGCATTGGCTCCAATGGTTACTAAATGACACACCTTAATTGAGTTGGAAGAAGTTTACGTTGGAACTTCTTCGATGCTATGGCGAAGACTCTAGTGCTAATCCATGTGAGGCTCTCGGTCTAACACGGCAAACTGGTACAGTGGATGAATATGTTGACCTTTTCATATCTCGTTTGGCAGCAGTTCCATCACTTACTAAGCCGAATGCGCTGGGTTTATTTCTCAGTGGCCTCCATGAAGACAAACGTCTTCGCCTCCGTTCACGAGATGCTGAAGATATTAGCGCAACAATGCACACGGCACACGAGATTGAGAGGGAATTGATGGGTTCACGTGTTTCTTTTTCCAGCAGTACATCTCAGGCTCGATCCAATGCTGCAACCAGGTCAATCGCCTTGACAGGGTACGTTTGGTCATCAGAAGTTTATTCATCCAAGCCAAGTCTATCAGGGCCATCACGCCTGCCTGAACCTTCTCGGCAATCATCCTATGTACAGTCTAATCAACGACCATCTGAATCGGTTAGTTCGACCATCAACTAGCCACCTCGTCAAACTCGCCAAATGTCACAGTCGGAGCTTTGAGATTTGAGAGCAAAGGGGTTATGTTTCCGCTGTCGTGAGCCTTATAATCCCTTGCATGTTTGCGCCAATCGATCTCTCAAGGTCATGATTGTTGCTGATGAAGATGAGGATATTGATTTGGGAAATTCTGACGTATCTCCAGTGGTTGTTGATGATTCCCCGTTGACCTTCAAGCCTTCCATCTCTCCGCTGCTATGGCTTGCAAGTTCGACGGGTTTCAAACTATGAAGTTGCGGGGTTCCATCAATGAGAAACCAGTTGTTGTGATGATTGACAGTGGGGCAACTCATTGTTTTATATCGCCCAGCATTATGGCAACTCTTCAATTACCAATTGACTCATCATCCTCTCTACCGGTACATTTGGGTGATGTGAAGGACTCAAACACACTCGGTGTCTGCCAAGCAGTCCCTATTGTCTTAGGATCTGCTAAGTTCATTATTACTGCTTTTGTTTTTCCCGTTAGCGACATTGATGTCATCTTGGGAGTTTCTTGGCTTTCAACCTTGGGTGAGGTACGTGCAAACTGGGCTTCACTCACCGTGACTTTTAATTTTGAGGGTCAATCTATACATTTGCGTGGTGAGCCAAGCTTGGGATGTCATCAAATCTCTACATGTTCTGTTATAAAGTTGTCTGGAGTGGATTCTGCTTGGTTATTGTGGTCGATTGAGTTGGCTCAAGAAGAACTTTTTGAGGTTGCTTCTCTGCCCCGAGATATACAACTCTTATTACAGGAATTTCCTCAAGTTCTGTCGCCTCTACCCAGTTTGCCTCCATCTCGAGATTGTGATCACCGTATTCCTTTTCAACCGGGTTCAGCTCCAGTTTCAGTACGACCATATCGATACTCATCTGCTCAGAAAACAGAGATTGAACGCCTTGTCCAGGAAATGCTCACGGCGGGAATAATTCAACCCAGTTCGGGTCCGTACTCTAGCCCAGTCTTGTTGGTGTAAAAAAAGGACGGCAATTGGAGATTCTGTGTTGATTACAGGGAATTAAATAAGTGTACAGTTCCCGACAAGTACCCGATCCCGATCATTCAGGAGCTTCTCGATGAGCTTCATGGAGCT
The DNA here is from genome assembly GCA_005771605.1 of Scutellaria baicalensis. NCBI lineage: Eukaryota > Viridiplantae > Streptophyta > Magnoliopsida > Lamiales > Lamiaceae > Scutellaria > Scutellaria baicalensis. The sequence goes on from CM016723.1 coordinate 44,835,732, forward strand.
GTATGGTTTACTCGGCTGGATTTACGAGCTGGCTATCATCAGATTCGGGTGGCAATTGAGGATATTCCCAAAATAGGCTTTTGGACTCACTCCGGGCAGTACGAGTTTTTAGTGATGCCATTTGGGTTGCAAAACGCTCCCTCCACTTTTCAGGCAGTGATGAATGACTTATTTCGACCATTGTTGCGTCGATACGTGTTGGTTTTTTTTGATGATATTCTGATTTACAATCCGGACTGGGATTCACATGTTAATCATCTGAGAACAGTTTTGGGTATTTTGGCAGAGGCTTCTTTTGTTGTGAACCCAAAGAAGTGTGCGTGGGGCTATTCTTCCATTAATTATTTGGGTCATGTGGTATCCTTGAAGGGCGTACAAATGGATCCCTCAAAGGTCTCGGCGATACTTCAATGGCCTACACCACGGTCATTAAAGGGAGTTCGCGGTTTTTTGGGTTTGACGGGATACTATCGCCGCTTTATTCGTGATTATGGGAAGATTGCTCTACCTCTTACTACCTTGCTCAAGAAGGAGGCAGACCATAATTTTCGTTGGTCTCCTGATGCCCAACTTGCTTTTGAGAAATTGCAGCATGCCATCACAACTGCCCCGGTTTTAGCGGTTCCGAATTTCTCCGAGCCGTTTTACATTGAGTGCGATGCATCAGGTAGTGGGTTAGGGGCTGTTTTAATGCAAAATCGTCGCCCAATTGCTTATTTCAGTAAGGTGTTATCAGCCCGTAATGCTCTCAGATCCACTTATGAGAAAGAACTCATGGCTCTCGTCCTTGCCGTTCTCCATTGGCGTCCTTATTTGTTGGGTCGTCACTTTGTTGTTCGTACTGACCATCACAGTCTCAAACATCTTCTACAACAACAAATTGTTTCCCCTTCACAGTAGTACTGAATATCTAAATTGATTGGGTTTGATTTTGTAGTGGAATACAAGGCTGGGGTTTCGAATGTCGTTGCCGATGCCTTATCTAGCGAGATTCTGAGATCCACTGTGCAGCGATCTCTATGCCACAATGGCTAGAATGGGCTGCTTTGCGTCGAGCAGTTCGTGAGGATTCTATTTATGGCCCTATTGTGCAGACATTAGAGAATGGGGGCACAGTGGGACAGCCTTTCTCCTTGGTGAATGAGGTGTTATTTTTCAAGGGTCGAGTAGCTATACTAGCGGGGCCTCATTGGATTTCTCGCTTATTAGCCGAGTTCCACTCGACCCCAACAGGGGGTCATGCGGGTGCTTATCACACATATCGTCGATTGACATCAAATGTTTATTGGCCAGGCATGATGAAAACAGTTACAAAATTTGTGGCAGAATGTTTAATATGCCAAAGGAGTAAGGCCGACACTCGTTCGCCGGTGGGTTTATTACAACCGCTTCCTATTCCGAACCGTGTTTGGGAGGATGTGAGTATGGATTTCATCACTGGGTTGCCTCGTTCACAACATTATGATGTCATCCTTGTGGTAGTCGATCGTTTATCCAAAGCGGTTCATTTTATTGGTTTAACTCATCCTTATACCGCTCGCGTGGTGGCCACAGCTTTCACTCGTGAGATTGCTCGACTTCATGGAATCCCTAGATCTATTGTGTCAGATAAGGATCCAATATTTCTTAGTTCATTTTGGAAAGAGTTGTTTGCCGCTACTGGTACTGATTTACGAATGAGTAGTGCTTATCACCCGGAGACCGATGGCCAATCTGAGGTGATGAATCATTGTTTAGAGACCTACTTACGTTGTTTTGCGGCAGAGCATCCAAAACAGTGGGCTCGCTGGTTGTCTTGGGCTGAGTATTGCTTCAACACGATTTTCTATTCTGCCATTGGTATAACACCTTTTGAAGTGGTTTATGGGAGGAAGTCGTCGACTATCTCGCAGTGGATGCCAAGGGAGATCAAAGTTAGTGTGGTGGCTGATGAGTTAAAGGACCGTGATGTGATTTTGAAACAGCTGCGTTTTCACCTAGAACGCGCGCAACAACGAATGGAACGAGACGCTAACAAACACCGTCGGGCTGTATCGTTTGAGGTTGGGGACCGTGTGTTTCTAAAGTTTAGGCCATATCGTCAATTGGCCCTATTTAAGCGGCTGAATGTCAAGCTAGCTCCCCGTTTTTTCGGCCCGTTTGTGGTTGAAAAGAAAATTGGTGCGGTTGCTTACCGTTTGAAGTTGCCTGAAGGGAGTAGGCTTCATCTAGTATTTCATGTTTCACAATTAAAAGCCATTGTGGGTGATCATGCAGTAGAGTCTGTCTTGCTGCTAGATTGTTGTGATGCTGAAGCAGAGTTCATTCCTGACAAAATTCTACGATATCGGGACATTTGGAGAGATGATGAGCGTGTTTCCCAGGTGTTGGTTTCGTGGCTGCTAGACCAGAGGATGATTCTACCTGGGTTGATGTTCCCTTCTTCCGCCAACAGTTCCCAACATTTCGCCTTGAGGACAAGGCGTCATTCGAGGAGGAGGGAATTGATGCACCTATTGTTTATAAAAGGCGCCCAACAACCGTGTTTGAGGAGGATGGGTCTTAGGACTTGTGATGAGAGAGAATTTATTTATATTATTATTAATTATTATTTCTTTTATTAGTTATTGTTTCTTTTAGCCCATGGGCTTTTAAATTATAAGTATTGTGATTCTGGAGATATTTTTGGGGAATTTATGAAATAATTGCGTTGCGGCTATTTGCCTTGGACGAGAGTATCTCTAGGTGTTGCGTTTTATTTTGTACTAGTGTGATTCTTCCTTAACTCCAACAGTATACAACCAAAACATAATCAATGTAGATGGATTTGGACAATAGCATACAATACAACATAGTTCTTCTCACATCCATACTTAACCAGAGAACCAAAGAAAGAAACAAGAATCTCTTGGTTAAGATTGCATATGTGAATAATTAAGACGAGGAAAATAAGGACCCTCAAGAATAGTTACCATATCAGCTCAGACCGAGACCATTTGGTGTTGCTAACCCTATCGCCCACAGCTATCAGATTCCACGCCATATTGTCCAATCATTCTGATTCCCAACTTCATTGATATCTGAAGGAAGACGCATTTATAACATCCAATATACAACTCTGAACAATTCTCGGGTTTTATAACTAAACCCACTTCATCAATCTGCAGTGAGGTCTTTGGAGTATGCTTGTAATCCACCAACATATGTTGCCTCAACCGAAGCTTCTGAAGCAAACTTATCCCATGAATCGATTGATAGAACCACAAAGTCTGCCATTTTACCAGGACTTAGAGACCCAACATCCTCATCTAGGAAGCATGCACGAGCAGCTGAAATGGTGTACCTGCCAGATTATGTTCGTTAATAAACTTATGAATTGAAACTGACTTATATCAAAGTATTTGTTATTTTTGATGATTACAAAGTGTGGTAAATCACCTATTTAAAAAAAACAAGACGATCTAATCTAAGGAGGTAACCTTCTAAAAGACGATCTAAGTAAAGCTAGCTCCAGCCTGAGCTGCTAATCAACCAACCAAGAATATTAAGCTACTGATAATTTATTGGAACAATTATTCTTCAACACAATGCTAAGCTTTCTTTGTCTTTGGAGCACAAATTAAAGAGAGAAACTATATTAACCTCAAGAACGACTCAGAAAAGAGAAACTATAGTATGTTGGCTTCATAAGCCAAAATGCAATAAAGAACTTACATATTACAATGTGTAATATGCCTTTTTGTCAATCGACCTTTTTTCACCCTTCCGGTTGTGTTTTTACTAGCCGAAGCCGTATCAATAACAATTCCAATATCTGATATCTATCCCTAATACAAAAAAGCTATTTTAAGTACTAAATACTAAACCCTAACCGGAAGCCTATGGCAATAGCAAAACTCAAACAACTAAACCAAATAACAGAAATAACATAAACTGAAAAGCAGAAAGCAAATTAAAATATACACGTTGTGTATCACATATTAGTCTACGAGCATCTTTCTAACTCTCTTTTTTTCCATGCTAGCTGAAAATCAGAATTGAGCACTTGTCATTTCCCTAGAACCATCCCCCTTTATCAACGGTTTCTCTATGATTGAACATCCCATGATCTTTCAGACATATCCAATACATATGATTTTCTATGTAACTGTCACATTAAAGACATCATTGTACTATGCAGCTTCTAATAATATCAAGCAGCACTAATTTTTTTATCATCTTGGTATTATGTAGAACCACAGTACATAGATAAATAAGTAATGAAATCCTCATTTGGATGCCCTGTTTAGCAAATGAATCAATATCCTTGGGCAAAAGAATTGCATTGTGAATTCGTTCTTTATCAAACAACCTTGATAGTGCACTGTAGACCAAAAAGCAGTCAAGAATTATTATCAAACAATTATCGATCTGATTTATTCTACCAAAAAATTAGTCCATATCTCCAATCCTTTTGTCACTGAATCAATGAAATGTCCTTTGAGCTGGGAGGATCATAACTCCATTTGAAATCTACCAGATTTAGTCACTTATAATAGATATATAAGTTCACATAGCACAAGCTCAAACTTGATAACCGAACACATTCAAGATCCCTAGGTAAATTGGGTAGATAACTACTGTAAAAGTGAGAGAGTGTGTGTGCATTAGCAAAAAAGGTGGTGCATACCCGCTCAACGCATCATTAAGACTAATGCATTCAGAAGGAATCCAAGCATTTTCCCAATGAGGAGGCACTCTTCTAATTGCTGTTCTTATGCTTCTCAAAGGATTAATGTCCGCTACCTAAAGTGATTTAAAGAATGAGCCTAATTAAATAAATATTAAGAAATTTAGTTATCTATAGAAAGATGATAATAACAGAGAAAAGAATGTTGTTAGGATTTTTCTCACCGGCCAGTCAGAGCCAAGAGCCAACTGTGCATTGCCAGCAAGGAGTGAATTAAACAAATATGAGCCTCGGTGTGCCCTTTCATCCCCAAGTTTTTTTATGGCAGAGTCAGCATCATCTAATAGGTGATCGGGCTGTCACGAATTAGAATTAGAAGAAAAATTTAGAACTTTCAATAAATAAATAAAAAATTAATTCCAGTAATATGTTCGACATAAAATGTTCCTAAATTAGAAGATTTTAAGGATTTCAAATGTCCTGCCTCAGGTTTTATTACCTATTTCAATCAATGTAAATCAATATATTTCACCAATCATGTTTTCCTTACACACTGACATGCACAACAAGATACACATTTCAATGAGTACACATCAGAATTGTTTCAACTCAAATAGGAGAATTTACTTAAGCAGCAAGATAATGCATTAATTAAGGTTCAGTTCCAAACAAAGAGTCAAGAAATTTAATGGCAAGTCAATACTTCAACTTAAATAATATAAATAACCTAACCCATTGTACATGTATCCTCATGTCAACATTCATACAAACTTGCATTTGTGGAAAACATTTCAACCACATTAGACACAGAATATTTAACAAAAGATTAAAAAGATAGAAAGTACATTGACTTCCAAGGATACATGGGAGAAATGGAAGAAAAACCTGTACTGAAGCAAAAATTTGTTGTTCACCAAATCTGGCAGCTGCCCCTGGAGCCAAATGCTGAGCATGCTCAATCTGCAAATTCATGCTGCTGTCACTATAAGGACTGCTTGAACTTCTAGTTTTACAACATCAACCGCAAAACAACAAACAAAATGGAAGTGAAGATTAACTGTTGAAAGTTTGAAACATGTTAACAGAAGTGGTTAAACTCACCCTAAACCTTCGATCCCGCATTCCATTCTCAGAAGCCACTGATTTGTACAAGTCCAAGATTAAGTCGTTGGCCCTGTCACCTATGGCATGAATGGCGACCTGAAACAAACAGAGAGTTCTGCTTATATATGCATGCATATTTTTATTACATAGAAAGACTAGTGACATCTGCACAGAAAAATATAAAGCACCTGAAGGCCAGCTTTATCAGAAGAAAGTGTCATATTGTATAGCTTCTCGAAATCTGCTACTTGCAGACCATGATTGTGTGGTTCATCGACATATGGCTACAAAAACACAAGAAAGAATCACATTTCTATCAACTGATACAAGCTCCCAGATTCAGCATGCTTAAACTGGAGTACTGGACATTTGAAAAAAACTCATGATAAATAATAAGACCAAGAAAAAGCTTTATTGAATGTCGAATAATTAAAATTTTGTTAATACAACATAGGAAAATCTCTGATTCATGAAATGGGAAAATGATTTATTCTCACCTCATTTAACAGTGCACTATTAGAACCCAAAGATCCATCCGCAAAAGACTTCATGCCACCTAAGTAAATCCATTGACTCAATTTACGACCAGCTTGATTAATAAGTTCCTAAACAGGATTCAAGAGCTCTGTAAGTATATTCACTGAGATTGAAATATTTGGATTTCTAACTGAGACCGAGTAGTACATATATGAAAACTAATTCATCTTTTAAATGAATAGGTCAAAATAAAATGTGTTTAATTGTGAGTCTAGACTCCATTAACTCCAATTTGAAATATCAAAAAACCCTAAATTCTATTTGATCAAATTTCTACATATCCACCTTTTCCTTTTAGGACTGTCCCATTAAGAACTATATTGCTCAAGTACATTCTAAGCAAGGACGAAAATATCGGTTTCGGTTCATGTATCGGTACCTTGAATTTACGGAAATATCGGTTTCGGTTATCGGTTTCGGTGGAAATATCGGTAATTTTAAAAAAATCACGGAAATATTGTGAAAAAATTAGAAAAAATATCTGGTAATTTACATAATGTTATAACTAACATTCATACATAAATTGAAGTTAAGATTTCAAATAAAAAATATAATTACAACAAAATGAGAGATAAACTAATATATAAAGTGATAATATGAGAAATTTTGTACAAAGTATATTTATGAACTAATAATAGCATGAGCTCCTGTGAGGTTCAAATGAATAAGATGACATGTCATCTTGATTTAAACAATATTGATACCAACTCACCATATTAGACCAATTTTGGGTGTAATCATAAACATGCCATTCATATGCTCCTCTATCTCTATCAATTTTGGGTGTAATCATAAACATGCCATTCAATGATTAAGGTAAAACAATAGTGAAAGAGTAGAAAATGATTGAAAATTGGAATTTTTTTGCTCATTGCCGACACACTGCACCGAAAACGATATTTCACCGAAATATCGCCGATATTTCGGCGATATTTCCGTGAAAACCAACGTTTCATGCCTGGCACTCACCGAAACCGAAACCGAAACTGAAATTCACCGATATTTCGCCGATATTTCGGCGACATTTTGACGAAAAAAAAAACACCCCGTTTTTATATCGGGACTTCATTCTCAGCGATATTTCGGCGATAATATCGCGATTTTTTCATCTATGATTCTAAGTGCATGCAAGTAAAGTAGTAAGTACTAATGACCAATGAATTACATGTAACCGTGTCCATGTCTCGATTGGAAAATACAAACAAACCCTAATTTTCATCCTTCCTGATAAATCAGCCCATCTGTAGACATCTGCAAGTCCCAAGAAAATGGATTAGATATGATGATATTTATATATATGAAATAGTTGACATGACTCAATATACCATGAATTTTTTTTCCCTCTAGTTTGAAGACTTGGAGGATTAATCAGAAACACTACAAGTACTATTTATGTCTTGTATTTGATAGCCAACATATATCATATATGAGCCATTCCTCAAATTCTCAAGAAGAAAAAATTGTTGTACTACTGTTAGAACTCAGAAATCAAACAGACACGCTGTTTGCCCAAAGCCAGCGGCTTCCTTAATCTCAGAAAAAATGATAATCAATGATCAACAATGTTCAATCCCTATCAGCTAATAAGTGTAAACCAAAAATCCAGAGCCCATAATTCTATCAGGCCCTCTAAACAGAATAATAATAAACTAAATAACAATAAGCAAGCCATAAAAATAAATAATAGCAAAGCCCAACACCACAGGCCCTAAGCCTGGTTGTTCCGGCGACTGCGACAGCACCGGTAAACGAGCAGGGGCCTTGGTTCCTCACGCTCAGATACCAACTCAGCCCCCTGCTCCATATCACCTACAAAGTAAATCCTTCAGTAATTCAGTTTATATGTTCATTGTATATATAACCTACCTGACAAATCTTCCCATGAGCGCTCTGGTGAGGCACCCGGAAAATATCGCCCTAAATCAACAACTGTTGTAACACCTCTCGTTAAGGCATGAAGGCTAGCTCTTAACAGAGCTTCCCTCCGCTCCTCCACTGAGACCTTTGGGATGCAGGAAAGGACAAGCTTCATTGCAGAATCAATCAACAAACCAGTAGGTTCTGCATGCAATGATAAAGCGAGAAGGGATTGATCAAAATATTTTTCATTCTATATTCCAACATAACATATAGAAGATTACGGAAGAAAATAGCAAGAACATAGGTTCTCAAAATACTTCTATTTGAATAGCGCCAAATAAAGCTTTAATACATAACTAAAAATATGACTTAAGTTTCTCAAGCTAAAAGGGTAGTCTAATAGACGGAAAAGTACTGGCAAGCTTGATTAAGAAAAATCAATGGCACCAATAAGAAAGTACCTCCTATACTGTTTCTCACCACAGCTCCACCATCTGGATCCATAGTGTCATTAGATATTCCAGCCATTTGTAGTGCTAGAGAGTTGGTTAAGCCCATGTGGCCATCCATTCTTGATAGCCACACCTTCACGGTATCACATTTAGAATCAGCTACATGCTATTTCTAATAACTTAGCTAATTAAGAATGCAAAACCATACTTACAGGATTCTGAGGGGTAATATCATCAATCCATGATGCCATTGGCAACTCTCCTCCCCATAAATTATTGTTCCAACCACCACCCAACAACCAAGAGCCAGGTTGCATATCTAGGGAAGTTTTTAAGATATTAGAAAAGTTCTCCTAATCCAATATATGCAAAAGGAAGACAAAACAAAACTTCCAAATGTAGTTTCTCCTCTTGCCTCCTGATGAATTTAATCAAAAGAATCAGGACCTGATCTTTCACAAGATGCATGATTAAGAAAGGACTTACTTGATACTGCCTCTTTGATCTTGTCTACAAAATGATCTTTTTGGCTGATACCATAGAGTTGCACTTGAGCCATCTGATCCAATTGCTAACTTCAATCCTTTATTCAAGTAATGATAAAGCAACATGATAATGTACAGTAGGTCCATAATACTATTGTTATTATTAACAGCTCTTGAAGGTTTAGTGAGAGCATAAACCCAATATCTTTATGCTCAACCAAATTAATGAATAAGTATTAAAACCATCAAAATGTCAATGAAAATTTTAATCAAACCCAGTGGTTGATCTATTCAATTCCCAAAAATATAACTTAATACTCACTCTAAGCAATTATCTTTGCATATCTTACGATATATTTGTGATAACCTACACCGTTTGCAATTGATTTTTGCACCCCTAAAAAGATTTATTTAAATTAAGGATCTTTTTTATCCAATAAATTCTCAATAGTTAAAAAAAATATTCTTGAAGTAAATGGAAATGAACAAAGAGAAAGCATATGAATCAAACCACAAAATCTCCAAATGAGTAAAGAAACTGAAAATTGTCAGCACAGTATTTTAAGAACTGAAAATATATAGTCCAAATGAAGGAGTGCCAACCAACAAAACAGCAAGAGGCAAAAAAAAAAAAAAAAAAACGAGGCATCTAAAGCTTGGTAATTTCTCTACATTCACTCTTAAGGATGTTTATATCATTGCACATATTCAAATGCTTCAAAAGAGTTCTAGTTCATACACATTCAAGTGGAACCATACAGATAGAGAAATTGATAGCTTTACAAAAGAATATAAGATGGATAAAAGATGAATGATTAATTCACCAGAACTTATCTTTACCAAAAAATATAAGAACCCTGACTACGTTTTCAGAAGAGTAAATATGCAAACATAAGCATATCAATAACCTGTAATCCTCCGGAAAGCAAGTGCACATGTGAGTCGATGAATCCAGGAACAACCACTTTGCCCTGTAAATTCAGGGTTCTAGTTTTAGTCCCAGCCAAATCCTGCAGTCAATCCATGTCACATATATTACATGACAATGACACACGATAAATTGATAATTAAAAAGTTATCCCTGGTTTAATTCAGAAGAACCTGAGAATGTAACACTCTCACTGCCACCCTCATCCCAAAAAAAGGGTCAATTAGACAGTGCAATCATCATTATAAAGTTACCATGATTAAGCTTTTCCACTTCCCTTCTCGAAGGATCATCATACATTCATACTGATAAAACAAATATTCCTAGCAAGCATCTACATTTTCTTCGACTACGAAAGTTTTTAATTAAGCAAATGAATAGCCACAAACTCGGAGAAAAATTGCGTAGATAGATAATGGACCTGCACGTAGGAAAAATTGCCAACTCGGAGAATCCGACCGCCGCGAATGGCCATGGAATCAGCAAAAGGGAAAGCGGCGTCACTGGTGTATATGGTCCCATTTGACACCAGAACATCCGCCACTTCTCCGCCATGCAACCAGAGCTCTGCAAAAGATACGATAAGCAAGTAAAACACCACATAATTTACACTTTAGTATCAATAAACACAACCACGGTTGAAATGGAAGGAAAAACCGAAAAAGGGGTTAAAATCTAGATTAGTTTCTCCCGATTTTTTCGGAAGAAGAGAAATCCGGTGGAGCGACGGCGGCACTGAGGTGAGAGAGAAGCAGAGGATGCTTGAGTGATTGTAGCTTGAACTTAAGAAATAACGAAATGGTGGCAGCTGATTAGTTATACTTACGGGTAAGAGAGGAGGAGAAGGGGAGGAATTGGGTGAGAAAAGGGGATGAGGCGGCGGCGAAGAGAAGCACGACGGTGGCGGAGAGGAATAACGGCAGATTCTTCATCTGCAGAATCTTTTCACTTTGCGAATGCGCCAGGGACTTGTCATTTCTTTAATTTAAAGCCCAATAATGTAATCTAAATTACATAAGCAAACATAATCATATCTTTATTATTATTGATTAAAAACAAAACTAAATAAATTATCCAACCACTCCCACCTAATTTAATTACTAAACAGACTCTATTTAACACACACTACGCATAAACATACATATTATAGAAAATGTCATAATATCCATTATAGACAATTATTATTATATTCACCGTTAGCGGTGCAATGATCTCATCCCTTGATCTTGATCATGTGAAAAATAAAATTAATTTATACGCTAGATATGTGATACATCAGCGGTGGACACATACACTAAGGATAGAACAACACGATTGTATACATTATACGTCTTCTTCACCTTCATTATCTTATTCTACCTCTTCGATTTAACTCAATTAAAACTGTGAGACCTGAGACTCTCATCACTCATAACCAATATAGTTCATGCATTCATGTATCTTATAAATCATATTATTTATGTGATATATTTGAGTTTACTTATTTATTAGTAATTGAAAGCTTCTAAATTTATATGCTAAATAATATGTTTTGAATGAGAATGAGGTATCAATATTTTATATTTATTGTTGGTTAGTTAAGGACAAAATAAATAACAAGAAAATTTGATATGTGAAATTTATATATATATATATATAATAGGTGTCACACATATAAACTCTATAATATATACAGTGTCACTTGTGTGCCCCAAGGGCATGATACCCTCAAATCAATTATCATATGATGTTACATATAAACTTTATAGGTATTATGTGTATACTTTTCAGGTATCACATGTATACTCTTATATACATATGGTATATGTAGAGTATATGTATAACATTAAGAAATATAACACTTGTAGTATATATATATAACACCTGAAGAACATGTATATAACACTTAAATTTGTGTCTCTATGTGCCCCAAGGGTATATAAGTTTTTGCTATATATATACGTGGGTGTGTATGTGGGTATATATATGTATCTTTATATAACTAAAAGAAATAAATATAAGTTTTATCAATATAAAAGAAATAAATAAAATATAATATGATCACATGATGACTTACAAGAATTAAAGGAGGAAAAGGAGATGTGTCCTTGGAAGATGATGAATCATGTCTAACCCTTAAGTATTAGAGAACAGGTGTGAAAAAAGAAATATAGAGAGTGAGTGAGAGAGAATCAAAGAAGAAAACTAATGATGAATTCAAGTTTAACTATATCTCATTTCTTCCTAATTTAAATACAATATACATGCATATTAATTAACCTGATGGAATCAGGTTTCTTAGCTTTACGTGTAATTACATTGTCAAATAAGTAGAGGTGTTTAGATGTAATAATATTCTAATAGATTTATGTTATAATATTCTAAATTAGTCTTGTAAAGTAAATGAAGTTAGGAGAATTTGATAATTAGGTGTAATAAATATATATTACATGTTAATAATTTTGTTAATTACCAGAGTAATTATCAAGTTCATTAATCGTCGTGAATTATGTTAGTCAGGTTTTATAAACTTAACAAATAGATGAGAAATATTAATTTATTAGTCTCAAATAATTGTATACTTGTTTCATTTTATATAAAAGTGTATGTATATATATATATATATATATTCTCAAAGAAATGATTAGTGAGTAGTATCTATGATTTATTAATTTAATCACCGCAAAGATTTTTGCAAATATTACAAAAAAACCTTTACGGCTATGAATACATATGTAATTCAAGTATAAAATCTTTATTAGTTGTAAAAATAATTAGTTCGAAAATTATGTTCATTAATTAATATAATATATAATAATTTGGGAATATAGGGTGATAAGTTGACTGATACATATGTATATTCCAAAGTTTATATAAATATATAAAAGAATGCTATAATTTATGTTATTTTATTTAAATTCAAACTATATGATAATTTGATGGCGTAATTGCAAAAAAATCACAACCTTTCATGTTCGTAAAATTGAAAGAACCGGAACTTGAATTGGAATCAACAAATGAGTTTTCATTGAGAGACATTTGTGAAATGAAATGGGTAAACTAATGGGTATGAATTATATGAGAGGAAGCAAAACAATAAAGATGCAGATTTCGGTGTAAGTTTGAAATAGATCAAACAAAATTATATAGACAAAAATATGTGAATGTTTTTGGGAAAAAGAGCATGTGAATGCTAGTATATGATGCATGTGAATGTTTTTGGTAACAAGAGCACGTGAATACTAGTGTGTGATGCATGTGAATTTAAGAGACAAAAGCATATGGAGCATGTAAAGTAGATGTTGACAACTCACACACAATTGCATGTGAATAAAATAGACAATTGCATGTGCAGCCCGTAAAGAAGATATTGACAACTCATACACAATTGCATGTTAATAAAATTAACAATTGCATGTGGAACATTATCATTTAAAGCATTCGACTTGCATGTGTTTAGTTTAAAGCATTATCATTTCTATCATTTTAGATGTAAAGTATCATCATTTCTATCCATAAATATAACAAAGTTTTGAAAATGATTCAAAATAGAATAGACAACTTTGATACATAATTAAATTGACTAATTAAAATTACAGAAACTTAACTTAAATAACACAAATTAAAATGCTTACAATACAATATAAACTAAAATTAATGCTGAAAATAAACTGCATTTATTGTCTACTAGTAATTCACCCGCGCGATGAGCGATTTATTATTTATTGTTGTAGTATATACAATTTGTAATTATATAATAAGATTGTTATTTTACAAAGTTATCCATATATACTATATCATTTCAAACTGTGTATAATTTACAAATATATTTTTCATATCTCTATTAATTTGTATATTTTATAATTTAAACAAATTGTTGGGTAAAATAGAGTTTTAAGTGAAGAATGTAGAGTTATGTTCAATCTCATCCCACCCACCAGCAGCCCAACCCCCATCTCTTCTGTATTTTTCAGGGATTTCTTTATTTTTTGGTATCGTGTTATTTTAAATTCAAATAATACAAATTTATACTACCTCCGTCCGAGGTTATTTTGCCTACTTTGACCGGCACAGAACCTAAGAAAAAACTGTTTGACTTTGATGTGATATGTTATTTTAATATTTTTGAGTGGCAAATTTGAATTAATGTGTGTTTTTTGAGTGCAAAAGTTGTAAAATGAAAGAAATGGAGGGGTAAGGAAGTAAATTTTTCTTTGCCATTTTTGGGCTGGCAAAATAAGATGGGACAAACAAAAATGGAAAGTAGGCAAAATAGAGCGGGACGGAGGGAGTATATGTCATTTTTAATTATATTTGATAAAATGAAAAATTTTGAATACAAAATTTATTAATAACTTAAATAACAAACTTGAAACTTTACGTTCTATATGTTTGTTTTTTGTAGAAATTTTTCATGCTCGATAGATAATTTGATAAGTCAATTTTAGAGTTAGTTAAAATTGACCAAATAAGGAAGTAAGTTTTAAAATATAGCTAACATAGGCTTTAGTAATTTCACAGAATCAATGATATAATTTCAAGTCAAAAATAGGGTCTTTTGGACAGCAAGGAGAACGAAATTGTAAAGCTAAGACAGGTCAAACGTCATCTAAAAAAGTTTTTGATGCATTAGCAAGTCTCATGTAAGACCGTCTCACAAATCATTTCATGTGAGACGTGTCAATCTATGACTCACAATTCGCATATAAATTCATGGATATGAGATTTCTTAATGGTCAAAAAGGATTCGTCTCACGGAAATCATCCTTGAGACTCTAACGCAAAAATAAGAACAAAAATTTTGAAATATTTATTTATATACAATATATCTCACAATTACAAAAGATATATTAAAATTTCACTTAATTTTAAAATTGGTAATAAGAATAATTTTAAACATTAAGTAATTAAAGTTTAAAAAAGGATAAAAAAATTTGAAAGCTTACATTCTAATTGTTTCTATATATTTTTTGTTGAATTTTTTAATGGCTCGATAAATAATTTGATAAGTTAATGAGTTTTTAAATTGGTTAAAAGTGACCAAATGACAATATAAGTTTTGAAATATTTATTTTCATACAACATATCTCATAATTACAAAAAAACATATTAAAATTTCTTTAACTTTAAATTTGATATGAGAGTACAATTGTAGACATTAAATAATTAAAGTTAATAAAATTTAAAAAATAATTAAATTATTGTTCAACAATGAACAACAGTCTCAACAACAACAAATAATAATTCGTAGTCTTAGTAATATATTTTTAATAATTCTAAATATAGTTATATTTTTAATAATTCTAAATATAAATATAAACATTGAAAAGATCAATCTAAATAACACGATCATTTTAATTGACAAAATTATTAATTTTTTGAAATTTTTTCATCAACGAAAACATTGATATGACATTTTTAGGAGTGAAAGTGACAAAATTGTACCATCTTTACTCTTTTTATATATAGATATATTTGAATATTAATTGATACATAAAATAAAACTTATAACTTCTTTACATACAAAATTAATTAGTACATAAATATAATTAAAAATAAAATTGATATATAAATAAAAACAAAGAATAATATTAATATTTGATGAATAAACAGATTTATAGCTTATTTATTAGGACTATAAAATTTTCACTGAATTTATATCGTCCACTAATAAGTTGGGAAACTGAAGAGTTGAAATAAATATGTACACAAGCAAATTCTTTAAAATAAGCTTTGTTGTATCAATTTACTGCATTTTTGAAATTTCATTTTTATTTCGTAGTTCAATAACTTGTATCCACAAATATGATAATAAATTCCAATTAATTAATTAAATATTTTAATCTAAAAACTGAAAATAAAATGAATTTCTATTAATAGAAATGTTGAAATTATTCATTGACATTTTTATGTTGTTTGTAATTTATAATTTACAGAATTTAGTTGATTTGTTAGTTTTCATATATATTTTTTCCTAATTAACATAATATCTGAATGAGTTTGAATTTTATTTTTTTAACTCTATATTCTTAGATTTAATCGTGTGATCTTATATATATATATATATAATATTCTTATAAAATTTCTCAACTTTTAATTTTTTGAATATTTTTTGTGTTCTTTTAATATAATTTAATCACTATGTTTCCTAAAATTTTATATTACTTTCCAAACATACTAAATAGATTTATTATTCTCTAAAATTTGATCAATTATTCTTTGTTATTGTAATAAAATACTCTGATCAATTAGTATGGCCCAAAAAATATAAATAATAAGATTTATAACTCAAATGTCCAATTGAATTACTTTTAAAGACCATTATAATGACAAGTAAATTTTGGGAGGGAAAGTGGCATTTTTATAAATTCTCCCAACTGTCTTGCTTTTATATAAATATAGATTTACGATTGTCATTAGACTATATTTATCAACTGCCGGCCAGTTGGGGTCATAGCTAGAAGACAAGAAACTTATTTAAGAGAAAAAGAAAAATTATGAGAAAGGTCTTGACAACCAACCAACCAAGGTCACATCCCAACTTTTCCCATGTGTCAAACTTTTAGTGGAATTTTAAATTTAATGGGTATATTTAATATTTATTAATATTCAAGATGATCTTAGTTAATATTTTCAAATTTCATTCTTTATTTAGACAAATAGAGATTAATATTGACAATATTTGAATCACAATCTAAAATTCTCTATTTTCTTACAATCTTAAATTTTTTTTTTAAATTCCCAGAATTATTTTTTCGATTTCGTTCTAACTATTGTATTTCAATTTAGTTATTGTATTGATAGATTATTTAACGTGTATGCATTTTTTTCATTATCATACTTAAGGGATTAAAATATCAATTTATTTTATTTTTACACTTTTTAAATATAATAAAGAAAACTCTCAATTAAATAATGTTAAAATAGTATTTTTAAAGGTTACTTTGGTGTCATTGATACAGTGTAAAAAATTTGAGATTGAGTTAGGTTGTAGAATGTGTATGTAGACGAGAGAGAAATGAATATTTTATTAAATGGTTCAGTTTTATTGGGTTGTTGATAAACCTAGTCTTAGATGACGTTTCATCTCTTTATCTTCTGGGGATAAGTGATCTTTTGCCAACAATGCTAACAACATCTTTTCTTTCATCTTCATTTTCTTCCTTTTTAACTCCAGTTCGATTCTAGTGTTTTCCAAGTCGGTTATTACTTCAACCTTGTTGTTTCTAGTGAGTTTCAATGCACGAGTTTTTATAGCAAATTCATTAGTAGAAGAAGATTGTGATGTCCTACCTTTTCCTTTATTTTTCGCTCTATCTCCGTCTCTAGGACAAGGATAGGTGAACATCCACTAACTGGAGTTACCGGATTGGAGGGGACATAGTATTCGCCATCTTCACTAGTCTGTGACCTTTTGGAGCTCCCACCACTTTTTTCATTAACCTCTTCACTGTCAGGACGAAAACGTGTAGAATCATGATCTAATTTTACTCACACTTGACATGTTTACTCATAACTTCATTGAATACAAATAAGTCCTCCAACTACCACGTATGATATCTTCACTAACAAAACACCAAGATGACATCAATCTACATCTTATTTCACCAACTAACATCACCCTCCCCCCACCACCACCACCCACCCACCCCCCCCCCCAGCGCCCTTGTGTTTGTTTGAACGTCTCGAAACAAATTTCAAGAGATATTTTGTGAAGTTTAGATTTCTTTAGAGATAGGAACTTGATTATGATTTGGAGAAAATTGAGTGTTTGGATAATATGGAGTGTTTGGATAATCTTGAGAATTTGGAAATGATTGAAAGTTTGGATAATTTTAGGAGATTGAAAAATAGTTTGGATTATTTGGATCCATAACAGGGAATGGTGAAAATTCGGTGAGAAAGGAGAGAATTTCATATAATGAGGAAAACAATTCAAATTATGTTTCATAATATAGATATTGGACTCTATTTATAGAGAAAAAAATCATAAATTTTGAATTTTTTTTATTTTTTTGATACATATTATCTTCAATATCAACAATTTAAATTATATTAACAAAAACTCTATTGTTACCAATTATATTATGACAAATGTCACAATATAACGAAGAAAAAGTAAAAGTTGAGCAAAAACATGACCAACCTTGGGTCCGCTGACCAAACAGGGTTCCAAAAATATTCCATTAAAACTTTGTTTTTTTTATTTGTCTTGTAGTATGACCCAACCCAATAACCTAATTAGATGTTGGGCCTGTGAAAGATGAGGAGCCCATTTAGTACAAGAATGTTGTGGTGGGGGAATATTTGTAGCACTCTGTAAATTCAGCCCAAAAGCTATTAAGCATCTCATATTATTTTTTGTTAAAGTGAAACAATATATGAGAGATACCCTAAAAATACCATAAAAAATATAACACTTAACTAAATTAACACTCAATATAAGATTTTGACTTTCTTACCACAAAATATAACAACATATACTTTTCTACCACAAATTTTTGTGCAAAGACTAAAAACCCCTTTTGACTTATTTTTGCAATTAAAACACTTTGCTAAATCCAAACCTATTTTGCTATTTCCAAAATATATTTTTCCAAGAATTTCCAACAAAACCCATTTGTTTATTTGACCCGATCCGAATCCGAAGATGGTATATAGGCTGGAAACCTTGCTAGTTGTATGCTGGGACTATTTACAGAGTCAAGACAGTCTTGATCTTGATCTGTTTATTTGTTCCAGACAGACTTGATAGGTGTAACAATGCCACGTATCGCCTCGGAAAAAGATCCCGTGAAAATGGTATCAGAGCCTAGGTTTTCTTAAGAACTAAGTTTATATTTATTATGTTTTATCTATAATTAACTTTGGTGAGGAGAATCATTCGAGAAAGAATGGATCTGGACACATGTCCAAGATGTAGATCTTACAGGGTATATCGTCATATTTTGACGATGAAAGAACAAGAACATAGACAGAGGGTAACGTTTTGGAATCACCAATACGCCCAAAGTCAAATGGCAGGAGATTCAGCAACGTGGCTGAGACATTGCACCAAAAGAGTGGATTATCATAGGGAACTCCTATGGATAAACCAAAGGTTACAGGAGGATCTCGACAACCACGAGACGGAGAACCATCGGTGGCATAATTTCTGATGGAAGACCAGAAGTGGAAGGAGATACTACCAGACACCTCTAAGATTTCTTCAGATCTTAGAGAAATTCAGAAGACGGTACAGAGTTATGGTGACCGCCATAAACATATACCGACACAAGTTCATCAGATCCAAGGCCAAATGGAGACGATGATGAAGATTCAAAAAGAGACTCTTGAAATCGTTCATGATATTCAAAAAAGAGTCAAGAATTTGGAAAATCGACCAAGTTCTTCCGAAGAAAGGAGACGTATAAATTTCGGGACAGTTCCCTATCTACATCTAGATGGGAAACCAACTGAAGTTGTACGACCAATGACCGATGATGAGAAGCTCGTTGCAATCATCAAAGGAAAATCCATTACAAAGAAGTAATGGACTTTGAAAGGATAAATCTGCAAGATCTAGATGACTTAAAAGAATCCTTTGCGGGATTAAGTCTTATAGATCTAAAGATGAACACAGGAGATGAATCTGCCTTGGTTACTCGTGATCAACAGCAGAGACCACCAGTCAATCCTAATGTAGCAGAAAGCTCCGGATCACATCATGTGGACGAGCAGATGCCACACAGAGGGGATTTCATCACAGGAGGATATCCTATAAGAGTTATAGGAACCCGACCACGTTCCAAAAGGCCGGATTTTATCAATACGCCTTATGGAAAGTCACAGCTAGACCCGATACATTCGTATGGGTTGATGTTGAATCTGGATATTCCAGATTTCAAGAATCGTGAAATCCTTATCGATGATTGGGCATCGGCTATGAGGATTGCAGCAGGAACCCTCGATCTTATGAAAGAAGGATTCATCTTACTACTCGAGATGAGTCTGGAAGGATCCGTAAAGATCGCGTGGGACATGACGGCACCAGAGATGAAAAACACCGTCACTGCTGGTGAGTCATTGAAAGAGATTGTCGATAATATGGCGAAGTTATTCAAAATCCATTTTATCGGCATAGGCTACTTTGAGGGGATTGAGGAAGAATCTCAGATCAGTTGATACTGGGAATTGAATTTCTCGAGGAACACAAACCTTGGGAAAGATTACAAGATGGAATGGAGTTCACAGTGGCCAACAAAAGATATAGAATCAGATGACCACTAGTCCATTCTCCATATACATTTCTATCGGAATGATATATGAGGAATACAAGGCAGAGTATTTCGCCGCTTATATCGATTCAGGCGCCGGGATATGTACAGCAAAGCAGGAGGTTTTCCCTAAAGAAATTGGAGAAGATCTACCAGCTATCGCAGGAAGAGATTTCTCTAAAAGGATTCTTATCCTTAACCGAGGAATCAAGCAAGCAGAAATCATGATCGGTGGAGCAGGAGGTACCCCATGGTACAAAGTTAAGATGCCACCAATCTATTTCCATGATACAGGCGCAGATGTATTGCTAAGTAACAATTTCCTACAAACATTCAAGCGCTTTACAAAGGAAAACGAGACGAGAAGGCTTATTTTCACAACTCTATGTGATCATAAGATTATTGTCCAAAGATTACGAGAGGCATTCTACAGAAAAATGCCTATCACGTTTCGCAGCAAGTGTGGTGATGAAGCCAAACTTCGACATCCAAAAATGGCGGATAGAAGGAGATTTGGCGATGCACTTTTATCCTACCGACAATTTGGTCATACCAGACCAGGGACTAAAACGTGGGATAATCATTTGTATTCTTTTAGGATACAACATGAAGAAGAAGTTCCTCCAATTGTTATTGCAGAATTGCTGAGCCAATTGGAGAATCAGTCGAGTGAGATTTCTATAGATGAACAGATTTCACTCGAAGATATCAAGAAGAAGATCCAAAGGAATTATAATGAAAATCCTTTGGCATGGTGGAACAAGAACGAGCTCAAAGCATCCCTGAAAGTTAAAGCCGGAAAGGAACACGAGTTCGTAAGATTCAAGCCAATCCTTATGAACCAAGCGGATCGTGAGGATATGCAGAAGATACTTAAGGAACATCTGGACATTAAGCTTATCTCACCAGGAGTTTCTCCATATTGCCCGGGATTCCTTGTTAGGAATCATGGAGAAATCAAGCGAGGAAAGCCAAGACTTGTTATTAATTACAAAGGAATTAATGACATCTTGGAGTTCGATGGATACTACATCCCGAGTAGAGAACACCTAGTCAACAGCATCAAAGGTGCTAAGGTATTCTCTAAGTTCGATTGTAAGTCTGGATTCTACCAGATTATGATGGAGGAAGGAAGCAAGAAGTTTACAGCTTTCTCCACACCACAAGGACATTATATCTGGAACGTGATGCCTATGGGATTGGCAAACGCTCCTCAGATATATCAGAGAAAGATGGATAATCTTTTCAAAGATTATTTCAGCTTCATGTTCGTATATATCGATGATATACTCATCGCCTCTAAGAACATGAAAGAACATCTCAAGCATTTGGAAATCTTTTCAGATGTTTGTCACAAGGAAGGATTAGTGCTTTCTGAGAAGAAGGCAGTGATCGCTACAAGACAGATCGAATTCCTTAGAATTGAGATCACTGAATCTGGAATCATCCTACAAAATCATATTGTGGAAAAGATTCAAGGATTTCCAGATATCCTCAAAGACAAGAAACAACTTCAAAGTTTTCTCGGAGTTGTTAACTTTGCTGGTATGTTTATAAACAATCTGGCAAATTACAGGAAGGTGTTTAGCCCATTATTAAAGAAAGATGCAACATTCATCTGGGAAGATAAACACCAAGAAGGGATAAAGCAACTTAAGGAGGTTTGTCAACGACTTCCAAAACTTGCTATACCCCAAGACGAGGATAAACTGGTTCTTTACACAGACGCCAGTGACTATTGGTGGGCAGCTGTTCTTATGAAGGCTACACCAGATGGAGAAGTGCCATGCAGATACTGCAGTGGGTTATTCACAGACAGTGAAGCCAAATGGCATATCAACGAGAAGGAGTTCTTCGCAGTCGGAAAGACATTCAAGAAATGGCCTTTGTTCTTACTTGCCAAGAAGTTCATCCTAAAGATCGATAATTCTAGTGTCAAAGCTTTTCTGAAAAATAAAATTGAATCTAAACCAGAAAAAGCTAGGATACAAAGATGGCAAGCTGAATGTCAATATTATGATTACGATATTGTCATTGTGAAATCTCATGAAAATGTTCTTGCAGATTTCTTAACATGAGATGGAAGGACACGTCGCTGACGAGGTCCTCAAACGAGTAAGGCAGCTCAGGGAAAACCTAGAGAGCCTACAACGAGGTTTTGATACTTTATGTATCAATGCAGAAGTTGCCCAGCGACTTCAACAGGCTGATCAGAGATCCGTCTCTGGTCTAATACGAGCATGTCAGTACGCACATGAACAATTGTTCAACGTGCTACAAGTACCTATCCTTCAGGCTGCATCTCCAACGGTGCAAAAGAAGGAAACAAGAGAACGGGCCTCTAACCCGATTGTTATGGATTCAAATATCATAACCGAGAGCTCTTCAGATGATGCATTCCTTGAGGATGCACCAACTGGGACAAATGTTGAAGCTCTGGTGTCAAAGCCCGAGTCTTCAAGTCAACCTAGCACCTCTGGGGTAAAAGAGGGAGAGTTGAACCTAAGGCCACAAACTGGCAAAGCTAAGGTTCAAACTAACGAGATTTTAGTTTCTTCACCTATGCAGGTTTACCAGAAGCAATGAGAGAAGTTGCTCACAAGACAGGGTATTCACCCAGAGAGGACGATTATCGATGTCTCTGGAAAGTATCCCAGAGTTTGGATGAAACTAGGGAGTCATCCAAATGAAGTACAAGAATGGTATAATTTTGGAGCTCTTGCTTCAGTTTATACTGTTTCACCAAGTTTCCTAGAAATTTCGAAATTACCGAAATGGATAGGGACGGCGGTACAGAGACTTGGGTCAATAATCCACATTTGGCCAGAGGAGAGATTCTGGAGTTATATTTCTTCAGTGCAGCTCCAGAACCAGCTAAGAAGGGTTTCCATGAAGCCTTTCACTTTATCAAGCTTAGGAGACCAGACGGAAACGCTTTGAAGAATATCAAGGCGGTGGATCCGAAGGATACTCCAATTTTAGTAGGATCGTTCTCAGAAGATGACGCTTCTATTAGACGAGCATGGGGTCTTTGGGTTTGTCTAACTGAAATGGACAAAGTCAAGTACCACTTCAAGTTCTTTCACAATTCAGCAAATGGATCTTTTATGCTGAATTCCATGACAGGAACTACTACAAGCTTTGCAGAGGATCTCTTTGAAACAAAAAGAAGAATCCTTTGGGAAAACAAGATGCCGGCAAGCAAAGAGACTTCCCGAAAGTTCTGCAACATGGCACATATTGGCAGATGGAAAGATCATGTTTGCCAAGCATGCCCAGAGCAGAAACAACCCGAGTTTGGGAAAGGGTTTCGACCCAAACCCGACAGACGAGAAAGAGGAGCAGAAAAGGACAAAGAACCTGCTCAAAAGAAAAGCTATCCGCGGGGTCCACGAAGGCCAAACTTCAAAGATTCCCCGACAGAGTAAAATGGGCTGAGTCACGCCCCACCAACATCACATGCGAGAAAGTCACGGGAGGGAAAAAAGTAGATTCCCCGACAATTTCACATGGGATGAGTCACGAGAAAGAAAAAGCTGGCAATCACGCACTCAGTGGAGGATCCACTCAGAAAAGGTGGACAGCTGGCTAAAGCAAGTTTGAAATCCGAATTTCAAGTCCGGATTTTCATCTATAAAAGGGCGAGTAGAAGGAAGCTAAGGACATCAACCATTCTCCATAGTTTTCTTCAAAACAATATCTTCTCTGTAATAGTTTAAATTTTTCTGAGTTTTAGTTTTAGTTCATGTATAAACGAATTACAGCCATCTCAATGAGAGGCTGATCCTATATTCTCCTCCCAAAAGGAGTTTATAGATGATGTAATAAATATTTATTAGTTCTTAATAAAAGAGAGGCTTTAGCTTCAACGTGTTTCCGTTCGATTTGTTTATCTGTTGGAAGGATCACCTTGTACACCTAGTGTAGGAAACGAACCAAGGTTGTGCTGGGCAGTTGCTGAAGGACCGGAGCTGGATAACTTGTAGACTAACTTCCCAGAGAGCGAAGTTGAACAGTGAGGAGCTGTTCGTAAAACGGTTTAGGGGCAGTGATTTTCCAGCTGGTGGTGTTGCGAGCCACCTCACCCGGTGCTGTGCTGGTCAAAGAAACGTATGATTTCCAACGGATTAATTTATTTTACGGAAGCATGTTGGGCCTGATTATGTATTGGATTAAAATGAGGATTTGGGTATAAAAATTAAATGGTGTGGAAGATGGAAACTTTTGGTAGCAAATATAATTTGGAAGTTTGTGAAATTTGGAAGGTTGTGAAAATGTCAAAAGGTTTAATAGTGTTTGTGGTAGTTAGATATAATATTTTATGTTTTGTGGCAGAAAAGTAAGTATTGTTATATTGGGTGTTAGAAAAGAGTAAGTGTTATAGATATTATGGTAGAGTTGGCTATTCACTCAACAATATATTGTTTGAAGAAGCACTTCGAGATTTTAAAAAAAAATTGAAATTGAATTAGTAATATAAAGAACATTGAATATTTTTTTATTTAATAATATTAACATTAAAATTAAAATTGTCATGCATTTTTAAGTAAACCCAAACATTTTATATTATTGAAGAAATAATTTATTTTCAATATGATTGTAATGCATTCATCATGTTGTTAAAATAAAGTGTCACCATCTTTTAAGGAAAGTGGGTAATTGAAAACAGCATTAATAGGAGATATTTTGATTAATAGTTTTAATTAATTGAAATAAAAAAAATTAAACAATAAGTTTGAGTAGAAAAATAGATACACATGTCCTAAAATGATTATTTTTTAATATTTATGAAAGATGAAATTTATAATTATTAAGGTTATAATATTAAACCTAAAAGTTTAGTCAAAAAATAAAATTTTAAAAAACTATGTTAGTATGTATAAAGGGTAAAATCCCCGAGACCCCCTCGTGTTATAGAAATTCGTACGAAATCCCCTTATGTAAAATTAATTGCACGAAAACCATCTGTGTTTTCATAAATTCGGCGCGTATCACTCACATCCGTCATAGTTGACGGATGTGTAGCAGACGCGCTAGAGATGCGTTTTTGGGTCTTTTTTGACCGTTATTTGAGGGCAAAAGTACACAATTGCCCGCAAAAGTACACAATTGCCCTTGCTGTTGAGTATATATGTATGCAGAAGCTTAAATGTAGTTCATACATGAATTCCTCTTCAACAAAGCTTCAAATTTAATTCCCCACAGCTTCAGGTACGTTTTTTTTTTAAAATTATTATACTGTTAATATAAGTTTAATAATTCCCCTATCACTACTTTTGTATTATATTATTGTTTATATTATAATGCAATTTTAGCAATCAATAATAAGACAATTTCTTGTAATTTTTGTAGGATATGTCTTCCACGTTTAGGCCAATGATGTCAAAAAGTGAAGATAATTTGGATTTAAGATACTGTTACAAGAAGTGTTATTGCCGTCAAAATGCCGAAATTAAAATTGTTGGTCCGTCCAAAGCGACAGTTGGCAAATTGTTTTGTACGTGTCGATATTCTCAATGTGGATTTTTTGCTTGGCTTGAACCCACTTCAATTCGAAAGAAGAATTATTCGAGTGAAATGCAAATGCCGGATTTGGATGAAGAAGTGGATTCTCCCGTATTCCCTAATTCTAACGAATTACTTTCCAAATGCGACAATCTCACAGTGAAGATTGAAAAGCTTGACAAAAACCAAGCAACTATGAAAATATTTATTTTCATTGTATTGGTGCTTCTTATAATTGTAATTCTCAAGTAGAAGCTAACTTTGTAGTAATTATAATTGTAATTCTCAAGTAGAAGTTAACTTTGTAGTAATTAGTTGTGATAATTTGTAACTAATATGTGGTGATTTTCAAGACATTAGCCACATATGAATATGAATATGCATTCTTGATTTCAACATTTTAAATTTTGCAAACTCAAAACATGTAAACAAGCCACTATGTTGTTGTAGTAAATAGAAATGAAGAAAATCAGAAGAAAACTAGCAGAAATGAACAAAATATTTTCCAGACATAGTGTTGGTCTACATTGCAACTATGTTTGCCCATATTCACCCAAAATATGTACCCAAAGTATGTACCAAAACATGTACAAAATATTACCCTGATATTTGCAACCAAAAGAGCAGCCCAAAACAGCCATATTGTATCAAAAAACAGACAATATCACATGCTGCAAAATATGTACCCAAAAACTACCCAAAAAACAGCCCTAAATTGTCCTTTTGGTGGGATTCTTCTACTTCCTAAACTTCTTTACTCTTGGAGCTCCAGTAGTAGTAATCTGTTAACAGTGGATTACTGTAAGTAATTGTACAAAATGTGTACTTATGAAGTTTAGGAATCTACCTGATCTTCTGCATTGATGGGTTGGGAAGGATTCTCCACTGTTTCACCCTGAGTTGACTGCTGCTGTGTGAGGTTAATAGGTGGCTAAAAACAGAAACAACAATTAAAATCCAAAAAAGAGAAGGAAACAACAATTAGGGCTGAGATATACCTGATCTTGGTTGACAGCCCATCCAAAAAGTTGAGCAAACTCTTTGTCAAACACCTCATTTGGCTCTACAGAAAGGTTCTCCTAACAATAGGAAAATCAAAAAATCAGTTAGGGTTATACTGAAACAGATAGCAACAATAAAAATGGAAAAACAAATTCTGAAATTGAAAGCACCTCTTGTTCAGCAATAGGTACCTCCCCAGCTTGTGCAGGGTTTTGAGTGGTTGATCCTTGACTTGGTTTGTTGGGGCATCCTCTTTTGTTGTGGCTAATGTCTTGCATATGCTGCATGTGTGAGTAAGTCCTCTCCTGGAAGCTTTGAGGGGGTCTGGATAGTCATTCCCATCAGGAATCCTCTTCTTTTTAGGCCTGCCCCTTTTGGTCCTTACATCAGGTGGTGCTACTGCTCCCAATGTGGACTTCTCAAAGTCATGCATGCCAGGGACAGGGTTCACAGTATGGCTATAGACCCTCATATAAGTTTCTTTTTTGAAACAATTGTCCACAAAATCCTCTACATTCAACCTATGGAGACCTATGCAAGCAAGTGCATGACAACATGGGAACCCACACATTTGAAAGTGCAACACATCCTTAAAAATATCCCTAGTAGGAAATTTCATCCCAACCTTAAGCTCAAACATACCCATTTCTAATCCTTCAGCCCACTCCTCATATTCTTCCCCTAGCTTAGCACCATCCCCCTCATCATCACTATACCAATCTGCCCCCCCAATCCCCTGTTGTGCAGCCTCTTCCTCAACCCTTTCTGCTCTTTTCCTCTTCTTTCTTTCATTTAACAGTTGTCCACATTTCTTAAACACAGACCTAGCATGTGTTGTGGACCTATCAGCAAAGATGTCATCATCTTCAGGACCTTCAAAATCCTCAAACATCCAGGAATGGACAGAAGATGATGCATCACTCTCACTACCTCCTTTGTATGACTCATCAGATGAGTCATCCAATTCACCCTCAGAATCTAAGTGGTGTTCTCCTTCTACACCTCTTCCATCAGCCTCACCCTCTTCCCTACCCATCTAAGCCTCACCCTCTTCCCTACCCACCTCAGCCTCAGGGTTGTCCCCATAACATATTGAGGGCACTGACTCCTGGGTGGACAAGACTCTACCCTGACAATCCACAGCTAGAAGAGGACCTGGCTGGTCCTCAAAATACAAGGGAATAACTTTGTGTCCCTTGTACTCATTAAACAATTCTATCAGATCCCTGTCATCTCTAATCAGTTTTAGTCCACTATCAAGATCTACCCCAGGACTGCAGGAATAAACTTCAACATTTGAACCCTTCCCATTACACATTTTATAAATCTCAAGGACATCAGCAAAGTAAAACATTTCCACATTAACAGGTGGAACATGTACCCTCAACCCCCTACATATTTTAGTTTTGACAACTGCCTAAAACTACCACCCACCCATGCATCAAATATAAATATTTCATCTTTATTAGCCATAATCTGGAAAAATTCAAGAAAATACACATCATACATTTAGAATTAACATATGTTCTAAATTAACATTTAGAATTAACATCAGCAAACCCTAATTCACTAAAACAGAAACCCTAATTCCCAATTTCATGAAACCCTAAACCCGCAAACCCTAAATCCCCAAATCAGGAACCCTAATTTGAAAAATTCAGTAAACATGAATTTGAAATATTCAATAAATCGCAAACCCTAATTCATGCAACATCTAATTCATTCAATAAAACGCAAACCCGCATTCAATAATTCCCAATTTCATAAAACCCTAAACCCGCAAACCTTAAATCCCCAAATCAGAAACCTTAATTTGAAAAATTCAGTAAACATGAATTTGAAATATTCAATAAACCGCAAACCCTAATTCATGCAACATCTAATTCATTCAATAAAACGCAAACCCGCAAAAAATAAAGGCAAATCGAAAAATCAACCAACATTCAAACACAGTTCATGCATTCAAACAAATAAATAGGAAACCACTCTACACAGCAACCCGCAAGATTTTCGCGCAGAAGAGCAAAAAGGAAAACACACACAATGTCCAGCAAAAAGGAAATTTTCACGCAACCTACATTTTCGCAGCAACCCAGCGACGAAGGTTTTTCCTGTCTACGCTGCAACCTAGAGTTAGACTACAGGCTATAGGCTAACGATGGGTTGTTCTCACGGTGAGATTTTGGTCGGAAAACGGTGGGATTTTGGTCGGAAAACGATGGGGATATCACTCGAGCCCTAACCTTACTCTCTCTCTACACTGTACTCTTTCCAAAATCTGGAATATTCTATTAGAGTATTGTGTATATCAGGGACAAAACGGGCATATGGATGAAAAAAATTGATGCCGTTAGCAACAGTTAAGCAACGTGGGACGTATGTCGAGTTTCCAATATCACACGTGTTACTTATGTATTTTCCATCTTATAGGGGGTCCGACGTCGAATTTTCATATCACAAGGGGGTTTCGCGCAATAAACCCTATGTATAAAATAGGACTAATAATCACGACTTATTCAAAAATAAATGAATACAAATCGGATCGAAAGCTATTTTCACTACTTTTTTTATGTATTAATATACAATGACTCACGATTGAAAGTTGTACTGTAGATGAAAATCAATACATTACACAATCTGATAGGATTTTATAAAATCCGGAGTTATATAAATAATTATTTACATGTTTTAAATAAATAAAAACGTTAAACATGTTACTCTTGGGCTGAAGTGATATAAAATCATATTAAATAATTTAAAACTTCAATTGACATGAAAATTTAACTGAATCTTAAAAACACATCAAGAAACAACATACTAAAAAAAAATTTAATTCGGAGAGTGTGAACATGAATTTGAATTTTTGAATTGAAAGAATATGAATATCTATATTCATTTATTTATTTATTTTAAATGGGCTTCAACCGTTTAATAGACTTATATCTACATATGAAATATATTTTATCATAAGGCTTAAATTAATATATAAGCTCTTTTATTATAGTATTATTTTAATTATCTTTTAGATTTTATATTTCAAATTTTGGGATGTTACAATTACAACAAGTAATGTGATATTTACCTCGACTTTGCGAAAAGTTTAAAAAATTTCTTTTTCCTCCTCCACTTTCTTTGATTTTAAGAATCTTGAAGGAAAAGGAACATCGGGTGGCACAATATTGAGTGACTCTCCTTCAACTTTCTTTGGTTGATTGAATTGAGATTGAGGAACCTCAATTTCTTTTTCAATCTCTTTTTCTTGGTCACGCCGTTTGGGTTCCTTCAACTCTTTGCCACTTCTCAATGTAATTACATTTGCATCTTGCTTTTGATTAACAATTGTTTGCGAAGGCAATTTACCTTTAGACTAAAATCTATTCATAGATGATGCAAACTGACCCACTTGATCTTCCAACTTCTTGATGCTCAATCTTGTCTCCTGTTGAAATTTTTGTGTATTAAATGCAAGTGATTTAACAATATCTTTAAGAGAAGTACTTGAACTAGTAGATGCATGATATTGAGGTGGAACTGGAGGTTTTGGTTGAAAATTCTGATATTGCGGTTGTCCTCCCCATCAGAAGTTAGGATGATCATTTCATCAAGGATTGTAAGTGTTGGAATAAGAGTCATACTTGTTTTGTGGTGGACCTGGAAATCCTCCTATTGCATTAGTATGCTCGGAATCATCTTGAAGTGTGGGACACATATCCGTAGGATGATTTATAGCAGCACAAATTCCACAAGCCTTAACTTGTTGCATAGATCTTGCAATCATATTCTCTGGAAAAGAGTGGTCAAGTTAGAAATATGATCTTCTAGAGAAGAAATTGTTACCTCATTCACTCTTTTGTGAGATGTATCTTGATGGATTCCAAATTGTTGAGAGTTAGCCGCCATAGTAGTAATCAAATCTCTAGCTTCTCGAGGAGTCTTATTCACTATAACACCTCCACTGGCAACATCCATCATTCTCCTCTCCATGGAAAGTAGTCCTTCATAAAAGTATTGTATGAGAAGTTGTTCTGAAATTCCATGTTGAGGGCAACTAGCACAAAGTTGCTTAAATCTCTCCCAATCTCTTTGTTTTATCCCACATATTTCCCCTCGAATTCATGCGGCCTTTGAAGATGAGAAATATTTATCAAGGAACAATCTCACCAATGCAATCCATGTGGTAATAGAGCCTAGGTAGAATAACTAGTCATTTGCTCTATTTGCAATGAGAATGGAAAAGCATGTAGCTTGACTTTCTCTTCAAAAACTCCATGTGGTTTTAAACTTGAGCATACTACATGAAACTCCTTCAAGTGCTTATGTGGATCTTCATTCTCTAGACCATGAAACGTGGGCAACAAATGGATTAATCCAGACTTCAACTCAAAATCTGTTTCCACCCAGGATATTGAATGCAAAGTAGTGGTTGTTGATTAAAATCCAGTGCACTCAATTCCTTCAACGTCTTTTATTCTTCAGCCATTTTTGCTTAAACTTTAAAATCAGAATCACTTGATGAATCAGTCAACTCAAGAACCAAATTTAATCTAGGTGATGACACTGAGGCTTGATTTCACAGCTTAGCTTCTTTTCTCAATCTATGAGCTGTCATTTCAATTTCAGGATCAAATTGAAGTTCACCTGTACGAATAGATCGAGGCATAAAAACAAAAGAAAATATAAAGACAAACAAACAAAAAGAATAAACTTATTTTGACACCAATCCCTGACAACGACGCCAAAAATTTGATGGGTGTCGAATCCAATAAATAATAAATCTTACTCTAATGATATAAAATTTGAGATAGCAGTGAGTAAGGTCGAATCCACAGAGATTGGTAAACAGGTTATTCTTTTGCAAACTTGTCAAAAATAAAAGATGGGTGGGGTTTTGAAATATTTCTAGACTATAAAATTAAAGAAACAAAAATTTATTAATAAGAATTCAATGAAATAAAATTCTCTAGCCAAAAAATAAGTTTAAGAATGGTTCAGATGTTGATCACAGATACAAGAATTCTTTCTTTCTTCCTAAGTTAAATTGGTTATAGTCGTTGGTACCACCTAACGACCTAATTTTTCCTTAAAGTTCGGCAATCAGGATACCATCTTAGATAATTAGTAAACAATCCTAGATACCATCTTAGAATTTAATATACTAATTGCCTTGAGATTTAGAAAGACTCAATTCTAGCAAAAAAAACACACATGTAGGTTTATGTAGACTAGATCATATATCTTCAAAGCAGGGAATGGAAAATCTTTTTATAATCAACTATGCTTAATGCCACAAGAATCAAAACAATTAAAAAATTACAGATTTAACGTTTCAATTGGCGATATATTAGTAGAGAGGATGTAGAAGGATTACTCCACCTTCGAACCTCTATATATCCATGCGTCTATATGTGTTTACTGCTTTACTTGCATACTATATGTTAAACAACACATCTTCTGTACTCGGCATATAAAAAGAGAGAAAAGCTTCCGCAACCACTCTGATCAGCAACCTCCCAAAAGGGTACTGATACTGGAACCAAGCCGACATAATAGAAGAAAAGTTTGAAATTTGAGTAGGCTTATTCACCCCCCCCTTCTAAGCCTACTACCACTTGGGACCAACAGCCTAGTTTGGTAGCATAGATGAAGGCATAATTACATAGGAGTCTGGAGTGTTCAGATGTTTGGTAGCAATCTTATGGGCCCGTATCCTATTACAAGCCCGTCAGTAATTTCTTGTTCCTCTTCAGTAATGACATCCACCCAATTTGCCACAATACCTTTCACTCAAGTCTACAGTACATCAGATAAAAGTAGTTAAAGATAAAAACACCTTTATTTAATATATATCTATAACACATCCCCGTACGTTCCAAGAGCATTTTAACATGCGACACACTAGAGTACGCAATATTATAGAATGAGCATTTGGTATCATGAAGATGTGTTGGGGTATATTGAGAAGTGCATCGTATTACCCTATTAAGGTGCAAAACAGCTAAGACTGACATGCTTTCTTATCCACAACTTCATCCGTACTGAAATGTCTATTGATCCATATGAGCAACTATTTGACGCGACATGTGGTAACAATGAAGACATCAATGATATAGATGATGTAGTTGATGTCATTGAATCTACACCTGCATGGAACAACATGAGAGATGAATTGACACAATCTATGTTTTCTGAGTGGAGAGGTGGTAGGTAGATAGTTTCTTGTAGTGTTATGATCAGCGTATTTCGTCGCTAGACACTTCATAAATTAATGTATATTTTTCCTTGCTCCATGGTCTTTATAATGTGTAAATATTATGTTGGATACATTTGTAGAATGTTTTGATGAGACAAAACCTTGAGTAACTCTATATATGCATAACCAATCTTAGGATAGGTTACTGCAATAGAGTTACTACAGAAGATTAAAAGAAATAGAGAAAGTGTCAATAGAAGGATACTGAAGAGAATGATGATGAAAGGATCGGATAAACTAATAAGGATACTATTGACTAACAGGAAGTTACTGGAAGAGACCCCACCAATGAAGAATGCTGCGGGACAGGAAGCTGCCTGAGAAGATCATGCCGAAAGCATACTGCATGGAGCAGTATGCTACAGAAGCCTCAAGCCACCTAAAGGAGCAAGCCAGAAGAGGAAGCTCCAGAGTGAAGCTAGAGGAGGAAGCTGCAAAACGGGCATGGGAGAAAAGTCAAAGTTACTAGTAGACACAAGAAGTTACCGGTAGAGAGAAGAAAAGAGGAGCCAACCAGAAGAAGACACGTGGAAAGTGAAAAGCTGGTGTGTGTCAAGAGTGCGGCGCAGAACTGATGGAAATCTGTCTACCTTCAACGGTCAGATTTCATACCCTATACAGAGGGAAGACTGAAGAAGTGTGTGAGAGAAGCACAAAAGTGTGCAAAAGAGAAAAGAAGTGAGCACATCAGAATATCCAAGCTCACAAAGAGAAGCGTAAAAGAAGAGAGAAGAGCTCAAAAGAGAGAAGCGCAGAAAAGGAGGAAGTCCATAGAAGAAGAGAGTGTTCATACAGAGCAAACGAAAAGAAGATGAGCTCGAACACTCCACACCCCAAGAAGACGCACACCCAGTCTACCAGTCGCAACAAGCTTTAGCAGAATCAGTCAGCATACGAAGGCCAAACTTGCTGCATCCAGTTGAAGAAGAAGGAGATAAACCTCTCTAAAAGGTTGTCTTGGAGTACTCAGTGCGAGGAGTAATGTCCTGCTGAGTTTAACACTTTCTAGGAGAGACAATGAGGACCCTGGGTGGGTAGAGTAGGATCCTGTGTGGATCAGGGAAAGTAGGCAAGCATTTGTGTGAAGGCTTGCTACTTACTTGTTAGGGGTGGGTTGTAATAGATAAGTCTATCTCATTTGAGATCTTTCATTTCTGCTTTCAATATCTTGTACGCTTCTCTCAAATTTTCGTAGTCGTCATTGTCATCCCATTCGAAATAGTTACACCCTCCACCTTTCTGCAGAATTCATGGCTCACATATCAAAATCATGGACACATATTGATAAACAAATATTGCAAAACCAATGATTTCACATGCAAAATTTGCCAAATACTTATCAATAATGACAGAGTTTTACAAAATGAATTGTGCGTATAACAACTAATTTTTTGTCAAATACGACCCCAATAATCACAGATCTATCATTTCGATTACGAAATCCATATTACAACATTCAAAAACAGAAACTTACATTATATTTGAGGCATCTCCAAAATCGCTTCCCTCGATTCGCATTTGTTTTTGCCGTTCGTAGAATCGCTTGTCGACCACACAGACACATGTGACTTGCGGATGATTGGGAGAAATCAGACATTTTCCCTCCGATTCTATTTTAGAGAACTAGGGTTCTTCATTGTTGATTTTGGGGATTTTGGGGGAGAGGGGATGATTTGCAGAAAACCTTCTCTTTCCCCTTTTTTTTGATGGTTTATTAAATATGTTTTTCATTTAAAGTTTTAATTTTTGATTTATTTGATTTTTGTTTAAAGTTTTTCATTAATTATTTCAAATTTAATCCAAAGTGGATATTAAGTCCAGGTATACATGCCAATTGTGATAAAATGTGCCACCTAAGCGCGAGTGGGCCGAAAATTAAAGTTGGAGGCGATTGTATTACAACCGCCGGCAATAGTGGTTTTACGGCGAAAATTTGATCAAATAGTGACGATTTTTGACTTAATTGGACTAAAACTGAAATTCGCTAGTATGGTGGACTAAAATTAGACAGTGCGATTTTAAATGGACCAAAAATGAATTTAACCCTAAAACTCATCAATCACAAACATCAAAGATCTATGAGGCTTCATAAATGGAATGAAGAAGTACTGATCATCAAAAACAACCCAATTTGAAGCAGAATTATTGTTAATGAGGGCCGGTCGAGATCTTCAACAAGAGAAACAGGGTACCAGTGATCTCTCCTGCATCGACGATGAGCTTTCTTAAGAATCTTCAATCTCAAAATTTTTTAGGTTCCATGTCAATGGAAATCTCAATAAATGTTGTGATGATATATGGTGTCATTGGTTTAAATTTATGGTGATTCATGGTGTGATCCATTTCTTATTTGGTAGAACGAATGGTCGCTGTCTTGGCAATTGATAAAATTGGGTGAGAAATTATATTTTTTTTGCTTAATTTTCGCTTCAAATAACAGTTGGTAGTTAACTTTCGTGTAAATGGGTGGAATTTTAATTT
This sequence comes from Scutellaria baicalensis, assembly GCA_005771605.1. Taxonomy (NCBI): domain Eukaryota; kingdom Viridiplantae; phylum Streptophyta; class Magnoliopsida; order Lamiales; family Lamiaceae; genus Scutellaria; species Scutellaria baicalensis. The sequence continues at coordinate 44,871,219 of CM016723.1, forward strand.
ACCAATTTTAATGATGGTATGAAATTTTATGCATTTTCGATAACTGGGGGTGACTTTGGGGTACCAAAGTTAAAATATACCCTATTTTCAGGTATGAAATCTGAAATTATCCCTAAAATAAATTTGTCATTCTTTTCCTTTTCTTTTTCATTTTTTTATTTTACTGTTCTTTTATTTCAATTTATTATAAAAAATATCGAAAAAAAAAAATCCGACCGGATCAAATCCTCCACCACCACCACCGCCGCCTCAGTATCCAGGAGCGATGCCACCTCCTTTACAAAAGGGTGGGTCACAACTCCATTTCCACTAACGGTCCACCATCAAGCTTCACCAGTACCACCACATCTCCTTCCAAATCATTAATCACGTAACAAAACATATCAATAATGGATCTTAAAATGACCCTCTTTTTAAGACACAACGAACAATAACATTAAATTTATATATTGTTAGCACAAATTAATACAATCAAAGGTTTTAGAAATAGATAGAAATAAAAATATTCGACTAACTAAATGAATGTTTAGACCAAAAGTAGTGAACTTTTTTTTTTTTACCACAATAAAAGATTTAGAAAGGTAACTCATGTAAAACTAAAATGGATGGTTTAAATTTAATCACTTTTAATCTAATGATTTATTACACCAGAGTATGCATACTATATTTGAAGTACCCTTTTGTTAGATACTTCTCCATGCAAGAAAAAAGAGAAAAAGGTATTTGGTATTAAAGCAACAAACAAACAAAAAGCCACACGAAAAAGAAAAATAAAACAAAATATGAAGAAGTGTTGTGAATGTGACTACTAAATTTCCTAGACTAGTAGCTTATTTGGAAAGCCAATTAAGCAAGTGTTACATAACAAATTCTGGTCCATTCATATTGCCTAGATGAACCTACCAATAATAATCAATTATGGGACCATAGTATATATGGTGAAATATCAATTATTAAAATTTGGTGGTAACTAGTGAAAATATGATTAATCAATAACTCTTCTATAAAACCGTCTCACAAATTATTTTAAGTGAGACGGGTTATCTTACAACTCATACTTCACAATTTGTATATAAATTTGTGGAAATGAATTTGGTTAATGGATGAAAAAGATCCGTATCACAGAAGTCATCCATGAACTCTCTCATGCAAATTTTTGTGATGATTAATTATATAAAAAACGTGTTTTAGAATTTATGTTGTTAAATGGTAACATCACCTTTTTTAAAAACCACTTCTCTACATGAGTGTGCCCTACCAATATCTAAACCGCGATTTGTATTATTCTTTTTTAAGGAGCCACAATTTAACTTAATATTACTTTTCTACAACTTTTCTTTAAAAAGAATGAATTTATTATTCTGATATATATCTTCATCAACGAAGTAAAGGAAAGATGAAGTTATGGAGAGCAACTTTTTCTGGATTAGGCTTTAACGACCCATTAATTATCCTAGATACTAACCTATGGATAATTAATTTCATAATCAATATTTAATTATTATAAGATTGATGGAGTGCATGCATCATGCATGGAATGGAGACTTGTCAATTTTATTTTCACATCATAATAATGTATCATAGAGATCAAAAGGCTCGTGTGTTCTTTTAGGTTACAGGTTGCTCCATATCTGAATTTTAATACCTTTAAGAAATTCGATTATATCTTAATATTTAATAAATAATACCTAAAATAATATTTTTATCAAAACATATTTTCCAATTATACAAGTAAATACCTTATGAATAAATATCTAATACTGTATGAAGTTCCTTAGAGAGAGTTGTCTCGCGCCTCTAACTAGGTATTCTCTACCCATCCACCTGCATGTGTCATTTTCGGGTACATGGTTCCCTTTTTATTTAAAGGTTACTCGAGCTTTTCCTGGGAGTATGGCGTGGGTTACTTCAGCACCGTATATGCAACTAATTGGTTCATTAAAATATATATTTCAGTTATACATATAATATTTTTAAAATACGTACACCGAGGAAATATAAGTATTTGTCTATCCCATGCATACTAAAGGCGAGCCTCTTTGTAAATACTTTTTCACATATTTGATTTAGTGAAACGAATTAATCTAAAATAATAATTTGAAATAATAATTTATAAAATAAAGATTAATTTATGAAAATGAGTTTTTAAGTTAGACAATCTCATAAAATTAATAAGAGACCCCTCATAATAAAATTTTATGCAAATAAAATCTTTAGGAACGCAATGTTTTCTTGAGGATCGCAATATTTCTTTACCTTAACAAATGAATAGTATTTCAACATATGCCTCATTTCAACCTTTATTATTAGTACACTAATTTTGAGACATATAAAACTAGATGTCATGTAAGATATTCATTTGAGGCATTTGGATGTTTAGTATGTATAACTACACCTATGAAAACACTATTAAGGCACTACAAATTAAATGTCTTAATATAAATATTTATACTACACTTACAATATAATATTAAATATATTTTAATCCATTATCTTATTTTATCTAGCTGATATGACTATCTCGATTCCTCTCACTCCCACATATCTGAAAACTTGTTAAAAATTATAGGAATTTTATCGATTTAGGCTCTGAAAGGTAAGTTATCTATCAATGTAGGTTGTCAAGATTTATTATAGGAATTTTATCGATTTAGGCTCTCTGAAAGTAAGTTATCTATTAATGCAGGTTGTAAAAATAAATCTAAGTAATTTATACTTCAAAAATTGGAATCTATCGAATTAAAATATTAAAATGAATAAATCTGATTAATTTATGCTTCAAAGATTGGAAACTATCAAATTAAGATATTAAAATGGAATTCCATTACAATTTTCTATCACGATGTTACCTTATTTTATACTCTAAGCTGATGTGACTGTTAAATCACCCTATATATCGTATCGTAGATAGATAATTTATCTTTTTCGTTCGGATCAATAAAATGTCATTATTTTATATTTGTAGATTTACTAATTAAATATTTTATCTAGATAATTTATCTTTCTAGTTTGGTTGATATAATCACATTATTTTATATATGTAGATATTTATTGAGGAAATATGTTATCTATTTAAACATATTGATGTATGTATTTAGCGTATATTATGAGCTATTGTAAATATAGATAATTTATCTTTTTGATCGAGATCAATAAAATGTTATTGTTTTATATTTGTAGACATTTATTAAGTAAATATTTTATCTAGATAACTTATCTTTCTAGTTTGGTCGATAAAATCTCATTGTTTTATATATGTAGATCGGATCAATAAAATGTCATCATTTTATATGTGTAGACATTTATTAATTAAATATTTTATCTAGATAAGTTATCTTTCTACTTTGGTCGATTAAATGAAATCTCATTGTTTTATATATGTAGATATTTATTGATAAATATATTATCGTATGTATTTAACATATGATATAATTTTTTACATTTTTTTGATATTGATTTTTTAACCAAATAATATTGATATTTTTGTCGATATTTATTTTTGTTGATAATATGTATCGAACAAATATTTGTGTGATAATATTTTGTGTTTGATTGATCTTTTTAATATATCTAGTTTAGATAATTGTATACAAAAACTCATGTGAGACGGTCTCACGGATAGTTTCCGTGAGATAGATCCTTATTATCCATGTTGAATCCATTTTCACAAATTTCAATATGAAATGCTAAGGGTAGGATATAGGTTGACCCGTCTAACACAAGAAGATCCGTGAGACGGATATTATAAAAATTAAATCTATCGTTGTTGTTCAATAATTTATCTGGATATTCTATGATATTTTTTCATATTGTAATCTACTATAATATCGAAATTTTGTAATATTTATATTTTATCCAGTAATATCTATCAATTATCCCAATCAATATCCATATTTAACAATATTAATTTTTAATCAAATATATATATCGAACAAATATCATCATGACATTATTGATATATTTATTTTTTTCCGATATACATTTTTTGACCAAATAATATTGATATTTTTGAGATATTTATTTCTGTTGATAATATATATCGAACAAATATTTGTGTGATAATATTTTTGTTTGTTTGATTTTTTTATAAATATATATAATTTTTTTTTCTAGTTTAGATAATTGTATTATAAAAATTAAATTTGTCTTTGTTGTTCAATAATTTACCTGGATATTCTATGATATTTGTTCATATTGTAATCTAATTTAATATTGAAGTTTTTTAATATTGATTTTTTGTCGAATAATATCTATCAAATATCACAATCAATATCGATATTTAACGATATTAATTTTTATTCAATAATATATATCGAACAAATATTAGCATGACATTATTGATATATTTACATTTTTTTCGATATTGATTTTTTGACCAAATAATATCGATATTATTGTGATATTTATTTATGTTAATAATATATATCGAAAAAATATTTGTGTGATAATATTTGTGTTTGATAGATTTCTTCAACTATATATAATAGGATTTTCTTGTTTAGATGATTATATTAGAAAAATTAAATTTATCTTTGTTGTTCAATAATTTATGTGGATATTTATGATATCTTCTCATATTGTAATCTAATATAATATCGAAGTTTTGTAATATTATTTTTTGTCTAAAAATATCTATAAACTATACCAATCAATATCGATATTTAATGATATTGATTTTTATTCAATAATATATATCGAACAAATATCAGCATAACTTTATTGATATATTAACGATATTAATTTTTATTCAATAATATATATCGAACAAATATCAACATCATTTTATTGATATGTTTAGATTTTTTGACCAAATAATATCGATATTTTTGCGATATTTATTTTCTTGATAATATATACCGGAAAATACTTGTGTGATAATATTTTCTGTTTGATCTTTTTTAAATATATATATGTAATAGTAATTAGATTGAAATATATATTGAAAGTATATAAAAACTAGTAAATTTTGTATTTAATTATTTTATCAAATATAATGACTAATAAAATAAGGAGTCACTCTTGCATGCACCAGTTGCACAGATCATTGGATCCGTGCAACTAAGACCCGACCCGCCTCAATTAAAGAGGTATATATATATATTTTTAATCCCGTTTTTTCTAATTAATGGAGCCCTAATTAATCTCGCCTCTTTCAGCTCGAAAATATCACGTCTTCTCCAAGCTCAAATCATGAATTTCTCATCTTCTGATCAACATACAGAATCGACGCGATTGATTTTCATCTCCTCTCTCCCCATTTCTCTGTTCAAATTCATATGAATCTACATCGTTCATATCTGTAAAATTCCAGAAAAAACAGTGAAAAAAATGGAAGACGTTGGTAAGAATTATAATGTGGTATGATTATCCATGTAAATTTTTAACTTACATTGCATTCTTAAAATCTTGTATTATAGGCGATCAACAATGTATTCAAGTTATCGACTTAAATAGTGATGAAGATGAATTTGTTGATGCACCTGATGAAGTTCACACAATTCCTGAAAAGAACGACGGTAAGTAATCTTACTTGTATACTTTAAAGAAAGAAGTATGCTTAACATATATGAAGGTAATGCTATTTACTCATAAAAGTATACTTATTATATAGTAAAAGTAACGCTATATACACATAAAGGTATCGCTAGTTTCCAAAAGAAGATAACTGCATTATAATGAAGGTATGCTTACTAACAGATGAGGGTAATCTTATTAACACATAATGGTATGCTTATTACATCCTAAAGGTAACACTGTGATTAATAGATGGTATTTTAATTTCCAGATCACACTGATGAGTTGAATGATTTCAGTTGTTCTCTTTTTGGATTAAAAAGGAAAACAATTGATGGCATGTACAAACTTTACTGCAATCATGCTCGATTCCTTGGATTTAGTGTTCGGAAATCTCTACAAGTAGATACTCTATAGGACAAAATCTAATTGAATTGGCCAAGCTATTTGTGTGCTCGTGTGCTGGGATATAGACATCATAATGTACACAGGTGAAGAGAAAAAAACTGGTATTACAAGAACTAATTGTGCTGCATTGATGAGAGTTAAGATGAACGATGATGGTCTATATGAAGTTGCTAGCCACATTTTAGAGCATAACCATCCATTCACTCGAACCGAATGGAATCATCTCCACCGTTCTGAAAGAAGGATCACAGATGAAAAAGGGAAAGCCATTGAAAACATGATATCATCAGGTATGTCTACAACAAACTCTTTCCGTTACATGGTTCAAGATGCTGGAGGAAAAGAGATTGTAGGTCACACGATTAGAGATCATTTGAATTTTGTTAATCGCATAAAAATGAAAGTCATCGAAGGTGGATATGCTCAAACAATTATAGAAATGATCCAAAAACAACAAGAAGATTGTGATGACTTCTATTATAAGGTGAGATTGGATGATGAAGGGAGATTAAACAATGTTTTTTGGAGAGATTCAATGATGAAGGAAGATTATAGGATTTACGGTGATGTAATTGTATTTGATACAACTTACAGAACGAATAGGTATAATTTGATATGTGCTCCTTTCGTTGGCATTAACAACAATTGGAGAAATGTAATGTTTGGTTGTGCATTCTTGGCCGATGAAAAAAAAGAATCATTTGAGTGACTTTTTGAGGTATTTAAAAAATCAATGGGAGGGAAAGCACCGATAACTGTATTCACTGACCAGGATTTTGCCATTGCAAATGCAATTGAGAAGGTACATTTATATTATCCTTTATATTCTGTGGTTGAACCTTCACTTATGATAATATTACACCAATGTCTTTACCCTAATCTGTTTAACCTTGACCCTTCAGTTATGATAATGTTACCCTCATCTTTATTTAAGATTACCTTGGTACGATTATAGATTTACCGTAATCTGTTTACCCTCTGAACTCTGTGGTTGACCATTCACTTATGATAATGTTACCCTTATGTTTACTTAAGGTTACCTTAATGCAATTATAGATTTACCCTAATCTGTTTACCCTCTTAATTCTGTGGTTGACCATTCACTTATGATAGTGTTACCTGCACGTTGTAATAATGATACAATGGTTTTATAATAGGGTTACCCTATTAATATATTTTATATTTTATAGGTTTTTCCCACAACAAGACATCGGTTGTGCATATGGCACCTCCAACAGAATGCGGTCAGCAGGTTTGCACAATTGAAAAGTAATACCTTGTTTAAGGACTCATTCAACAAGTGTTTGACAGGATGTGTTGATGAAAGTGAATTTGAGCATTGTTGGAGACAAATGATAGTGACTTATGGATTAGAAGACAATGCATGGTTTTCAAGATTATATAATTTGAGATCAAAATGGTGTACTGCCTTGAATAAGGACTTTTTCTCAGCTGGGTTACTATGTTCACAAAGAAGTGAAAGCACAAACCATGCGATTTCATTCAATGTTAAGAAAACTACTAGCTTAACTGAATTTTATACAATTTTCAAGGAGACAATCAACAATTGGAGGAGTAGAGAACAAGAAGATGAATTTCTGGGTTCCAGATGTGCACCTGATTCAGTTCTGCCAATGATGGGTTTGTTGAAGCATGCATCTGAGGTGTATACTCTACCTCTTTTCAGAAAATTTGAGAGTGAATTCATGAGATGCATATCTGCTACTTCCACAGTTGTTGCAGTTCAAGACAACTCTATTGTGTATGATGTTTCTTCTTCTTCTGGTGGAAATGAGCACATCAATCGTGTCATCTTTGATAATCAAATGAATTTGATTGCTTGCACTTGCAAGAGGTTTGAAGAATATGGTATGTTGTGTTCCCACTCTTTGAGAATACTTCACATCAATTCTATCGAAAACATACCTGATACTTATATACAGAAGAGATGGACAAAACAAGCCAAATCAGAAGTCTGGGATACTTTCATAGCTACTGGAATTAGTAAACTAACTAAGCCTCGTGATTGTGTTATTTGGAGGCATGAAATGGCTAGAAAATATTACAACCTTATCTTGAGATGTGAAGACAACAATGACATGAGAAGAATGCTGGAATAAGGTTATGAAAGGGACTTGTCAAATGTTAGTGGAATCACTACAACAAAATCAGCAGAGACTATTTGTTCTGAGGCATCAAATACTGTCCATGATCCTCCTCGATCAACCACAAAGGGACGAAGACAAAGAATCAAGGGTCACTTCCAAAAGAAGAATAAGGACAAAGAGAAACAAACAGGCAAAGAATTTGGTTCTAAAACACCAAATCTTCATTTATTTTAATACATTGTAGTACAAATTTTGTTCACCATTTGAACTCTGTGGTTGACCCTTTGATTATGATAAGGTTACCCTCATGTTGTCTTAAGGTTACCTTGATGCAATTATAGAGTTACCTTAATTAATATATTTACCATTTGAACTCTGTGATTAACCCTTTGATTATGATAAGGTTACCCTCATGTTGTCTTAAGGTTACCTTGATGCAATTATAGAGTTACCTTAATTAATATATTTACCATTTGAACTCCGTGGTTGACCCTTTGATTATGATAAGGTTACCCTCATGTTGTCTTAAGGTTTCCTTGATGCAATTATAAAGTTACCTTAATTAATATATTTACCATTTGAACTCTGTGATTAACCCCTTGATTATGATAAGGTTACCCTCATGTTGTCTTAAGGTTACCTTGATGCAATTATAGAGTTACCTTAATTAATATATTTACCATTTGAACTCTGTGATTAACCCTTTTATTATGATAAGGTTACCCTCATGTTGTCTTAAGGTTACCTTGATGCAATTATAGAGTTACCCTAATATACTTACCATTTATTTTAATACATTGTAGTAAAAATTTTGTTCACCATTGAATTCTGTGGTTGACCCTTCAATTATGATAAGGTTACCCTCATGTTGTCTTATGGTTACCATGATGCAATTATAGAGTTACCCTAATTAATATATTTACAATTCGAACTCTGTGGTTGACCCTTTAATTATGATAAGGTTACCCTTATGTTGTCATAAGGTTACCTTGATGCAATTATAGAGTTACCCTTATTAATATACTTATCATTTAACTATGGTTGACCCTTTAATTATGATAAGGATACCCTCATGTTATCATAAGGTTACCTTGATGTAGTTATAAAGTTACCCATAATATATTTACCATTTGATCTCTGGTTAACCCTGCAATTTTGATAAGGTTACCTTCTTGTTGTCTTAAGGATACCTTGATGCAATTATAGAGTTACCCTCATTAATATACTTACCATTTAACAATGGTTGACCCTTTAATTATGATAAGGTTATCTTGATGCAATTATAGAGTTACCCTGATTACTATACTTATCATTTAACTATGGTTGACCCTTTAATTATGATAAGGATACCCTGATGTTGTCATAAGGTTACCTTGATGCAGTTATATAGTTACCCCTAATATATTTACCATTTGAAATCTGGTTGACCCTACAATTTTGATAAGGTTACCTTCATGTTGTCTTAAGGATACCTTGATGCAATTATAGAGTTACCCCTAATATATTTACCATTTGAACTCTGTAGTTGGCCCTTCAATTATGATAAGGTTACCCTCATGTTATCTTAAGGTTAACTTCATGATGTATTAAGGTTACCTTTATGATATATTAAGGTTACCTTCACTACAAAAAAATTTTATATAAGTAATACAAAATTAAAAGCATTAAAAACCGTATTCCTGTCAAAACACAACCATATTCCATATCCAACAAAACACCATTAAAACTGTATATGCCCACCAACACCATTAAAACCCAATTCCTGTCGAATAACCAAATTGTATATACCCCCCAAAACCAGCCAAAACCTCATACATTTTGCATTTTAAAAAACATGAATCATCCAATGGAATTCTCTTCTTGTATGTCTTCTGCATCACCTGCTTATACTTTCTCTTGCCAACATTCTGATTTTTCTTCTCTTCTGCAATTTTTGCTTTCAAATATGGTTTTCCAATGTAGAATTCATGCACCTTTTCTTGAATTTGTTTTCTCAAATCATTCAGACATGAAAGAACTAGTGTAACGCATATTTCAGCTCGAAGGGAACGACGTACAGTGACCTTAAAAATCATAATTAATAGAAAAAATAATTAATTACTCAATATAGTTAACTTTACGAACATAATATTTAAATAGAGTATCATAATACCTTTGACAAATCAGGATTGTCATATGGAACACCATCAAAAAACTTGACATGGTGCATCATATAAACCCCACAATCAAGATCCTTGTTCGTCGTCGTCCACTTAAAGAGCACAACTTCAAACTCATAATTCAAGATCTCCTTCTGTTTTGCACTATTTCTATATCCAATAAAATTTGACATTTCACGTCTCTACCAAAAAAAAATTTAATTAGAACAAATAAAATTTACTAGAAACACTATTAAAAATTTACTGTAAAAGGTAACATTATCATAATTGAAGGGTAAAACATTATTCTTTCAAAACTTACCAGAATTTCAGCAGCCTTAAAAAAATCATTCTCAGAATCTAAATATTTTCTGTTGTCCAAATACTGAATTTTCTTCTCAACAAAGTTGATGGCTACAAAGACCTGCATTGAACACAAAATATAAATAATCAGTAATATTATATACATACATTTAATTAAATAAATTTAGAACTACGTATACATACCATCTCAGCAATGCTAAAATAGTTTCTATCATTTGAAGCCATCCACGAGTCCCAACAGGCTTTCATCTGATGCTTGTTCTCCTAAATGTTCTGATCTTTCAGAATATTTTCCAAATTTGTTTAATGATAATAACAATAAAATAAGAACACAAATTCTAAAACAACATCATAGTAACATTAATAAAAAAATGAGGGTAACACTAAAATAAAAACAAAGTAATCTTAATAACTTCAATGCAATATATAACAACTTACACTATGCTCCAGCCCAAAAACAAACCCCTTTCGTCTATCATTGTAATCACGATCAGCATTCACAATAAGGTTCCAGCCTGTCAAAACAGATTGGAAAATTTCTACATTTGGACACAAAGACATAATGTCTTCCTTGTCAACAAAATTAAAATACCCTTTCCTGAATAGTACTTCTTCACTGTTGAACAAAAAAAAAAACAAAATATTAGTAAAGCACATATAATACATTGGATTGAAGGAAAATAAAATGTAAATTACTTACTAGACAGACTTTTTGTTCTCATCATTGTAGAAGCAATAATCAACAATTTCTTTCTCCAATTGTTTCAAATTATTCAAATGCCTACTTGAATGAATCATGAATTCAGAGACATATCCAATTTCTTCAGAAATCTTGGAAAATGGTTCAAAATCATCAACTCCAGAGACTCCTCCTGACCAGCTCGCTGCAGCTTTACCTTCTTTTGTAGACGTAGTTTCAGGCTCGGGTGTAAGAATCTCAAAGGAAGGCATTTCTGATGCTAACTTATTCATAGCCAAAAAGTTAGCTAAGATACTATCAATATAAGATTGAACTTCAGCATCAGAAAAGAAAGCTTGCGACTCTGAAACTTCAGAAAGGGTACTTGATGATTTTTCCCCAATATTTTTTTTCACACCCAATACCTTTGTCATGTGGTAATTTGTCACCACAGCAATATCTCTCTTGAATAGCAATAATGACTCATGAGTACACTGCACATTAAAAATCAACCATAATGATAAAAATAAAAATAAAGGTATAGTTAAATAAACAAAAATGTATAGTTAACTAAACATAAAGGTATGCATATATAAACATAAAGGTACAAAATAAACTTACATCTTTGGCCATTTTTTTTATACCCTCATCATCAAGCTCGTCGTCTGGTAGAGGGAACTTTATGAATCTTCCACAATCATCTTTCTGACCAACATTATCTTCTTTTGCAGCACCATCAATACCAACACCACCATCACCACCACCATCACCAGTACCACCACCACCATCACCAGTACCACCATCACCACCAGCAACACCACCAGAACCACTATCACAACCTCCAAGAGCACCAGCAACGCCGCCAAAAACACCACCATCTGCAGAATTACCCTTAATTCGACCTCTATCAGACACAGGGTATACTGACAGTAAGATCTCAGCATCACCATAAGGGCCAGCTTCAGCCTCTTCATTGCATCTCACATCCATCCTATAGTCTGTCCAATGTTGTATTAAAGGTAGCGTGCGAGGCTCTTCCACACCACGCCACTTCATCCTATGCAAATACACAATTTGCAGCAATAGAACACAACCACTAATATATTTCGTCTTCCCCATTTGATAACTAGTAACAGACTCACATAATCTATCCAACACAAATGTACACCAATCAAAATTTACAATATTATTCACATCGACCAACCCCTTCATAACACTCAAGTTCAATAAACGATTGGATGACGGGCTCAAGAAAACTGACATTACATATAACACAAAAACTCTTTTAAAGTCATCCCCCCCATCAACTAAACGTGTGGTCAGCACATCTAACAACATGTTAACAGAAGACTTAGACTGTACGCCATAACTATTCTTCAACCCCTCTATAATATCATCACACTCACCTTTTTCAATTTTCACGACCCTATTCATCCCCCTTGGAATCATGAAAACATCAAAAACATCATCAGCAGTAACCACAAAAGCACGGTTCCTATCTACATTCAACATCCTACTAACACCATTAAAACGTATAACTAACCATGTAAGCATCATCCTATTTAACCTCGTCACTGATACATTTAACAAACCTCCAAAACCAATACTTTCCACATCAGCCTTCTGCCTATCATTCAAACTCTCCAAAAGTCTAACAATCATCCCTGGTCTGCATGGTGTCAAAATCAAACTGCAAATGAAAGACAGAAATATTGTTACTCTCACACTGTATTAAGCTTACCCTCATGTTGTCTTAAGGTTACCTTGATGCAATTATAGAGTTACCCTAATTAATATATTTACCATTTGAACTATGTGATTGACCCTTTAATTATGATAAGGTTACCCTCATGTTGTCTTAAGGATACCTTGATGCAATTATATAGTTACCCTAATATACTTACCATTTGAACTCTGTGGTTGACCCTTCAATTATGATAAGGTTACCCTCACGTTGTCTTAAGGTTAACTTCATGCAATTATAGAGTTACCCTAATATATTTACCCTTAGTACTTTGTGGTTAACCCTTCACTTATGATAATGTTACCCTCATGATGTATTAAGGTTACCTTCATTCAATTATAGTGTTACCCTAATCTCTTTAGACAAAAATATACAATGCAATACCTTCATAAACAACAGAACCCCTACATTAAAAGACAAATTCAAACATGAAACAAAAACTACATTAACATGCCATACACACAAAAAAGATAGGAAAAATAATTACCTATCCTTATCAACACATACAGTGTTAAAAGCTTTCCTAGATCTCTTCCTTACAGCCTGACCCTCTGGAACAGCCAAGGAATCCTTCGAAGACGCCATCTAAATACATAACAACATGATTTCAGTCTCAAACAGTAACAAAAAGCACAACATAATAACTAAAACACCAAGTTACAAACACGAAGACAGAAATTCAAGCACAATAATAAAAACCAAACTTAAAAACTATAAAAAACACATGTAAAACACAGATATAGAAACCATAACAGTCTCAAACAGTAACAAGAAATCCTTCGAAGACGCCATCTAAATACATAACAACATGATTTCAATCTCAAACAGTAACAAAAAACACAGCATAATAACTAAAACACCAAGTTACAAACACGAAGACAGAAATTCAAGCACAATAAGAAAAACCAAACTCTAAAACTACAAAAAGCACATGTAAAACACAGATATAGAAACCATAACTTTTCAGTCTCAAACAATAACAAGAAATCCTTCGAAGACGCCATCTAAATACATAACAACATGATTTCAGTCTCAAACAGTAACAAAAAACACAACATAATAACTAAAACACCAAGTTACAAACACGAAGACAGAAATTCAAGCACAATAACAAAAACCAAACTCAAAAACTACAAAAAACACATGTAAAACACAGATATAGAAACCATAACTTTTTCTGTACAAAAAAACAAGAACAATAACTACAAACGAACTCAGAAACTTAAAAAATTCATACAGATAACAAAAATCAAACCAAAAAAGAAAATAAAAAGGAATAGCATACACAATTCGCTAAAAAAATCAGGAAAAGGACAGACAATCAAGCACAATAACAAAAAACCGAACACAGAAACTACAAAAACACATGTATTTAACAAAAATCAAAACAAAAAAATCAAACTCATGTAAAACACACAGATATAGAAACCCTAACTTTTTCTGTACAAAAATAACTAGAACAATAACTACAAACGAGAAAGACCAACACGGAGCAGATCAACAAGAAAGACATGTTGCTGAGCATGAAGAGGAAGTTTAAACAAAGCCAAGCTAGGAAGAATGGACCATACTGGAGCTTCAAGTCTATAGCAACAAGCAGGCAAGCAACCGTGGAGGAAGATACCGAGGAAGACAAGCAAAGGAGTAGGAAGAGAAGCTCACTTAATGAAAGAGACCACCCTCCAGATGGATGCAAAAATGAAAGAGGATCTACTCTTTAGACAACACTCAATGAAAGAATAACAACGGCCAGGTACCTCGTTCTAGCTTACTCTTATATTTTTGGTCTCGCTTATTTTTATCCTGGTAAGAACCTCAAGTGACCACATGAAAATCAAAGATCAAGAAAGCCAAATGAAAGAATCTTTAGAGGATTGAAGATAACAGACTTGAAATTTCGGTCACTTGACTTGAAAATGAGAAGGGAAGCTTGTACGCTTATTTACCAATAAAAACTCTTCACCTAATCATGCAAACCTCAAGGGTTACCTAAAATATTACTGAAAGTGACCTTACATCTTAAAAGAGAGAATCATAAAGTAAGAGGGAACTTTTAGTACAAATCAAGGTAATTCAGAGGTAAAAAAGTCAAAACCTTGGAGAAACCCAAATACAGGTATGCTAAAAATGTCTACAACAAACCGACATTCCATAAGGGAACCTAGCAGAACAGTAACTCCAAAAGGGAAATAAAAATTTGTCTATCTTACTGGTATCATGTTTTGCCTTTTCTATACTCTAAAAGAGATTTCAGTAAGTAAACACCTGCACATACCTTTTTATACTCACTAACGAAAGTCTTACAGGAATCAAACTTTCCCTACAGCAACCATGGGCTGTAAGGAAAGGGTAAGTTCCTATAAGAAGACTAACTCAGAAGGAATCATACGTATGTGAGTACAAAAACAATGATTTTTTTTTTTGCAGGTATCTTAGGCAACAGGCTACTAAATTCAGAGGGAATGAATTAAAGGAACAAAATGGAGTTCTGACAACATGACGCTAGATACCAGGCTACTGGACACTAGGTCGCTAGATAACAGGACGCTGAATATCAAGACACTAGATACCAGGCTACTAGATATTAGGTCGCTGGATAACAGGACGCTAGACATCAGGATGTTAGATACCAGGTTGCTGGATACTAGATCGCTGAACACTAGGTCGCTGGGTACCAGGACGCTAAACACCAGGATGCTGGACACTAGGTCGCTGAACAGCAGGTCGTTGTGTACCAGGACGCTAGACACCAATACTCTGGATACTAGGTCACTGGACATCAGGACTTATCATCAAGTCACTGGATAAAGGGATCAATTGGAGGTTGCAACTCTCAAATTAGAGCAGTTACTAAAGAATTTTGGTACCATGTACACATATAAAGTAGATCACCTTTCCAGAAATAGACCACCTTTTTAAAACCCTACAAGAATTTCAGCCGTGGGATCAGAAGAATCTAAAGGTGGAAAACCAATTGTTGACCACAAACTCAAGCAAATCATCTCATGCAGAGGAGAAAAAAAATAAAGCTGTGGAAACTATCAAAACCTTTATTGGAAACTGGCAAAGCAATTAATGAGATCTTTAAAGATCTAACTGCAACAGGGAGTATCTCAAACTCTATAAATACATGCATTTCTTATTCTTCATCTTCATTCAAATATCCTCTCTCTCTTATCCTTGATACATCATGACACTCGATTGTTGGAAACCACTCTCTTTATTCCTTCCGAAAAACACATTCTCTACAAATAATCAACCAAGCACTTCTCAAATCATCAAAAGTCACCTCTCACGCTTGACACTTGCTAAACAAGTCTTTCTCAGAAGACTAGATCTTCTAGCATTCTCTCCTCACCTCCGACTTAAGGGAGCGTGAGGGCTTGCACCCATGTTCTCCTCTTAGAGACCGGAGAAATAGTGAAAGGATACCTCTCCAGTTACCCCAAAGCTTCAGCTCATTTTTTATGATGTCAAAAAGGGGGAAGAAACTGCGAAGGATCATGGAAGATCAAAAGTGTTCCAGGGAGGAAAAGAGAAGATTCCAGCCCTCTATAAGGGGTGTTGGATGATTTTTGCTTCCAAGGAGTTGAGCTGGAGTAACAGCAGGAGGAGTTGGTAAGATTATGGAGAGAGAAAGACTGCAGCAAGCTACTGCGTCAACGCTCTTTCCCTCTTCTCAAAACTCTTCCTTCTGCTTTCTTACTCTCTTCCGAAGAAGCCTCTTCTCTTCACCTTTTTCTCTCTCTCTCTTTAGACTAAGAGGAAAACCAATTGGGAGCAGGCCCTTACACCCAAAAGAGGAAAAAACGGGAGAAGAAAAAAGATAGCAGCAAGCAAGAGGGGAAAAAAAAGAAAGGAAAAAGCAAGAAGAAAGAAGAATGAGTCTAGATAGGATGTTTATTGTACTTTGCTTACTGCGTCGTATTGTAAATATCAAATCTAAATAAAATTTCTTCTGTTCTTTAAAAAGCTCATTCCATGTGCACTTTCTTTTTGACTTACATGTGATTTGATAAAAGGAGTATGTTATAACTTTGTTTATCATACGAACTGCTTTCTATGTTTGAGAGATTACGTTCTTTCTGCAAAGGTTTTATTATCATTAAAAAGGGGGAAATTGTTGGAAACATTTAAGTATGTTTTGATGAGACAAAACCTTAAGAAAGTAACTCTAAAACATAACCAATCTTAGGAGAGGTTACTGCAACAGAGTTACTGCAAAAGAAAGAAATATCAAAGAAAGTGTCAAAGGAAGGACACTGAAGAGAATGGTGGAAAGAAATCGGGCGAATTAATTAGGATACTGATGACTGCAAGAAGCTACTGGAAGAGAACTTGTTGAAGCAGAAAAGCAGCAAGCCACCTGACAGGAAGTTACCTGAGAGACCATGCCGAAGCATACTGCAGGGCAGTATGCTACAGAAGCCTCAAGCCACCTGACGGAGCAAGCCAGAGAAGGAAGCACCAGAGTGAGCGTGAGGAGGAAACTACAAAGCAGGCATGGGAAGAAAGTCAAAATTTACTGGTAGACATAAGAAGGTTACCGGTAGAGAGAAGAGAAGAGGAGCCAACCAGAAGAAGACACGTGGAAAGCGAAAAACTGGCATGTGACAGAAGAAGTGCGGCGCTGTCAATGATGGAAGTCTACCTACCTTCAATGGACAGATTTCCTAATCTATAAATAAGAAGAAGACTGAAGATTAAATAGAGATGCAAAAAGACAGAGCGTTCAAAAGAAAAGAGAAGAGCTCAACAGAGAAAAAGCTCAGAAAAAGACGTCGCAGAAAAGAGGGGGAAGACTACACAAAAGAAAAGAGAGCAAAGTGGGGAGCAAAAGAAGAAGAGAGAAAAGAGAAGCTCAAACACCCCACATCCCAAAGACGCATAATCAGTCTCACAGTCGAGGTAGGAAGCTACAGTTCAACCTGCAAAAGAAGTCTAAGCTTGCTGCCCCCAGTTGAAGAAGGAGAAGACAAACCTTTTTAAAGGTTGTTTTGGAGTTCTTAGTGCGAGGAGCGAGTCCTGCTAAGCTTCCCACTTTCTGAAGAAAAAAGTGAGGACCCTGGGTGGGTAGAGTAGGCAAGCAGCTGTATAAAGGCTTGCTACTTACTTGTTAAGTAGATAGGGCTATGTAAATCAACTAGCTTAACAAATGTTCCCTCTTGAGAAGAGGCAGAGAGGATGTAGAAGGATTACTCCACCTTCGAACCTCTGTATATCCATGCGTCTATATGTGTTTACTGCTTTACTTGCATACTCTATGTTAAACAACACATCTTCTGTACTCGACATATAAAAAGAGAGAAAAGCTTCCGCAACCACTCTGATCAGCAACCTCCCAAAAGGTTACTGATACTGGAACCAAGCTGACATAATAGAAGAAAAGTTTGAAATTTGAGTAGGCTTATTCACCCCCCCTTCTAAGCCAACTACCACTTGGGACCAACAGGCTAGTTTGGTAGCATAGATGAAGGCATAATTACATAGGAGTCTGGAGTGTTCAGATGTTTAGTAGCATTGTTATGGGCCCGTATCCTATTACAAGCCCGTCAGTAATTTCTGGTTCCTCTTCAGCAATGACATCCACCCAATTTGCCACAATAACTTTCACTCAAGTCTACAGTACATCAGATAAAAGTAGTTAAAGATAAAAACACCTTTATTTAATATATATCTATAACATGTCCCCGTACGTTCCAAGAGCATTTTAACATGCGACACACTAGAGTACGCAATATTATAGAATGAGCTTTTGGTATCATGAAGATGTGTTGGGGTATATTGAGAAGTGCATCGTATTACCCTATTAAGGTGCAAAACAACTAAGACTGGCATGCTTTCTTATCCACAACTTCATTCGTACTGAAATGTCTATTGATACATATGAGCAACTCTTTGACGCGACATATGGTAACAATGAAGACATCAATGATAATGATGATGTAGTTGATGTCATTGAATCTACACCTGCATGGAACAACAGGAGAGATGAATTGACACAATCTATGTTTTCTGAGTGGAGAGGTGGTAGGTAGATAGTTTCTTATAGTGTTAAGATCAGCGTATTTCGTCGCTAGACACTTCATAAATTAATGTATATTTTTCCTTGCTCCATGGTCTTTATAATGTGCAAATATTATGTTGGATACATTTGTAGAATCTTTTGATGAGATAAAACCTTGAGTAACTCTATATATACATAACCAATCTTAAGATAGGTTACTGCAATAGAGTTACTACAGAAGATTAAAAGAAATAGAGAAAGTGTCAATGGAAGGATACTGAAGAGAATGGTTAAAAAGAATCGGATGAACTAATAAGGATACTATTGACTAACAGGAAGCTACTAGAAGAGACCCCACCAATGAAGAATGCTGCGGGACAGGAAGCTGCCTGAGAAGACCATGCCGAAAGCATACTGCATGGAGCAGTATGCTACAGAAGCCTCAAGCCACCTAAAGGAGAAAGCCAGAGAAGGAAGCTCCAGAGTGAAGCTAGAGGAGGAAGCTGCAAAGCGAGCATGGGAGAAAAGTCAAATTTACCGGTAGACACAAGAAGTTACCGGTAGAGAGAAAAAAAGATGAGCCAACCAGAAGAAGACACGTGGAAAGTGAAAAGCTGGCGTGTGTCAGGAGTGCGGCGCAGAACTGATGGAAATCTGTCTACCTTCAACGGGCAGATTTCACACCCTATACAGAGAGAAGACTAAAGACTGACGAAGTGTGTTAGAGAAGCACAAAAGTGTGCAAAAGAGAAAAGAAGTGAGCACATCAGAATATCCAAGCTCACAAAGAGAAGCGCAAAAGAAGAGAGAAGAGCTCAAAAGAGAGAAGCGCAAAAAAGGGGGGAAGTCTATAGAAGAAGAGAGTGTTCATACAGAGCAAACGAAAAGAAGAAGAGTTCGAACACTCCACACCCAAGAAGACGCACACCCAGTCTACTAGTCGCAACAAGCTTCAGCAGAATCAGTCTGCATATGAAGGTCAAGCTTGCTGCATCCAGTTGAAGAAGAAGGAGATAAACCTCTTTAAAAGGTTGTCTCAAAGTACTCAGTGCGAGGAGTAATGTCCTGCTGAGTTTAACACTTTCTAGGAGAGACAATGAGGACCCTGGGTGGGTAGAGTAGGATCCTGTGTGGATCAGGGAAAGTAGGCAAGCATCTGTGTGAAGGCTTGCTACTTACTTGTTAGGGGTGGGTTGTAATAGATAAGTCTATGTAAATCAACCAGCTTAACAAAGGTTCCCTCCTGTGTGGAGGAAGAAAGGACGTAGAAGGATTACTCCACCTTCGAACCTCTATACATGCTTGGGTCTTTATCTACCTACTGATTACATGTATTCTCTCTAATAAGCTGCACATCTTCTACTCGGCTCAGTATTAAGCTTCCGCAAATCACTCTAATCAGTAACCTCCCAAAAGGTTACTGATATTTGAAGTGAGCAGAAAGAGTTAGAAGAAAAGTTTGAAAAGAAGGTAGGCTTATTCACCCCCCTCTAAGCCTACCTACAACAGTTTTGGGACTAACAAGTGGTATCAGAGCAAGTTGGATCATCCATCAGCTAATCAATCTGATACCAACAAGTGGTATCAGAGCAGATGGATGAATAGAAGATGTAATCAATCTATCCAGATCCTATCTGTGAAAAAGCCTCTCTCTAAAAAATTATCTCTCTCTCTCACCCTCACCCTCACATCAGAGATAATTTCATCGCCTTTTGCTCTAAAAGAATATGATTGAAGTGAAGACAACAAACAGCTACAAGATGTAGAAAATCAAGCTGTGTTGTGAAGAAAAGTTGTTCCTGAGGTAGAACAACAAGCTACCGAAGGACGGACTGCGAAGAAGGAAGCCATGCACAAACAGCAAAGTCCTTACATATCACTAAGAAGACCAACATGGAGCTGATCAACAAAGAAGACATGTTGTTGAACATACAGAAGAAGCTGACATCAACAAGCAAGCAACCATGGAAGAACATGCTGAGGATGTCAAGCAATAAATTAAGAAGAAGAAGCTCACTCCAAGCTCCAGACAGGAACAAAAGGGGGGGGGGGAAGAGGACCTACTCTTTACAATGACCAAGGTACCTCGTTCCTGCTTTATTCTCTTACACGTTGGTCATAATAATGTTTATTTTGTTAAGGAACTCAAGTGACTAAACCTTAAGATAATGAAACTTTTAAATGTTGTCACTTGACCTTAAAAATGAGAAGGAAGACTGCATATTTATTTTCATATTATTATGCTTCACCTACTCATGCAAACCTCAAAGTAACCTGGAATAGTACTGTTAGTGACCCCACATCTTAAAAGAGAAGACCATAAAGTAAGAGGGAACTTCTAGTACTAATCAAGGGAACTTTGAAGGCAAAATGTTAAAATCCTTGGAATAACCCAACATGGGTATGCTGTAAAAGTCTACAACAAACCGAATCTTAAGCAGAACAACATAATAATAAAAAAAAATTCTCATTTATCTTACTGTTATCTCTGCATATCTCTTTTATACCTAAAAGAGTTAACACTCTGAAGAGATACAGTAAAACAAACACCTGCACACACTATCACTTTTTGCCCGTTATTAATCTTGAAAGAGCAAAAAACTCTCTCTACAGCAACCATGGGCTGTAAATATAGTCTAAGATTCTGAAAGAAACCTTAACCGTGAAGGACTCATACTTTGTGTGAGTACCTATACGAGAAAACTTTTTGCAGGTACCTTTGACAAAAGGATAATAAACTTAGGGGGAACAATTGACAAAGTGACAAACTCTGAAAATAGGATGCTGAAACATCAGGTTGCTGGATACTAGGTCATGGATAACAGGACGTTGTACACCATGACACTAGACACCAATCTACTAGATGATAAGCTACTAGAAATCAGAGCACTTGTCATTAAGTCAATAGAAAAGGTACAAGGTTTCAAAAAAAATGATAAATTCTGACAAAAGAACGCTAGACACCAGAACATTGGATACTAGGTCACTGATAGCAGGATGCTAGACATAAGGATGCTAGATACCAGGCTAACTGGAGATTAGGTCGCTGGATAGCAGGATGCTAGATACCAGGAGCTGGATATTAGATCGCTGAACACTAGGTCGCTGGGCACCAGGATGCTAAATACCAGGATGTTGGACACTAGATCGCTGAACGCCAGGTCACTGGGTATCAGGATGCTAGACACCAATGAAATGGATACTAGGTTACTTGACATCAGGATTTATCATCAAGTCACTGGATAAATGGATCTCTTGGATGTTACAAGTCAAAAGCAGTTATTGAGGAAATATTTCTTGGTAACGTGCGTACATTAAAGGAGATCACCTTTTCCAGAAATAGACTACCTTTTCAAAACCCTAAAGGAATTCCAGCTGTACGATTAGAAGAATCCAAAGGTGGAGATCCAGCAGTTGACCACGTCATCTCAAACAAAGGAGAAAAGACATAAAGTTATGGAAACTGTTAACACCTTTATTGGAAACCGGTGGAGCAGTTAATGAGATCTCGGAAGATCCAACTGCAACAGGGAGTATCTCTATCCCTATAAATACATGCACTCTTATTCTTCATTAAGCATAAAAAGATATCATCTCTCTCTCTCTCTCTCATTCTTATGTTTATCATGGAACCCGATTGTTGGAAACCCTTCTCTTCATCCCTTCCAAAAGACACATTCTCTGCAAATTATCAACCAAGCACACCTAGAAACACATACAATTACCTCTCATGTTTGACACTCGCTAAACAAAACCTTCTCGGAAGAGTTGATCTTCTAGCTATCAACTCCCATCTCATCTGTCAAGAACTTGCACCCAAGTTCCTCTCTTCAAGACAGGGGGATAGAGCTAGGGACCCCTCTCTAGCACACCCAAAGCGTCATCTCATTGATGATGCCAAAAAAGGGAAAGAAACTGCGAAGGGTCGTGGAAGATCAAAAGACTTCCAAGGGTGGAGAAAAAGAGATTTCACCTCTTCTATGAGGTGAATTCTCTTTTGAGATGCAAGAGAACCAGAAGGAAGGATAGTTGGAGAGATGAGTGGAGATTGAAGGAAAAGGAAAGACGGCAGCAAGCTACTTGCGTCTGAACTTCTCTGCTTCTATACACACTTTCCTCCAAACGAATTTCTTCTCTCTCTCTCGCATCGCCTCTCACACGTCCCAACAGCTCTCCCCTCTAGCCGAAGAGAAGAAACTACTGGGAGCAAGTGACTGCATCAAGTGAAGGGAAAAGAAAGTAGAAAGAGAAAGGAGTCAGCAGCAAGCTAAAGAGGGAAAAGAAAGATAGGAAAGAGCAAGTAGAATAGAAGAATGAATCTAGATATGATGCTTATTGTACTTTACTTAACTGTGTTGCACTATAAATATCTTATCTAAATAACAAGTCTTATATTCTTAAAAGCTCATTCCTTGTGCACTTTCTTTCAGACTGATATGTGATTTATGTATGAAAGTAGTATGCCCGATTGTGCATTGCTTTAAATTTGCTTTCTGTGCTTCAATGGTTATATTCTTTTACTCTTTTGAAAAGGTTTTGTCATCATAAAAAAGGGGGAAATTGTTGGATACATTTGTAGAGTGTTTTGATGAGACAAAACCTTGAGTAACTCTATATATGCATAACCAATCTTAGGATAGGTTACTGCAATAGAGTTACTACAGAAGATTAAAAGAAATAGAGAAAGTGTCAATTGAAGGATACTGAAGAGAATGGTTAAAAAGAATCGGATGAACTAATAAGGATATTATTGAAGCCTCAAGCCACCTAAAGGAGCAAGCCAGAGAAGGAAGCTCCAGAGTGAAGCTAGAGGAGGAAGCTGCAAAGCGGGCATGGGAGAAAAGTCAGAGTTACCGGTAGACATAAGAAGTTATGGGTAGAGAGAAGAAAAGAGGAGCCAACCAGAAGAAGACACGTGGAAAGTGAAAAGCTGGCGTGTGTCAGGAGTGCGGCGCAGAACTGATGGAAATCTGTCTACCTTCAACGGGCAGATTTCACACCCTATACAGAGAGAAGACTAAAGACTGAAGAAGTGTGTTAGAGAAGCACAAAAGTGTGCAAAAGAGAAAAGAAGTGAGCACATCAGAATATCCAAGCTCACAGAGAGAAGCGCAAAAGAAGATATAAGAGCTCAAAAGAGAGAAGCGTAGAAAAGGGGAAAGTCCATAGAAGAAGAGAGTGTTCATACAGAGCAAACGAAAAGAAGAAGAGCTTAAACACTCCACACCCCAAGAAGACGCACACCCGGTCTACCAGTCACAGCAAGCTTCAGCAGAATCAGTCTGCATACGAAGGCCAAGCTTGCTGCACCCAGTTGAGGAAGAAGGAGATAAACCTTTCTAAAAGGTTTTCTCGGAGTACTCAGTGCGAGGAGTAATGTCCTGCTGAGTTTACCACTTTCTAGGAGAGAAAGTGAGGACTCTGAATGGGTAGAGTAGGATCCTGTGTGGATCAGGGAAAGTAGGCAAGCATTTGTGTGAAGGTTTGCTACTTACTTGTTAGGGGTGGGTTGTAATAAATGGGTCTATGTAAATCAACCAGCTTAACAAAGGTTCCCTCCTGTGTGGAGGAAAAGAGGACGTAGAAGGATTACTCCACCTTCGAACCTCTATACATGCTTGTGTCTTTATCTGCCTACTGCATTACATGTATTCTCTCTAATAAGCTGCACATCTTCTACTCGGCTCAGTATTAAGCTTCCGCAAATCACTCTAATCAGTAACCTCCCAAAAGGTTACTGATATTAGAAGTGAGCCAAAAGAGTTAGAAGAAAAGTTTGAAAAGAAGGTAGGCTTATTCACCCCCCTAAGCCTAACTACAGCAGTTTTGGGACCAACATATAGTATTGGATATACATTTGTCTTAAATGTGCTTTGTTGTATGTTTTCTACTGCTTCACATAATGTATGTTTTAGGTGGCATTGTTTGTTGAATTAAATATGTGCAAAAATTAATTATGGTTTTGGAAGCTTTTATATTTGCATCTTATTAGGTCACTAATATGGATTCTGAAAGTAGCGACATGTTCCGAGTACAAGGGAAGAAAACAGAGAAGACACGAAGGTGTTGGACCCAACGTGAAGAAGATATCTTGGTTACCCTATTGAAAGAGCTTGTAACGACCGGTTGGAAAGGTGATAATGGATTCAGAGTTGGGTATTTGAAGAAATTGGAAGATGGTATGATTAAGTACTTCCCAGGAACTGACTTGTGTGGGATGCCACACATCAATTCAAAGCTTACTGTATGGAAAAAGACATATGGATCAATCGTAACTACACTTGCCAACAACAGTGGGGTGAGTTGGAATGATAAAACGAAAATATTGAATGTTCTAATGATCTTTGGGATGCAATTATCAAGGTAAAAACTAGCCAGTTAATCTTTATTTAATAATTATTGTTGTTATTTGCGTAATAGATGTTCTAATATATAGAAATTGAATTTATAATATTTACGTAAGTTTTTTCCTACATTGTTTTAATATGTAGAAAGACAACAATATGCGCACCATGCGATTCAAAGCTTGGCCAATGTTTGAGGACTGGACAGAGATATTTGGAAAAGATCGAGCAACTGGGGAGCATGCAGAAGATGTGATGGAGGCAGTAAACAATCTAATCAATGAAGATATGGCTCAAACAGGAATTGGTGAAGATTTTGGGGTTAATTTCGATGCTATGTATGATGACACAGAAGCCAATAGTGTGTGCCAAATTGATAAGAGTGGACATGAAATTAAAAATTTTGGAAAAAAACATAAATCCATAGAGCCTAATGAGCAACTATTTGAATTGTTGGAACAATTGTGTCAGAATACAGATGAGAAATTGGATAACATCGCCCGTCGCATTGGATATGAGTATGATATGGCAGAAGCTAGAAAACAACTTTTCGATTAGCTTGGAGTCATTGCAGGACTAACAATGGATGATAAGTTACACATATCGGAGTTGCTAGCAAACAATGTTGATTGTATGCAGATGTTCCTAGGCCTCCCTGATGATGCAAAAGCTCGGTATGTAGCATGACTTCTTGAAGCCAACAAATAGATGATATTCCAGTAGTTATTATTGATACAGTAGTAAGTATTATAGTTTCTCTTGCAATAGTACTATGTTGATTTTGTGTTTGACAAAGCCCATATTTTGGTGATTTTTTTTTTGTGTGCATTGGCATATGTTTGCAAGTGAACGAAATATGATATTTGTATTATATTGGATCATATTTTGGTCAATGATACTGCCCTTAAGCTTTGATGGGTTTCTTTTTGAATATTATTATGTTGAGTCCAATTGACAAAAAAAGATATATATTAGATCCTACTCAAAATAACAAAAATAAGTTTTCAACTTTATGAATTGTTAGCTTGTTGCCATGGAGATACCTAAAAATTAATGCCTTAGAGCATCTTCAATGGGAGACTCAAATTGGAACTCAAACTCAAAAAGTGAAAAATGGCTGCTCCAACCATGCCTCAAATCCAAACTCAAATTTGAGTTTGTGAATAGTAAGTGACAAATTTGCCACTTACTTTTCACAACTCAATTTTTTTTTCCTTTTCATTTATTTTATTCATTTACAATTATTTCTTTTTTTCTTTTTCATTCATTTATTTATTTAATTACACATTTTGAGCTATTATATTTTATGTATTGATTTTATATACTTGATATTTGGTATTTGATACATTATATAATTTATATATCTATAAGTATTGCATTATATTGTAGATTATATAATTTAATAAATATAAACATGAATTATTAATAGAAATACGATAAGATATTATACAATGTTTAACGAAAATTACAATGAAATTTACTAAAACACATAAGCATTACAACATGTTAAATTTAAACTAATAAAACACATCATGCTAGATTTACTACAATAAAAACATAAATGAAATGCATTTAAACTACATATATAATATGGATTTTAGTAATTCGGTAGACCACTTCCAGTCTCTCCAATTTCATTAAAATATTCTCCATAAGTATTTGTGATGAATTTTATAATATACTTTTTGTATTTTTAATAAGATTTATAGTTCATAAATATTTTTTTATAATTGAAACCAATTAAGTTAATTTTTTTATGAACTAAATGTTAATTTTTTTTATGAACTAAAATAAATAAATATTTGATATTAAATAAAATTTGAAAAATAAAAATTAAGAATATTGTAAGAGAATATTCCAATTTGAGTCTAAAAAGTTGGAGATAGTGGCAAATTTGATGGCAAAATCAAGATTTGAGTTTGGATTTGAGTAAAATGGTTGGAGATGGTCTTATATGCCCAGTACATACTCTAAATTGCATTACTGCAGTAAATATAAATTATATATGAGAAAAAGATTTGTTGAGCGATGAACATAATATTTAAGATAATGATTATTGATTATGTATTAAACTTATGGTATATTTCTGGTTAGTTATATTTCAAATTAATTTGATTACTTAAAATAAGATTGTTGTATAAAATGATAAAAAAAAAATATTTTAGAAGTACGAAAACAAATAAATGAAATGGCTATAAAAATGGTAGTGGATTCAATTTTTTTTATCAGTAGATTTTTGAGTTAATAGATGAGAGTTTTATTTTATTAATAAATGAGAAACATACATATATGGAGATGATTTAGGGACAAAAATGAAAATTAACCTAACTGTGACTATTTAAATGAAAATTAACCAAACAAATTATAGTCTTATCTCATCAACCTATCTATGATACCAAACATAGTCATAATAATCTTTACAACCATTTTCACACAACACATCTACTTATTCATCAATCTTGAAGAAATTAATGACCCCTACTAAACTAGCCCTAAGTACACATATAATGAATTTTCATATGTATTTTTAATTTCTTCATACATTTAATATCAATTTGCAACAAATTAATACATGTATTTTATTATAGAAACATTTAAAAATAAAAAATTAACCCACAAACATACATTTCCATTTTTTAATTTCATATATTTAATATGAATATTATATTTAAGATCGTTAAAAGATAACTATTTTTACATATCATATAGTAAAAATTAATTTAAAATAAAATATTTATTGTATTTAAAAAAATGATCAAAGATTATAGACAGATATAATAAAAGTATAAAATTCGAAGACTCGTTGGAATTGGTCGTGGTCACGCCTAATTCGTAAAATAAAGGGATAATTTCAAATTTCATACCAGAAAGTAGGGTATATTTCAACTTTGCAAAGTCACTCCTCATCCTAAGTAGTCCCCCGAGTTATCTAAAATGCATCAAATTTCATACTCACCGTTAAAATTCCGTTCTTTTGGACGGAAGTTAACTATGAACTGTTTTTTGTAGCGAAAATTAAGAAAAAAACCCTAATTTATTTTCCTCCCCAATTTCCCCAACTCGGAACCCCAATAGCACGCCATTAATTCTCATCTATCCCAATGTTAAAAATTCGAAAGCTCGATTGATCATCCACATAAAACTCATGGGTTAAATTCATTTTTGGTCCATTTAAAATCGCATTGTCCAATTTTAGTCCACCATACTAGCGAATTTCAGTTTTAGTCCAATTAAGCCAAAAATTGTCACTATTTGATAAAATTTTCACCGTAAAACCACTGTTGCCGGCGGTTGTAATACAATCACCCCCAATTGTTACCGGATCACACATGGATTGCTATTGACCAATGAAAATTATCCCCGTCATATATATAATATATGTTTAATTAAATATTTGATTATTTAAGAATCTACTTTTTAAATGTAAGATGTAAAATGCAGAATGAAAAAAATATATTCTAAAATGTAAAATCTAAGATTGAATAAAGGGAATACCAATTCCCAAATCCAAAATCGAAATCAAAAGCCCAAGCCTTAAAATTAGAATCAAGAAGGAGATCGATAAAAAGACTTCCATCGCCGGTGACCTTTTTCTGAGAATGGCTCCCCGAAGGCGCAGGGAAGCCTCGAAGTGGCGAACACAGAAAGGGCCAACTCCAAACGATCCACCCCGAAGAAAATCAAAACGGGCGAAAGCCCTAACTCATGAAAAACCCCCAAAACCTGTCGAAGCCCCGAATCCAGAAGAAACCCTAAATCGACCAGAAACGAAAGAGGGTGAACAGGACAAGAGGTGCTCCAGTCCGAGTCTGGAAGAAATCCCTACACCATATGGTGATGCGCTTGAGAAATTGAACAAATTGGAGCACGCGAGACTGCGGGAAGAAATAAAGAACGGAAATGCGATGAAAGGTGAGTCAAAATTTCTTCCTATCTATATTAGGGTTTCATGTTTCATGGAGTATGTTTTGGAGTATATATATGCAAAATTAGTTAATTTTTAATTGTTGGTTGTTGGGTGAAAGGTGTAGCATTGAAAGGTGCACATACTTGCTTTTTTATTCACTTTTTTTTATGTGGTCCATACCTGTTAGGATGCTTTTTTTTGTGGTCCATATAGAATAGAATATTCACTGTTTTGTTTGGTTATGTAATGATATGTGTGCCTTTTTCTTGTTTTTTGTTTTTTACTTGTAAACAGTTGGCATAGAAAATGTTTTGACTGTGTTACTTCATTGGGGGAGGGGGGGGTGAATTTGTACATTTACCCGAGGCTGAGTATGTTGGGGGTGATAAGATTGAATTGGAATATGTGGAACCCTGTACTTTGACTTTGATGGCATTGACTGAATTTGGCTTAATGAGAAAGGCAGGTGGAGCATTATTCTATAGGTTTTACACAGTCTGCAACATGAAGTTTAAATTGATAAGTAGTGATGAAGAGCTTCTTAATTTGCTGAATGAAAATCTGGAAAATGGGACAGTGCATATATATTTAGAGCGTGATGTGTTAGACATGTTGGAAACAGAAAGCAGTCCTGTAGATGAAAATTCACACTATGATACTGAATGTGAAGAATCTGAATTTGTAATTGGTGATAATGGTAGTGATAGGGAAACTGAGCATGAATTGTCTGATGATTATGAACCTGAACTGCATGAAGTCTATGTTGAGAAAGATGTTGTTCCTGACAGTGAGGTTAGTGATGAAAGTGATGATGATTTAGTAGATGTTGTTGTTGTGGGGTTTGATGAAAACAGAGTGTCTGATGAGGAGAATATAGAAGAAAGATACCCCATATACAATCCCAAAACTCAATGGAACCCCACCTTCCAACTAGGAATGCTATTTATTTCCAAGCAAGAGTTTAAGAAAACAATACGATCTCATGCAATAATGACAAAAAGAAACCTGAAAACTGTTAGAAAACAGAGAGCATGAACCTCTATAGAAAAACAAATCTCAAGAGTGGAGGAACACTATTTTATATTATCAACTCAAATTATCATTTTTCTTCATACTACAAATGATGAATACATGGAGTATTTATATGTGATACTCAACATGAACCATATACAAATTCATGAACCACAATTAATTCCTACTAATAAATAACATACATGTACTGACCAAGAATCCAAAGGTCATTCATGTATTCTTCAAATCATATCCATAATAACTTTGACTCTTTAATCTAGTTTATTATTTCAACATCCCCTCTTAAACTAGATTAATTACTCCAAGTGAAAAACGCAGCTTCTTGAAGACATCATACTTTAATGGTTTGGTGAATATGTCGGCAACTTGATCTTGTGACTTCACATACTCAAGCTTCACTTCCTCCTTTGATATGCATTCTCGAATGAAGTGATACCTAGTATCAATATGTTTGCTCCTTTCATGAAACACTGGATTTTTGGCTAAAGCAATTGCTGATTTATTATCAACATAAATCTCCGTCTGATACTTTTGTGCTAAATTCAATCCCTTTAACAAACTTCTTAGCCACACAGCATGGCAAACACAAGAGGTAGCTGCAACATATTCCGCCTCACAAGTAGAGAGAGTCACAATGGGTTGTTTCTTTGAATTCCAAGTAAACGCTGAATTTCCCATAAAGAAAACAAACCCGGTTGTACTCTTCCGACTATCAACATCACCAGCCCAATCACTATCGCAATAGCCAACAAGCTTGAAATCATCAGAAAAAGCATACAAGATACCATAATCAATTGTACCTTTGATGTATCGAAGTATTCTTTTGGCAACTTTCAAATGTGAAGTAGTTGGAGCTTCCATGTAGCGACTCACAAGTCCAACGCCAAAAAGAATATCTGGTCTCGTACAAGTTAGATACCTCAAGCTTCCAACGAGACTCTTGAAAAAGGTTGGATCAACTTTCTCACCATCTTGATTCACATGCAACTTGATCCCACACTCCACGGGTGTGCTAACAGCCTTACTTTTCTCCATCTCGAACTTCTTGAGAATTTCTTTAGCATATGCTTCTTGAGAAATAAATATGCCATTATCTCGTTGCTTTACTTCAATCCCAAGGTAGTAGGACATCAGCCCAATGTCCGTCATCTCAAACTCCTTGGTCATGGCTTTCTTGAAATCATCAAACATCTTTGGATTATTGCCTGTAAGAATCAAGTCATCCACATACAAGCAAACAAGTAGCATATCACCATTTTTCTCATTTTTTACATAGAGAGCATGTTCATATGGACACTTCTCAAAGCCATTTGCTTGGACATATTTATCAATTCTGCTATTCCAAGCACGAGGGGCTTGCTTCAACCCGTAGAGAGCCTTCTTCAATTTCAGCACTTTCTTATCTTCATTGGGAATGATATAACCCATAGGCTGGTCAATATATACTTCTTTCTCCAAGTATCCATTCAAAAATGCAGATTTTACATCCATTTGATGGATTTTCCAACGGTTTTGGGCTGCTATAGAAATGATCAATCGAATTGTCTCAAGGCAAGCAACGGGCGCAAACACTTCATCATAATCAATTCCGGCCTTTTGCTTGTACCCTTTTGCAACTAATCTTGCTTTGTATTTTTCAACCTCTCCTTGTGCATTTCTCTTTATTTTGTACACCCACTTTACTCCAATGGTGCTTTTGCCTTTCGGTAATGATACTAGCTCCCACGTATCATTTTATGTAATTGCCTTAATTTCTTCATCCATGGCCTTTCTCCACTTTTCATCATGAGCAGCATCTTCATACTTTACGGGCTCGGTTTCTGCAAGTAGGCAAAATTGAGTAAAATCACTCAAATTTACCTCTTCGGTGACATTGTAAATGTCATTCAAACTTCTAAATCTCCGTGGGCCTTCACTTGAACTTTCTTCCTCAAATTGTGCAATTTGTGGTAGTGGTGATAGTGGTGGAGTATTAGCCAGTGACATTCCTTCTTCTTCCTCATTATCATCAAAGAGAGGGCTATATCCACTTTCTTTCTTTGTGGTATTCCATTCCCAAACACATTCTTCATCGAACTCCACGTCTCTACTTATAACAACTTTCCCGTTGTTTGGATTATACAACTTGTAGCCTTTAGAACTTTGATCGTAACCAATGAATAGATACTTTGCACTTTTGTCATCAAGTTTGATTCTTCTCTGATCTGGCAATGCTTCCAAACACCCTCAAGTGTGAGACACTTGGCTTGTATCCACTCCAAGCTTCTTGAGGCGTCACACCACAAACACTTTTAGTGTGACATCGATTCATCAAATAAACAGCACAGGAGACAGCTTCAGCCCAAAACTTGTTTGGCATTTTCTTGCTCTTTAACATGCTCCTCACCATGTTGAGAATAGTCCGGTTCTTTCTCTCCGCCACTCCATTTTGTTGTGGTGAGTATGGAGTCGTCATGGGACGATAGATACCATGTTGTTCACAAAAATTCATGAATTCATTAGATGTGAATTCTCCACCTCTATCGGAACGAAGAGCTTTGATTTGGTAACCACTTTGTTTCTCTACCATTAATTTGAACCTTTTGAAGATTCCAAACACCTCCGATTTTGCCTTCAAAAAATATACCCAAGTTTTCCGAGAATAATCGTCAATGAAAAGTACAAAATATTTATTCTCACCAAATGATGGTGGATTGATTGGTCCGCACACATCCGAGTGTATCAACTCCAATGGATGTTGAGCTCTTGTCAAAGACTCCTTCGGAAAACTCTTTCTCGCTTGTTTGCCAAGTAGACATCCTTCACAAAGTTGATTAGGATGATCTATGAAAGGCAAACCTTTCACCATTCTTTCTTTGCTCATCAATTTCAGCCCATCAAAATTTAGATGTCCAAATCTCATATGCCATAGCCATGATGTATCTTTGAAACAAGATTTCAGGCACATAGGAACACCATTTTGAATGTTAAGCAAAAACATTCGATTTTTTGTCATAGGCACCCTAGCAATCAACCTTCCATTTTCATCCTTCATTGTTAAAGATTTATCTTTCAAATGAATATCATAATTCTTTTCCAACAGCTGACCCAAACTCAAAATGTTACTTTTCATGGCCGGCACATAAAACACATTGGAAATTAATTGATGACTTCCATCTTTTGAATGAATCAGAATTGTACCTTTTCCCTTTACTTGAACTTTTGAAGAGTCTCCAAAAGTTATATCTCCTTCTGTTGATTCATCAAGTTCCACAAATAAATTTCTCCTTCCACAAATGTGACTACTTGCACCAGAGTCAAGGTACCATTGATTCTCCTTCTCCTCTTGATTGGTTTTGCAAGCTAGAAGTATGGTGGAATCTCCATCTTCTTTTGCATTACTGTTCTCCGCAAAATTATTTGTCTCCTCCACTTTATTTCTACATTCCCATGAGAAATGCCCAAGACGATGACAAGAGAAACACTCAATTTCAGATTTGTCATACCTTGATTGGTTTGGCCTATTTCCTCCACCGATTCTTCCTCTTCCACGAGATCTTCCTCGAAAGGAATTTTGGCCCGTCTCAAAATTATTATTTGGAGTGTGTTTATCACCTTGTCCACCTCTTCCATGACCACGTCCTCGATCTTGTCCTCGAGATCCTCCACGTCCACGACCTCTTTGGGATGTGCCTCGATTTGACTCCTTCAATGACAGCTTTACCTTCAAAGCTTGTTCAACCGATTCTTGAACCGGTTTCAGCATTCTTTCTTCATGAGCTTGCAACGAACCGGCAAGTTCATCAACACTCATGGTGTCCAAATCCTTGGACTCCTCAATGGCAACCACGATGTAATTAAATTTTGGATCCAAGGATCTCAAAATTTTTGCGACAATGCGATCATCTTTCATATCATCTCCATATCTTTTCATTTGATTCGTAATAGCCAAAACTCTTGAAATGTAATCCGAAATAGATTCGGAATCCTTCATGTGTAGAGATTCAAACTCCCCTCTTAATGTTTGGAGACGTACCTTCTTTACTTTATCAACACCCTTGAATGAAGATTGAAGAGTTTCCCAAGCTTGTTTGGACGTAGTCGCCGCAGCGACTTTCTCGAACATTTTTTCATCCAAACTTTGATGGATGAGGGTGAGGGCCTTTTGATCCTTCTTTTTGGCTGTTGCATCATTTTCATCAACGCCATTCTCCACAGGCTCCCAAGCTTCATATGCTCCAAGCAATGCCTTCATTCTTATACACCAATTATCATAATTGTCCTTGGTGAGAGATGGGACAACAAATGGGGTTCCATTCGACATTTCTCCAAGCTTTGTCTCCAAACACTAGTGGCTCTTGATACCAATTTGTTAGAAAACAGAGAGCATGAACCTCTATAGAAAAACAAATCTCAAGAGTGGAGGAACACTATTTTATATTATCAACTCAAATTATCATTTTTCTTCATACTACAAATGATGAATACATGGAGTATTTATATGTGATACTCAACATGAACCATATACAAATTCATGAACCACAATTAATTCCTACTAATAAATAACATACATGTACTGACCAAGAATCCAAAGGTCATTCATGTATTCTTCAAATCATATCCATAATAACTTTGACTCTTTAATCTAGTTTATTATTTCAACAAAAACAATGAGGAATAACAAGGAGGGGGTGTATGTCAGGT
Organism: Scutellaria baicalensis; assembly: GCA_005771605.1. Taxonomy (NCBI): domain Eukaryota; kingdom Viridiplantae; phylum Streptophyta; class Magnoliopsida; order Lamiales; family Lamiaceae; genus Scutellaria; species Scutellaria baicalensis. The sequence continues at coordinate 44,906,107 of CM016723.1, forward strand.
GCAATGAACATAACTGTCCATGGAAAATACATTTAAACAAACTTCAAGATGTTGAAACTTGGCAAATAAATTTATACTAATCTGTCCATCAGTGTGCACCTACTCATGAGGTGAAAAATATGAAAGCAAAATGGCTAGGTGAAAGGTTTCTGCAAAGATTTCAATCTGACCCAAGTAGAAAACTCAAGTCCTTTAGAATGGATGTGATTAAGGATTTGAGGTGCAATAGGCAACAGTCCTTTAGGGCAAAAAAAGAGGGCTTTGGAACTGTTACAGGGAAACCCTGATGATCAATATATGAAATTGTGGTCCTATGTGGATGAGCTTAAGAGAACCAATCCGGGTTCAACAATTCTCCTAGAGACAGATGATAAAAAAAGGTTTTCTCATCTTTATATATGCTTTGATGCTTTGAGGAGGGGGTATCTGGGAGGTTGCAGGCCTTTGTTGGGGATTGATGGATGTTGGCTGAAAGGAAGTGCAGGGGGTGTTTTGCTAAGTGATGTTGGGGTTGACCCCAATAACAACTTATATCCTGTGGCTTATGCAGTTGTAAAACAGGAAAATTTTCAAACATGGGAGTGGTTTTTGACATGCTTGAAAAAAGATCTTGAGATCACCAATACAAAAGCATTTACTTTGATTTCTGATAAACAAAAAGGTTTGATCAAGCTGTTAGGAAGTGTATGTTTTGGGGCAGAGCATAGGGTGTGTGTCAGGCATATGCATAATAACATGAAGACAGCAGGGTTTAAGGGCATGATGTATAAAAATCTGATGCTGAATTGTGCCCAAGCCACAACACCTGGTGAGTTTAGAGAGTGTATGAGGAAACTGAAGGATCACAGTGAGCCTTTCTGGGAGTGGTTTAATGACAAACCCCCAAGTCAATGGAGTAAGGCCTTTTTCAGAGAGAATGCAAGGTGTGACATGCTATTAAGTAATGTGTCTGAGTCTTTCAACAGCTGTATACTGGAGGCAAGAGATAAGACAATCATTACCTTGGTTGAGTGGATAAGGGTTTACATAATGATGAGGCTGCAGAAGAATAGGGAAAGGGCACTTGCAAAATGGGTTGGGAAATTGTGTCCAAAAATACAGACTATGTTGGACAGGTACAAGGGGTGTGTGGGTGATTTCATACCCATAAAGTGTCATGACAAGCATTATGAGGTGTCCTGTTATGATGGTACACAATATGCTGTTGATTTGGAAAAGTGGCAGTGCACTTGCAGGGTTTGGCAACTCATTGGAATACCTTGCAAGCATGCTACATGTGCAATCCTAAGTATGGGTGAGAATGTGGAAGACTTTGTTGATAGATAGTACTTTGTTGAAACATACATCAAAGTGAGACTATGTGAGACATATATTCCACCATTACCCCCACACTTTGCTAAACCTTCTAAGGGAAGACCAGTGAGACTAAGGAGGAGGGAAGCTGATGAACCATCTCAGAGTGGGAAAAAGAGAAAAGGAGACCAGCTTAGCAATACAAGGTTGAGCAGAATAAGGAAGAAAAGACTGAATAAGGTGCTCTTATTTTAATTGTATTGAAACTACTTATACTTTTTTTTTTTAATCTTGAAACTAACTTATATTTGTCTCCATTTGGACTTCACAGTCTAAAAGCACTGAAAATGTGAACAACAGAGAAGAGGCAACAGTCCAAGAGGATCCAAATGCAACATAACCAATGCAACCTAATGTTGTAAGTCATTACACACTATGTGAAACTATATTTGCACTTCCATGTTTTCTCATAATACCTTTGTGTTAGATTCTCCCACCAAGTGCAGATCCTGTGGATGAACAACATGTGGATGAAGAGATGATAGATATTGAGGCCAATATTGAGGACTTTCTGATGAATCAAGAAGCTCCCATTCCAGGACCTATAATGTATGACCAACTTTCACAATCTTTGAGTCAATAGTCCAGTGCACATGAGGAAATCCACATATCTTAATGAGCCAACCACCATTCACATCACAAGAACTACCTGCAGGGCCTTCAAATCCAAATCCAATGCCCTCAAGAGTGAACATTAGAGCCCCTGCTCCTTTCACTGAAAGTGGAGCCAAAGCAGCTTGGATTAATCCAAATGATGTGCAACCTGAGAAAGAAAAAAGGCTGGTGGAGATCAATGGAATTAAGTACATGGACTTGTCAATGCAACTTGAGGAGAAGTAGTTTTAATTAAGTAAATGGATCTTGCCTTCAATGGCCAAAACTGATATTTTGTCTTATTGCCTTAGTTTACATTTTGGGTACATATTATGGATGTTTTTTTATGTATTTAATGTCTTGTGCCACCTGGTGAACAAACATGTTGGTGTTGGATGTTTTTGGCAAAGTTTCAATGGCATTGAATGAATTTTAGATGTTATTGAATTTGTATGTCTTTTCCTTTTGTTATACTGCCCAATTTCAGGTTTCATCTTACTAGTTATTTGTAAAATTTGCAAAAAAATTTGCAACTTGTAATACAAAAAAATTTGCCATAACATTACTTGAAAGATGCAAAATGGCTAATACAGAGTTTTCTTCTAAATGCCCTAAGCAAGGTCCATAAGTGTACAACCAAACTAACAAAAAACATCCAACAAACTAATACAATTCAATGTGCAATAAACCAAAAAACAACAAGAACAAACTGAAGAACTATGAATTGCATCCTCATCCTTCTGCACTTGTTCTTCTACATCTTCTTGTCTTCTCTAAGAGTCTTGTTTTGGTTAACCATACTCCGAACATCTTCTTTTAAAAGCTTCATATCTCGTTTGAGATCTTTCATTTCTGCTTTCAATATCTCGTACGCTTCTCTCAAATTTTCGTAGTCGTCATTGTCATCCCATTCGAAATAGTTACACCCTCCACCTTTCTGCAGAATTCATGGCTCACATATCAAAATCATGGACACATATTGATAAACAAATATTGCAAAACCAATGATTTCACATGCAAAATTTGCCAAATACTTATCAATAATGACATAGTTTTGCAAAACGAATTGTGTGTATAACAACTAATTTTTACCAAATACGACCTCAATAATCACAGATCTATCATTTCGATTACGAAATCCATATTACAACATTCAAAAACAGAAACTTACATTATATTTGAGGCATCCCCAAAATCGCTTCCCTCGATTCGCATCTGTTTTTGCCGTTCGTAGAACCGCGTCGACCACACAGACACACGTGACTTGCGGATGATTGGGAGAAATCAGACATTTTCCCTCCGATTCTATTTTGGAGAACTAGGGTTTTTCATTGTTGATTTTGGGGATTTTGGGGGAGAGGGGATGATTTGCAGAAAACCTTCACTTTCCCCTTTTTTTTATGGTTTATTAAATATGTTTTTCATTTAAAGTTTTAATTTTTGATTTATTTGATTTTTGTTTAAAGTTTTTCATTAATTATTTCAAATTTAATCCAAAGTGGATATTAAGTCCAGGTATACATGCCAATTGTGATAAAATGTGCCACCTAAGCGCGAGTGGGCCGAAAATTAAAGTTGGAGGCGATTGTATTACAACCGCCGACAACAGTGGTTTTGCGGCGAAAATTTGATCAAATAGTGACGATTTTTGGCTTAATTGGACTAAAACTGAAATTCTCTAGTATGGTGGACTAAAATTGGACGGTGCGATTTTAAATGGACCAAAAATGAATTTAACCCTAAAACTCATCAATCACAAACATCAAAGATCTATGAGGCTTCATAAATTTAATCGGGAATCATAAATGGAATGAAGAAGTACTGATCATCAAAAACAACCCAATTTAAAGCAAAATTATTGTTAATGGGGGCCGGTCGAGATCTTCAATAAGAGAAACAGGGTACCAGTGATCTCTCCTGCATCGACGATGAGCTTTCTTAAGAATCTTCAATCTCAAAAGTTTTTAGGTTCCATGTCAATGGAAATCTCAATAAATGTTGTGATGATATATGGTGTCATTGGTCTAAATTTATGGTGATTCATGGTGTGATCCATTTCTTATTTGGTAGAACGAATGGTCGCTGTCTTGGCAATTGATAAAATTGGGTGAGAAATTATATTTTTTTTGCTTAATTTTCGCTTCAAATAACAGTTGGTAGTTAACTTTCGTGTAAATGGGTGGAATTTTAATCTACCAATTTTAATGATGGTATGAAATTTTATGCATTTTCGATAACTCGGGGTGACTTTGGGGTACCAAAGTTAAAATATACCCTATTTTCAGGTATGAAATCCGAAATTATCCCTAAAATAAATTTGTCATTCTTTTCCTTTTCTTTTTCATTTTGTTATTTTACTGTTCTTTTATTTCAATTTATTATAAAAAATATCGAAAAAAAAAATCCGACCGGATCAAATCCTCCACCACCACCACCGCCGCCTCAGTATCCAGGAGCGATGCCACCTCCTTTACAAAAGGGTGGGTCACAACTCCATTTCCACTAACGGTCCACCATCAAGCTTCACCAGTACCACCACATCTCCTTCCAAATCATTAATCACGTAACAAAACATATCAATAATGGATCTTAAAATGACCCTCTTTTTAAGATACAACGAACAATAACATTAAATTTATATATTGTTAGCACAAATTAATACAATCAAAGGTTTTAGAAATAGATAGAAATAAAAATATTCGACTAACTAAATGAATGTTTAGACCAAAAGTAGTGAACTTTTTTTTTTACCACAATAAAAGATTTAGAAAGGTAACTCATGTAAAACTAAAATGGATGGTTTAAATTTAATCACTTTTAATCTAATGATTTGTTACACCAGAGTATGCATACTATATTTGAAGTACCCTTTTGTTAGATACTTCTCCATGCAAGAAAAAAGAGAAAAAGGTATTTGGTATTAAAGCAACAAACAAACAAAAAGCCACACGAAAAAGAAAAATAAAACAAAATATGAAGAAGTGTTGTGAATGTGACTACTAAATTTCCTAGACTAGTAGCTTATTTGGAAAGCCAATTAAGCAAGTGTTACATAACAAATTCTGGTCCATTCATATTGCCTAGATGAACCTACCAATAATAATCAATTATGGGACCATAGTATATATGGTGAAATATCAATTATTAAAATTTGGTGGTAACTAGTGAAAATATGATTAATCAATAACTCTTCTATAAAACCGTCTCACAAATTATTTTAAGTGAGACGGGTTATCTTACAACTCATACTTCACAATTTGTACATAAATTTATGGAAATGAATTTGGTTAATGGATGAAAAAGATCCGTATCACAGAAGTCATCCATGAACTCTCTCATGCAAATTTTTGTATAATTAATTATATAAAAAACGTGTTTTAGAATTTATGTTATGTTGTTAAATGGTAACATCACCTTTTTTAAAAACCACTTCTCTACATGAGTGTGCCCTACCAATATCTAAACCGCGATTTGTATTATTCTTTTTTAAGGAGCCACAATTTAACTTAATATTACTTTTCTACAACTTTTCTTTAAAAAGAATGAATTTATTATTCTGATATATATCTTCATCAACGAAGTAAAGGAAAGATGAAGTTATGGAGAGCAACTTTTTCTGGATTAGGCTTTAACGACCCATTAATTATCCTAGATACTAACCTATGGATAATTAATTTCATAATCAATATTTAATTATTATAAGATTGATGGAGTGCATGCATCATGCATGGAATGGAGACCTGTCAATTTTATTTTCACATCATAATAATGTATCATAGAGATCAAAAGGCTCGTGTGTTCTTTTAGGTTATAGGTTGCTCCATATCTGAATTTTAATACCTTTAAGAAATTCGATTATATCTTAATATTTAATAAATAATACCTAAAATAATATTTTTATCAAAACATATTTTCCAATTATACAAGTAAATACCTTATGAATAAATATCTAATACTGTATAAAGTTCCTTAGAGAGAGTTGTCTCGCGCCTCTAGCTAGGTATTCTCTACCCATCCACCTGCATGTGTCATTTTCGGGTACATGGTTCCCTTTTTATTTAAAGGTTACTCGAGCTTTTCCTGGGAGTATGGCGTGGGTTACTTCAGCACCGTATATGCAACTAATTGGTTCATTAAAATATATATTTCAGTTATACATATAATATTTTTAAAATACGTACACCGAGGAAATATAAGTATTTGTCTATCCCATACTAAAAGCGAGACTCTTTGTAAATACTTTTTCACATATTTGATTTAGTGAAACGAATTAATCTAAAATAATAATCTGAAATAATAATTTATAAAATAAAGATTAATTTATGAAAATGAGTTTTTAAGTTAGACAATCTCATAAAATTAATAAGAGACCCCTCATAATAAAATTTTATGCAAATAAAATCTTTAGGAACGCAATGTTTTCTTGAGGATCGCAATATTTCTTTACCTTAACAAATGAATAGTATTTCAACATATGCCTCATTTCAACCTTTATTATTAGTACAGTACACAAGATTGCGAGGCTACCAATCATGTTTGAATTTGAACCTTATTTAATTTAATATTTCAAATAAGATATATCTAAACTAATAATTAGAAGAAAAATAAATTGAGCTAAAATATATACACTGAATCAACTATTTACAAAAGTTACATGGACGACAAAGTACTAGTACATGTTTTCTTAAATCTGTTTCCACTTATATCATATACATATATATTTTTATAAACAAGATACGTACTAATACAAATTTTGAATTAACTTTATTGTCCACACACACAAACACTCCAAATACAATTGATCCAAGTGCATTTAACTTCTGCTTTAAATGTAATTTGAATTCCATAATCCAAGTCATTTCAACTTATGATATTATACATAATATATATATATATATATATATGTTACGATATGTGCATAGAACTCTAGTGAAACTTGGATCCAGTCAACTTATATTTCATATCCTACAATTCACATGTTAGATTGTGGATAATATGATTTTGTCTCACGCGTAAAACCATCTCTAGTACTATATATATATATATATATATATATATATATAAATGCACGGTCCATGCAAATACGCCAATTAATTTACGTGAAAATAAAGAGTTGGTTGCAAACTCATTTTCAAGAAAAGTTATGGGTCAGCCACAAATAATTATAACAGCTAAATTGGTGATAATTATCGACTTAGAACAATTCAAATGGTCCTAACAGTTGGGACTCAAATATAAGTCCATATCAAAATTTGTAGCCAAAAGACTTGGTAATTTAAGTTGGAACATGCATGGACCTTTCGCGATGGTTAAATTTAACAACTCATTGTTTTGTCGTCATTTAATTCATCATACATGCATGTGTTAGAAAAATTCATAAACAAATTAAATAGCCAAAAGAAGATGCCCCTTGAAGTCAACAGTCAATTATCAGTAGTCTAGGAGCAAATCATGGAATCATACCACAGAACTTCAGAACGGCGGAACTGCAGGATGGCAGAGCTGCAAATATGACAGCAGAACTATTGTCTTAAATCTCGCGGGAATAAACCTGTCATCACACTACTAAATGTTCTAATACTACACTAATTTTGAGACATATAAAACTAAATGTCATGTAAGATATTCATTTGAGGCATTTGGATGTTTAGTATTTATAACTACACCTATGAAAACACTATTAAGGCACTACAAATTAAATGTCTTAATATAAATATTTATACTACACTTACAATATAATATTAAATATATTTTAATCCATTATCTTATTTTATCTAGCTGATATGGCTATCTCGATTCCTCTCACTCCCACATATTTGAAAACTTGTTAAAAATTATAGGAATTTTATCGATTTAGGCTCTGAAAGGTAAGTTATCTATCAATGTAGGTTGTCAAGATTTATTATAGGAATTTTATCGATTTAGGCTCTCTGAAAGTAAGTTATCTATTAATGCAGGTTGTAAAAATAAATCTAAGTAATTTATACTTCAAAAATTGGAAACTATCGAATTAAAATATTAAAATGAATAAATCTGATTAATTTATGCTTCAAAGATTGGAAACTATCAAATTAAGATATTAAAATGGAATTCCATTACAATTTTCTATCACGATGTTACCTTATTTTATACTCTAAGCTGATGTGACTGTTAAATCACCCTATATATCGTATCGTAGATAGATAATTTATCTTTTTCGTTCGGATCAATAAAATGTCATTATTTTATATTTGTAGATTTACTAATTAAATATTTTATCTAGATAATTTATCTTTCTAGTTTGGTTGATATAATCACATTATTTTATATATGTAGATATTTATTGAGGAAATATGTTATCTATTTAAACATATTGATGTATGTATTTAGCGTATATTATGAGCTATTGTAAATATAGATAATTTATCTTTTTGATCGAGATCAATAAAATGTTATTGTTTTATATTTGTAGACATTTATTAAGTAAATATTTTATCTAGATAACTTATCTTTCTAGTTTGGTCTATAAAATCTCATTGTTTTATATATGTAGATCGGATCAATAAAATGTCATCATTTTATATGTGTAGACATTTATTAATTAAATATTTTATCTAGATAAGTTATCTTTCTACTTTGGTCGATTAAATGAAATCTCATTGTTTTATATATGTAGATATTTATTGATAAATATATTATCGTATGTATTTAACATATGATATAATTTTTTACATTTTTTTGATATTGATTTTTTAACCAAATAATATTGATATTTTTGTCGATATTTATTTTTGTTGATAATATGTATCGAACAAATATTTGTGTGATAATATTTTGTGTTTGATTGATCTTTTTAATATATCTAGTTTAGATAATTGTACACAAAAACTCATGTGAGACGGTCTCACTGATAGTTTCCGTGAGATAGATCCTTATTATCCATGTTGAATCCATTTTCATAAATTTCAATATGAATTGCTAAGGGTAGGATATAGGTTGACCCGTCTAACACAAGAAGATCCGTGAGACGGATATTATAAAAATTAAATCTATTGTTGTTGTTCAATAATTTATCTGGATATTCTACGATATTTTTTCATATTGTAATCTACTATAATATCGAAATTTTGTAATATTTATATTTTATCCAGTAATATCTATCAATTATCCCAATCAATATCCATATTTAACTATATTAATTTTTAATCAAATATATATATCGAACAAATATCATCATGACATTATTGATATATTTATTTTTTTCCGATATACATTTTTTAACCAAATAATATTGATATTTTTACGATATTTATTTCTGTTGATAATATATATCGAACAAATATTTGTGTGATAATATTTTTGTTTGTTTGATTTTTTTATAAATATATATAAATTTTTTTTTTAGTTTAGATAATTGTATTATAAAAATTAAATTTGTCTTTGTTGTCCAATAATTTACCTGGATATTCTATGATATTTGTTCATATTGTAATCTAATTTAATATTGAAGTTTTTTAATATTGATTTTTTGTCGAATAATATCTATCAAATATCACAATCAATATCGATATTTAACGATATTAATTTTTATTTAATAATATATATCGAACAAATATTAGCATGACATTATTGATATATTTACATTTTTTTAGATATTGATTTTTTGACCAAATAATATCGATATTATTGTGATATTTATTTATGTTAATAATATATATCGAAAAAATATTTGTGTGATAATATTTGTGTTTGATAGATTTCTTCAACTAATTTTCTTGTTTAGATGATTATATTAGAAAAATTAAATTTATCTTTGTTGTTCAATAATTTGTGTGGATATTTATGATATCTTCTCATATTGTAATCTAATATAATATCGAAGTTTTGTAATATTATTTTTTGTCTAAAAATATCTATTAACTATACCAATCAATATCGATATTTAACGATATTGATTTTTATTCAATAATATATATCGAACAAATATCAGCATAACATTATTGATATATTAATGATATTAATTTTTATTCAATAATATATATCGAACAAATATCAACATCATTTTATTGATATGTTTAGATTTTTTGACCAAATAATATTGATATTTTTGCTGATATTTATTTTCTTGATAATATATACCGGAAAATACTTCTGTGATAATATTTTGTGTTTGATCTTCTTTAAATATATATATGTAATAGTAATTAGATTGAAATATATATTGAAAGTATATAAAAACTAGTAAATTTTGTATTTAATTATTTTATCAAATATAATGACTAATAAAATAAGGAGTCACTCTTGCATGCACCAGTTGCACGGATCATTGGATCCGTGCAACTAAGACCCGACCCGCCCCAATTAAAGAGGTATATATATATTTTTTTAATCCCGTTTTTTCTAATTAATGGAGCCCTAATTAATCTCGCCTCTTTCAGCTCGAAAATATCGCGTCTTCTCCAAGCTCAAATCATGAATTTCTCATCTTCTGATCAACATACAGAATCGACGCGATTGATTTTCATCTCCTCTCTCCCCATTTCTCTGTTCAAATTCATATGAATCTACATCGTTCATATCTGTAAAATTCCAGAAAAAACAGAGAAAAAAATGGAAGACGCTGGTAAGAATTATAATGTGGTATGATTATCCATGTAAATTTTTAACTTACATTGCATTCTTAAAATCTTGTATTATAGGCGATCAACAATGTATTCAAGTTATCGACTTAAATAGTTATGAAGATGAATTTGTTGATGTACCTGATGAAGTTCACACAATTCCTGAAAAGAACGACGGTAAGTAATCTTACTTGTATAGTTTAAAGAAAGAAGTATGCTTAACATATATGAAGGTAATGCTATTTACACATAAAAGTATACTTATTATATAGTAAAAGTAACGCTATATACACATAAAGGTATCGCTAGTTTCCAAAAGAAGATAACTGCATTATAATGAAGGTATGCTTACTAACAGATGAGGGTAATCTTATTAACACATAATGGTATGCTTATTACATCCTAAAGGTAACACTGTGATTAATATATGGTATTTTAATTTCCAGATCACACTGATGAGCTGAATGATTTCAGTTGTTCTCTTCTTGGATTAAAAAGGAAAACAATTGATGACATGTACAAACTTTACTGCAAGCATGCTTGATTGCTTGGATTTAGTGTTCGGAAATCTACAAGTAGATACTCTATAGGACAAAATCCAATTGAATTGGCCAAGCTATTTGTGTGCTCGTGTGCTGGGATAAAGACATCAAAATGCACACAGGTGAAGAGAAAAAAAACTGGTATTACAAGAACTAATTGTGCTGCATTGATGAGAGTTAAGATGAACGATGATGGTCTATATGAAGTTGCTAGCCACATTTTAGAGCATAACCATCCATTCACTCGAACCGAATGTAATCATTTCCACCGTTCTGAAAGAAGGATCACAGATGAAAAAGGGAAAGCCATTGAAAACATGATATCATCAGGTATGTCTGCAACAAACTCTTTCCGTTACATGGTTCAAGATGCTGGAGGAAAAGAGATTGTAGGTCACACGATTAGAGATCATTTGAATTTTGTTAATCGCATAAAAATGAAAGTCATTGAAGGTGGAGATGCTCAAACAGTTATAGAAATGATCCAAAAACAGCAAGAAGATTGTGATGACTTCTATTATAAGATGAGATTGGATGATGAAGGGAGATTAAACAATGTTTTTTTGGAGAGATTCAATGATGAAGGAAGATTATAGGATTTACGGTGATGTAGTTGTATTTGATACAACTTACAGAACGAATAGGTATAATTTGATATGTGCTCCTTTCGTTGGCATTAACAACAATTGGAGAAATGTAATGTTTGGTTGTGCATTCTTGGCCGATGAAAAAAAAGAATCATTTGAGTGGCTTTTTGAGGTATTTAAAAAATTAATGGGAGGGAAAGCACCGATAACTGTATTCACTGACCAGGATTTTGCCATTGCAAATGCAATTGAGAAGGTACATTTATATTATCCTTTATATTCTGTGGTTGAACCTTCACTTATGATAATATTACACCAATGTCTTTACCCTAATCTGTTTAACCTTGACCCTTCAGTTATGATAATGTTACCCTCATCTTTATTTAAGATTACCTTGGTACGATTATAGATTTACCCTAATCTGTTTACCCTCTGAACTCTGTGGTTGACCATTCGCTTATGATAATGTTACCCTTATGTTTACTTAAGGTTACCTTAATGCAATTATAGATTTACCCTAATCTGTTTACCCTCTTAATTCTGTGGTTGACCATTCACTTATGATAGTGTTACCTGCACGTTGTAATAATGATACAATGGTTCTATAATAGGGTTACCCTATTAATATATTTTATATTTTATAGGTTTTTCCCACAACAAGACATCGGTTGTGCATATGGCACCTCCAACAGAATGCGGTCAGCAGGTTTGCACAATTGAAAAGTAATACCTTGTTTAAGGACTCATTCAACAAGTGTTTGACAGGATGTGTTGATGAAAGTGAATTTGAGCATTGTTGGAGACAAATGATAGTGACTTATGGATTAGAAGACAATGCATGGTTTTCAAGATTATATAATTTGAGATCAAAATGGTGTACTGCCTTGAATAAGGACTTTTTCTCAGCTGGGTTACTATCTTCACAAAGAAGTAAAAGCACAAACCATGCGATTTCATTCAATGTTAAGAAAACTACTAGCTTAACTGAATTTTATACAGTTTTCAAGGAGACAATCAACAATTGGAGGAGTAGAGAACAAGAAGATGAATTTCATGGGTTCCAGATGTGCACCTGATTCAGTTCTGCCAATGATGGGTTTGTTGAAGCATGCATCTGAGGTGTATACTCTACCTCTTTTCAGAAAATTTGAGAGTGAATTCATGAGATGCATATCTGCTACTTCCACAGTTGTTGCAGTTCAAGACAACTCTATTGTGTATGATGTTTCTTCTTCTTCTTCTGGTGGAAATGAGCACATCAATCGTGTCATCTTTGATAATCAAATGAATTTGATTGCTTGCACTTGCAAGAGGTTTGAAGAATATGGTATGTTGTGTTCCCACTCTTTGAGAATACTTCACATCAATTCTATCGAAAACATACCTGATACTTATATACAGAAGAGATGGACAAAACAAGCCAAATCAGAAGTCTGGGATACTTTCACAGCTACTGGAATTAGTAAACTAACTAAGCCTCGTGATTGTGTTATTTGGAGGCATGAAATGGCTAGAAAATATTACAACCTTGTCTTGAGATGTGAAGACAACAATGACATGAGAAGAATGCTGGAAGAAGGTTATGAAAGGGACTCGTCAAATGTTAGTGGAATCACTACAACAAAATCAGCAGAGACTATTTGTTCTGAGGCATCAAATACTGTCCATGATCCTCCTCGATCAACCACAAAGGGACGAAGACAAAGAATCAAGGGTCACTTCCAAAAGAAGAATAAGGACAAAGAGAAACAAACAGGCAAAGAATTTGGTTCTAAAACACCAAATCTTCGTTTATTTTAATACATTGTAGTAGAAATTTTGTTCACCATTTGAACTCTGTGGTTGACCCTTTGATTATGATAAGGTTACCCACATGTTGTCTTAAGGTTACCTTGATGCAATTATAGAGTTATCTTAATTAATATATTTACCATTTGAACTCTGTGATTAACCCTTTGATTATGATAAGGTTACCCTCATGTTGTCTTAAGGTTACCTTGATGCAATTATAGAGTCACCTTAATTAATATATTTACCATTTGAACTCTGTGGTTGACCCTTTGATTATGATAAGGTTACCCTCATGTTGTCTTAAGGTTACCTTGATGCAATTATAGAGTTACCTTAATCAATATATTTACCATTTGAACTCTGTGATTAACCCTTTGATTATGATAAGGTTACCCTCATGTTGTCTTAAGGTTACCTTGATGCAATTATAGAGTTACCCTAATATACTTACCATTTATTTTAATACATTGTAGTAAAAATTTTGTTCACCATTTGAACTCTGTGGTTGACCCTTCAATTATGATAAGGTTACCTCATGTTGTCTTATGGTTACCATGATGCAATTATAGAGTTACCCTAATCAATATATTTACAATTCGAACTCTGTGGTTGACCCTTTAATTATGATAAGGTTACCTTATGTTGTCATAAGGTTACCTTGATGCAATTATAGAGTTACCCTTATTAATATACTTATCATTTAACTATGGTTGACCCTTTAATTATGATAAGGATACCCTCATGTTATCATAAGGTTACCTTGATGCAGTTATAAAGTTACCCCTAATATATTTACCATTTGAACTCCGGTTGACCCTGCAATTTTGATAAGGTTACCTTCATGTTGTCTTAAGGATACCTTGATGCAATTATAGAGTTACTCTCATTAATATACTTACCATTTAACTATGGTTGACCCTTTAATTATGATAAGGTTACCCTTATGTTGTCATAAGGTTATCTTGATGCAATTATAGAGTTACCCTGATTACTATACTTATCATTTAACTATGGTTGACCCTTTAATTATGATAAGGATACCCTGATGTTGTCATAAGGTTACCTTGATGCAGTTATATAGTTACCCCTAATATATTTACCATTTGAAATCTGGTTGACCCTACAATTTTGATAAGGTTACCTTCATGTTGTCTTAAGGATACCTTGATGCAATTATAGAGTTACCCCTAATATATTTACCATTTGAACTCTGTAGTTGACCCTTCAATTATGACAAGGTTACCCTCATGTTATCTTAAGGTTACATTCATGATGTATTAAGGTTACCTTTATGATACATTAAGGTTACCTTCACTACAAAAAAATTTATATAAGTAATACAAAATTAAAAGCATTAAAAACCGTATTCCTATCAAAACACAAGCATATTCCATATCCAACAAAACACCATTAAAACTGTATATGCCCACCAACACCATTAAAACCCAATTCCTGTCGAATAACCAAATTGTATATACCCCCAAAACCAGCCAAAACCTTATACATTTTGCATTTTAAAAAACATCAATCATCCAATGGAATTCTCTTCTTGTATGTCTTCTGCATCACCTGCTTATACTTTCTCTTGCCAACATTCTGATTTTTCTTCTCTTCTGCAATTTTTGCTTTCAAATCTGGTTTTCCAATGTAGAATGCATGCACCTTTTCTTGAATTTGTTTTCTCAAATCATTCAGACATGAAAGAACTAGTGTAACGCATATTTCAGCTCGAAGGGAATGACATATAGTGACCTTAAAAATCATAATTAATAGAAAAATTAATTAATTACTCAATATAGTTAACTTTACGAACAAAATATTTAAATAGAGTATCATAATACCTTTGACAAATCAGGATTGTCATATGGAACACCATCAAAAAACTTGACATGGTGCATCATATAAACCCCACAATCAAGATCCTTGTTCGTCGTCGTCCACTTAAAGAGCACAACTTCAAACTCATAATTCAAGATCTCCTTCTGTTTTGTACTATTTCTATATCCAATAAAATTTGACATTTCACGTCTCTACCAAAAAAAATTTTAATTAGAACAAATAAAATTTACTATAAACACTATTAAAACTTTACTGTAAAAGGTAACATTATCATAATTGAAGGGTAAAACATTATTCTTTCAAAACTTACCAGAATTTCAGCAGCCTTAAAAAAATCATTCTCAGAATCTAAATATTTTCTGTTGTCCAAATACTGAATTTTCTTCTCAACAAAGTTGATGGCTACAACTACATAGTGTCCTTGAAGACAGAACGGGACAAAGACCTGCATTGAACACAAAATATAAATAATCAGTAATATTATATACATACATTTAATTAAATAAATTTAGAACTACGTATACATACCATCTCAGCAATGCTAAAATAGTTTCTATCATTTGAAGCCATCCACGAGTCCCAACAGGCTTTCATCTGATGATTGTTCTCCTCAATGTTCTGATCTTTCAGAATATTTTCCAAATTTCTTTAATGATAATAACAATAAAATAAGAACACAAATTCTAAAACAACATCATAGTAACATTAATAAAAAAAATGAGGGTAACACTAAAGTAAAAACAAAGTAATCTTAATAGCTTCAATGCAATATATAACAACTTACACTGTGCTCCAGCCCAAAAACAAACCCCTTTCGTCTATCATTGTAATCACGATCAGCATTCACAATAAGGTTCCAGCCTGTCAAAACAGATTGAAAAATTTCTACATTTGGACACAAAGACATAATGTCTTCCTTGTCAACAAAATTAAAATACCCTTTCCTGAATACTTCTTCACTGTTGAACAAAAAAAAATCAAAATATTAGTAAAGCACATATAATACATTGGATTAAAGGAAAATAAAATGTAAATTACTTACTAGACAGACTTTTTGTTCTCATCATTGTAGAAGCAATAATCAACAATTTCTTTCTCCAATTGTTTCAAATTATTCAAATGCCTACTTGAATGAATCATGAATTCAGAGACATATCCAATTTCTTCAGAAATCTTGGAAAATGGTTTAAAAATCATCAACTCCAGAGACTCCTCCTGACGAGCTCGCTGCAGCTTTACCTTCTTTTGTAGACGTAGTTTCAGGCTCGAGTGTAAGAATCTCAAAGGAAGGCATTTCTGATGCTAACTTATTCATAGCCAAAAAGTTAGCTACGATACTATCAATATAAGATTGAACTTCAGCATCAGAAAAGAAAGCTTGCGACTCTGAAACTTCAGAAGGGGTACTTGATGATTTTTCCCCAATATTTTTTTTCACACCCAATAGCTTTGTCATGTGGTAATTTGTCACCACAACAATATCTCTCTTGAATAGCAATAATGACTCATGAGTACACTGCACATTAAAAATCAACCATAATGATAAAAAATAAAATTAAGGTATAGTTAAATAAACAAAAAGGTATAGTTAACTAAACATAAAGGTATACATATATAAATATAAAGGTACAAAGTAAACTTACATCTTTGGCCATTTTTTTTATACCCTCATCATCAAGCTCGTCGTCTGGTAGAGGGAACTTTATGAATCTTCCACAATCATCTTTCTGACCAACATTATCTTCTTTTGCAGCACCATCAATACCAACACCACCATCACCACCACCATCACCAGTACCACCACCACCATCACCACCACCATCACCAGTACCACCATCACCACCAGCAACACCACCAGAACCACTATCACAACCTTCAAGAGCACCAGCAACGCTGCCAAAAACACCACCATCTGCAGAATTACCCTTAATTCGACCTCTGTCAGACACAGGGTATACTGACAGCAAGATCTCAACATCACCATAAGGGCCAGCTTCAGCCTCTTCATTGCATCTCACATCCATCCTATAGTCTGTCCAATGTTGTATTAAAGGTAGCGTGCGAGGCTCTTCCACATCACGCCACTTCATCATATGCAAATACACAATTTGCAGCAATAGAACACAACCACTAATATATTTCGTCTTCCCCATTTGATAACTAGTAACAGACTCATATAATCTATCCAACACAAATGTACACCAATCAAAATTTACAATATTATTTACATCGACCAACCCCTTCATAACACTCAGGTTCAATAAACGATTGGATGACGGGCTCAAGAAAACTGACATTACATATAACACAAAAACTCTTTTAAAGTCATCCCCCCCATCAACCAAACGTGTGGTCAGCACATCTAACAACACGTTAACAGAAGTCTTAGACTGTACGCCATAACTATTCTTCAACCCCTCTATAATATCATCACACTCACCTTTTTCAATTTTCACGACCTATTCATCCCCCTTGGAATCATGAAAACATCAAAAACATCGTCAGCAGTAACAGCAAAAGCACGGTTCCTATCTACATTCAACATCCTACTAATACCATTAAAACGTGTAACTAACCATGTAAGCATCATCCTATTTAACCTCGTCACTGATACATTTAACAAACCTCCAAAACCAATACTTTCCACATCAGCCTTCTGCCTATCATTCAAACTCTCCAAAAGTCTAACAATCATCCCTGGTCTGTATGGTGTCAAAATCAAACTGCAAATGAAAGACAGAAATATTGTTACTCTTATACTGTATTAAGCTTACCCTCATGTTGTCTTAAGGTTACCTTGATGCAATTATAGAGTTACCCTAATTAATATATTTACCATTTGAACTCTGTGGTTGACCCTTTAATTATGATAAGGTTACCCTCATGTTGTCTTAAGGATACCTTGATGCAATTATATAGTTACCCTAATATACTTACCATTTGAACTCTGTGGTTGACCATTCAATTATGATAAGGTTACCCTCATGTTGTCTTAAAGTTAACTTCATGCAATTATAGAGTTGCCCTAATATATTTACCCTTAGTACTTTGTGGTTAACCCTTCACTTATGATAATGTTACCCTCATGATGTATTAAGATTACCTTCATTCAATTATATTGTTACCCTAATCTCTTTAGACAAAAATATATAATGCAATACCTTCATAAACAACAGAACCCCTACATTAAAAGACAAATTCACACATGAAACAAAAACTACATTAACATGCAATACACACAAAAAAGATAGGAAAAATAATTACCTATCCTTATCAACACATACAGTGTTAAAAGCTTTCCTAGATCTCTTCCTTACAGCCTGACCCTCTGGAACAGCCAAGGAATCCTTCGAAGACGCCATCTAAATACATAACAACATGATTTCAGTCTCAAACAGTAACAAAAAGCACAGCATAATAACTAAAACACCAAGTTACAAACACGAAGACAGAAATTCAAGCACAATAACAAAAACCAAACTCAAAAACTACAAAAAAACACATGTAAAACACAGATATAGAAACCATAACAGTCTCAAACAGTAACAAGAAATCCTTCGAAGACGCCATCTAAATACATAACAACATGATTTCAATCTCAAACAGTAACAAAAAACACAGCATAATAACTAAAACACCAAGTTACAAACACGAAGACAGAAATTCAAGTACAATAAGAAAAACCAAACTCTAAAACTACAAAAAACACATGTAAAACACAGATATAGAAACCATAACTTTTCAGTCTCAAACAGTAACAAGAAATCCTTCGAAGACGCCATCTAAATACATAACAACATGATTTCAATCTCAAACAGTAACAAAAAACACAGCATAATAACTAAAACACCAAGTTACAAACACGAAGACAGAAATTCAAGCACAATAACAAAATCCAAACTCAAAAACTACAAAAAACACATGTAAAACACAGATATAGAAACCATAACTTTTCAGTCTCAAACAATAACAAGAAATCCTTCGAAGACGCCATCTAAATACATAACAACATGATTTCAGTCTCAAACAGTAACAAAAAACACAGCATAATAACTAAAACACCAAGTTACAAACACGAAGACAGAAATTCAAGCACAATAACAAAAACCAAACTCAAAAACTACAAAAAACACATGTAAAACACAGATATAGAAACCATAACTTTTTCTGTACAAAAAAACAAGAACAATAACTACAAACGAACTCAGAAACTAAAAATATACATACAGATAACAAAAATCAAACCAAAAAAGAAAATAAAAAGGAATAGCATACACAATTCGCTAAAAAAATCAGGAAAAGGACAGACAATCAAGCACAATAACAAAAAACCAAACATAGAAACTACAAAAACACATGTATTTAACAAAAATCAAAACAAAAAAATCAAACTCATGTAAAACACACAGATATAGAAACCCTAACTTTTTCTGTACAAAAATAACTAGAACAATAACTACAAACGAACTCAGAAACTACAAAAATACATGTAGATAACAAAAATCAAACCAAAAAAAAAAAGTAAACTATAGCATGCAAAGTCGTGAAGAAGATAAAGGAGAGAAACCAAACCGAGAACCGAGAGAACGACACAACGACTGTCGAAACACTCTGTAGATAACCAGCACGATGTAACCGCCTATGAGAAAACTGGCGACACTAACCCACGACCACGAACCGAGAGAGAGAGAGAGAAGATGAAGGTGAGAATAGTTGAATTTCAAAAAAAATAAAAAACTATATATATTAATGGAACCGGGTCTGGTATGGGTACTGGGTCGGGTTGGGTGCATGGATCTAGGATCCATGCACCAGTTACATAAAATATATAGTGTAAAATAAATAGATGTTTTATTTTTGTCCAAGTGCATGTTTGATATCCACGTTAGCATGATTTGATAGTCAGCTTACAAGCTTAGAAAAAAAAAACATCGTTAGAAAAATGTTAACCACGTTTCATTTGATATCTTTCAAATGGTCGATTGATAAGATTATCAAATTTGAAAGATTGATGAGATTATCAAATCTGATATCTTTAAATTTTGGATTGATAAGATTTATTCTTGATGAGCCTGATAGATAACTTATTTTTGGAGATCTTGATCCATAACATCCCAAAATTTATATTGCAAGAAAATAAAATAGAAAAAATATTTTAAAAAACCCGCCGTGAAAAGAAAACCGCACAAATAAAAAATCAATTCAAGAAAATAAAATAGAAAAAATACTTTAAAAAAACCCGTCGTGAAAAGAAAACCGCGCAAATAAAAAATCAATGCAAAACATAACCCGCCCAAACATAATGGGGAGAGGTTTGGGGGCGTAAATAAAAATTAATACAAAATATAACCCGCCCAAATGAGGGGAGGGTTTGGCACGAACAATTTTGCAGTTATCATCTACCTAAAATCCATGTATGACACAAGTTTGCAAAGATCTTTTAAAATATTGAGGAAAATGGTAGCTTCATCGGGGAAATAGGGTAAGTGTGTTCTTGTTATTGTATTCTTAGGGTAAGTGTGTTATTGTTATTGTATTCTTCTCGTGGGGAAATAGGGTAAGTGTGTTCTTGTTATTGTATTCTTAGGGTAAGTGTGTTCTCGTTATTGTATTCTTCTCCACTATGTTCTTCTCGTTTCCTCAGGTTTATGTCTCCCACAAAATTTCTTTGTTTCAATGGCTTCATATCGTGTATGACAGGGACAAATTTCATATCATGTATGACAGGGACAAATTTCCAGTTTGTAGGTCAGATCCAAGATAAAATCTTTGAATTATGTATAATATATTGATTCTTCCTTACATTCTTTGATTTCTAACTATTTATTGTTTTCGGAAATGTTTATCTGGACTTATAAAGTATTGATTCTTGACTTACATTCTTCAACTTGTAACTCTTTTTTGTTTTTGGAAATATTTATCTTGACTTTTTTTGTCAGGAAATTCTTGTAAGGAGACCTCAGATAAAGCTTCACTACTTACCTTGGTATTGATCGGATAATTCATGTTGCAAGCTATTGAAATCAACATTAAAATTGCTAGAAAAATAAACTCTTGAAAGTATGGCTATTGGCCTGCCATGGTTGGGGGACCAGGTTTGATTCACATTAGGTCTCTTATTATTTGTCATAGAAATTATCATTTGTTTTCTTGTTTGAAGCTTGAATTTTTGATGGAATTGGAGTTTTGTTTTGAAATGATGGGAATCTGATTCAATGATGGATATTTAAGGGGATAATCTCGTTTCGTATCATATATATTTTACTGGAAATTTTGAAAAAGTTCATCACAACAGTGTTGTCTCATTTAACGCTGGTGTTAATTATTCAAATATTACTGCAGGTAACACTAGTGTTAATTATTCTTCAAATATTATTGCAGGTAGCTGAAATACTTGATATTACATTGTTAGAGAAACGTTGTATTGTTAGAGAAACATTGTTCGACAACCTGAAGAGTCTAGTTCCAGTTGCTCGATTCGTGATTCAATCACTGGGCATGTTTATGTTTGACCCCTCGATTCATCTTGTTTTTGGATCATATGTATATTTCTATTTTTTTCTTGAAATGTTTAGAATATTTTATTAGATTGTTTAATGTAAGATGTTATGTTACATTATTTTTCATATGTGGATAATGTTATCTACCTTTTTACTTTAATTGAATGATATATATTAAGAAGAATTTGATATGTAATTTCAAATTTTATCTTCAACTTGTCATTATTTTATCAATATGATATAAAAATTTATCTTTTAACATTATTTGTAGAAAACAAATCTAATTGTTATAGCATTAATAATTAATAAGGAGAGTGAGGGGAAGAGGGGCAGCCTTCGGCCTATCATCTAATTCACTCCTAGTAATAATAATAATAATAATAATAATAATAATAATAATAATAATAATAATAATAATAATAATAATAATAATAATAATAATAATAATAATGGACCCTACAAAATGCAATAAATAAATATAAAAACAATTTTAATAAGACATTTGAAAATGTAATATTATAATACTTGAGAAGACAAAACTAAATGACATTTTATATAATCTATTAAGACACTTTAAATACATAACCTATTAATACACTTCAAAGTGCCTTATGATAAAACTTTTAAAGACATTACAATGTGCATTAATAGATTATCTTTCAATGCACTTAACCCTATTGCTACATTAGAATTAGAATAGATGACATTTTTAGAAAGTGTCTTAATAGCTTAAGTGTATTGATAAGTAATATATTAGGACATTTTGTGGTGTCATGATAAGTCAATTTTCTTGTAGTGTCAGGATAGAAGTCGCAGACGTCAAAGCAGACCTGTTGCTTGACCATAGCTTATGGAGCGTCTAAGGATCGCGGCAGGTAGAAGTATGCATGAAAGTAACAGGAAAACAACAGTTGGCAGAAGTGAGCCTCGTGCGCCTGGAGCAGAGAATCATAGCCTGAGAGAAGGATAATAAGCATGAAGGAAGCATTGCTGACGTGGCGAAAAGGACGAAGGAAAGCATCATTCTTCATAACATAAAATGGAAGGTCCTAGAATGGAGAAGGTGTACCTTGGGCTGCAAAAGGAGTACTTTGAGGAAAATGAATATTTTGAGTGGCTTAAGCAACAAGGAAATTCAAGAGCAGAAAGTCTAAAGTACCCCTTCTTCTAGGGGAAAAATATATATAGGGAAAATTATGTATAGTATTGATTCATTCACACTCTCAACAATACTTGTACATTTTTCTCTTCTCCTCCAAAAGAAATACAAGATTCTGCTCTTTTATGGTGATTCATTGCAATTGTTCTTTAGTTTTATCTTGATTGAGTCTATTGGTAACATCTTATTCTTTGACTGGATGTTTGTTATGGCTACAACATCACTGGCGCCGTCTGTGGGAAACTAGGGAAGAGAAGTGAGTCTCCTTCTCTTTTCCTATTTGTTACTGGTTGTTTGTTTTTCGGAAGTTTCTTTTCTCATTTTTTCCGTTTCTTTTCTGTTGGGTAGCTCAGTAGATTCATGGTTGATCGCTTAATTCGGGATCTAGTGACGGAGTTTCATGAGGTAGGAGAGCCAGAGATTTTGGGGTAGTGGGGGGGGGGAGAGAGAGAATTTAGAGGGGGAGATAAGGGGGGAATGAGAGAATGGGGGGAAGGGGTAGTGAGGGAAACATCGGGAGGCCAGAGAGGGCCAGCCGCTCAGGGGGTGTGGACCTAAACCCCGGAGCAGCTGGACAACTTCATCCATTCGGCCGTACAAAAGGCTCTGGGCAAGGCTGTGGTGGAGAAGGATAAAGAGGAAAGTGCGGAGGAAAGACGGAGGACAACAGAGGTTGGAAATCTGAAAATTCCAATTCCAGATCTGCATCGTCCGGAGACTATCTTAGAGCAAAGTGTAGAGAGTCGCACTCCACAATGGAGATCAGCAGTCTACGAAGCTTCATCCGTTGAGGTGCTTGCACAGCATATACGAGAACAAGAGATGCTGGAGCAGATAAAAGAGATGCATCGGGAGATCCAACAGCTGCGGCAGAGGATGGGCGGCGCGAGCCAAATTCAAGTGCCGGTGGAAAGTCCTTTCACCATTGTTGTATGGATAGATGAGCTGCCAGCAAATTTTAAGCCACTAGCATTTGAGTATAACGGGACCACCGATTCGTATGATCACCTCATGCGTTTCGCAAATGTATCCCTCATTCACCAGTACACCGACGGAGTCAAATTCCGGGTGTTCCTGACCACCCTCACCCAGTCGGTACAGAGATGGTTCGGTCAGCTGGCAGAGGATAGCATTAACTCCTTTCATGACTTCAGTTCAGCCTTTCTGCATCAATTCGCCAGTGCTCGACTCTAGAGAAAGACGTCCCAGTCTCTTTTTACTTTGAAGCAAGGAGGAGAAGAGTCTTTGCGGGCCTTTGTCAAGCGTTTCAGTATAACAGCCCTTGAGGTCCCATCTGCTACCACAGAAGTCAAATCAGCGCTCTGGTTCAAGACTGAAAGAGGGAGATTTATTTCGGTCCTTAGCAAAGAAGCTAGCAACCATGTTTGAGGAAGTGCTCGCTCGTGCCAACAAATTTATAAATCTGGAAGATGTGAGCCGAGCTAAGAGAGCAGAGTGGCCGGTTCCTAGAGATTTGAATGTGCGGAGACCGACAGGACCCCGATTGGAGGTAGAAAGACGAGAGAAAGAAGTTGAAAGAAGAGATTACTACAAGTACACCCTGCTCAAAGCATCCTTGGCCAGAGTCTTTCAGCTCTCAGAGAAGACGGCCCCATTTCAATTTCCACCCAACAGAGCTCATGCGCCAACTCGGCCGAAGGGACGTTACTTCTGCCTCTTTCATAACGAGTATGAACATGATACCAATGAGTAGCGACATCTGAAGAACGAGATAGAAAGGTTAGTCGGGGCTGGAGTGTTGAAGGGATTCGAAGATAATGCTGGAGGATACACCAGAAATAGTGGTAAAAGAGACAAGAAGCCAGAACAAGGTAGGAGAGGAGGATCGAGATCTGCCGCCCCCACCGAAAAAGGGCTTCATCAATATGATTGTCGGAGGCCCTCACGGAGGGGACTCAAATAGTGTAAGGAAGTCAGCGCTGAGATATGCACAAGGCTGGCACAGCCAACACATGGAGGTGTCTGACACCCAGCCTTTACCGGATATCGTGTTTAGAGCTGCAGATGAGCTCCCCATGCTGAAGCCCCACAACGATTCTCTGGTGGTAACGACAAAAATCGCTGGATACGACGTAGCAAGAGTGTTTGTGGATACGGGCAGCTCTGTGGACATCATATACAAGGATTGTTTTGAGAGGATGGATATTAAAACCCAAATCCACCCAGTGCAGACTGCTTTGTATGGATTCACGCAGGGGGGAGGGGGGCAGTTCATCCCTTGGGGGCTATGACCCTACATGTGTTAGTCAGGAGTGGCCTCGACAGAAAAGACTAATGGTTGATTTCTTGATAGTTGATGCGCCGTCAGATTATAACATGATATTAGGACGACCAATACTAAATGAGCTGAAGGCAGTGGTGTCTACTTACTATATGAAAGTCAAGTTTCCCATCTCTGCTGGTATTGGAGAGTTGAGGGCAAATCAAGTTCATTCCCAGAAGTACTATGTTGGATCTATAAGAGTGGCGCATAAATGGGCTATGTCTGTCACAAACAGAGTGGCAGAGGAAGATCCCGAGATGAAGCGGCAGAGAACTTGGAAAACAGAGGAGGAATATGGGAAAATGGTTATAGAAGAAAAACTCTCTTTAGTAGAACTATATCTGGGGAGAGAAGTGTTCTGCAAGAAAATATGCGCGGGAATTCCCGAGGTGGAAAAAACAGAGCTAGTGGAATGTCTCAGGAGGAACGCTGACTTATTCGCATTCAAAACTGCCGATATAAAGGGGGTTAACCCAGAGCTGGCGATACACTAATTAAACATCTGCCCAAACGTTCGGCCTGTTAAACAAAGATTGCGAAACTTCGGGGTAGAAAAGGATAAAATCATCCAAGCAAAGGAGAAGAAGTTGCTAGACACGGGGCATGTTATGCCCGTACAATTTCCAGAGTGGCTATCCAATGTTGTCCTATTTCCCAAGGCCAATAAGAAATGGCATATGTGCATCGATTTCAGAGATTTGAACAAGGCGTGCCTTAAGGATCATTATCCCCTACCGTGCATTGATCAGCTTGTAGATTCAACTTCTAGATGTGAGCGTTTAACTTTGATGGACGCGTATCAGGAATATCATCAGATTCAGCTAGATCCAGCAGACGTGAAAATGGTTTGTTTCATCACGGCTGGGGACATATGGATACGTAAGGATGCATTTTGGGTTGAAGAATGCTGGAGCGACAGTACCAACGCATGGTAGATAATTTGTTCAAGCCTATGATAGGTCAAAATATGGAAGTTTACGTGGATGACATGCTTGTTAAGGGTAGGAAAGTAGAATATCATATTGCAGATCTGGAGGAGCCTTTTGGAATTATCCGGGGAAGTGGAATGAAGTTAAATCCAGAGAAATATAGTTTCGAGGTGACATCTGGAAAATTCCTGGGATTTATGGTAACGAAGGAAGGAATAGAGGTCAACCTAGAGAAAGTAAAAGCTTGTAATGGACATGACGCCTCCTAAAAATGTTAAAGAAGTGTAGAGACTACCAGGCAGAATAACGACACTAAGCAGATTCGTTTCTAAATCGGCAGAGAAGAGCCTTTGAAGATTTGAAAAAATATTTGGCAGGTCTGCCTCTGCTATCCAAACCTGAAAAGGGCGAGACACTCTTCATGTACATTTTCGTGGGAGAGGTGGCCGTTAGTGCAGTTCTGCTCAAAGAAGTTGGACAGCAGCAGATGCCTGTGTATTATGTTAGTCAAATGTTGTAGGGACCACAGGTCAGATATGCAGAGATGGAGAGAGCTAGTTTGGCTGTCATCGTCATCGCCAGAAGACTTCGACCCTATTTTTTGTCACACAAGGTTATTGTGCGCACCAATTATCCGTTGGTCCAGACCATGGGGATAGCTGACACCTAAGGACGAATGGTGAAGTGGGCACTTGAGTTAGGGGCGTACGACATAGAGTTCGAACCGCGCAAGGCCATTAAAGCACAAGCTTTGGCAGATTTCATCCAATAGTCTAGGTCCCTTCTAGAAGAGGGAAAAGAATGGAAAATTTTGTAGACGGCTCTACTACCAAAGATGATTGTGCCGTAGGCATATTAGTGGAGTGTCCGAATGGGCAGGATATGCAGTATGCCATACGGCTGAATTATGTTGTATCAAACAATGAAGCTGAGTACGAAGCGCTGTTATGTGGCATGAAGATAGTGATGGAAGCTGGTGGAGACAATCTTGTAGCCCACACTAATTCGATACTCATTTTCCAACAACATGATAGGGAGTATGAGGTCAAGAAAGAATTGTTATCCATGTATTTGAAAGAAATCGTCAAGGTAAAGAGCTCTTTTGTGAAATTTGAGCTGAAGTAAATCCTGAGAGCTGAAAATGTTTAAGCTAATTACCGTGCGAAAATATCCAGTTCATACCTCCTCTTATAGCCGAGAAGGATAACTCTGTTAGTGGCAGAAAAACAGAACATAGGTTTGGAAATAGCAGACCTGGAGGAAGCAATAGATTGGAGGACCCCGATAATAAATGAGTTGAAAGGGATCGGAGCATCTGGAAGCCATGAAAACGGCAGGAAAAGGGAAGTGTTGAAATATTGCCTCATTGGAGAGCAACTCTTCCAACGTTCATTTTCACAAGCATATATGTGATGTTTAAGTAAGGAGGAATACCTATATGTCTTGCAGGAAATGCATGAGGGGTGCGGCGGGAACCACGTAGGGTCCAGAACTTTGGTACGGAAGGCATTACGAGCAGGATATTTCTGGCCAACGATGGGCACGGACGCTAAGGAGATGGTACAAAAGTGTCGAAGTTGTCAAATCCATGGCTCTTTAATTCACAGCCTGGCAGAAGAGTTAAGAAAGATGTACTCCTCATGTCCCTTTGCACAGTGGGGGATTGATCTAGTGGGGCCATTGTCATTATCTAATGGGTAGAAGAAGTTCTTGGTGGTGGCTGTAAACTATTTCACTAAATGGGTAGAAGCAGAGCCTTGGGAAAAATCGATGAGCAAAACATTGTAAAGTTCTTATGGAAGTAGATCTGTTGCTGATATGGAGTACCATGAGTGCTAATCTCGGATAATGGAACACAGTTCTGCAGGAAAAAGGTTAAGGCATGGTGTGAGAAAATGAAGATCATACAGAGGTTCACAGTTGTGGCCCATCCGCAGGCTAATAGACAAGTAGAGGTCACGAATCGAACTATCATTAATGGGTTGAAGGTAAGAATAGAATCGCTCAAAAGCAGCTGGGTGGAAGAACTGGATTCAGTATTGTGGTCATATAGAACAACCCATAAGGTAGCCACAGATATGTCCCCCTTTAACTTGGTGTATGGGGCTAATGCGGTGATCCCAGCAGAGGTCGGAATGGAGACGCACAGAATAATGACATTTGAAGAAGAACAAAATGAAAATTTAATGAAGGAAAACTTAGACTTGATAGAGGAAGAAAGAGAAGTAGCACGTCTGAGGATTGAAAAGTTCAAAAGTAGAATTAAAGCAGTCTATGACGAAAGAGGTCGCGTCATTTCATCAAGGGTGACCTAGTTTTGAGGAGCTCTGATGCCTTAAAACCTAAAGGAAAATTAGAACCTAATTGGGAGGGTCCATACATAGTGTCAGAGGTTCAGAAGGGAGGCGCATATGCTGATAAAGAAGAAGGGAAGGAAGTCCTCTGGCCCTGGAACATCTACCACCTCAAGAAGTATTATGCTTAATTAAAAAAGGAGGACAAGTAAGAAATATCTCCAACTAGTGACTTTTGCAAATCTGCCTTAGAAAGCAGCCGCCCTAGTAGAGACAACCTTTGGGTCTGACTCACCTTTGGCCTGGGTCGGTGGAGCCAAAGACAAAACTGCCCTAGAAAGCAGCCGCCCTGGAAGAGACAGACCTCCGGGTCTGACTCACCTCCAGCAGGGGTCGGTGGGGCCAAAGACAAATCTGCCCTAGAAAACAGCCGCCTTGGCAGAGATAGACCTCCGGGTATGGCTCACCTCTGGCTTGGGTCGGTGGGGCCAAAGACAAAACTGCCCTAGAAAGCAGCTGCCCTGGCAGAGACAGACCTCCGGGCCTGACTCATCTCTAGCGGGGTCGGTGGGGCTAAAGATAAATCTATCCTAGAAAGTTGTCGCCCTCTGGGTCTGACTCATTTCTGGCCGGGGTCGATGGGGCTAAAGACAAATCTGCCCTGGAAAGCAGCCGCCCTTGCAGAGGCAGACCTTCGGGTCTGACTCACCTCTGGCCGAGTTCAGTAGGGCTAAAGACAAATCTGCCCTAGAAAGCAGCCTCCCTGTCAGAGGCAGACCTCCGGGTCTAGCTCACATCTGGCTTGGGTCGGTGGAGCCAAACACAAATCTGCCCTAGAAAGCAACCGCCCTGGCAGAGGCAAACCTCCGGGTCTGGCTCACCTCTGGCCTGGGTCGGTGGGGCCAGGGCCGAAATGGCTCTCAGAAAACAGCCATAAAAAACTAAAAACTATGAACTTAAATAAAGTGATGATGTTTGAGAAATAACGAGGATTTTCTTCATGTAAACAGGGAGTAAAGAAACGATGCAGCAGATGAGGACAACGACATGGGAAGACAGAAGAATCTTGTGCTTAGAATATTTTGTATAAGGGAGAGAGGAAGCCTTTGGGAAAGCCCCATTTATGAGTAAAATTTCCTTCTTGTTAAAAGTCATGATATTTTGTGTCCTTGAAATAGAAATCTACGGGCAATTTTCATGGTTTATATGCATGCCTCTTATGTTGTGTATTAATAAGTATCATAAAATTCTTAAGTATAACATATATAATAGCACAAGCATATCATTTATCACACACTACATGGAAAATAGAGGAGGATGATAGAAAGCAAAAAACATAGATACACAACAGATAAAGCATCAAAACATCATAACTTTGACTTGGAAAAACATGAAAAAACTGAAAACCATGGAAATATTGTTTGAAACGAAGCCCCCAAGAAAACAGAAATATTGTTCGAAAAGTATCATTAGAAGTCATTCAGGTAGAGGAATGAAGCGGGTCTTCCGAAGAAGGAACGTCATTAGCAGGCTCGGAAGTGGCCACAGGATTTGATGCGTGCACCTCTGCCAACACCTCCAAGGAAGGATCAACAAGGGCAATAACAGGGGGTGTGGCCTCAGAAGAATCTTCACTTAGCAGTATCAAATCCACAACATTTTCAATAGGCTCTCCGGCAGGAGGGAGAGCTGATACTGGCAATACGGGCAGGGCTGGCGCAGGCAGAAGTGGAAAGTTGCAAGAAGTGGCATCGACAGAGGTAGAAAACTCAAAAGGAGCGGAGCATAGATTTCCATGAGCCCTCTGAAGCACTGGTAACCACCAAGGGGGATCCAGGGTCTTCCGTAGGGTTACCCTCAAAATGAGGGGAGGGTGGCATCTCATCCAATGGCCTGTCATAGTCGAAGGTTCCTGAAAAGCCTTGGTCCTGAGCCTGCTACTGGGCCGTCTCAAACCCGAAGCCGTAGTAGAAACTTATATGTGGGCAGAAGTCAACCAAGTGAACTAGTACTCTTCAAGTAAGCCTCCCTCAAACCAGTTATTAGCTCCTCCAGGAAGTTCTGGCCAGCAGAGGTCAAGTGCAGATCTTTCCTGCAGGCCTCCACCCCCTCAGAATACTTCCGATCCCCGTAGTCCCTGCAACGCTTTTTTTTCTCAGTGACCTATTTTTTCAAAAACTCAATCTCATTTTTTGCTTGGCTCCCCTCGTGTTGAAGCTCCTCAACCTGCCCCTGGAAGGAGAAAATCACCTTCTCCTGCTCAGCCAGCTTAAATTTCAAGGCAGAAATCTCGTTTTCCTTCTCCGCAAGCATAACTGTTGGATCGACAAGTGATTGCACCTTTCCCTAAAGCCTGCTGAAATGAACCAAACTCTGCAAAACGAGAAATAAGTAATAAAATCTTAAATCCTCTACGTTGTTTTGAAAAACTACACGCAATGGATATTGGGATACCTTAAGGGCATGGTGAGCTCCCATGTAGAGCTCATTCTCCAGAGAGATGCAGTTCAGCGTATAAATGTCGGCAAGGGTAAGGTAGAGTTGAAGGAATTGGCGAGACTCCTCAGTAGAGAGCTCCAATAGTAACTTCGGGAGCTCCAGAGTAAATGAATAATTGGCTGAAGACCTTACTCGACTCGACCGACATCTGTCTCGAGGAGGCTGCGTAATCTTATTGCCACCGCGAACAGGGGAGTGAGTGCGCTACCGATGAGACTCAAACGTTGGCTCTGTAGAAGTCAGAGGGCGTTTGCCCCTGTCACCTCGAGAGCTATCCAAAGTGGAAGAAACCAGACGTTGCTCATGTGCAGGTGCATCTCCAGAGCGAGGACGAGCTGCAGGGCTGTAACCCCGGCGAGAAAGGTTTCTCTTCCATAAATGCTCTACACACAGAGAGAAACACATTACACAAATGAAAAAAGGAAAAACAAATAGATGAAAGAGAAAATGGGACATATAAGAAAAGTACCAAAGGTAGAGGGGAAGGAGGTCTCCCCAGAACAAAGAGCAAAATAAGATAAAATAGAATGTTGCTCAACTAGGCTAACTATATCGAAGGGTCCTACTTCATGCACAGAAGCATTTAAATCCTCAATTATTGCTCGGTCAGAAGAGGGACAACATACAAACAATTCTTTTCTTACTAAAGGCTTAGTGTACAACCAACCACCTACTGGGAAATCCCAATTGTCAGAGGCAGAAATGAAAAAATAATCCTCCTTCCAGTGCTTGTCATGGCTCTGCGGTTTGCCGAGGAATTGGACCAAACCCCTAGGGTCTGCTGTCACATAGAAGAAGGGGGGCTTGTATTTCAAAGGGAAATTGGAAAAGAAGAGCTCGGCGGTAGGCTCCCCACCATTGCCTTTTAAAATTATGTAGAAGCCTATCATAAGACACAGGGCTGATGGAGTAAATTGATTCAAGGGAACCTGATAAATTAGGACAACCTACACAAATACTAATTTACAGGGAAGCGGACCCCAGCCCTTAATTGCGCAGTCCAGAAAGCAAGTTTGCGGCTGGAAAGAAAGTTTGGCCGATGGTGAACAGCAGGGTAATATACACAAAAGTCGTGGGGAATATTGAAGGGTAAACGGAGGGTATCAACATGGTCAGGAGTAAAGAAAGAACGGTGGCTGATATAGTTAAAGTTTGGATCGGAGGCAATGTAGTTTAGGGACTCTGCACTGGAAGTGGAATTCTCCTTGTTGGGAGAAGAACTAGCCTTTGAAGTTGGGGATGCAGACTGGTCACTAGGTAAAGGGGTAGCAGACTGGGTAGTCCCTTCCAACGTACGAGTGCCAGAAAGATCGGTGTCAGGGTCAGAGGGTGCCATGGGAAGAACGGTGCGACTATCAACAGGAGAAGCCATAAAGGACAACTAAGGAAAATGGAAAGGAAAAAGAAGGTAACGACCTTATTTAGAAATACTGGCAGATTATTCAGAAATACAACAAAATAAGTACAAAAGCCCTTAACAAACGGCAACTAAATCACCAAAAATTGGCAGATTTTTCTACCAACGAAGCAAACAAGCACACAAACAAGGAGGGCACTACATATCGATCAAAGAACAACAAAACAAAAAAAGTTAGAAATTACCTCCTCTCGCCATGGAAAACAATATAACTAAAAAGAAGAGGGAGAAATTCATCGGAAGATTCTGAGAATACCCATGGCAAAATCACTATGAAACCGCCGTAGATGAGGAAGAGGAGTTACAGAGAGGGAGGAGGAAAAGTGAGGATGAAGAGAGAGAAGATGGGATTTAGGGTAAAATTTGAATGAAGCATTGGGAAGGAGCACGTCCTTTCACATCCAACCGCAGGATGAGCGCCATGTGTAGGAACCGGATCTAATGCATTTAATGTGGCATTTCAAAAAAGAAAGAAATGAAAAGACGCCCGTCGAAAAAAAGTAAAACATCGTCGGTTCCCGAGAAAGAAGTTTGACGCATGAGGAGTATTCTCCCACAATAGGAAAGAAGCTCTGCTAAAAATCAAGAAATGTTGCGGCTGACCAGCTCTGCCAAACTAGGTCTGCTCAACCGCATCAGGGGGAGTAAGTAAGGGGGAAATTAGCTTTCTGCTCAAGGAAGAAGAATAATACAGAACTGTTGCGGCTGACCAGCTCTGCCAAACCAGATCTGCTCAACCGCACCAGGGGGAGTAGCTATGGGGGAAATTAGCTCTCTGCTCGAGGGAGAAGAATAATACAGAAATTGCTGCAACTGACCAGCTCTGCCAAACCAGATCTGCTCAACCGCACCAAGGGGAGTAGCTAAGGGGGAAATTAGCTCTCTGCTCGAATAATACAGAAATTACTGCAGCTGACCAGCTCTGCCAAACCAGATATGCTCAACCGCACCAGGGGGAGTACCTAAGGGGGAAATTAGCTCTCTGCTTGAGGAAGAAGAATAATACATAAATTGTTGCAGCTGACCAGCTCTGCCAAACCAGATATGCTCTACGCACCAGGGGGAGTAGCTAAGGGGGAAATTAGATCTCTACTCGAGGAAGAAGAATAATACAGAAATTGCTGCAGCTGACCAGCTCTGTCAAACCAGATATGCTCAACCGCACTAGGGGGTAGCTGATGTAAGAAGGATGTGAAAGTAGAAGAAGGCCCCTTGAAGTCAACAGTCAATTATCAGTAGTCACAGATGAAATATAATAAACCATGGAATCGTAACCATAATATAGCAGAACTTCAGAACGGCGAAACTGCAGGATGGCAGAGCTGCAGATATGACAGTAGAACTATTGTCTTAAATCCCGCGGGAATAATCCTGCCATCAGGATAGAAGTCACAGACGTCAGAGCAGACCTGTTGCTTTAATATAGTTTATGGAGAGTCTAAGGATCTCGGTAGGCAGAAGTATGTATGGAAGTAACAAAGAAACAGCAGTCGGCAGAAGTGAGCCTCGTGCGCCTGGAGCAGAGAATCATAGCCTGAGAGAAGGATAATAAGCATGAAGGAAGCATTGCTGACGTGGTGAAAAGGACAAAGAAAAACATCATTCTTCATAACAGAAAATGGAAGGTCCTAGAATGGAGAAGGTGTACCTTGGGCTGCAAAATGAGTACTTTGGGGAAAATGAATCTTTTGAGTGGCTTAAGCAACAAGGAAATTCAAAAGTAGAAAGTGTAAAGTACCTCTTCTTCTAGAGGAAAAATATATATAGGGAAAATTATGTATAATATTGATTCATTCACACTCTCAACAACACTTTGATGAATATATATTGGGAAAATTATGTATAATATTGATTCATTTAATGGCGGGTACTAAATTTGATGGATTTTGAAAAACAAAGGTACTAAATTGATGAACTCGAACTTTGGAGTACCCGATCTGAAATATAGCCTATTTTCGAGTACCAAATGTGAAATTTTCCCTTGAAATGATGTAGATATAGGGTCGTAAAATGATATATTTAATTTGAGCTTGATGTACAAGATGATTACTAGTGTAAGGGTGTGAAAATTTCCAACATGAAATTAGA
This sequence comes from Scutellaria baicalensis, assembly GCA_005771605.1. NCBI lineage: Eukaryota > Viridiplantae > Streptophyta > Magnoliopsida > Lamiales > Lamiaceae > Scutellaria > Scutellaria baicalensis. The sequence continues at coordinate 44,940,583 of CM016723.1, forward strand.
GAAAAACATAGGAGAAATGTATGAGAGAATTGAATGAAGAAAACTGAAGAATATGTGGAATGCCTAAAGAAGAATGGAAATAATAAGTTTGTTGGAGAATGAATTAAACTTGGGGAGAAAGTCCCTATTTTCACTATTTATATTTACACATTAGGTCAAAGGGAACCAAGTCTATACATCTATTTTTTCTTTTTATGAGAATCCTAATATAGTATATAGTCAAAGTCAACTTCACATATTGGGCTGAGGTTATTATGAGATTAATTCCTCTTTCAATTAGGTCTTTCTGGTCATAGGTTTCTGACTTAAAAATATCCACATCAACTATTTCCTCTGGTGTGGTTGAGTGAGTTTTGTGCCAGAGTTGGTTGATCACAGAATCGAGTTATTCCTTCGTTAGAGTTGAAATTCTATTTCAGCTGCTCCCTTTGGTGTGGTCGAGTGAATCTGGTGACAAAATTGGTCGATCACATCATTGAGTTATTCCTTCGTCAGAGCTGAAATCCCCTTCAATTACATTTCCTAGTGTGGTCGAGCACATCTGGTGACAAAAGTGGTCGATCACAACTTCAATTTCCTTTATCAGAGCTAAAACCCCTTCAACTCAGACGGATCTCATTTCACGAGCACATCTCAGTTCTCAAGCAAATCCTGCCTTTGGGCAAACCTTGTCTTTCTGACAAATCTAAGCCTTTGGGCAGACCTCACCTTCGAGCAATACCTTGCCTTCTGGGAAGATCTTCTCTTTGGCACATCGATCTCACATTCGAGCATACCTTGCATTTTGGGAAAATTTCGTCTTTGGGCACACCTCATCTTTAGACGAGGTTGTCCAACCTCGCCTTTGGGACATTTACTAGTTTAATTTGATTTAAAATTTAATAAATGAGATCATTTACACTCGAAATAGTATAGATATAGGGCTGCAAATGATATAGTTTGAGTCGAATGTACGAGAGGATTACTAGCTAGTTTGAGTTACAATTTTATAGATAAGATCATAACAATTAACTATTCAAGTTCATTTAATAAAATATATCACGCTTCAAAATTAATGTTTGATCTTGATTGATAATGGATCGCGTCAGGATTGAACGTATTCAAGTCTACCAAATACGAGTCGAACTCGAATAGTTTGGTATGTGTACAGTTAGTATTATCTTTTTGTAGTAATCGAGTTCCAGATCAAGCTGATATGTTCAAACTTATTTGATATATCTATTAAATTGAGTCTAATCATAGCTTGTACTAACACGAACCATGTATCGAGTAATTTATTTGATTTTCAACTCCACAGTACACAAATAGAAAGGCTACACATATATATCATGATCGAACTACACATGTGGGTGTCATTTTTGACAATAATATATAGATATAGAACAAAGATTTTAGAAAAGCCATGAAATCGTTGTGTGAGCGTGTGTATGAGTAGTAAGCTATCACACCTAACTGAATTAATTATGAAAACGCGCACACGAAACTGAGTGATCGCAATCTATGCACTCACTTTGTTTCAGTGATATCTTGACATGGAAGTGTTGGTGATAAGACACATACATAGGAGGGTGGATCGGAGGAAGACAAGAAAGCGAGGGTTTTCCGGCCTTGCCCGGTGCTTCTGCCGACAAGGAAACAGGTGGCGCCGCCGTGCCCGGTGGCTCTGTGGACAAGAGTATACCTCTCTTGATTGTTCTTAATCGTGGGAATAAATTTTAAGGTCTATTCAGAGACCTAACTCTCTTCTCACTTCCATTTCTTGATGTGATGAATCAACTAATTATTTCGTATGTTTTCAAATATATTTTTTTTCTCAGTAAAATGAAGAAATTATTTCAAAGAAAAGTAGGTGTAGATCAAACCCAGAGAGCACAAAATAAACAAATAATTCTCTTGTAAATCATGTGCATATCAGGTGCATGGAGATCCATACACTCGGGTAAGATTTAGGGTGTGTGATTTACTTTTCCCTTTTTTTTTCGCGCTTGCTTTTTAAAATTTGATCATGACCGTTATGTTAGAGATACATTTTTATTATGTTAGAGACATCTTTTTAAATTATGTTAGATGTATCTTTATGTCCAGATTTTATACCTTCAACTTCAAAAAAAAAAAAACCTAACTTCGGCACATTTTGTACACATATTTTTACGTTATGTTAGAGATACATTTATATTATATTAAACATACCTTATACAAATTAAATATAAAGGTATAACTAACATATTTAAAAGGTATGTTTAAATATAACTAAGGATATGTCTAACATTGTTAAAAGGTATGAAGGTATAGCTGAAAATTCTAAAGGTATAAAAATCAGGATACGAATGTATCTCTAACATAACATAAATGTATATCTAATATAACGTAAAAGTATGTCATCTGGAGCAAAGTTGAAAATTTTAAGGGTGTGAAATCAGGATATAAAGGTATCGCTAACATAACATAAATGTAACTCTCATATAACGTAAAAACATCTCTAACATAACGTAAGGTATGTCACCTGAAGCGAATTTGTGTGGATTTGAACGCATCTACTCAGATACGTGGGAGAGCGTCTTTTGGGCGCGTGGGTGGATCAACCCGGGTGCATGGATCTGGACTCACGTTAGTATTTGTGAAAATAAACAAGATAATTTTGATGCCTTTTTGTAAACCGTGTTTCATTATTGTTGTTTTTCTTGGCATGATTAATTAAGGGAAAAAGGCATGTTTCTCATATGATAAACAAAAAGGCATGTTTCTCATATAATATGTCTATTGACTCCTTATATTTTTGGTCTTTTATCTTTTATCTTTTGATTTTTAGTCCTCTATGTTTAAAGTTTGTTATTTTTCAGTCCTCTGACCTACTATAGGAGGTAAATTACAAATTTTGACCTGTTATAGTAAGTAAACTACACATTTTTTAAATTAAAAGTTACTTTTAATCCTAAACATTTTTTTCTTTTCAAATTAAGACCAAACTAACTTTTTTTTAGTTAATATTGTGTGTTCTTTATTTAACATGTCTAAACTAATATTAATAATTAAAAAATAAACTTTTATTTTTTTTATGTTCAAGATGCTTATATTATTAATATTAATAGTTGATAAAAAAATATTATAACCCATATATTGAGATGCAAAATGATATTTAATTACAATATTAATTTAGACATATTATATGAGAAACATAAAATTTTGATTAAAATTTTCTAAGTGTTTTTCAATTAATTTAGAACTAGAAATTAATTCAATGAACAAAACTTAGAAGAACCAAAAATAATTTTCCCAAAAATTTAGTTAAAATTTATATTTCTCATGCATGTAACAAAAATAGGTTAAAGAGAGCTAAACTCTATATACTAAATTATTTTGTAAGTATATAGTGCTTATGATATACAACATGTTCTAACATGATTAATAAGTTTGGAAATGACACAATAATTATGAAAAACATGATTTAGGGGAGAGTTAAGCTTTATATTAATTTTGTATATAAACAATGTTTATATTCTACAATATGTCCTATCTAAACACTAAAAAAATTTAATTAAAAATTTATATTTCTCATATAATATGCCTAAATTAATATTGTCATATCAATATATGGATTATAGTATTTTTTATTAATTAATTAATATTAATAATATACATCCTGAAGATAGAAAAACAAAAGTTTAGTTTTTAATTATTGATATTAGTTTAGGCATGTTAGTAACACAAAACATTAATTAAAAAAGTTAGTTTGGTCTCAAGTTTTTTTTTTAAATGAATGTTTAGTATTAAAAGTAAATTCTAATTAAAAAAATTGTAATTTACTTGTTATAACATGTCAAAATTTGTAATTTACCTATTATAGTACGTCAACGCACTAAAAATGACAAATTTTAAAAATGGTGGACTAAAAATCAAAAGGTGAAAGATAAATGACCAAAAATCTAAGGAGTCAAAGTTAGAGGACCAAAAAACTTTTTTTCCCATTAATTAATGAACTATTTTTGTGTGATACTGTAGTTTCAGTATTATAATAATTTAATAATTCAAATTATAATATATGCATGTGTAATGAACCATTTCTAACCGTTTGCACTATCAAATTGCAAATAGCTAGAACATCAATAATCTTCAATAGTGTACACCATCTTATGTAATAAATGAGAATATGTCAGAATATTCTTTTTTATCAAATACAAAATGAATAAAAAATAAAAGATAAAGAAAAACAAAAAGGAAGAAGAAGCGGTTGAGAAAAGTGGACGTAGAAATTTCCAACACTGTTGGAGTTGAATATCACTGTTCAATTGATATTAGCGTCCTGTTGGAGATAATCTATTTTAATAATTCAAATAATGAAATGGGTGTGGTCATCAATTTTGGCTTCAGAATTATGTAAACTGCAAAAGTTTAGTTTCAATTTATGCCGAAAAGTTACCAAAGAATTGCACCCATTAATCATGGGTTGGAATCACTATTTACCCACTTTCATATAAAGTATACCTTTTATATCCACCAATATAATCTATTATCTTCATATACCCATAATTATAACTTATTATCTCCATATACCCACTTTCTACTAGTCCTTTTGACTTTTCACAAACATCAAAATTTTACTAACTTTCCAACATACTTTTTCCACCAAGTTTTTCCATTTTCCACACCATATAATTTATTATACAAAATCCTAATTAATTTGATTAACAATCAGGCCCAACATGCTTCCGTAAAATAAATTAATCCGTTGGAGATCATACCTTTCTTCGACCAGAACAGCACCGGGTGAGGTGGCTCGCAACACCACCAGCTGGAAAATTACTGCCCCCAAACCGTTTTACGAACAGCTCCTCACTGTTCAACTTCAACCTCAGGGAAGTTGGTCTGCAAGTTATCCAGCTCCTTCAACAACTGCCCAGCACAACCTTGGTTCGTTTCCTACACCAGGTGTACAAGGTGATCCTTCCAACAGATAAACAAATCGAACGGAGACACGTTGAAGCAAAAGCCTCTTTTATTAAGAACTAAAATATATTTATTACATAATCTGTAATCTCCTTTTGGGAGGAGAATACAGGATCAACCTCTCATTGAGATGGCTGTGACTCGTTTATACATAAACTAAAATGTCAGTAACCTTTTGAGAGGTTACTGATCAGAGTGAATGCGGAAGCCTTTTTCTATGCCTGGTAGAAGATGTACGGTTTATTAGTGAGAGTGTATGCATGGCAGTAAGCAGATAAAGACACAAGCATGTATAGAGGTTCGAAGGTGGAGTAATCCTTCTACGTCCTCTCTTCCTCCTCACGGGAGGGAACATTGGTTAAACTGGTTGATTTACATAGACCTATCTATTACAACCCACCCTTAATGAATAAGTAGCAAGCCTTCACACAGATGCTTGCTTACTTTCCCTAGACCCACACAGGATCCTCCTCTACCCACCCAGGGTCTTCACTTTCTCCTCAAAAGTGGTAAACTCAGCAGGACATTACTCCTCACACTGAGTACTCCGAGACAACCTTTTAGAGAGGTTTATCTCCTTCTTCTTCAACTGGGTGCAGGAAGCCTGGCCTTCTTTTGCAGACTCTTTCTGCTGAAGCTTGCTGCTGACTGGTAGACTAGGTGTGTGTCTTCTTGGGGTGTGGAGTGTTCGAGCTCTTCATCTTTTATATTGCTCTTAGTGAACACTCTCTACTCTTCTTAACTTCCCCATTTTACTACGCTTCTCTCTTTTGTGAGCCTTGAGCTCTTCTCTCTGCGAGCTTGAATATTCTGATGGGCTCGTCTTCTTCTTTCTTGCACTCTTGGTGCTTCTCTCACACACTGGGTGTGTTCTCTCACTCACACTCATTTCAGTCTTCAGTCCTCCTCTTTATAGGTGGTGAAATCTGCCCGTTGAAGGTAGACAAATTTCTGACATTGACGTGCCGTACTCCTGACACAGACAGCTTTTCGTTTTCCATGTTTCTTCTTCCGGTTGGCTCATCTCCTTCTTCTCTCTATCGATAACTTCTTGTGTCTACCGGTAACTTTGACTTTTCTTCCCATGCCTGCTTTACAGCTCCTTCCTCTTGCTTCACTCTGGAGCTTCCTCTTCTGCTTTGCTCTTTCAGGTGGCTCGAGGCGTCTGTAGCATGCTACTCCTGCAGTATGCTTTCGGCATGGTCTTCTCAGGTAGCTTCCTGTCTCGCTGTATTCTTCTTTGGCGAGGTTCCTTCCAGTAGCTCCCTGAAGTCAATAGTATTCTTATCAGTTCACCAGATTCTTTTTAACCATTCTCTTCAATATCCTTCCTTTTAACACTTTCTCTATTTCTTTTACTCTTCTGCAATAACTCTATTGCAGTAACCTATCCTAAGATTGGTTATGCATATTTAAAGTTACTTAAGGTTTTGTCTCATCAAAACATTCTACAAATGTATCCAACAAAGTTCTTGTGTCTACCGTTAACTTTTGACTTTTCTCCCATGCCTGCTTTACAGCTTCCTCCTCTTGCCTCACTTTGGAGCTTCCTTCTCTGGCTTGCTCCTTCAAGTGACTTGAGGCTTCTGTAGCATACTGCCCTTGCAGTATGCTTTCGGCATGGTCTTCAGGTAGCTTCCTGTCTCGCTGCATTATGCTTTGGCGAGGTCTCTTTCAGTAGCTTCCTGTAGTCATAAGTATTCTTGTTAGTTTACCCGATTCTTCTTCACCATTCTCTTCAGTATCCTTCCTTTGACACTTTCTCTGTTCTTTTAATCTTCTGCAATAACTCTGTTGCAATAACATATCCTAAGATTGGTTATGCTTGTTAGAGTTACTTAAGGTTTTGTCTCATCAAAACTTACTTCAAATGTTTCCAACAATTTCCCTTTTTTTTATGATGACAAAACCTTTATACAGAAGATAAAAAAAAAAACATAATCTCTCAAGCACAGAAAGCAGATGTATGATATAACAAGATAGAGCATATTACTTTTATTTAAATCACATGTAAGTCTAAAAGAAAGGGCACAAGGAATAAGCTTTTAAGAACAAAAGATTTTTATTTAGATAAGACATTTATAGTGCTACACAATTAAGTAAAGTACAATAAGTATCCTATCTAAACTCATTCTTCTATTCTTCTTGCTCTTTCCTTTATTTCTTTTCCCCTCTTTACCTTCTTGCGAGCTTCTTTCTCGTTTCTTCCTCTATTATGCGCAGGACTTGCTCCTAGTTGATTTCCTCTTTGATCGTGGAGGAGAATTGGAGTAATGGTGAGGATGTCGCTAGAAGAAAGAACTGAGGTTTATACTCAAGAGTCGGTGAAAGAGCAGAGAAGTCTGGGTGCAATAGCTTGCTGCAACCTTTCTTCTCGTACTATTTTCTCCAACTCCTGTGTCTGACCCCTCTTCCTTTTTCTTCTTGGACACGGAAGAAAGCTCACCCGATGGATGGGCTTTCATCTTCTCTTCTTCACCTTAGGAAGACTTTTGATCTTTCTGAATCCTTCACAGTTCTTCCCCCTTTTTTGGCATAATCAAAAATGAGCTAAGGCTCAGGGGTCACTGGAGAGGGATTCCTCCAATTCAACGTCCAACGTCTCAGAGGAGACTGTTGGGCAAGACCTCAAGCACCCTCAAGTCTGAGGTGAGGAGAGAATGCTAGAAGATCAAGTCTTCTGAGAAAGACTTGCTTAGCAAGTATCAAGCATGAGAGGTGACTATATGCGAGTTTGGAGGTGTTTGGTTGATTATTTGCAGGGAATGTGTAAAGAGGAAGGAATGAAGAGAGTGGTTTCCAACAATCTGGTGTCATTATGTGCTAAGGATGAGAGAGAGAGAGAGAGAGAGAGAGAGAGAGAGAGAGAGAGAAGATATCTATATGTTTTTTGAAGAATAAGGAGTGCATGTATTTATAGAGTTTTGAGATACTCCCTATTGCAGTTAGATCTTCAAAGATCTCATTAACTGCTTCGTCGTTTTCCAATAAAGGTGTTGGCAGTTTCCACAACTTTTTCTATTTCTGAGGTGTGTGGTCAACAGCTGGTTCTCCACCTTTAGATTCTTCTGATCGTATGGCTAGGATTTTTTTAGGGTTCTGAAAAAGGTAGTCTATTTCTGGAAAGGTGATCCACTTTTTATGCGTGCACATTACCAAAAGGATATTTCAGTAACTCCTCTGATTTGTAACCTCCAAGTGATCCCTTTATCCAGTGACCTGATGATAAGTCCTGCTTTCTAGTATCCTAGCATCCAGTATATTAGAGTCTAGCATCCTGGTTTACTGCAACCTGGTGTTCAGCGATCTAGTGTCAGCATCTTGGTGTTTAGCGTCCTGGTGCCCAGCGACCGAATGTTCAGCGATCTAGTATCCAGCCTCTGGTATCTAGCATTCTGATATCTAGCGTCCTGTCATCCAGTGACCTAATTTCCAGTCAGCCTGGTATCTAGCATCCTGATATACAGCGTCCTGTTATCTAGCGATCTAGTATCCAATGTCCTGGTGTCTAGTGTACTATAGTCAGAACTTTATCTTGTTCCTTAATATCGATTGGTCCTTCTACATTTTCTCATGACTTGATGACACATATTCTGATGTCTAGTGACCTAGTATCCAGTAGCTCGGTGTCTAGCGTCCTGGTGTACAGCGACCTGATGTTCAGCGACCTAGTATCCATTCATCTGGTATCTAGCGTCCTGATTTTCAGCATCCTGTTATCCAGCAACCTAGTTTCCGACAACTTGGTGTCTAGCATCCTATAGTCAGAACTTTGTCATTTTGTCAATGGTTCTCCCTAAATTCAGTAGCCATTTGTCAAAGGTACTTGCAAAATAAGTTTTCTCGTATAGGTATTCACACAAAGTATGAATCCTTCACGGTTAATGTTCTTTTCAGGAGTTTAGACTTTCTTTACAGACCATGGTTGCTATAGAGAGAGTTTAACTCCTTCAAGACTTTTTAAAGAGCAAAAATGATTGTGTGTGCAGATGTTTTCTTACTGTATTTCTTTTAGAATATAGAAATGGTGAAACATGATACTAGTAAGATAGACATTTTTCTATTCCCTTTTGGAGTTGTTGTTCTGCTTGATTCCTTTAGGGAATGTTAGTTTGTTGCAGACATATTCAGCATACCCGTATTTGGGTTTTTCCAAGGATTTGATTCTTTGACCTCTGAATTACCTTGATTTATACTAAAAGTTCCCCTTTACTTTATGGCTCTCTTTCTTTAGAATGTAGGGTTACTTTTAGCACAATTTTAGGTAACTTTGAGGTTTGCATGATAAGGTGAAGCATGAGCAGGACCAATAAATAAAAGCGTAAATTAGAACGAGGTACCTGATCATCACTTGTAAAGAGTAGATCATCTTTCATCTCTTGCTTCTTCCTGGTGAGTGGTCTGTTTGATGGAGTGGTCATCCTCCATATCTTCTTCCATAGTTGCCTGTTGTTGTATACCATACTTCTCAACTTCACTTTCTATCAGCTTCTTCTTCATGCTCAGCAACTAGCCTTTCTTTTTTATCCGCTCCATGTTGGTCTACTTTGTGATAGGTAGACATTTGCTTCTTTTTCCATACAGCTACTTGCTTCGCAGTCCTTCCTTCGAGTAGTTTGTTGTTCACCATCCTCCTTCTTCTGAACAGCTTTTCTTCACAACACAGCTTGATTTTCTACATTCTTCATAGTTGTTTGTAGTCTTCATATCAATCATATTCTTTTAAACAAAAGGTTGTGAGTTGATCTATGATGTGAGAGAGAGAGAGATTTTCCAGAAAGAGATTCTTCACAGATGTGATCTGGATAGATCGCTTAGATCTTTTGTTCATCCCTCTGCTCTGATACCACTTGTTGGTATCAGATTGACCAATGAGCTTTGGATGGATAATCCACCTGCTCTGATACCACTTGTTGGTCCCAAATATGCTGGTAGTAGGCTTAGAGGGGGGGCTAATAAGCCTACTATATTTTCAAACTTTTTTTCTCCTTAACTCTATTCTATGATCAGTAACCTTTTAGGAGGTTACTGATCAGATGCAGAAGCTTATCTCTCATTGTAGAGCCAGATAGGGGATGTGCAACTTAACATAGAGTAATGTAAGTTAAAGCAGTAAGCACACATAGACACAAGGATATACAGAGGTTCGAATGTGGAGTAATCCTTCTACATCCTCTCTGCCTCTTCTCAAGAGGGAACCTTTGTTAAGCTAGTTGGTTCATATAGACATATCTATTACAACTTACGCTTAACAAGCAAGTAGCAAACTTTCACACAGCTGTTTGCCTACTTCCCCACTGACCCACACAGGATCCTAATCTACCCACTCAGGGTCCTTTAGAAGGAGTTTGTCTTCTTCTTCTTCAACTGGGTGCAGCAAGCTTGGCTTTCGTTTACAGATTGATCTGCTGAAGCTTGCTGCTGGACTGACTGACTGAGCGTGCGTTCTTTGGGGTGTTGAGTGTTCGAGCTTTTCTTCTTTTCTTATGCTCTACTTGAACACTTTTTTTCTCTCTAAACTTCCCCCTCTTTCTGCACTTTCTTCTCTGTTGAGCTCTTCTCTCTTCTTTTAGCGCTTCTCTCTACGAGCTTGGATATTTTGTTGTGCTCATTCTCTTCTCTCTTGCACACACTCTATTTTTCCAGTCTTCAGTCTTTCTCTTTTATAGGTTATGAAATCTGCCCATTGAAGGTAGACAGATTTCCATCATTGATGCGTCGCACTCCTCACACACGCCAGCTTTTCACTTTCCACGTGTCTTCTTCTAGTTGGCTCCTCTTCTCTTTTCTCTCTACTGGTAACTTCTTGTGTCTACCGGTAAATTTTGACTTTTCTCCCATGCCTGCTTTGCAGCTTCCTCCTCTTGCCTCACTCTGGAGCTTCCTTCTCTGGCTTGCTCCTTCAGGTGGCTTGAGGCTTCTGTAGCATACTGCCCTTGCAGTATGCATTTGGCATGGTCTCCAGGTAGCTTCCTGTCTCGCTGCATTCTGCTTTGGCAAGGTCTCTTTCAGTAGCTTCCTGTAGTCATAAGTATCCTTGTTAGTTTACCTGATTCTTCTTCACCATTCTCTTCAATATCCTTCCTTTGACACTTTCTCTATTCTTTTAATCTTCTGCAGTAACTCTGTTGCAGTAACCAATCCTAAAATTGGTTATGCTTGTCAGAGTTACATAAGGTTTTATCTCATCAAAACTTACTTCAAATGTTTCCAACATCACTGATGAGGATATTGACCTTTCTTTCTTAAATGAACTTATGATTGGAGATCAAAACAAAAATGAAAATGAGTTGAGTGATGATGATAATTCATCTGATGAGGATGAAGATGTGTTGTTAGACAGTGATTATGAGATGGAAGAGGATGATAGGTTATATGATGAAAATGTGGACAGTGATGTTGAGTTTTGGGGTGTTGAGGGTAGTGGTAGGAAAATGAAAAATCAGTTTGTGAGTGATGAGGTTAGGGCTATGATTGAGGGTGTTGTTGAGGTTGCTGCCAATAACAGTGATTCACTAGAGAATGTTCAGGGTAGTGATGAGGATGCTATGCCCAAATTTGCCAAGTTTAACCCTATTACTGAGGGTAGAAAACCAGAACTTAAGGTTGGTCTCATTTTTTCAAGCAAAAAAGAAATTAAAGAGTGTATTGAGACCTTTTGTTTTAAGAGGGGAATGTCTTTCATTATTGACAAGAATAACAATAGGAGGTTGGCAGTCAAATGTAGGAAAGAGGGTTGTGATTAGTATGTTTATGACTCACCTATGAACAAAGACACCAACTCTTGGCAGATTAAGGTGTATAGACCAGAGCATACTAAGTGTTCTTGGACATACAAGAACCCCAGTCTCACCTCTTCATGGATAGGGAAGTATTTCTGGATAAGTTTAAGAAAAACCCTAAGCTAGGGACCAATGAGTTCAGGACTGAAGTATGCTTTAAATTGAAGGTTGACATTTCCAAGCAACAAGCATATAGAGCCTCAAAAAAGGCAAAGGAAATGTTGGAGGGTAGTTTGAAAGAACAATTCAGTAGGCTTAGGGACTACTATGATGAGCTACTTAGGTTCAATCCAGGGTCCACTGTGGTGTTGAAACTCTTAGAGGATGAAAGCCAAGGAACATTCCAGTTCCACATATTATACATATGATTTGATACATGTAAAAGAGGGTTTCAGTCTTGTAGGAGGGTTATTGGGTTGGATGGGTGTTTCTTAAAAGGGCACCAGCAGGGTCAGCTTTTGACTGTTGTGGGGATTAATCCAAACAATTGCATGTTTCCAATAGCATATGCAGTTGTTGAGAGTGAAACAAGAGAGTCTTGGGTCTGGTTTCTAGAGTTGTTGGATAGGGATATTGGTTTTCATAACCAATATGCATGGACATTTATGAGTGATAAGCAGAAGAGTCTAATTTTAGCCTTTGAGGAGGTAGTGCCCAATGCAGACAATAGGTTTTGTGTCCAGCATTTGCACAACAACATGAAAAAGGATGGCTTTCTGGGGGTGACATTAAAGAGAGCACTGTGGGCAGCAGCAAGAGCAACAAGGGTGAGGAGTTTGCTGAAAGGATGGACGAGTTGAGGAAATTAGACAAGAGAGTTTATGATTGGCTAGTGGCTAAGCCAGCAAGCTAGTGGAGTAGGTCCCATTTCAACTCAATTCCAAGATGTGACATTCTAACCAACAACATGTGTGAGAGCTTCAACTTACTCATCCTTTCAGCAAGAGACAAGCCAATGATCACAATGTTGGAAAATGTTAGGAACATTCTCATGATAAGACTGCAGGTGAATATAGATGAGGCTAAAAAATGGGATAGTGAGGGCATCTGTCCAAGAATCAAGTCTTTTCTACAGAAAAACATGAAGAAGGCAGGTGAATGCATCCCAATGAAGTCTGATGACTGGCATTATCAAATCTTGGGGCCATATCACCAGCATGTTGTTGATTTGGCTCAAAGATATTGTAGCTGTAAAAGATGGGACTTGACAGGAATACCATGCACACATGTCATCTCAGCTATATGGTGCAAGAATGAGGATCCAGAGAGTTATGTGCATGACTACTATAAGGTAGAGGCTTACAAGATGGCATATGAGAACCCCATCTTTCATCCTTCATTTTCCTTTCATTTTTTCTCCAAAGCACTGATTTCATCCTTCATTTTCCTTTCATTGCTCTTAGCCATTCTCAACTCTACAACTAGTTTATTTTCCAGTATCTTCCCTTCATTGATTTCTTTCTCAAGCCTGTCACATTTTCTTAGCAATCCAGGGATGATGCTTTTGGACCTAACACAGATTTCATCATCAAACCATTTGAACACTCCACAATACCCTAGTTTCTGCATTGCCATATACAAAACATCAAATTTCTGATTCGGCCAAACAAAAAAAAAACAGAAATTTAGTGGAAATTCGAAGTAAAAAAAATGATAATAAACCTTATTATCTTTCGACCAAGAGGTCTTCAAAGGCAAGTCAAATCCACATTTACATTACTGTTGTGTTTGAAGCCTCTTTGAAGAACTCCAGCTTGAATTTGAGGAAGACTCGCTATTTTGGGACATTGCAAACAAGGTTGAGGATTTTGAATATCAGAATTGAGGAAATTAGGGTTCAATCGATTGATTCAACCCCAGAATCGATCGATTTTGAGGTGAGGAGAGGTTGCGCACGAATTGGGGAAGAAACTAGGGTTAGAAACTTAATTTTCCCAATTCTGATCGATTGGATGGTTTTTTAACGGCAGGTACCAATTCTGATCAATTTTGTAAAACTGAGGGACTAAATTGATTAAGTCGAACTTTGGGGTACCTGATCTAAAATATACCCTATTTTCGGGTACCAAATGTAAAATTTTCCCAAATGCTATTCAAAAATTTCTCCTTTCTCTTTCCAATTTCCTCTTCAACTTTTCTCTCAAATGTTTTCTTTTGTTTGTGAAACCATTTTATAAAAAATAAATATTTGTGTTTCTCAAGCAATATGCGACCTGCACCTTTAAATTCTTCTATGTCACAAATATTTATTTTGTTAAATTCAGATTTCCAATTTTCAAAAATAGAGGTTATCTTAGATGCATACGCACTTAATTATTTAACACAAAAACTTGTGTGAGATGGATTTTTTTAACCCATAAATCAAACCAATTTCCACTATATTATATGTGAATTGTGAAATGTGGATTATGGGTTGATCCATCTCACAGAACATGATTCGTGAGACGGTCTCACACAAGACTTACTCATTATTTAAAACCCATCTTTTTCCATTAGGAAAACTTAAACCCATCTGTAATATAACTCTCTTTTGCTAAATAAATATATATATATATATATATATATATATATCTTATCACAAATAGCACAAACATATGGATTATATAGTGAAGGTAGTGGACTAATAAGATCGTGAGACCATTTTTTTCACAAGCTACTAGTTAATAACATGATAATATTATATTAATAAAATATAATAATTCAGGGTAAAAACTTATGTGCACCCAACTCGACCTGACGTGTGGGCTGCTTTTACGCGCCCTCACAGGCGGCTGCATCTAAGTTGTTGTACATTCACATACATCTTCCATATGAAATGATTCAGTGATAGGTATCGGTGTTATTCTCTTAAAGTATCATATGCATACTTTTAAGGTATTAGTTATTCATTCAATAAATGTATTAGTTGTTTGTTCTAAAGCTATCAGTTGTATATTCTAAAGGTATCAAGTGTTCATTCAGTGAAGGTATCAATTAGTTGTTCTTAAGGTATCAATTTTCTGCTCTTAAGGTATTAAATGTATACTCTTCTGTCCCGTTTGGTATGTGGGTCGAGTTTGATTGAACTGATAACCTTATTGGGATTGCATTGTTCACAGAAGACAAAATGGTAGTATTTGTGTGTTTGGTATAAAGGTATAAAAGTAGGTTTGTTTATAAAATTTTGTTTGATATATTAGTTTATAATGTAATAATATTGAATTGACTAAATTACCCCATCCATTAAAATAGGCAAATTATGTGAGAATTAATAAATATTTTTTCCCCAACATAAATCATGCTATAATTTGATAACAAAGAAGATATGTTAGTCATATGACCAAATATAGATACAAATATATAACCTTATCCAGTATTTGAGCTAATCTATATATCCATGTTAATTGTTCGGGCAACCGCATATCAACAGTGAAAAGTCAAATATTGATCGGTAATCAAAATTATCACATATTTTTTAGTTTATTACTTTTTTTGCCCCGTAATATAAGGGGTCTTGCATTTCCAGACAGTAATGTTTCGGGCTGGTGATTTTGTGATGTATTGTTTCAAAATGTGCAAATGTTGCCCAATTTCAGCCCGAACTGCTTATTTGAGCCCAAATTGCACGAGCTACACACAAGTGGCCTCCAATTCAGGCCAATCGGACAAAAACTCGCCACGTGGAATTTTTTTAGATTATTTGGCATTTTTTAAGAACAAAAATGAAAATTAAAAAATAAAATAAAAATCAAGGATGCCATGGACGCCGTCGAGTTCCCCTCCATATTCGTCGTCGGTGAGTTCGGCCTCCCCCGAGCACCATCTCCCCCGCCCAGTACGAGGACACCATGGATGTCGTCGCCTGGATCTAGAACAAGGCCTTCGATTGCGATGGCGATTAGCAGATCAATCAACAGTCAATTCAATTCAAATCGAATTCCTAATTTTTTAATACTAAAAAGGTTCTGCAACGTGCTGGTGGCTACGACATTGAAGGATAAGGCGAGGAATTTGGTGGATTCGACCATATCTCTCCACCACCCCCTTCCCACAGCCGCCGCCGAGTAAGCTCACAGGAGTCGCAAACTCCGACGCGGTGGTGGAGCGTCGCCGCGTGGATGCGAGAGCAGAGAGAGGCGACGACGACGACAAGAGAGACTAGAGCAGAGAGAGACGAGAGATCAGAGAGAGATGAGAGGAGAGGGGAAGAGGGCGGTGGGGGAAGGGGGCGGCACACGGTGTTGTTCTCGCTTTTGGGCGGCGCGCTTAGCCTAGTGCTGTTCTTGGGCTGCTGTCTTACGA
Organism: Scutellaria baicalensis; assembly: GCA_005771605.1. Lineage (NCBI taxonomy): Eukaryota > Viridiplantae > Streptophyta > Magnoliopsida > Lamiales > Lamiaceae > Scutellaria > Scutellaria baicalensis. The sequence goes on from CM016723.1 coordinate 44,956,590, forward strand.
CGTGTTTGCGGTGGCTATTCTTGGGCTGTTGTCTTACGGTGATGATTTCGGTGTGCGTTTGTCAGTTCTGTGTTTGCCGGAAACTAGAGGATGGGAGCGGCGGCAGACGATGGCGCGCGTGACGGGCGATGGTGGGAACGGCCAAAGACAGTGAGACTCTCTCTCTCTCTCAAAACAAAGAAACCAGAGATCCAAAACAACATAATCTCACCGGAAATTGAAGAAAAACACCTACAATTGTAAAGATTCAAAGGGGTTAGGGGAGAGAGAGAGAGATTAGTAAGAATGGCAGCGCCTATTCACGTCGGCAATGCCTTTTCCGGCCGCCGCTTCCCGCGGTGGCGCAGAGGTGGTCGTGCAGATAGATGGTTTAGGGTTTGAGTTTTTTATTTTTACTTTATATTTATTCTTAAAAAATTGTTTCAATTTTGTTTTTCTTATTTTTTATTTTATTTTTATTTTTACTTTATTTTTATTCCACGTCAGTAATTTTGGCCTGATTGGGTCGAATTGGAGGCCACACGTGCATAGCACGTGCAATTTGGGCCCAAATAAGCAATTCAGGCTAAAATTGGGCAACATTTGCACATTTTGAAAAAAATACATGACAAAATCGCTAGCCCGAAACATTACTCTCTAGAAATGTCAGACCCCCTATATTACGGGGCAAAAAAAGTAATAAACTTCATTATTTTTTATGAGATGATGTTATGATATATATATTACCTATATAAAAGTATGAATATTTCTTATAAAATATGGATTGTCTGATATATCCTTATTGAAGATTTTATTTAAGGTTATGATAGTAATATATGATTTTCATATTTAAATAATTTTACATTCGAATTCTAAACCAAAATCATATAGAGTTTTATTATGAGTATGACTCTAATTTACTATACCTTTTTTGAAATTAATTTAATTTAACATAGATTGTACATCCTTATAAAAAATTATTATTTAAGGTTAGTAGTAATATAATATTTTTAATTTAAAAAATTCATTCTACACATACAACACATGTGCTGATACTCGTACATATAATTGTCACATACAATTACAAAGATGATACTATTTTTCACATATATCTAGAAATTTGATAAAAATAACAATTTCACATAATTTTGTAACTCTTACAATAATTCCCACTTCATATTTTCCTTTTTTTGTAATATTACAAAACTGATACATTAAAATTGACAAAATGCGTCTTTTTGTACTATCCGATGAGTCATAGGAACCCACTATGCGTGTCCACTTTATGGGTCTGCAATTATAATAAGGGGAAATATCTCCCTCTACCCAAATTCATGTGTCAAGAAACTTTTATACTCATTCTTTTAAGAAATAATTTTTTTACCCAATTTGGGTAGTGAAATATCCTTAATACCCTCAACTTAAGTTTGTATTGTTGTTCATTGCAATATATTGTAATTTAATTCAAATACTCAATTTAATACATTGTATTCAAATTAAATAATGTAATGAAAGTTCAAAAAGTAATTTGGATCTCCAAAAACACCATAACCCACTTTTTGCAATCACATTTTCATGTTCTCATCTCCTCCGAAGAATCGTTGCAAGGCTTGACCAATTTTCTCATATTTTCATGATCCTCATCTCCATTGAAACCTTGAAGCACTTGAAAAACAACTGAAGTTTCATTGGAAATGGTAAGTTTCATTTCTATTTCTATATTCTAAGTATTTAGTGATGTTTCATTTTAAACTCCTCATGAATTTTATTGTTTAAATTTCTGTTTGAAGTTAAGTTGATATACACCATATTTAATAGCACAAACTTTTTTGTTTTAGGTTTCAACATTATCTCTGTATGTTGATTCTGGGTAGTTCTGACTTCTGAGAATGATTCTTCACGATACAGCTCCCTTATGAAGATATGTTGATATACACGATATTTAATAGAGAATAGACTCTTTTGTTTTACCTTTAGTTTTTTCGCCATTGATGTTGGGTAATTCTCATTTCTGAGAATGAATGTTCACGATTTGAAATGTAATACATATTCACGATATGAACTGATAATACGTGTTCATGATGTGAAAATTTAATACATGTTCACGATTGTTATTTTCAATTAATTGCTAGCAATATATATATATATATGTCTTTTTTTAATGTAATTAATCCATAAAACAAAGATTTGAACTAAATATTAATTTATTATTATTTATATTTTAATGTGAATTGAAAATTATTAATTAGTCTAATATGACGATTCTGACACTATTAAAAAATGCAACCAATAAATAATTAATTTGAATTGATAATAAATAAATAAAATAGAATAAAAATTAGTGGATAATGGGACTCACATGTAATGATTAAAATGGTTTTCAAAACTTATTCAGCGTGTTAGAGATGAAAACTTCATTTTTTCAGATTAAAACTTCAAATATGGATGTCGCAGCGTGTTCACGATACGAGTATTCATCGTGTTCACGATATGTGTATCGTGAACACGATATAAGTATATCGTGTTCACGATACACATATGAGTCGCCACCTTGATGAATTATTCCAGCGATTCCAACTCGACTCGAGTAATATTACTCGAGTCGAGTTTAAATGTGAACACAATTACTCATATCGTGAACTCGACTACTCATATCGTGAATACGATGACTGTTCATATCGTGAATACGATGACTCATATCGTGAACAAGCTATAACATCAATATCATGAATGTGCAGAACATACAATTATTCACATCAGAAAATTCAGGAGGTTCACTCAACCTTCAAATCATCAAATTCAAAGTCACTCCATAACATTCAACCTTTTTTCGACCTCCTTCACTCAACTCGGTTTCCATCTTGATCTGATAACGGCAACAAAATGTATCTTCAGATTTACCAGCGAGATCCAAACTTTATTCTAAAATTTTCATTTATCATTAGTGTTGAAGTGGGGAGGATTGTACATGGTGGAGTTTTTTTTGTATGAGAGTGTATGATTGAAGTGGTTGTTACAATGGAGTTTTGGTGGATTTTTTTTTTAATAGATTCATCAAATATATCATATTAGAAATCTCAAATGTCTCGTAGCAGTTCAGAAACCAAACTGGAAAGTATTGGTGTGGGGAATTGAAATTTGGTGTGGAGGTAAATGATATTTGGAGTGGGGGGAAATAAATTTTCAACTTTTCAAAATGGGGGGAATTTAATCTTTGTATTTCATTTTAAATTTTGTATTTTGTATTTAATTAGTATATCTTCACTTGTATTTTGTATTTAATATATTTATATTTAATTTTTATATTATGTAAATATGTACTTAAGTTGAGGGCATCTTAGACATTTCACAACCCAAATTGGGTAAAAAAATTATTTCTTAAAAAATTGGGTTAAAAAGTTCTTTGTCCTATAGATTTAGATAGTTTGGAAATCCTCCTTATAACAATTGAGTCAGAACGTGAAAAATCAGTAGGTCAGTAAATTTTGAAACAAATTATTACCGATTATTTAATAGATTTTTCTCGATAAATAAGATTTTGAATTAGTTTTTCTATTGATGAGGTTTTTACGTTGTGTATTATGCTGACTTCATGCTAGCTTTTAAATGAAAATGGAGCTGTTAACAAAAAAATGTGTGCGATGATTTTATAGACAATTTTCGTAAGATGAATTATATTATTTTTACTCATAAATTAAACTTATTTTAATTAATTTATATGTAAATTGAGAAGTATCGATTATGAGTTGATTCATCTCATATAATATGATTTATGAGATTGTCTCAGTTTCAAATTTACTCCTTAACAAATACCATACAGTTCCTTATTAATTTTCTGTTTCTTAATAAATAGAAATGAATTTTAGCTTCATCAACACACGACGTCTACAAATGAATAAATTATATTCATAATTTTTGCATTGTTTAGGTTAAAATATTATTATAAAAGCAGTGTTAGATAAAGATAAAAAAAAAATGTATATATATATATATATATATATGTAGAAACTTGTTTGCATCAATGGTACGGATCTTAGATCAGTACTCACGTCCACGCGCCCACATGTGCGGCTGCACCTGAGCTGGTGTGCGCCCACGCACACCAGATTCATTATTATGTGATTCACTAATATGTATTATATATATACTCTTCAGGTATTACATGTATAGTTTTAAGATATTACACATTTACCTTTAAGGTAGGATTTGATCTCAGTTGTTGATCAGATCAACGACTATAAAGTACCCTGGCTCAACAGCGGCCTTTTCAAAGCAGTTTAGTTAGTTAGCTAGGATTTGATCTCAGTTGTTGATTAGATCAACGACTATAAAGTGTATTGCATGTGTTTAAGTCTGTTTCGAGTTAGTATATCCTCGTTTGTGAGTCGATTTGTGTGATTCTTGGTGTTGTTGTTAGCTCTCATGTAGGTCTATAAATAGCAGCTCATCTTGTTCGTTTTAGGGTTATAAAGAGAAAGAGATTCTGAAAGTTAGCTGGTTAATCACAATTTCTGCAAAAGTTTGAGTTCGAGTTGTAAATATTTTCGATCAATTCGTAATAAAAGCAATCCCCTCCCCAGTTTCCCGTGGATGTAGGCATTTCAAGATGAACCACGTACATCTTTGTGTGCTGATTAGTTTTAGATTGGCTAAGTTCTTGATCCATTATCGAGTGTTGGTTTTCTTGATTCGATTGGAGTGTTGCAAAGTGAAGTTTGCAGGTGATTTCTTGAAAAACGTGATGCCATATGTGGGAACCAGCGATCAAGCTTCAACAAGATGACTTCTGCAAGATTCGACATCGAGAAATTCAATGGGAAAAGAAATCTTGGATTATGGAGAATCAAGATTAAGGCCCTATTGGTTCAACATGGTTTGGCTGCTACTCTGCAAAGTCTTGAAGCTTTTTAAGAAGAAATGAGGGATTCAGAGAAATCTTCATTTCTTGAAAAGGCTCACAGTAAACAAATTATGTGCTTGGATGATAAGGTTCTCAGGGAAGTGGACAAGGAAGAAGGTACCAGAGCTGTTTGGAAAAAGTTGGAGAGCCATTACATGGTTAAAATACTTGCAAATTGCTTATGTATGAAGAAAAGGCTTTATGCATTCAAGATGCATGAAGAAAGTCTATGACAAAACAATTAGAAGAGTTTCTCAAGATCCTTGATGATCTTGAGAATATTGGTATTGAGCTGATGGAAGAAAATAAAGCACTGATGTTTTTAAGTTCACTATTTGGTTCATATAAACACTTCACTGACACCATTCTATATTCAAGGCAAAACTCCATCACTCTAGATGAAGTTATTATTCCTCTAAAGTCTAAAAAGCAATCCAAGAAAGGAGGGGTGAAGCAAGAGCAATCTGGAGAAGGGCTCACTATCAAGCATCAGAAGGGTAAGAAGAAGAATTAGGCAAAAATATGTAAGTCAGCTCAAAAGCAACAAGAGAATAAGGTTTAAGAGAGTCACAATGATATTGAGAATAACACATGCTTACACTGCCACAAACCAAGGCATCATAAGAAGGATTGTTTGAAATAAAAACAATTCTTTAATTACAAGAACAAAAATCCTCAAACTCAAGCCAACCCTGCAGTGGAAAAGGAAGCATCAAGTTCTGGTTATGACTCAGTTGAGGTTCTTGCAGTTACTACTTCTAACTCCAACACAGAATGCCTCCTTGACTCAAGGTACACATTTTATATAAGCCCAATGATTGATTGATTTAAAGAAGTTAAGCTTAAAAGGTCTGGATCAGTAATGCTTGGAGATGATCACACTGGTTGCATTGAAGGTATTGGATCAGTTGAGCTCACATTGCATGATGGGGTAAGAAGAGTTTTACGCAAGGTTAGGTATGTTCCTAATATTAAGAGGAATTTAATATCTCTTGGCATGTTAGACTCTGAGGGAAGGTGGAGTAATGAGCATTAGCAAGAATTCTAAAGTAGTTATGGAATATTTTAAGAGAAATCGTATGTATTATCTGCAAGGATCAACTGCTAATGATAAAGAGTGTCATGCAACTAAATCAGATAACATTGAGTTGTGGCACAAAAGACTTGGGCATAATGGTAAGAAGGGTTTGGTAGAGTTGTTAAAGCAAATGTTATTTGGCTCTGATAAGATCTCTGATCTGCAGTTCTCTGAGAATTGTGTCTAAAGCAAGTTAAGGTTAAGAAACACAGTTTTAAAACAGCTAGGCACACAACAAGAGCACCATTGAAGTATGTTCACTCTGATCTTTAGGGTCCAGCTAGGACCCTAACAAGGAATGGGGGCAAATATTTTCTATTGTTGATAACTTCTCTAGAAAGGTTAGGATCGGAATTCTTAAGTCAAAAGATGAGACTTTTTGGAGATTCAAATAATGACTAACTGAGACAGAGAATGTAACTAGTTTGAAGCTCAAACACTTAAGAACGGATAATGGCTTAGAGTTTGTATCAGAAGAATTCAACTCATATTATAAAGAGAAAGGAATTGTGAGGCACAAAATTGTACCTTCTACTCTAAAGCAAAATGGACTTTCATAGAGAATGAATCAAACCATTGTCAACAAGGTTAGATGCATTCTCATTAGCTCTGGAGTACCTAAGAATTTTTGGGGGAAAGTTGTTAACATAGTTGTACACTTGATCAACAGAAGCATTTATCAGCCATTGATATGAGGACCCCAGAAGAAAAGTGGAATGGAAAGCCTGTAGACCATTCAATGCTAATGATGTTTGGTTTCTTAGCATATACATATGTTAAGCAAGATAAACTTGCACCAAGGGCCATTCAATGCTACAAGTTATGGTGCATGGAATTAGGAAATCAAAAGTGCATAATTTGCAAGAATGTAACGTTTGATGAAACCAAGATGTCATTCAAGGATATAGCTCCTAATGCCACAGAAGAAAAGACAGATAAGAACATACAGAAATCTCAGCTTGAGGTGGAGCAACTCCATCAGATCAAGCCAACAGAAAATACCACCTCATCAGATTCAGAAGAAGATGGAAGATCAGAAGAAGTTGAAGATCATATTGAACAAAACAACTATCAACTTGTCAGAGATAGAACAAGAAAAGTAATTAAGCCACCTAATAGGTTTGGTCATACTAACACTATTACTTTTGTTTTACCTGCAGCTGAAGAAGTTCACTGTAATGAACCAAAGGACTACTATGAAGTAGTAACTTGTAATGAAAATGAGAAATGGTGTATAGCTATATAGGAACAATTGATGTCTCTTGAGAAGAAACACACATGGAAATTGGTGGACAAGCCAAATAATCACAAGCTTGTAGGATGTAAGTGGATATTCAAAAAAAAAAAAAAAATAGAAGCATTCAAAGGTGGAGTTGTCAGATATAAAGCAAGACTTGTTGTAAAAGGATTCACTCTAAAGGAATGAGTTGACTTCAATGAGATTTTCTCTCCTGTGGTATAACATTTCTCAATTAGAATTCTTTTGTCTATGGTTTCTTTAACTTGCAGTTATGCCAAATGGATGTAACCACTACCTTCTTGCATAAAGAGCTTAAAGAGAATATACACAAAAGTTCCAGATGGTTTGCAAATAGCTAATAAAGATGGAAAGACATGTTTACTTAAAAGATCACTATATGGGCTAAAGCAAAGCCCAAGATCGTGGTGTCTCAGGTTTGATCACTCATGCTTAAATCTAAGTTTGTGAAGAGTAAGTATGATCAAGGTGTATACTACAAGCATGAGTCAAAGTACTTTACTTTCATGTTGTTATATGTGGATGACATGTTTATAGCTAGTAGCTCTATGGATGGTATTAATGTTGTTAAGAATCTACTTAAGCTTGAGTTTGAAATGAAGGATCTAGGAGTAGCAAAAAGGATGCTAGGAATGGACATTTATAGAAGTATCAACTCTAGTGATATTTTATTGCATCAAACTGACTATCTTAAAAAGGTCGTGATTAAATTCCATATGAATAAATCTAAGACTGTAAGTGTACCTATCAGTTTAAGTACTAAGTTATCCTATGATCAATGTCCTAAATCACAACAAGAGAGAAGTTTAATGAATGAAATTCCATATGCAAATGTTGTTGGTAGTATATCATGTATTCTATGGTTTGTTGTAGGCCTGATCTTGCACATCCTACGAGTAGTGTTATACGCAGGTACATGTCTGATCCAGGGCAAGCTCATTGGAGACGGTAAAGCATGTACTCAGATGTATTAAAGGCACCATTGAAAATGGATTGAGATTTAGCAGGAGCAAGGAAACCAGTGATCCAATCACTGGTTATGTTGATGTTGATTATGCATCAAATGTTGATATATAACAGAAGGTCACTACCTGGTTATGTGTTTACTTTATTAGTCCAGCTAGGAGTTGGAGGACGATACAGTAATATGATGTTGCATTATCTACAACTGAAGGTGAATTCATTGCACTCATTGAAGCAATCAAGAAAGCCATTTGGTTAAAAGAGATTCTACATGAATTTGGCATCATTCAAAAAAGTGTTACAATATATTGTGATAGTGAGAGTGCTATTCATTTAACAAAACACCAAGGTTTTCAATCTATGCATGGAGCTTATTGGGTTGAGAGGATCAGCTGATATCAAGATTACTTGAAGAGTTGAAGTGAACAGCTAATACTTGGCAAAAGCTCAGAGTGTGGTTAAAGTGGAGATTTGTAAAGAAAAGTGTAGCCAAACACTAATTTTGCTAAATACAGGAAGAAAGCGCTTTTTTACTTATAAACGTGCTGTCAGAAATGCATTTTCCACAACAGTTTAGTTAGTTAGGTCAGATTTGATCTCAGTCGTTGATTAGATCAACGGGTATAAAGTGTATTGCACGTGTTTAATTCGGTTTCAAGTTAGGATATCTTACACGTTTGTGAGTCGCTCTGCGTGATTCCGGGTGTTGCTGATAGCTCTCATGTAGGTCTATAAATAGTAGCTCGTCTTGTTCGTTTTAGGGTTACAGAAAGAAAGTTAGAGAGTTTGAAAGTTAGAGTTAGCTAGTTAGTCACAGTTTCTGCATAAGCTTGAGTTCGAGTTGTAATCGTTTTCGATCGATTCTTAAAAAAAGCAATCCCCACTCCAATTTTCCGTGGACGTAGTAATTTCAAGTCAAACCACGTACATCTTTGTGTGCTGATTGGTTTTAGATTGACTGAGTTCTTGATCCATTATCGAGGTGTTGATTTTCTTGATTCGATTAGAGTGTTGCAAAGTGAAGTTTACCGGTAATTTCTTGACATAATTGAATTCAAAAACTCTTGTTTATTTATAATTACATAGTTTTGATATGTACACACTAGATTGAGAATTGTAATAGAGAAAACCGAATCCTACTCAAGTTGATCGTAGGTAATCATAATATGACAAAAACTTCTTCTTCAAAATAGAAGAGATCATTTATTGCCGTCCAAATACACGAAGCTAACTAGGCAAATTCATATACCTTAGTTATATATGCAACAAGCAATTTCTTTTCTTGTTTTTTTTTTTTCCCTCTAAGATCCAGAAATTTTATGATCATGACTAATAAAGATTTAGGTATTAATCTGGATCTAAATTTCCGTTCAGTGCTTTTTGAAGGACTTTTTTTTTTTTTAGTGTAATTAAGGATATTGGGTTCTCCATATCTGAATATCACTTAAAATGTTTATTATATATACAAATTTTGTCAATTTCATATTAGTTGTCTTTTTAAGTCAAATTTTAGTTGTATATCATTTGTCTTTTTTACTATTTTGACATTGTTTTGTCCTCATTAGATACATATCTAAATTCATGAAGAACATAATTTTGTATTCAAACAATATTTAAACCTTGTGAAAAAATTAGTATTTATTGATCTTCAATAAAAATAAAAAACTTCTTCAGAAGTTAGATTTATATAATAGTGTTAGAAAGAGTACATAATACTCTTTATTAATAACATTTATTTCTATATATTCTTAATTTTTCTCTTTGGTGGTTGCGAGCATAATTATCCTGCTACATATTACTGTCTTACAAGACGGCACTAAATTTTAACTCTTTCCCATTTTTTTCTTCACATAAAACACAACTAAATCAACTCTTAATTTTATTATCCCTTTTTTTTTTTTTTGTTACATTAAGTTTACTCAGTCAATTATTGAACATGATTTTGAGATCGATTATTGAAAATAATTCAAATGAAACACAATAAGTTGGTTATTTATACAAGATATTAATTACTACCTCCTTCCCGGTTATCTTTGTCACCTTTGACCGGCACGAATTTTAAGAAAAAACTGTTGACTTTGATGTGATGTGTTATTTTAATATTTTTGAGTGGCAGTTTTGTAATTAATGTGTGCTTTTTGAGTGTAAAGTAAGTAAAATGAAAGAAATTGAGGGGTAAGGTCGTAATTTTTTTGTTACCATTTTTAGGCTGGCAAAGTTAGCTGGGACGTCCAAAAACGGAAAGTAGGCAAACATAAGCGGGACGGAGGGAGTAATTATTAAACACTAGTAATTTATTGGATGTTCTTTTTTTTTTTTTTTAATGAAAAACAATATAGGATGGGAGGATTGAGGAAATACTTAACCTCTATATTTCTTACACTCTAAATATTTGTACAGCCTGCTTACATTAGAATAGAAACGCTTGATCAATATAACAAATTATATGTAATTTAAAAGGCAACACCTAATCAAGCAAACTATTTGTGAAATATAATAAAGTTAGATATTTGTTAATGTCGATTATCAAAAATAACAAAAACATTTTTAATTAGTACAAACTGAAATATTTAAAAATTGTGCAGAATCACGATTTTGTTACATTGGCATGATGATTAGCTGCCCGATTGTCTCTTCTCCATGGATGTGAGAAATTTTGAGGTTAAAATCTTTTTTAAGATCAAGATTCTTTGAAATGATGTGTTCATACTTCCAACTTTGCCAGTGTTTTTGTTGCAGAAACTTAAATAATAGAGGGAGTACTTCCGACCATACACTACAAGAAATTCTCTCATAGACTACGCCCCTAAGGCAAGGATATTTTGAAAAAATCATATAAGTTTTGAATACCTAAAGAAAAACATCATTGCAAACCTTCTAAAATGACCAACAACACGGCCCTAATAATGGCCTGCATGTCTAATATATTTTGGATATTTTTATATTTTCATGCTATTATTATGTTTGGAATTTGAACTCTAAACTTTAATATTGTTATATGTTTTCGTCTTATGAAATGTTTTATGGTATATAAAGTAGAATGGGTTTGGTAACTCAATGCGCTTTTCACTTTCTTAATCAGTGTACATCATTATCTCAAAATTAATTGTGAAGTTTAAAGAAGTATATGAAGTACTATTTCTAAACCTAATTTTGGTACTCATGTCATTAAAAAGAAAACAAATCGTATTTCTTCAACTAAAATTCTCATTTTTTTACAACTAAATGCAACAACTCGTGTAAATTTGTTTAAAGATCTACAAAATATAAATTACTTTATAAAATGAATTTGAATAATTCTAGCTAATGAGCGCAGGATGATCACTAAATTATATCATGAAGATGACCTCATATAAATTATCAATGTCCCCTTAAAATATTTCACACGAGTATTATTTATTCAACAAATCATCTTAAATTTGTTATAAGAAGTCTAAAACAAAACATAACGTGAAAATAAAAGGAAAATTTCAATAATTTTGTATTTAATGATCAGGTAGTGTGCATCGATCTTACCGTTGAAGGGATCTTGAGGAAATTTAAATTTCCCAATTTAAAGTTAGCTAACAATATTTCATTAATTTTTCTGACTCAATAGAAGGGCAAAAATAAAATAAATCCAACTATAATACTACTGAGTGATACTGTTGAGCGGGCACATTAATATCTTAAATGGGCCCCATTCCACTACCCTATAAATTCTCCCTTTTTCCTATATTTTGATTTAACACGCTCTCTCTCTCTCTCTCTCTCTCTGCTCTCTCTCTCTAAACTCTGGAGAATATCAGAAAGAAAAGCTATAATAGAATAGAAATAGGAGGCAAAGAGAAACCATATTTATGCGTAAAGAAGAAATTGTTTTGCAGTAAAGTTGAAGATCATCAAGAACCGAAAGCAAGAAATCTATATTCTTTTCCCTTTTTGTCCGTTTGTTCAATCTTTAAGCTTACACAAGAATGGTCGACGTGGATCGGAGGATGACCAGCCTGAACCCGGCCCATGTCGCGGGGCTCCGCCGCCTCTCCGCCCGCGCGGCGACCACCGCTCTTCCGCCGCGCAACAGCCTCCTCTCCTTCACCTCCCTCGCCGACAGACTGATTTCCCACTTGAAGAACTCGGGTGTAGCTGTCGAATCCGGGCTATCCGAGCCCGAGTTCGCGCTAGCCGAGGCGGAGTTCGGCTTCGCCTTCCCGCCGGACCTCAAAGCCGTCCTCTCAGCCGGCTTGCCCCTCGGAGCCGGCTTCCCCGATTGGCGTTCGTCCCGGCTCCAGCTCCGCGCCGCCATTAATCTCCCCATTGCTTCCATTTCTTTCCACATCGCTCGGAATGCTCTTTGGTCCAAATCGTGGGGCCCGCGCCCTTCAGACCCGGAGAAGGCCCTCAAAATAGCCCGAAATGCTCTTAAACGGGCCCCCCTATTGATACCCGTTTTCAACCATTGTTACATCCCTTGTAACCCCTGTCTCGCTGGAAACCCTATTTTCTACGTGGATGAGAACAAAATCTTCTGTTGCGGCTTCGATTTATCAGACTTTTTCGATCGTGAATCCTCCCTCTTTCATCGAAGCTCCGACCCCAACCTCCTCTCCATCGCCGGGTCCTCATCCCATTTCTCGAGGAGCTCAGATTCAAGAACACCGCGATGGGTGGAATTCTGGAGCGACGCCGCCGTGGATCGCCGCCGGAGAACATCGGATTTGACGTCCTCGTCCTCGTCTTCACCGGACAGGTATTCGGACCTGCCGAGATCCGAAAAGCCCAAATGGGTGGACGATTACGTCACCCAAATCGGGTCGGTTCTGAGAGAAAGCGGTTGGTCGGAATCCGACGTGTCGGAGATCGTGCAGGTGTCGGCATCGGGGTTCTTCGACGGGGAAATGGTGATGCTGGATGAGCAGTCGGTGGTGGACGCGTTACTGCTGAAAGCAGATCGGTTCTCGGAAACGCTCCGGAAGGGAGGGTGGAGCTCCGACGAGGTGGCGGAGGCACTGGGGTTCGATTTCTGGCGGGAGGAGGAGAAGAAGCCGGCGAAGAAGCTGTCGCCGGAGATGATGGAGAGATTAGGGAAACTGGCGGAGTCGGTAAACAGGTCATCATCGTGGTCGGCGTCGTCGTTTTGATGACCGGGAACTCTGGTGTTTGCTTTTTGCTTAATTTGGATACAAAACTTTGGTTTAGGAAATCGGAAAAGGCTTCCTCAGCTTAAAAAAAGTTAAAGAATACAGTAAAAGTAACTCTCTTTCATTGTACTTTCACACATTTACATATACCATTCTATTTTATTTTTTATAATCTTTTTGAACAATTTTTTAAAAAAAATAATAATCAAGTGCTTTAGTCTTCAATTTATCTTCACTATATTATATCAAAAGTATAAATATTAGTGTTAATTATGAAATCTATATCTATATCTATATATATATATAAACAAGACCTTATATAAAAATAGCAATAACTAATTTTCCCTCCTATTTTGGTATACTATAAATGGAAATATAGTAGTTACAAGAATTTAAAAAAGTCAAAAAGAATTCTTTTATATTTTTTAGGATTATGGAGCCCTTTAGATTGGGCCATGACCTATAAATAGGATTATGTAGGTTTATTTTGTCATTATTACCTATTCTATATAAATCATAATTTTTTAATTTAATAACTTTTCCATTTTAAATTTTGTTTCAATCTATGAAAAATATAAATTTGATATTTAAATTGTGGTGTATAATTATATTTAACAAAGTTACAAATACAAAAACAAATGACCAATTAAACTATACATTAGAGAATTTAAAGAATAATTTTAAAATTATTAGTTTTAGAATTTTTGAGAAATTAATTTTAGTTATTTGAAAGACATATATCTTTTCTTTAACTTGAAATAATTAAGTTGTATGCATTAATTAGACCAAAAATTGTAAAGAAATCTATAATTGTGAACACAAAGAAAATATTTACTAACACCTTAGTTAGTAAGTATAAATCAAATAATAAAACAATATATTAATTAACTGTTAGTAAAGATAAATCAAAGAATAAAACAACATATTTAATTATAGTAATTATATTTATATTAACTACAACATGTATAACATATATATCTTTAGGAGGTAACATATTTTTTAAGTATAAATTTTCGTTTAACATCCATAACACAATAAATGGTTATTACTACCAAATTTAATTTAATTAATTTTAATTTATTGTATTAATGGTTGTATAAAATTGATGTTTATTTAACAATCTCATATTTCAAATATATATTTTATAATTCATTGTTTAACATAAACATAAACATACATTTATATATTATAGTTTGCATTTCAAAATTATAATATTATTTAAGATATAACAAATTAAAGATAATATGTCTAAATTCTTATTAATATATAATTTTAGGTTAATATAATATTATCACATTATATTATTAGAAAGTTCAAAACTAATAGATCATATATGACAAATCGTGCATCACACTGGTAAATTACTAGTATATATAAAAAGAAAACCTTCAATAAAAATAGCATAACTAATTTTCCCTCCTAAATTTACATACTATAATTGGAAAGAAGTTAGTTAAAAGAATTAAAAAAATCAAAATTTTATAATTCATTGTTTAACATAAACATACATTTATATATTATAGTTTGCATTTCAAAATTATAATATTATTTAAGATATAACAAATTAAAGATAATATGTCTAAATTCTTATTAATATATAATTTTAGGTTAATATAATATTATCACATTATATTATTAGAAAGTTCAAAACTAATAGATCATATATGACAAATCGTGCATCGCACGAGTAAATTACTGGTATATATAAAAAGAAGACCTTCAATAAAAATAGCATAACTAATTTCCCTCCTAAATTTACATACTATAATTGGAAAGAAGTTAGTTAAAAGAATTAAAAAAATCAAAAATAAAATGATTTATACTTTTAAGAATTGTAGGGTCTCTAGGTTGGGTTATAGTCTATTGGTAGGTTATGTAGGTTATTTTTGTCAAAAAATAAAAAAATCAAAAATAAAAAGATTTATACTTTTAAGAATTGTAGGGTCCTCTAAGTTGGGTTATAGTCTATTGGTAGGTTATGTAAGTTATTTTTGTCTTTATTTTTTGTATTTTATATAAATCATAATCTTTAATTAAATCATTTTTTCAATTAAAATTTTTGTTTTAATCTATTATATATCAAATTTATCATTTTGGTATCTAGAATTTTGTTGTTAATGCATGATATATCAGATTTATCATTTTTTATGAATTCTAATTTGTTATTTACATTGCATCGTAAAAAAATAACAATGTAGAAATTTGATATTTAAATTTTGGTGCATAATTATATTTAACACAATTAGAAATGCAAAAACAATTGACTAAATTAAACTAAGATTAGGAAATTAAAAAAAATGTAAAATACAAAGTTTTAGACTTTTGGAGAAATTAATTATAATGAAAAATATTTTTATATAGTTGTTTGGTTTATTTGTCAATATAAGTGGATTAATATTCAATTATCTACGTTATTTGAATATATAGCAATATATTTATGTATTTATATCTTTTTTTAACTATAAATAATTAAGTTAGTGGTTAGACCGAAAGTTTCAAAGAAATTTATAATTGTAAACGTTATGAAACATTCAAAAAATACAATAATATATTTATCATGACACTTATGTCAATATTATAAATTCCAACATGCATAACATATCTTTAGGAGTTAAAATGATTTTTTAATATTAATTATCATTTTAACATCATGACACAATAAATGTTTCAAATTACTAAATTTAATTTATTTTAATTCACAAAATTGATTAGTGTACAAAATTGGTGTCATTTTTAACAACTTCATATTTCAAATATAGGTTTTATAATTCATTGTGCAACAAAAATATAAATTTATATAGTATTGTTTGCATTTTAAAACTATAATAATATTTAAATGAGAAACAATAGAGATAAAATGCCTAAATTCTTATTGATATATAATTTAGTGTACGATAATACTATCACATTATATTATTAAATTTTTTAAATTAATAAATTAAATTATAAAAACCGTGCATCGCACGGGTATAATTCTAGTTGCAATAATAATGAAATATCCAATTGAAAGATGGGGTTAAATTTTTTTAAAACAAAGATAATTACAATTACTTTTAGATAAGTAGTAAAATTGAATTTTTTTGTTTAAAACTGATTTTTTAAATATTACTTATAACTAGTAGTGTGTCCCGTATAAGAAATATCATTTATAATGTGATTATTATTATTATTATTATTATTATTATTATTATTATTATTATTATTATTATTATTATTATTATTATTATTATATACATTAATATTTATAATAGTATAAAGTTGGATCTTTTAAAATTAAATTTATGTCATTATAAATAATCATATTTGAAAATATTAGAAATTTGAAATACATAAATTAATATACTAATATATGGATTAAACAAACAAATCGGAAAGTCTGTATTCGAAAAATAAGATAAATAACAATGACCAATTTGACCAAACTTGTGCACTCGTTAAGTACTTAAAAATCTCAATAAATCAAAATAAGTGGCACAAAGGAAAAAAATGAAAAAAAGGAAATTTAAATACATATAAGTTCAAAAAAGTATACACACACACAAATATATATACACTATATATTAACTTTCATGTAATGATGCATCCGTTCAATGACATATTATTTAATAGTCTGAATCCAATAAAAAATTATATTAGCTTATCAAATATACAAAAATCTCTCTTGCTATCTATTTAAATAAAATAATTCAAAATTGAACTTAATCTATCATTTTCAATAAAAATATTTTAAATAAAATGATAAGATTGATAAATCAATATATCGTGAATGATTTGTAAAAACCAAAAAATCACTATTGTCCAACCCCATTAGGCGAGTTCCACTGAAAATATAAATATGCCAAAAAAAAAAGGTAAAAAACAAATTTTCATCTCAAGTATACATGATTTAGCATTTTACTATATTATTTTTAAATGTTTTCATTTTACTATATAAAGTATAAAAATTTTGCAGGTCATAATATTTCTGGCAGACACTGTCATCAAATCTCACCAGAGGCTCTTCAAGTGTCATTTCAATTTAGCAATTCACTAAATGAACTTTAAAAAGTTTTCAATTCACTTTTATAAAGTATGTGTATCTGCATGTTACAATATTTCTGATTGTCATGTCGTAAAATTCATCGAAAATAGCTCACATGCCTCAATTTAATTTTTGACGACATGAAAATCGCAATTTTGTTGAATTTCACCAGTCATTTTAATAAAGTGGATCATAATTGTAGATGAATAAGAGAAAAAAATGAGATTATGTGATGAAGATATTGTAACTTACGTCTTCAAAACAAATTGATTCCTCTAAAAATAATGGACGTGAGTAATTTTCGATGAATTTTTACGTTGAGTTAGTTTGAAATATTGTAATCTGGAAAACTCACAAACTTTATATGGTAAAACGAGAACTTTTAAAGTTCATATAGCAAATTGCTAAATTTAGATGCACTAGTTGATCAATCTCCAATGAGATTTGATGACGTGGTAATTGGAAATATTGTAACTTTCAAAACACTTATATTTTATATAGTGAAATGAAAACATTTAAAAATAATATAGTAAAGTGCTAAATCACTCATACTTGAGATGAGTTTTTGTTTTTTACCAAAAAAAAAAAAAAAGACAACTATGTGTGCAATAATAAGAAAGATAAAATAAAACATGTGTATATTTCAAATGAAGAACTTGTTTAATTTGCAATAACCGTTTTCATTTAATATGTTTATTAATATTACTTGGTTTTGTTCTATATGTATAAACTATTAAGTATATCTATAAAACATTTTCATTTGTATTTTTTTATTTCTACATTTTATATCGATTTATAACAAATTAACATTTGTATTTTATCATAATAACATTATAAAAAAATTATTGAAATCCTCAAACATACATTTTCATTTTTCAATTCGATATGTTTAATATGAATATTACATTTAAGATCACTAAAAAATATATTATATATTTATTATTTTTTTTCAGTCAAAAAATAGGTGAACAATGGGTCTAAAAACCCCCCACAATACAAAAATATATTATATATTTAAATTAATTTAAGATAAAATATATACTTAAAAATGTTGAAAGATAATAGATATATCATCCTATGGTTTAATGTTTCTATAATAAATACTATATTTATTATTTGTTTTGAATGTATATACTATATATATACATTATTACATGTCATAATAAGATTTCTTAAATTTAATATTTATTATATTTAGATTAATAAATGCAAAATAAATGTTATTAATGATTTCTTAAAATAATAAAATTTCATGAGAAATTCATTTCAGTTATTTGTGGTAGAATATTCTGCTTATTTATTTATTTATTTATTTATTTATTTATTACTTCTATAAAGAATTACCTTTTATTTGAAAAGTTATAATTTCTACTTTAAAAATATGACTTAATTTTCTTAAAGCCAATTTAATGTTATACTTATCAACTTGTATAATATTATTGTTGCTTTTGATACTAGCTTCTCAAAACCAATTTAATGTATTATATTTTTACTCGTAACTGTAATTTATATTGGGATTTTGATTAAAATTAATACTGCCCATATCATATTAAAATATTTAAAATTTTCAGTAATATACAATATCAAAAATTTGAAGATGATAATAGAAATTCAGGATGATTATTTAAATCTTTCATTGTTCTTGTAGATACCATATACAAAAAATGTTAATTCAATTAAAAAACATGTATATAGTGATTGTTTTGCAAGAAAAAAAAAAAGTAATAATAGAGCATCTCGTGTACTTATCCATCATGTAACATTAATAAGTTTGGCCATTATGGCTAATCCCTATGCTTTGTTGAGCGGATGATATAAAAGATTTTTGAAAGTGCGCAATAATTTTTTTAAAACGAAATAAAAGTATGAGTAGGTCTTGTGTGAGACCGTTTCACGAATCTTTTTTCGTGAGACGAATCAACCTATAACTCACACTCAAGCAATTCATATAAAAAATTATGGATATAAATTCAATTAATGGGTAGTAAGAATCCGTCTCATAGAAAATATCCGTGAGACCTATAAAAGTATTCACAAATTGTGATATCATTAGTAGTGTGTAGTATAAAGCACTATATATCCTTTTGGAATAGATGTGAACTGAAATTTTGATATTAGTTCTAATTGAACTCTGACCCTTGCGATTTAATAATCCATTAATACATTTTTTCCAAGAATAAAATCGCAAAAACTTTTATTCACCGGTTGTACGGATCTGGGATCCGTGCAACCGGGTCGACCCGTTCACGCGCCCAAAATGCGCTTCCACGCGCCTGTACGCGCTCCCACGCTCTGAATACTTGTGCTGAAGCTCACCCAAAATTCGCATCAATAGACCAACATTTGTGTATAGTTAAACCAACCTTTGTGTATAGTTAGACCAACCATGTGTAGGTAGGTCTAACTATATACAAAGGTATGTCTAACATATATAAAGGTATGTTTAACTATATACAACAAAGTATGTCTAACATATACAAAGGTATGTCTAAGTATACATAAAGATATGTCTAACACAACGTAAATGTATGTCTAACATAACATAGTGGTATGTGCCAAAATTCAAAAATCAAGCCAAACAAAGACAAGACATGAAATTTGGGTAGAATTGGTATGTTTAACATAGCTTAAAGGTATGTCTAACATAACGTAAATGTATGTCTAACATAACCTATTAGTATGTGATTTTTTTTCAAAAATCATGTGCGAAAAAAAAAAAAAAAAGATGCGGTCCACCCCAACCTGGATCGTACCCGGATGCATGGATCTAAAATCCATGCACTTGATTCACAAGAGACCTACTCGAATAAAATATCTATAATTTCCAAATTTGAAATGGAGCATACGATATTAAAACACATTTTGAAAAGAATTTGGGAACTACTACCTCTGTCCCGGTTGAACTTGTCTAGTTTAATCGGGCACGGAGGTTAAGAAAAACCAGTTGACTATTAATTTTTAAGATAATTGGGTGACAGTTTTGTAATAAGGGTGAAATATGGGGATATAAGTGTTTGACTTTTGTAACATTTTAAAATTGTTTTTTTACTTTTAAGTGACATTTTTGTAATATGAGGATATAATATTTGACTTTTGTTTCCATTTATGGGCTGAAAAGTTCAATTGGGACAAACTAAAATGACAAGTAGACAAGTTGAGCTGGGACGGATGGGTGTATTATATATTGCACTGAGCAAGAACTTACCTAATATATCTTAAGTAAATTGAAGAAAGAAAAATTACATGTGACATTTATATAATAACCATGAATGTTCAACTATTGATTCGATTCTTAATTCGAACCCCACTAATAGTATAATACAACATAATACTAAAATCCTCACTATTTCTCATTTATTTTTACAGCATCATTCTTTTTGAATTTAGAACTGTTGACAAAAATTATTTACTATTTGAACTTGACATTTGCAATTCCACGTGTCAAAATGTAAAAACGAAAGAAATATAAAGAAAAAGAGAAAAAGCAAAATACTGTCATATACTGTGAGTCAGTGACTAAAATAGTAAAATGGAAAGAAATCTAGTGAGGATTCTACTCATATGTCATATACAGCTAATTTCTATTTTATTGAAAATTACATATTAAAAGTACGGGATTGGAATATTTGGGTGCAGCGAACTGGCACAGTTGTTGAACAACACGTGTGCAGGAGTTGCTTAAAATTATATTTTTACTAAAGTCTACACTATCTCAAAATTCATTTGATGTAAAATGAATCAATTCATAGCTTATATTTTAAAATGACTCAATCCACAACTCACATTTCATAATTCACATAAAAATTTGTGGAAATTGATTGTGTTAATGAATAAAAAAGATCCGTCCCATTCAAGTTTTTGTACTATTCTTTTATGAGTTACTCTCCTGTGCAACTGGTGCACATACAATTTGGGTCGGGTCCGGGTTGACCCGGATCAGCGCACCTTTTTTTTATATTTATTTTGAATTTTATTTTTTCTCTTCTAACTGTTACCTTTATGTGATATGAGTGTGACATTTATATTATATAAGTGTGACCTTTATATATCATAACTTAGAAAAAAAAAGGAATAATTTTACAGTCTGAAAGTCATATATATTTGTACATAAAGGTCACAAGAATTGTACATAAATGTCACAACAATACAACATAAAGGTCTCAATCTGAAGCGAAAAAACCTGAAAATCTTCATTTTTTCCTAAGTTACTGAACATAAAGGTCATAACATTTATATATAAATGTCACACTTATATAATATAAAGGTCATATCCTTACAATGTAAAGGTAACAGCCTGAAGCAAGAAAAAAAAACCCAGATTCGGGTCGCCCCAGTTGCACCAATCCAGATCCGTGCACCTGGTGCACAAGAACATTTGCGTTCTTTTATATTACCTCCGTCCCAAATAAGTGTTTTATCAAACAAAATTTTGTACCAAAATAAGTGTCGTTTTTTAATTTTAAGGTATATATACATATAATGTACCAAAATTACCTTTATTTACTTAGGCAAATGCTGCTATGCACCAGGTGCACGGATCTGGATTGGTGCAACTGGGGCGACCCGACCCGGATCCGCGCACCTGGATTTTCTTTTTTTTTTTCTTTTTTTTTTTCGCTTCAGGCTGTTACCTTTATGTTGTAAAGATGTGACTTTTACGTTAATAAGTGTGACCTTTATGTATAAATGTTATGACTTTTATGTTCAGTAACTTAGGAAAAAAATGAAGACTTTCAGGTTTTTTCGCTTCAGATTAAGACTTTTATGTTGTATTGTTGTAACCTTTATGTACAGTTCTTGTGACCTTTATGTACAAATATTATGACCTTATAATCCATAACTTTGAAAAAAATTGAAATTTTCAAAATTCAGTTGCATTTTAAGGATGGATATATGTGCAGCTAATATTTTCATAACCGTCAATATGTACAAATTTTGTTAAAATTCTTCATTTTTTTCTAAGTTAGAGTATATAAAGGTCATTACATTTATACATAAAGGTCACATGCATATAACATAAAGGTAACAACCTGAAGTGAAAAAATAAAATAAATAAAAGTGCGCGGATCAGGGTCGACCCGGACCCGACCCGAATTGTACATACACCAGTTGCACAGGAGACTAACTCATTTACTTATGCCAAATTAAATGTTGTTAAAAAAGAAAGATAAATAAGCCTTCCCGTTAATTACATTTAAATAGAGGCAAATCGAATTTTTTTTATCATATTTCTTAATTTATGTGTAAAAACCTAAAACAACGGGACGGAGGAAAATATATAACATAAAATTATATAAGCTTTTAAAGAATTAAACATATTAAAATTAGAATCAGGTAGATATTATATATATTGAAAAATTTATACGATTTTACGCTCTATCTATCAATTAATTTAGCATCATTGAGTATAGTTTGAGCAAAACATTATTTTATTATTTATTGTTGGGTATTCATCGAGGTCTCACCATGACTTAAATATCCAAAATCCGTTTCGATCGATCACATAGACAATGTATGTAGGTGGTGGAGAAGACTTAGAGTCACAAAGATTCACAACCCAAATAACCCCCAAACCGGTAACCTCTCACTACAACCCTCACACACCACTTTTTATAACAGAGAATCTCATAAAGAGAAGAAGAAGAGGAGATATCAGAGAGGAAGAAGATTGGAGTATTCTGCCTTTTCTCATTCCCAGATACCCCATAAGAAGAAAGGGGTTGAGAGAGGAGCAGTAGAAAAGTTACATCGAGAATTACAAAAGTGACAAGAGAAGGAACGGCACAGGAGAGTGAGGGGAGCAATAGAGTTGACAAGGTTTTAGAGTTTGAGATTGGGATGGACTTGGGCTTGAGATTAATTAGGAATGGACCACCATACATGGGCCAACTTATTCCACATTCTCCACCGTTGTCCCCAACACACATACATTGTCTGATTGAATGAACAGAATGGAGAATTCATCATCGCCAATAACACCTGCACACACAAACACAAAGTTAGTGTAGATCACTATCAAGCACAAAACGAGAATTTCACAAAGATGGGCACAAAACAACGTTCAAGAGACAAAGTCAGAAACACATGATTACATATGAGTATATCAGCTTAATCAGGTAGCAAAAATTTCAAAGTTTTCATGCATGACTAAAATTTCTCTAAAGATAAGCACTTTGTACCCATATTAGCACGATTAAATTGTGAAACAATTTTGTTAGAACATATTTAAATATGTTTTTATGAGACAAAACCATAAGGATAGTAATCCTCATTCTATAAGCATAACTTATCTTGTAAGGTTACTGCAACGAGGTTACTGCTGAAAGATACGACAAAGAAAGCTTCAGAGGAAGGAAACTGAAGAGTATGGTGAAAGGAATCTGGTAGACTAAAAAGGATACTGCTTACTGCAGGAAGCTACCTGGAAGAGACTATGCTTAAGCATACTGCAAAGCAGCAAGCTACCAAACACTAAAGCTACCTGACTGAAAGTTACCTGAAGAGACCATGCCAAAGCATACTACAAAGCAGCAAGCTACAGAAGCTTCAAGCCGTTTGACAGAGCGAGGCCAAGAAGGAAGCTACAAAGCAAGCATGGAAGGAAGCTACAAGTTATCGGTAGAGAGAAGAGGAATGAAGCTAATCAGATAAAGACACGTGGAAAGTGAAAAGCTGGCGTGTATCAGAAGGAGTACGGTGCATTTAATACTGGAAACCTACCCATCTTCAATGGGCATATTTCCTAATTTATAAATAAAAGAAGACTGAAGACTGAAGATGTAGAGAATAGAGAAGAGAGTTGAGAGAAGATAGCACAGAGAAGAGAAGAAGAGAGAAAAGCGCAAGAGATAGCGTAGAAAATAGGGGGAAGAGCAAATAGAAAAAAAAAAAACATAGCGGGGGAATAAAAAAGAAGAGAGAAAAGAGTGTACAAATGATCAAAAGAAGAGTAATAAGCTCAAACACTCTATACCCCAAAAACGCTAGAATATTCAGTCAGTCAGTCAGGCAGCAAACTACAGCAGAGCAACCTGCAAAAGAAGCCAAAGCTTGCTGCATCCAGTTGAAGAAGAAGACAAACCTTTTAAGCACTATCTAGAAGTGCTTAGTTAGGACTAGGATCCTGATAAGTTGTTCGCTTTCGGTAGAAGAAAGTAAGGATCCTGAGTGGGTTGGGTAGGATCCTGTGTGGGTTAGTTAGGAGAGTAGGCAAGCAGCTGTGAGCAGCCATGAGTAGGCTTGCTACTTACTTGTTAAGTCTGTGTTGTAATAGATAGGGTTATGTAAACCAACAAGATTAACAAATGTTCCCTCTTGAGAAGAGGTAGAGGGGATGTAGAAGGATTACTCCACATTTGAACCTCTGTATATCTATGTGTTTGTTTATGCTTACTGTTCTATCTGCATGTCTTCCATACTAGGTCTTTTAATGAGAGAAAGCTTCCGCAATATAACTCTGATAAGTAACCTCCCAAAAGGTTACTGGCTCTAGACCTAAGCCTTCTGAAGTGAAGAAAAGTTTGAAAATGAGTAGGCTTATTCACCCCCCTCTAAGCCTACTATCACTTGGGACCAACAAGTGGTATCAAAGCAGGTTGGATTAAATGTCCGATCTAACTGATCTATCCAGATCCCATCATTGAAAAACATCTCTCTCTCTCTCACTCTACTCTACTCTACTCCCCTCACATCATAGACACATATGATCAGAAGCGCCACATGTCGTTCTTAAAATGTATAACTAATGTGAAGACAACAAGCAGCTAAGAAGAACTTTGAAGAATAGGCTGAGTTGTGGAGAAAAACTGCTCAGGAGCAGGAAGCTGGTGAACAGCAAGCTATGCTCAAGGAACAGGCTGCTAAGCAGGAAGCTGTGCATGAGAATCAAGCTTCTACTTAATGAAGAACAAACTAACTAGTGAAGCAAGTTGCTGAGCATGAAGAGGAAGCTAGTACAAAGCAAAAGCTGGGAGTATGGATCATACTGAAACCTCTAGACAACAACAATGAGTAGACAAGTAACCTTGAAAGAAAGTGCTGAAGAAGTCAAGCAAAGGAGTAAGATGAGAAGCACACTCCATCAAACAGTCCGCACTTCAACAGGAAGCAAAGAGAAAGCTAAAATCTTAAAAAAAAAAACAACAACAATGACAAGGTATCTCTCTCTAAATCCTTGTTTGAATATATCTTATGTCATGTTAGCTTTGAATATCTATATCTGGTTAACAAATTCAAGTGATCTTAAGCAATTAGTCAAGAAAGCCAAAGAGTATCTCAACGTGAATGTGAGAAGGGAAGCCTGTACTGTTAATTTCCAAATAAGAATGCTTCACCTACTTATGCTGAAACAAAAGAAGTACCTAAACTCGTACTAAAAGTGACCCTACATCTTAAAAAGATAATCATAAAGTAAGGGGGAACTTATAGTACGAACTAAGGTAACTCAGGTGGTAATGAATATAAAACCCTTGAAGAAACCCAATGTATATGAGTATGCTGTAAGATGTCTGCAGCAACCCAACATTCCCTGAAGAAACCAAGCAGACAATAGCAACTCCAAAAAGGGAAGAAAATGGTCAAGCTTGCTGATATCATGTTTACCTTCTGTATCTTATGATTACCTACTCTAAAAGAGATAAAATAGGTAAACACTTACACACACCCGATTTCTTTTATCCTATGCTTACTGGCAAAATCTTAAAGGAGCAAACTATCTTTACATCAACTGTCTGTTGTAAGGAATGTTTGGGTCCCTGAAAGAAAACTAACCTAAAAGGACCTATACTCGTATGGGTACCTATGTAAGGATATTTGTTCTGCAGGTACCTTCGACAGAAGGCTACAAGAAACAACATTCAGACCTATGAGCAACCAAGAAGAAGGTCTCAATGCTCAAAAAGGTCCTACAAGAACTAAAGTAAGCTTCAAGGAACATATCTGCAAAATTAACAGGAAGCAAACACAAGAGCAACCCAATATGCGATTGCTACTGGAAGTTGAAAATTCTAAAGGAAGGTTATTTCACCCTAGACAATAGGCTACTGAATCTAAGGGGAAAAACTTGACGAAGTTAAGAAAAAATGAAGCACTGAC
Source organism: Scutellaria baicalensis (assembly GCA_005771605.1). NCBI lineage: Eukaryota > Viridiplantae > Streptophyta > Magnoliopsida > Lamiales > Lamiaceae > Scutellaria > Scutellaria baicalensis. The sequence goes on from CM016723.1 coordinate 44,983,002, forward strand.
AAACAGAATGCTAGACTCCAGGCTACTAGATACTAGGTCGCTGGATAACAGGTCGCTGGATAACAGGTCGCTGGATATCAGGACGCTAGATACCAGGTAGCTGGATACTAGGTCACTGAACACCAGGTTAATGAATACCAGGACGCTAGTACACCAAACTTCTGGATACTAGGTCACTGAACAATCAGGACACTTATCATCAAGTCACTGGAAAAGAGGTCACTAGTGGGTTACATCTCGTCAAATCCGGCGGTTACCGAAAAATAATTATTAACATGTGCACATGAAAAGTGGTTCACCGTTTCAAAAGTAGACCACCTTTTTCAGAACCCTAGGATGATTTCAGCCGTGTGATCAGAAAAATCTAAGGGTGGAAAATCAAATGTTGACCACATACTCAAGCAATCACCTCATGTAGAGGCAAAAAGCAAAGCTGTGGTAACTGCCAACAACTTTGTTGGAAACCAACGAAGCAATTAATGAGATCTTTAAAGATCTAACCCCAACTGTAGGATCTCACAGATCACTCAAAACAGGGAGTATCTCAAACTCTATATATACATGCACTCCTTACTCTTATCTTCATTCATATATCCTCTCTCTTATCCTTAAAACAATATGGCACCATATTGTTGGAAACCATTCTCTCTATTCTTTCTTAGCAGCATATTCTCTGCAAATAATCAACCAAGCATCTCTCAAATCACGAAAAGTTACCTCTCACGCTTGATTCTTGCTAAGCAAATCTTTCTCAGAAGACTCGATATTCTAGCTTACTGCCCTCAGCTCAATTCCAAAGGACTTACACCCAAGTTCTTCTCTTAGAGGCCGGAGGATAGAGCCAATGATCCCTCTCCAGCAACCCCAGAGCTTCAGCTCGATGATGATGTCAAAAAGGGGGAAGAAACTGTGAACGATCTTGGAAGATCAAAAGTCTTCCAAAGGTAGAGAAGAGAAGATTCCAGCCCTTCCAGGTGTTGGATGAATTCTGCTTAGAAGAGAACGTGAACGAGAAACAATAGGAGGAGTTGGTGAGATTATATCGAGAGAGAAAGGCTACGGCAAGCTACTGCGCCAAGACTCTCTCCCTCTTCTCAGGACCCTCCCATTTAATCTCCTTCTCTCTCTCGACTAACCTCTTCACTTTTTAGTGCTCATCTCCACAATCAAAGAGGAAAACCAATTGGGAGCAAGAACTTGCACTTAAAGAGGGAAAAACTAGACAGAAGATTAAAGCTAGCAGCAAGCTAAAGGGGAAAAGAAAGAAAGGAAAGAGTAAGAGAAAGAAGAATGAGCCAGAAAAGGAAGATATAATATTTACATGGGATAAATGCATGAAAGCCCCTTGTGTTTTAGAAATTTTACACCGGACCCCCCTCTATGAAAGAAAATACGCCATGTACCCGTGTGATTTCATAAAATCAGCACGAAACACCCTAAAATTGTAAATTGTCAGACACGCACCTTAGGTGCGACTTTGGACTATTTTGGATAAGGAAATGCAATTTCCAGAGCTCCTTTTGATATTTCCAAATAAGAATTTTCCAAAGAATTTATTTTTTATCCAATCCATGTTATTTCTTGATCCAGCCACGAAATGGTATCAGAGTCAAGGTTTATTAAGAACTTGAAATTATATTTATTATTAATCATTAATCTGTAATTAACAAATTGGTGAGAAGAATTATACGAGAAAATATGGATCTGGACGAATGTCCAAGATATATATACTACATGAGATATCGTCAAATTTTGACGATGTATGCTCAATAGCATCAAGACAAGGTGACATATTGGAATGACTAATATGCCGAGAAAAAGCTCGTAGGTGCCAACGAGGAAACCTTGAGGCAGTGCGATAGACAAAGAGGCTTCGCAATTATTCTTTGTGAAGATACCAAGTCCCTGGAGAGAAATGTTGATCAGGGAATACAAGGGTGCAGATGACTTAGATACAGTGGCCAGAAGAATGTCCTTCTTAAAGGCCAAGTTATCTAAATGGTGTCATCAAACAGCACTTTACAAGAACTACAATAGACTGCGAGGAATCAATAAAATGGTTCCCTTATGTTGCGAAGAAAATGACATCCCAACAGTTTTTGGAGGTCAACCACAGAGACATAAAAGGAATAAACAACGGAGCCATCCATACCACCGTGGAAAGCAACAACAAGAGAAGCAGTCGTTGGTCTTATAGAGACCTAAAAGAGTATGGTCAAAACAAAAGGCCCGGAGTTACAAATTAGGGTAAAGACCAGCACCAAACAAGAGTAGATTTTTTTCATCAGACTCAAAATCAAGGAAGTTCTAGTAGGACCACAGAAAGAAGAACTTTCAGACGAGCTCACACCAGAGCTAATGAAAGTTTTAAAGACTGTAATTGCTGGATAAAAAGTGGAGCAAGAGGGCATATATTAATAGATTACCCGAAAAATAAAAAATGAGGAATTAGACAGTTCGAGGTGACACCCGAACTCAAGGAAGCTGTCTATTTTCGAGATCTTATACAGGTGTATCAATTTGATGATTTACCCTTAGATGAAAGCATCTATGAAGAAGAGATCTATTCTGATAATAGAAGTAAATCCAGTTCAGAATCAGAGTGAAGAAAAAATTCTTCAATTAACTGGTGAGAGAGGATATGTCAGGATTTCTCTCCCACACTACGGTGTCTCATAAAACTCTAATGAGGAAGGATTATGAAAGATGATCTAAAGCTCCAAATATACGATGGTTTTACCATTGGAGCTATGGAAAAGACATTGGATAAGATTGGATTTCGTAGCAGAAAACACCAAATTATCCACGGAGTAACTACAGGAGAATTTGCCATCCCAATGGAATTCACTGGTAACCTAATCGAGATGTAATTGGTCCCTTACCGAGAGATACAGGAGATCAAAAGCAGAGTCAAAAGAGAAGTTGCAAATACACTCTCATGAATTCACATCGGAGCCATAAAAGTTGTTATTAAAGCAACATTCAAAAAAGGAATTGATTCGCCACTCAATCTTGCGATTTTTGACAAGCGAATCTCAAACCTCAAGGATTCATGCCTTGGAGCAGTCACATGAAATTTGTATACAGGGAAATTGGCATTTAATGTCTATCCTAGAATTGCATACAATCTAGGAGATCGAGATTTCAACAGAGTCTTAACCCTTCATCAAGATTTCAAAAGAGATGATCTGATGAAACAAGAGAATAGACCCTACTCGATTACCTACATGATTTCCTATGCGCTCTAGCATACACATCATTCAGATGTATTCTTGAGAAAAGAATTCATTGAAGTTCCAAGAATTTTTGAGGACTTCATCAGGGTAGTTCTACCTGAACCAATTGAGTCTCTAACTATAAAGGAGATCTATATGAGGATCCAAGATCAACCTGTCTTCAACAAGAGTCAAAGTCTCAGAATTAAGCCAAAAAGGATTGTATTTCCAACAAGACAGGCTAATGAGCAGCAGCCGTTGGGAAGAAAAGAGACCGAGTATGACTAAGCGAATCCCAGATGTTTTCAAAACACAAGGAGAGCTGAAGTGCCCGGAAGGATGGAGAGGAGTTGAAGTGGTATTCGATATTACTCAACGGGATAATATATTCCCTTGTAATGTCCTATATTACCTCCAACAACTGATAGTCGGAAAATTTCAAGGAAACCTAAAGATGGGTGAAATTGAGTTGACTATGAGGGAAGTTGCAGGAAGGATCCCAGATCAATTGATACTTGGGATCAAGTTTCTCGAGGATCATAAACTTTGCGGAAGATTACAAGATGGAATGGAGTTCACAGTGGCAAATAAAAGATACAGAATCAGATGACCACTAGCCCATTCTCCATATACATTTTTATCGGAATGATATATGATGGATATAATGCCGAATATTTCACCACCTATGTCGACTCAGGCGCTGGAATATGTACTGTAAAACATGAGGTTTTCCCTAAAGAAATTGGAGAAGATCTACCAGCTATCGCAGGAAGAGATTTCTCAAAAAGGATTCTTATTCTTAATCGAGGAATCAAACAAGCGGAAATCATGATCGGAGGTGCAGGCGGTACCCCATGGTACAAAGTAAAGATGCCGTCAATCTATTTCCATGATACATGAGCAGATGTTTTGTTAGATAATAATTTCCTACAAACATTCAAGAGTTTTACATAGGAAAATGAGACAAGAAGACTTATTTTTACAACCTTATGTGATCATAAGATTATTGTCCAAAGACTGCGAGAGACATTCTACAGAAAAATGCCCATTAATTTTCGCAGCAAGCGTGGTGATGAAGCCAAACTTCGACATACCAAAAATGACATATAAAAGAAGATTTGATGATGCATTATTATCCTATAGGCAATATGGTTCGAAGCAGAAGGACACCAAGAGATGGGATAATAACTTGTATTCATTTAGGATACAAGGAGAAAAACAAGTACCTCCAGAGATAATTGCAGAATTGATAAAAAACCTATTGGAGAACACACCGAGTGAAATGACCATTGAAGACCAAATATCACTCGAAGATGTCAAGAAGAGAATCCAAAGGAATTATAATGAAAATCTTTTGGCATGGTGGAACAAGAACGAGCTCAAGACATCCTTAAAGGTTAAACCCGGAAAAGAACACGAGTTCGTGAGATACAAGCTAATCCTTATGAACCAAGAAGATCATAAGGATATGCATAAGATACTTAAAGAATATATTGACCTTAAGTTGATTTCACCAGGAGTTTCTCCATACAGGAATTATGGAGAAATCAAGAGAGAAAAGCCAAGACTTGTTATTAATTACAAAGGGATTAATAACATCTTGGAGTTCGATGGATATTACATCCCGAGTAGAGAACACCTGGTCAACTGCATCAAAGGTGCCAATGTATTCTCAAAGTTTGATTGCAAGTCTAGATTCTACCAGATTATGATGGAGGAAGAAAGTAAGAAGTTTACAACTTTCTCCACACCACAGGATCATTATTTATATCTGGAACGTGATGCCCATGGGATTGACAAATGCACCCCAGATTTATCAAAGGAAGATGGATAATCTTTTCAAAGATTATTTCAGCTTCATGTTCGTATACATCGATGATATCCTCATCGCATCCAAGAACATGATAGAGTATCTCAAACATTTAGAGATATTTTCAGATGTTTGTCATAAGGAAGGATTAGTGCTTTCAGAAAAGAAGACAGTAATTGCTACAAGACAGATCGAATTTCTTGGAATAAAAATCAATAAATCTGGGATCATCCTACAAAGCCACATTGTGGAAAAGATACATGGATTTCCAGATACCCTCAAGGATAAGAAACAACTTCAAAGTTTTCTTGGAGTTGTTAACTTCACCGGAATGTTCATAAACAATCTGACACATTACAGGAAGGTGTTTAGCCCATTATTGAAAAATGACGCAATATTCAAATGGGAAGATGAACACCAAGAAGGGATAAAACAACTTAAGGAGGTTTGTCCAAAGCTTCCTAAACTTGCTATACCTCAAGACGAGGATGAATTGGTTCTTTACACAGACACCAGTGATCATTGGTGGACAGCAGTCCTTATGAAGGCTACACTAAGTGGAGAAATGCCATGCAGATATTGCAGCGGTTTATTCGCAGACAGTTAAGCAAATCAATGACATATCAATGAGAATGAGTTCTTTGCAGTTAAAAAGGCTTTCAAAAAATGGTCTTTATTCATACTGGCTAAGAAGTTCATCTTAAAGGTTGATAACTCAAGTGTCAAAGCTTTTCTAAGAAACAAAATAGAATCAAAACTAGAAAAAGCTAGACTACTTAGATAGCAGGCTGAGTGCCAATATTATGATTATGATATTGTCATTGTGAAATCTCATGAAAATGTTCTTGCAGATTTCTTAACACGAGATGGAAGGACGTGTCACTGACGAGGTCCTCACACGAGTTAGACATCTCAGGAAAAACCTGGAGAGCCTAGAACGAGGCTTTGGTACTTTATGTATCAATGCAGAAGTTGCTGGACGACTTCAACGAGATGATCAGAGATCCATCTCTGGTCTAATACGAGCATGCCAGCAAGCGCAGGAACAATTGTTCTCAACGCTGCGGGGGCCTCTTTTCCAGGCTGCATCTCCAACGGTGCAAAGGGGAGAAACAAGAGAACGAGTCTCTAACCTGGAAGTATGGATTCAAATACCATAACTACGATTGCTGCAGATGATGCATTCATTGAGGATGTAAAAGCTGTAGCGAAAGTTGAAACTTCGGTGTCACAACCCGAGTCTTCAAATCAACCCAGCACCTCTGGGGTAAAAAAGGGAGAGTTGGATCTTAGGCCACAAACTGGCAAAACTAAGGTCCAAACTGACGAGATTAAAGTTTATCCTACGTAGGTTTACCAGAAGCAATGGGAGAAGCTGGTTACGAGAAAGGGTATCAATCCTGAGAGAACCATCGTTGATGTCTCTAAGAAATACCCGAGGGTTTGGATGAAACCAGGAAGTCATCCAAACGAAGTACAAGAATGGTATAATTTTGGAGCCCTAGCTTCAATCTATATCGTTTCACCATGATTCCCCGACATCTCAAAATTACAGAGATGGATTGGGGAAGCAGTGTACGAGACTTGGGCCAATAATCCACATTTGGCCAGAGGTGACATTCTGGAACTGTATTTTTTCAGCGCAGTTCCAGAACCAACAAAGAAAGGTTTCTATGAAGCTTTTCATTTCATCAAGCTGAGGAGACCAAACGGGAATGCCCTAAAAACTATCAAGGCGGCTTCTCCGGAGGAAACTCCCATTCTGGTAGGAGCATTTTCAGAAGAGAAAGCTTTTACCCGGCGAGCATGGGGACTTTGGGTTTGTCTAAACGAAATGGATAAAGTTAAGTATCCCTTCAAGTTCTTTCATAATTCATTGAGTGATTATTTCCTCCTAAATTCAATCACAGGAACGACCACAGGATTCCAAGAGGACCTCTTTGAAACAAAGAGAAGAGTCCTTTGGGAAAACAAGATTCCGGTGAGCCAAGAAACCTATCGGAAATTCTGCAATATGGCGCATGTAAGCCGATGGACGGATCGAATCTGCCAAGCATGCCCAAAGCAAAAGAAACCCGAGTTTGGGAAAGGATTCCGACCCAAACCCGATCGACTAGAACGCGGGGCGGACAAGGACAAGAGTCCTGCCCAAAAGAAAAGTTATCCGCGGGGACCACGAAGAAATTTAGAAAAAAAGATTCCCCGATAAAGATAACATCGGCTGAGTCACGCCAAACGTGCATCACATGGGATAAAGTCACGGGAAGAAAAAAGAGATTCCCCGACAACAATCACATGGGATGAGTCACGAGGAAAAGCTGGCAAAACACTAACTTAATGGTGGATCCATTGGGAAAATGAGACAGCTGGCTAAAACAAGATTTGAAATCCGTAATTCAAGTCCAGATTTTGCCTATAAATAAGCAAGGTAGAAGGAAGCTAAGGACATCGAACATCTCCCTCAGTTTTCTCTAGAATAAAAATCTTTTGTAATATTTTGAGTGTTCTTAGTTTAGTTTATGGATTTATGAGTGATAGCCTTCTCCATGAGAGACTAATCTAGTATTCTCCTCCCAAAAGGAGATTACATATGTAATAAATATTTTTTAGTTCTTAATAAAAGGAGGGTTTTCACTCCAACATGTGTTGAAGTATTTTTAATTTATCCCTTGAAAGAATTATCTTGTACACCTTGGGTAGGAAACGAACCAAGGTTGTGCTGAGCAATTTCTGAATGAGCTGGATAACTTGTAGACTATCTTCCATAAGGGTTGAAGTTGAATAGTAAGGAGTTGTTCGTAAAAAGGTCTAGGGGCAGTGATTTTCCAGTCGGTGACGTTGCGAACCACTTCACCCGGAGCTGTTACGATCAAAGAAATGTATGAATTTTAAGGGATGAATTATTTTTACGGAAGTATGTTGGGCCTGATATTTATTTATTGAAATTTATATTTGGATATAGAAATAATATAGATTGAAAAAAAAATCAATATTTTAATAAAATAATAATAAAACAAAAAGAAAAATGCATATAAAACGCGTGAAAGACACTAAACAAAATTAGGGGCACGTACGCTGAATTATTTATATCACAGGGGTTTATCGTGTAATTTCTCTAATAGAAGGGTATTTGGAGTGAATTATGAAAACACAAAGGGGTCTTAAGCATTAAACCCATATTTACATTGTACTTTGCTTACTGCGTTGTAATGTAAATGTTCTATCTATATAAAATATCTTCTGTTCTTTAAAGCTCACTCCTTGTGACCTTTCTTTTTAACTTATATGTGGTTTAATGAAAGCAGTATGTTCTTTGTTGATATATCTCATATCTGTTTTCTGTGCTTAAATGATTATGAACTTTTAATCTTATTTGCAAAGGTTTTGTCATCATCAAAAAGGGGGAAATTGTTAGAACATATTTAAGTATGTTTTGATGAGACAAAACCATAAGAATAGTAACCCTCATTCTATAAGCATAACCTATCTTGTAAGGTTACTATAACGAGGTTATTGTAGAAAGATACGACAAAGAAAGCTTCAGAGGAAGGATACTGAACAGTATGGTGAAAGGAATCTGGTAGACTAAAAAGGATATTGCTTCCTGCAGGAAGCTACCTGGAAGAGACTATGCTTAAGCATACTGCAAAGCAGTAAGGTACCGAAGACTCAAGCTACCTGACCGAAAGCTACCTGAAGAGATCATGCCAAAGCATACTACAAAGTAGCAAGCTACAGAAGCTTCAAGCCGTCTGACAGAGCGAGGCCAAGAAAGAAGCTACAAAGCAAGCATGGGAAGGAAGCTACAAGTTATCGGTAGAGAGAAGAGGAATGGAGCCAATCAGATGAAGACACATGGAAAGTGAAAAGCTGACGTGTATTAGAAGGAGTACGGCGTATTTAATACTGGAAACCTACCCACCTTCAATGGGCAAATTTCCTAATCTATAAATAGAAGAAGACTAAAGACTGAAGATGTAGAGAATAGAGAAGAGAGTTGAGAGAAGATAGCGCTGCGAAGAGAAGAAGAGAGAAAAGCGCAAGAGAGAATGTAGAAAAGAGGGGGAAGAACAAATAGAAGAAAAGAAAGCATAGTGGGGTGTTGGATCCCAAGTGATAGTAGGCTTAGAGGGGGGGTGAATAAACCTACTCAATTTTTCAAAATATCTTACTTTGAAGGTCGCTGCTTGAGCAGTTACCTTTAAGTTTGAAACAAAAGAGTGTTATGCACAGCAGAAATACTTTTTCAAAACAATACTTGTTTTTTGAAAACCGTGACTATGCTTAAGGATGATATGCAATAATATGATCAAGATAATCAACAGTAAATCACACAACAATTTATAGAGGTTCGAGGGTGGAGTAATCCCTCTAAGTCCTTTCTTCTCCTACACAAGGAGGAACCTTCGTTAAGTAAAACAGTTGATTTACACAAGCCTCGCTTAGACAACCTACACCTAACGAGAACTGCCAGTCTTTCCCACACAGGGTTACTGCACAGTAACCAAACCTCCAGCCCACACAGGACTCTTGCTCTTCTACTAAGAGCGAAACCTCTAGCCCACACAGGACTCTTGCTCTTCTACTAAGAACGAAAATACTTGATCAGGCACACCCTCTGATCAAGCAACTCCACACAGTCTAACAAAGAGAATAAAACTCTAGTAACACAGGAAGCAAGCTTAAAACAGTTGATCTCTTTAAGCTGAGAGTAGCTTGCTGCATAGACTGGACTTGAAACTTGTTCTTGTGTTTGTGAATGATCTTCGGTGTATATCTTGAGCATTTTGATTGCAAGAGTTTCAGGTGTATTTCAAGTCCTCATCTTCTTGTATTTATGGGCGATTTGAATTTTGTCCGTTGGAGAGAAAATCTGATCTGCTGCCTCTTTGGAGTGACGTGACATTTCTTGATTTGATCATACACTTTTTGCTCAGGCTGTCACTCAAAAGCTGCATTCACCGTCTTAACCTGTCATTTTTCCAGACTTCCCTTTTTACTTTTTGATACGTGGCATTGCTAGATTGGTTGCAACTGCAGCTTGTTCCTACCGTAAACTTTTGAGCACATCCTTCGAGATAACCACTACTTCTCAGGTAGCTGGAGCTTCCTTATACTTCAGTATCCTCTTTATTTATCCCAGTATCCTTGGTCAGTTAGCAACCAGCATCTTATCCGAAACATCCTGTTGTGTTATTTTTGTCTTCGTGGTTTTGTGCAGCAAGGTCTTCAATTTCTAGTCTTCGATCTTCAAGCCCCCTGATCCTAATCTAAAGAATATTACAACGAAATCTAATGCACTAGATCTAGGCTCCTATTCTATTACATGTTTTGTCATTCATCAAAATCTTAATAATGTTCCTTACAATTTCCCCCTTTTTGATGATGACAAAACTTTTTCTAAGAGGATCAAAGACTATAAGTTAAGCAAATAAGCAGATCAACATAATACATAATTTAAATTAACAGATTAAACATAAGTTCACGAGTAGTGAGCTTTATCAGATCAAAACGGATGTATATTCATAACAAGTTTAAGCAAGGTTAGAGCACAAAAAGTAAAACAGTAAACAAAAGATCAGCAAAACTAGAGAGCAGGAGAGTTTACTATGTCTTGATCCATGATGCTTTTTCTCTAACTTTCCTTTGTCCCTTCCACCAGTTGAGAAGAGACTCCTGATAGGTTGGCTCCATCCTTTGTTTTATCTCAGGGGTCTCATCATACCTTAGCTAAAAATCTTCTTTGAAGGGAATGGTTTCTCCTTTGTATAGTCTGCTTTTCAGCTTTATTTGTATTGGAAGTACTCCTCTACCTGCAAGGTCTCTGAAACACCTGAGTCCTTCACGATGATTTTTCCCTTTGATAATTATAGACTTCTTGCATAGCTGAATGTAGTACTTTATATACTCTGCCTGTTTGAAAACATTGATTTGCGAATAAGATGGACAACGATTGGTAGACAGATCAATTTTAGAAATTCCCACTCTTGGAATTTGGGACTTTTGCAATCTGGACTCCCATCTAAAAGTGACTCTGGTGCACTTCCTTCTATTGCAGCGAGAGCTTCCAGATCAGGTTGTTTCTGAGGAGGGTAGAGTTTGGATAAGGTTTCTTTTGCAAATTTTTCAAAGTGAACATCTGATGCTTTAACAAGTTCTTCCTCAACTCTTCTCATTTTCTCTTCTCTTTCTTCAGTTCCTCTACGAAGACCAGGATGGACATCTGAGATAGCTTCAGATTTTCTTTTGATAGACCTGCTATCCTGTTGTCCAACAGAGTTTCCTCCATGGCTTCCTCCGTCGCCTCCTGAGTCCTTCCTAGGCAACACTGCTAGCTATTTACAGGAAGTAGGAACCTGCTGCCTTCTTTGCTCGATCCTCTTAGCTGCACTGCTAGCTATTTACAGGAGGTAAGAACCTGCTGTCTTCTTTGCTCGATCCTCTTAGCTGCCTCTTCTCCCTTTTTGTCAGCATCAAAACTCGAGCCAACCGCAAACTGGAGCATTGAATGTATGCTGGCTACCATGTCAGTAAGATCGTCCAAGGTTTGCTTCTGTTCATGCTGAGTGTTTGAGACTTCTTCGAGGGAAGCAGACATAAAATTTTTTTCTAACTCAATTGCAACTGTTTTGTTTGCTTGGGAATTAAGCTTGTCGTTCAGGCTTGTGAGTGTGTCAGCAAGAGTAGAGGATTTTAGAGAGGAGATAGACTGTTGTAATCTGGCCAATGTTGTATTCAAAGTATCCAGCTTGAAGACGGCTTGGAACCTATCCTTTGTTGCCTCAGCTCTCATCAACTTGCTTGCCTCGCTCAAGGATGTCCCAAGTTCTCCTATTGCTTTGAGAACATTATCAAGAGATTTTTGTTTACCAGTCTGCACAGAAGAAGAAGGATTCAGAGGCTTGGATTTTTCGGCTCCAGATTCACCCTGTTCACTGGGTGACCCTTCATCGCTGTTAGAATTTGACATGAAACTCTCAGTATCTGCACCATCACATGCTAAGTCCTCATCATCTGCTACCGCGTGAGCTGATATTTCCTTGTGAATTGGCAACTTCTCCGGAGGGACATCTCCCTTCCAGGTCTGTATTTCTTGCATTGTTCTTTCAGAGGGCCCTGCCTCTTTTTTTATATCTTCAATAGTAGGCTCTTCATTAGCAGTCTGTCCTGTTGTAGCATCCTCTGCAACCATCTCTCCATGGTTCACAGGATCCTCAGAAATTACATCCTCTGTGATGATTGGTGTAATTTCATCAGCCGTATCAATCTCCATTGGTGTTCTTTCCTAAAGATTTGCTGCTCTAAGTGTTTCTTCAAGGGTTGCAGCAACTACGAGTATATCCAGCTTTGCACCCTCTGGAGTAGCTGCTAGCTCCATCATTGGCATGTTAGCTTGTTCCATAGTGATAGGAGTGTCTCCTATGATATGAACTTCTCCAGCAATATCAGATCTTGCCTCATTCTCATCAGGCAAGACGATTATATCAACCAGCTGGTTGTAAGCTCCATTGGATCCATCTTTTGATGTTGATGGTGAGAGAGTCTTCTGAGTGATTGGAGGAGCATTTAAAGGATGCTCAATCGATATTACTCCAATAGAAGAACATTTTCCTGGTTGAGTGATCACAACCTTATGATTCCTCCCTTTTTCTATCAAACTGGCATCCATGGCCTATTTTAACATCCTTTCTTCTGCTTTATCAACCCCAAAGGCTTCTGCTTATTTTTCAGCAAAACCTATATCATCACCAGCAATCACTTGTTCAGGTGCTCTCATTAAGATAACGTCATCCCTGTAGAAGTCAGGTTGCTCAATGGGCATCTTCCCTTTTAGGGTTCTTGGGAAAGGTGGAGGTAGTTCAAGAGGTGCTGCTTGTTTCTTCTTTTCTGCACGGGCAGCTAGTCTCAACTCTGCTTCATAGTTTTCCTTGAATTCCCTCCATTTTCTTTTTTGCAATCCTGTCAAGAACCTTCAGTCCGGTACTCTTTCTTCAGCAATATCAGACACTTCAGCCCAGTTTAGTGCCTAATCTTCTTCTGTATGTAGTTCTTGCCCTTGAACCATGATCATACTGGGAAGGTGTCGATAATTCCACCACGTTGTGAATCTCTCCCATTGTTTCTTAAAATCCTCCGTCATCTTGACTACATCCACAACTACTTCAGGTTCAGACTCCTCATCACTCTCTTCTTCATATATACCCAACTGTTTTTGTATTTCAGTAGTTAGAGTTCGTACGACCACTTCTGTTTGCTCAGTGGTCTGAATCTCTGGTTTAGCATCAACATCTTTTCTTGGGGGAGCAGGGAGCATTAACACAGGTGATGGTGACAATTCATCATCAGAAATCCTCATCTTTCTTTTCACCATCTGCTTCACCCTTGCACTCATACTCCTTGCTTCCTTCTCCTACCTTGGTGGAGAAGAAATGGCTGCTCAACTTTCCCCCTCAGATGAGCTTTCATGCACTTCATTTCTTTTAGTTCTTTTTTCTTTTACTGCAGGAGCCTTTTTAGTTACTGGGGAACCCTTAGTTCCTTTCTTGGCAAAAATTATGCCATAGCCTATGAACTTGCCCTTTTGGATAGGTTTTCCCTTTGTCAGATCATGACAAGTAAACCCAAGAATGGTGTTGATTACTAGTCCATAGGTTGGCTTTCCCACTTTCTTCTCCACTTCTTCCTTGAGCCTAGTGAACACATACTCGGCCCAATTTATCTCCTCTGCCTCTATCAGAGCCATCATCATCCTGTATCTCAGGTTGGTACATTTGTCGAAGGAACCTGATCGGTTATCGATGATATGGCAGCAGATGTCATGGAGCATCTGATACTCCACTTGGAAGAGTTTTTTGTTGCAACTCTTGTTTAATGTTAGCAGGTCCTCTGAACCTGTGAATCTCTTCCAGTATTCCTCCACCATTTCCTCCCTATAGGTGACTAACTCACTGTCATCTATCCCCACAGTGGGTAGTTGAAAGATTCTGCCTAGGAGGTTGGTGGTAATCTCAATCGTCTTCTTTCCTATTTTGGAGATGATCTTCGTCTTATCTTTGGATATCTCTGCATTGTTGTAGAACTGACAGATCATGTCCTCACAGTAGGGTTCTTTGTAACGTGAGCATAAGCCCAAGACTCTGGATTGATGAAGATTGTTTAGAATCGTCTGCATCAGATCAATGAAGTGTCCTTCATCTCTGATGGCCTTCAGTAGGATCTTCTCATCAATGAGACGACCATCAATGACTTGTGTGACCTTGGGTGCCATTTCAAAGAAGTGGTAGAGAAGATGAATTTTCTGCACACAAACTTGATTTCTAGGTTTCTTGTTAGCCGAAGGTTTAGAGAGCTAGAAGATATGAGAGCGTAAAAGATTTGATCAAATGTAAATTTCTGTTTTATAGGAGAACTTCCTGTGTTTTAATCAACGGTGTAGATCTTCTTGAATTTGAAAGGTCTCTTATCCCGCGGTTTAGGATCCTTGCATTTAATGCATTGATTTACTTTTGTCTTTTCAAAGATCTTGAGGGACTTATCTGCAAATACCGCTGCCTCTTATTGGGTAGTCTGCCCTGATTTGATGCGTCACGTCTTGGGATTGACAGTTTTCTTTTATCCTGTGCTTTGTGGGTTCCTGTGTGATGATTAATACACTAAGTGGCTTTTGCTAACGTATCTTTCAGTAGGCTTCATCAATTACCTTAATCAGAGACTTTTGACAGGATCCTCTCTCAGTATCCTTTTCTGAAAGTGATTTATGTGCTTCCCCCTGAGCTGTAGAACACTTTAACAGATTCGTTAGTAGATTTAGCTTAATTTGATAATGCCCAACTCGTTTCTTAGCAAGGAAAATCTTGATTCACATAGAGGTTTTGTGAATATGTCAGCTAATTATTGATCCGTATGAATCTTTCCTAGTGAGATATCTTTTTTTTCGACATGATCCCTGATGAAGTGATGTCTAACATCATTGTGTTTGGTTCTTGAGTGGAAGACTGGATTGTGTGTAATGGTTATTGCACTTGTATTATCACACATAATTGGAGTATCATTTTCCTCAATATCGTAATCTCGAAGTTGTTGTTGAATCCATAATATTTGCACACAGCAGCTTCCTGCAGCAACATATTCAGCTTCGGCCCTGGATATGGCTATTGATGTTTGCTTCCTGCAGAACCAAGATACTAGGCGATTTCCTAACATCTGAGTTCCATTAGTGTTTTTTCTGTCAATTTTACAACCTGCAAAATCAGAGTCAGTATAACCAATTAATTTGATATCACCTTCTTTTGGATACCACAAGCCTACTTCCTGGTTCCTTTGAGATATCGGATTATCCTTTTTGCTGCTGTGAGGTGAGATTCTTTGGGTGCAGCTTGATATCTTGCACACATTCCCACTGCAAACATAATATCGGGTCTGCTTGCAGTAAGGTAGAGCAGTGACCCGATTAGTCTTCTGTATCTTGTGATATCAACTACTTTTCCATCTTCGTCTTTATCTAGACCCTTTGAGGTTTGCATTGGAATGCTTACTGCACTGGCATTTTCCATTCCGAATCTCTTGATCAGCTCTTTGGTGTACTTCATTTGATTTATGAAGGTTCCCTGATCAAGTTGCTTAACTTGCAATCCGGGGAAGAAACTTAATTCTCCCATCATGCTCATTTCAAACTTGGATTGAATCAAGTTGGAAAACTTCCTGCATAGCTCTTTGTTGGTAGATCCAAAGATGATGTCATCCACATAAATCTGAACTAGCAGGATGCTATCTCCATCCTGGATTCTTAATAGGGTTTTATCCACTTTGCCCTTCTTGAATCCATTGTCCAGGAGATACTTTGACAAGGTGTCATACCAAGCTCTTGGCGCCTGCTTCATTCCATAAAGAGCTTTTCTCAATCTATACACCTTCTTATCAGCATCTTCTTCAAACCCGGGTGGTTGTTCAACATATACTTCTTCTACCAGCATTACATTTAGGAAGACGCTCTTCACATCTATTTGATATACAGTGAGATTTTTATGTGCTACATATGCTAGGAAGATTCTGATTATTGCTTTAAGTCTGGCTACTGGAGCAAAAGTTTCATCAAAATCTATGCCCTCTTCTTGACAGTATCCTTTTGCTACTAGTCTAGCCTTATTCCTTACAACTTGTCCTTCTTCATCTAGCTTATTCTTGAACACCCACTTGGTTCTGATGACTCCTTGATGCGTGGGTCTGGGAACTAGGTACCAGACTTGATTCTTCTCAAACCCATTTAGCTATTCTTGCATGGCTTGAATCCAGTTGGTATCTTGTAGAGCTTCTTTTGGAAGTTTCGGTTCTATTTGTGATATGAAGCAAGCGAATATAGCTTCGTACGGATTTACTCTTCTCGTTCTTACTTCAGATGTGTAATCTCCGATAATTAGGTCTCTGGGGTGATTTTTTAGCCATCTTCTCCTTGCTTTATCAACTTGCTAGGGTTCCCCCTCAATTGGGTTCTGATTTAGATCTACAGTCTGATCATCTCCAGGTTCCTGATTAGGTTCAGGTTCCTGTGTCTGAGTAGGTACTTGCATGTCAGGGACATATATGGCTTGGGATGGTAGCATTCCATCCATATGTTGAAGGTTTGGTAACTTCACATCAATATATTCAACATGATTGTTGTTGATGTGAGTTTTATCCAATTCTTCTTGAAGTTCTTTAATATCAGTCTTACTACATTGTGATTCATCAAAGATCACATGTACAGATTCTTCCACAACAAGTGTTCTTTTGTTAAAAACTCTGAAGGCTTTACTCACTAATGTGTATCCTAGGAATATTCCTTCATCAGATTTGGCGTCAAAGGCTTTAAGATATTCCTTTCCATTGTTAAGCATGAAGCACCTGCATCCAAATATGTGAAAATAATCAACACAGGGTGAGTAACCATACCACAGCTCGTAGGGTGTCTTGTTTAGATCTTTATTTATCAGGCATTTGTTTTGTGTGTAGCATGCTGTGTTGGTTGCTTCGGCCATCTCTTTGGTAGCCCAGCTTCAGCTAACATTGTTCGTGTGGCTTTCTTCAAAGTTCTATTTCATCTTTCAGCAACTCCATTTTGCTAGGGCGTCCTTACTGCTGAGTATTCAGTGCCTGATTCCATTGTTTGAACAGTAGTCTTCTATGAATTTATTTGTAAACTCAGTTCCCCTATCTGTTCTGATCTTTACTATGCTTAGGCACTTTTCTGTTTGTAGTCTTCTCAGGAACTCTGGTAGTCGTTGTTGAGTGTCAGATTTCTTTGCGAGAAAGATCGTCCAGGTGAACCTTGAATAATCATCAACTACTACTAAGGTGTATTTCTTTCCAGATACACTGATTGGATCAATTGGTCCAAACAGATCCATATGAAGCATATCTAATACCCTTTCAGTAGAGCGAAGGGTTTTGTTTTTTAAGGAGCTCTTTACTTGTTTTCCCTTTTGACATGCTCCACATACAACTTCCTTTCTGTAGACAATATCTGGTAGCCCTCTGACTAGTCCTTTTCTGGCCAGTTTGTTCATAGTCTTGAAATTCAGGTGACTCAGTCTTTTGTGCCACAGCCGGCTTGCTTCAGAGTTGTCTTTGGCAACGAAACACGTAGCAGTGGTTGCTGAGTCCCATTCAGCAATGTAGATATTTCCTTTCTTGGTTCCTGTGAGCTTGACCTCCTGAGTTCTGTTGTCTTTAATTAGACACTTGTTGTGATTGAACTCTACACAGTGCCTTTATCACAGAATTGGCTTATGCTCAGGAGATTGTACTTCAAGCCTTCTACATAAGATACTTCTTTGATGCAGATCTTTCCCTTGATTAGGTTCCCAGTGCCTTTTGTGCTTCCTTTGGAGTTTTCTCCAAATATGACTTTTGGTCCTTTGGAAGCTTTAAAATTGATAAGGATCTTCTGGTTTCCTGTCATGTGTCTTGAGCAGCCACTGTCAATATACCATATTTATTAGTTGTTCTTAGTCACATGTTCCTGCACTTACAAGAGAAATCACTTCTTTTTAGGTACCCATACAAGTATGGGTCATTTGTTGTTAGTTTATATTCTCCTTTTAGGAACTCATACTTGCTTTACAACATTCCTTTGGTTGTAAGTCTTGATGGTTCCTGGATTGCCCCAAGTATCCTTGGGATACTGCATAAAATTTTTTGATTGCTTTCTTTGCTTTCTAGAAGTAAAGGTTCCACACATCTCTGGTACACATGACAATTGAGTTCTTTTAAACTTTCTAGATCATTGTCTATAGTTCCTATTTTTAACATTCCTAGGTTGCTGGAGCCAACTTCTGACAGTTTCAGATTCATCATTAGTTCTAAGATATTTCGTTTCTTTTTCTACAGGACTTTCTACATTTGTGCTTGTGCTTCCCCTAAATTAGATAATTCATTTTGATGAGGAATGGTTGCAAGCACAAACGTAGGTGCCTTCGAGGTACTAACAACCGAGGTAGGGTCTTCTTCACAGTATCCTATACAAGAATAATCTCTTAGACTTCTCTGAATTTTTAGCATAACATCTAAGTCTTTAGAAGATTTGTTAAAGGTATTAATTGTTTCAATAAGAACCTTCTTTTCATTTTCTAGACTGTAATTTGAGCTCATAGATTTCAGCTTTGAGGTTACTGCATGCTTGAATTTTTTATTTTTCTATTGCTAACTCTCTTTCTAGTATAGCATGCTTGTTCCTAAGTTCTATGTTTTCTAATTTTAACTCCTCATAAGTCGAAGTGATTTGTTCAAAGTCACTACTTGATTTGTTTAAAGGCACATATCATATTCATTCTTTCATTTATTTGAACAGGAGAGTTTAAGTATATTACCTCATCTTTAGAGTCGTCGCTTTTGGCCATGAGGTAGATCAGAGCTTCATCATCGGATGATGAGTCCTCCGAGTCACTATCAGTGGTTGATTCATCCTTCTTAGGTGTCTTGTTAGGTGTAGCTGTACTGAGAGGATTTTACCTCACCAAGTAGCGCCCTTAGCTTCTGACGTTCTTGCTTTTTTTCTTTCTTGTCTCACTTTCCACTCATCTTCTGGATATTTGTGGACTTTTGGATATGGACATTCTCTGGCATAGTGACCTGGCTTTCTGCAGTTGTAGCAGAGGTCAGTGGCCTTGGAGTTTGCATGGGGTGATTGCCCACTGGTGCCAGTTTCACTTTGTTTTCTCCTGAAGCCATCGGTTCTTGAGTTCCTTTTCATGAACTTTTGAAATCTTTTCAGAAGTAGTGTCATGTCTTCTTCTGCAGTGGCCTCTAAATCAATTGTTTGATCTTTAGACTTCCTCACTTCTTGAGGTTGTCTTGCTGTTAACGCAGTCACCTTTGAGTTGCTTCCTTCAGTTTCCATTTTCCTTCTGTTGATGTCGAACTCAAAGGCTTTGAGGTCTGAGAAGAGATCGAATGTGCTCATAGACTTTAAGTCCATAGACACTCTCATGGTTGTTGTCTTGCTGTCCCATTCAGCAGGGAGCGCTCTTAGTACCTTCATCTTTTTCTCCTTCTGAGTGTAGACCTTATTCAGGGACTCAAGCTCATTAATGATGGTTGTAAACCTTAGATCCATTTGCTCTAGGGTTTCTCCAGGTATCATTTCGAACAGCTGGAACTTTTGTGTTGCCGTTGAGACTTTGTTTTCTTTTTGTATGCTCAGTGCCTTCACTTATTTGCTCAAGCTTTTCCCAGATCTCTTTGGCGGTTCTGCAAGTCTTTACTTTGTTGAAGGTTCCTTTGTCAAGAGTAAGGAATAAAGCGGTCTTTGCTACATTATCTAGATTTGCTCTTCTTTTTTTATCGGCAGTCCATTCCTCTCTTGGTTTGTCCAAAACTACTGGATGTGGAATGACTCATGTGTCTCCATGCCTATCAGCTGTTTCATTTGCGGCTCTAACAAACAGTGGATTGACTTTAGTAATCCTTGGTGGTCCTTCGGTGATAACATACCACATTTCATCATGCATGGCCGATAAATGTGCCTGCATGTGAATCTTCCAATCGTCATATTCATCAACGGAGAACATAGGTACTCTATGAGAATCCATGATGATAATGTTTTTTTTTTAAATAAGGGTTTTCAAAAGGGGGATCTAGGATTGATCAGTTAGATCAGACGTTTAATCCAACCCGCTCTGATACCACTTGTTGGTCCCAAGTGATAGTAGGCTTAGAGGGGGGGTGAATAAGCCTACTCAATTTTTCAGATAATCTTACTTTCAAGGTCGCTGCTTGAGCAGTTACCTTTAAGTTTGAAACAAAAGAGTGTTATGCACAGCGGAAATACTTTTTCAAAACAATACTTGTTTTCTGAAAACCGTGAATATGCTTAAGGATGATATGCAATAATATGATCAAGATAATCAACAGTAAATCACACAACAATTTATAGAGGTTCGAGGGTGGAGTAATCCCTCTACGTCCTTTCTTCTCCTACACAAGGAGGAACCTTCGTTAAGTAAAACAGTTGATTTACACAAGCCTCGCTTAGACAACCTACACCTAACGAGAACTGCTAGTCTTTCCCACACAGGGTTACTGCACAGTGACCAAACCTCCAGCCCACACATGATTCTTACTCTTCTACTAAGAACGAAACCTCTAGCCCACACAGGACTCTTGCTCTTCTACTAAGAGCGAAAATACTTGATCAGACACACCCTCTGATCAAGCAACTCCACACAGTCTAACAAAGAGAATAAAACTCTAGTAACACAGGAGCTTGAAGCAGTTGAGCTCTTTAAGCTGAGAGTAGCTTGCTGCGTAGACTGGACTTGAAACTTCTTCTTGTGTTTGTGAATGATCTTCAGTGTATATCTTGACCGTTTTGATTGCAAGAGTTTCAGGTGTATTTCAAGTCCTCATCTTTTTGTATTTATGGGCGATTTGAATTTGGGTAATTCTATACACACCCCATCAAATACTAAACACACCCATCTATACACACATTCTTTTTTTTTATTATTTTAAGAATGTGTGTATGGATGGGGTGTGTTTAGTATTGATGGGGTGTGTATAGAATTTACCCTTTGAATTTTGTCCGTTGGAGAGAAAATCTGATCTGCTGCCTCTTTGGGGTGACGTGCATTTCTTGATTTGATCGTACATTTTGCTCAGGCTGTCACTCAGAAGCTGCATTCGCCGTCTTAACCTGTCATTTCTCCAGACTTCCATTTTTGCTTTTTGATTCGTGGCATTGCTTGATTAGTTGTAACTGCGGCTTGTTCCTACCGTAAACTTTTGAGCGCATCATTCGAGATAACCACTACTTCTCAGGTAGCTGGAGCTTCCTTATACTTCAGTATCTTCTTTATTTATCCCAGTATCCTTGGTCAGTTCACAACCAGCATCTTATTTGAAGCAGCCTGCTGTGTTATTTTTGTCTTCGTGGTTTTGTGCAGCAAGGTCTTCAATTTCTAGTCTTCGATCTTCAAGCCTCCTGATCCTAATCTAAAGAATATTACAACGGAATCTAATACACTAGATCTAGGCTCCTATTCTATTACATGTTTTGTCATTCATCAAAATCTTAATAATGTTCCTTACACGGGGAAATAAAGAAGAAGAAAAAGAAGAAGAGAGAAAAGAGTCTACAAATGATCAAAAGAAGAGTAACCTTAAACACTCTACACCCTAGAAACGCTAGAATATTCAGTCAGGCAGCAAGCTACAGTAGAACAACCTGCAAAAGAAGCCAAAGCTTACTGCATCTAGTTGAAGAAGAAGACAAACATTTAAAGACTATCTTGGGGTGCTTAGTTAGGACTAGGATCCTGATAAGCTGTTCGCTTTCTGTAGAAGAAAGTAAGGATCCTGAGTGGGTCGGGTAGGATCCTGTGTGGGTCAGTTAGGAGAGTAGGCAAGCAGTTGTGAGCAGCCATGAGTTGGCTTGCAACTTACTTGTTAAGTCTGTGTTGTAATAGATAGGGCTATGTAAACCAATAAGATTAACAAATGTTCCCTCTTGAGAAGAGGCAGAGAGGATGTAGAAGGATTACTCCACCTTCGAACCTATGTATATCTATGAGTTTGTTTATGTTTACTGTTCTATCTGCATATCTTATGTTAGATGCATGTCTTCCATACTAGGTCTTTTAATGAGAAAAAGCTTCCGCAATATAACTCTGATGATTAACCTCCCAAAAGGTTACTGCCTCTAGACCTAAGCCTTCTGAAGTGAAAAAAAGTTTGAAAATGAGTAGTCTTATTCACCCCCTCCCCCCTCTAAACCTACTATCACTTGGGACCAACAAATTTTCTCCAAGTGTACAATCCCTTTCTCAACAATATCTCTAATGAAATAGAACCTTACATCTATATGCTTGGTTCTATCATGAAAAACATAATTTTTGCACAATTGAATTCCAAATTGTCTATCAGAATAAATAGTTACATCACCATTCAAATACCAATTTAAGAAAGCAACCCCTGTAACCAAATATATTCAGTTATAGCAATATATTCAGACTCAGTGGTTGAAAGAGCAACAATGTGTTGGAGCTATGACTTCCAACTAATGTAAGATCCACACAATGTAAACACATATGAAGTGCTTGATTTTCTATTATCCCTATCATTTGCATAGTTAGAATCAACATAACCAACCAAATTGACACCTTGAGCAGAGTATGAAAATTTCAAACTCACATAATAAGAACACTTGAGATATCTAAGAAACCATTTCATAGCTTCCCAATAAGGTAAACCAGGGTTAGCCATATGTGCTTAGGCAACTCACAGTGTATGTAATATCAGAGCTGGTGCTAATCATAAGATATATCACAAATCCAACATCATTAGAGTATGACACTTTTGTCATTTCAATACCTTTAGAATTTGTCATTAGGGAAAGATCCTTACTTAGCACAAAGTGAACAGCAAGGGGCACATAAACAAGTTTAGAAGATGACATACAGAACTTACTCAAAATCTTTTCCACATAGGAGCACCTAACAATGTTCATCACTAAGATCCTCTTAGCATCATCAAGATACTTCATATCAAAGTTGTCACTTAGACACTTTGAACATGTTAAATTGTTTTCAAGCAAGGGCTCACCAAGAACATATCATATATAAGCAAGAAAACAGGAACATAAACATTTTCTTTGAAATACAAACAATGATCATAAGCACTTCTTTTTATAACCCAAAGATTGCATGCACATATCAGTTTTCTTGTTCCACTGCCTAGGTGACTGCTTTAAGCCATACAAGGATTTCTTTGATAAGCATACATGGTTAGGATTTTTAGAATCAACAACACCATCAGGTTACTTCATGTAGATTTCCTTATCAAGATCATTATGCAAGAAAGCAGTTTTCACATCTAATTGCTTAAGTTCCCAATCAAAGTGTGCAACTAATGCAAGCATGATTCTCATAGTGACAATTTCACAACAGGAGCAAATATTTCAGTATAGTCAATACCTTCCTTCTGAGTAAACTTTTTGCAACAAGTCTAGCCTTAAACCTAAATTTTTCACCTTCATGTTTAACCTTATACAACCACTTACAATCAACAATTGAACAGTGATCAGACTTAGGCATAAGAATCTAGGTTCTATTAACATGCAAGGAGTTCATCTCAATTCATTCATAAAATTCAACCACTCATTTGCATTTTCAGATTTTAAGGCTTCCTTATAAGATTTAGGTTCACACTCATTCAGAGATTCAAAGGTATTAAAAGCATGATGTTAGGAAGCCTTTTAGTCCTCTATCTTTCAACTTCTAATTTTCAGTCTTCTATGTTTGTTTCATTAGACTTTTAGTCCTCTATTTTTTAACTTTTAAATTTTAGTTCTCAATAGCTAAAAAGATATCTTTTTTTAGTCTTTTTACCTGTAATAGCATATTTTACTTTTTAATTTAATTTCAATTTATTTTTTCACAAAAAAAAAAAAAACAAAAGTTTCCCTTCATCTAACAACGGTAAATTATTATTAATTTATAATTCTATTTTTCATCTTGTTACAATTGATTTAGAGTTTTGTGAATATGAGAAATAAAAAGAATTAGCATGGAATAATACAAAACTAAAAAAATGACATTATTCA
The DNA here is from genome assembly GCA_005771605.1 of Scutellaria baicalensis. Taxonomy (NCBI): domain Eukaryota; kingdom Viridiplantae; phylum Streptophyta; class Magnoliopsida; order Lamiales; family Lamiaceae; genus Scutellaria; species Scutellaria baicalensis. The sequence continues at coordinate 45,007,102 of CM016723.1, forward strand.
TATTTTACTAGTTTGAAATTTATAACAATGATATTTTTTAAACATGGAATACTAAAATTCAAAAGTTGAAAATTGGAGGACTGAAAATCTAATGAAATAAATATAGAGAACTAAAAATCAAAAGTTGAAAGATAGAGGGTTAAAAATCTAATAAGGGTAAACATAAAAGACTAAAAATCAAAAACTGAAAGTTAGAGAACTAAAAATCTAATGTGGTAAATATAGAGGACTAATAAATTTTTTTTTCCCTAAATAATGTTCGTGGAACCTTAATATTCGTGGAACCCTTTAAATAAGATTCCACTCTATAAATTGATCTTCGTGGAAGCCTATAAATAGTGTTCGTAAAAGCCTATAAACTAATCTTCGTGGAACCCCATATGTTAATGTTCGTGAAATCGTTCATAGAACCCTATAAATTAATTCTCGTGGAACCCTATAAATTAATCTTCATGAAACCCTAATTTCACTTATAATTAAACCCTAATTTAATTAATACAATCCTAATTTCCCTAAATCCTAATTTCACTATACCCATTTATAATTGATAAATTACAAAAAAGATCGGTCAAAATAGACAGTAAAGACACACCTTTTTCAGATTTAATGATATTTTAAGATATTTTCTTATGTTGAATAATAGATTGAATGATAAATGGATTTCCTTATATAAATGTATCTCTTACATTTTACCCAACATTACGTTTTACCCATATTAAATGTATCATCTAGAAGATTGTATCTAAGCCTAGTTTGAAATGGAGAAGCAAGGTATTGGAATGTGGGTCACTAACATTGCTTTAGAAGAAAGCGACAAGTTGTAGTTAATACTATGTCGTACCATTTGACGTGTGTTTCTTGGTGGGGGCTCAGCTCATATCACAATGCTAATAATAATGTACATTTGGTTTTATTTTTCAATGTATTTATTTCAACGTTTTTAGAAATATTTTATGTAGAATTAATGTATTTGTGTACTCCTATCATATAAGTTTTGATAGGTTTATAAAACGATGATTTTTTATTTTTTTTTATAAAATAGATATGGTCGAGGGTACTTTTTGTGATTGTGTTAAAAGCTTGTGAAATGATGTCATGTGTGGCAAGAAATGGATACTATAAATGAAAACATTGCAATGTATTACTAAGTGAGTGTTGTTTCATGTGACTCGATTCGATTATGGGTAGAGTTAATGGGGCAGGCCAAGTCAATGTAAGTTGTATAATCGACTTGGATTGACCTAGCCATAAGTCAGAACCATGAGGATGCCAGTGTAAAAGCCGACTAGGGATGGCCGAGTCGACCACGATGAACTCTTTGGAGAAGTCCGATTCCAGGTTCAATCAGACCAGGATTAGGGTGGGTACACTCGGGTCCTAGCTCAATAAATAAATGAAGAAGTCGGCAAGAAGATGTTGAAGACCCAACGTAATATATCCTCGTTAACAAGTACATCAACATAGAATCAAACCGGATTAAGATCGATCCAAATTCCTAAAATTATGGAAGTCGATTTATTTTCAAGATTATATAATTTAAAGTTTAGCCCATAAATAGACGAGAAGGACTTGGGTGCCCCCGGGGTACGGATTCTGGATCCGTGCCCCCAACCCGACCTAGATCATATATAGATATATATATATATATATAATTATTATTTTTTCATTTTTTTTCCTCCTCTTTTCCTTCCTTAAGCAGTGTTTCTTCTTCTTCTTCTTCTTCTTCTTCTTCTTCTCTGCAATCTCTCTTTCTCCTCTTATTCTTCTCTCTTATTCTTCTTATATTAAAATCTAGGGTTCGCAAAGAAAGCCCAAAATAGAATCAGTTTCGCGACTCTCACCACCATCGCCGCCGCCGCATACCTCAAGCTCTCTGCCATGGAAAACAGTCTGTCCTTCTCCTCTTCTTCGTCGCTCTTCTTCTTCTACTACTACTAAAATCTAGGCTTTTCTAAATTTTTAATTTTTTAATCTAAAGTTATAAAGAATGGAGTATGGAAACACTTTTGCAAGCCCTTGTTTTCAGAGAGAGAAGTCATGGATGAGTCAATTGGCAGCTGTGGTGTATCTCTCTGTTGCTGCTAAGGTTGAGAGACTCAAGTGCCGCTTTTGTTAGATTTTAAGTAGATTTTGAAGTGATTTTGAATATATGAAAAAATTACAAAAGTGTTACTGATAGTCTATATAGGTGTTATATACACTTTCTAAAGATATTATTAAAATTTTAATATAGTTTCTTCAAGTGATTATGAATAAAATTACTTCAGTGTTTCTCATTATCTCTATAGGTGTTATATACACTTTCTAAAGGTATTATTAATTTTTTAATATAGTTTCTTCAAGTGATTATAAAAAAATTATAAAGGTGTTACTGATAATCTCTATAGGTGTTATATACATTTTCCAAAGGTATTATTAAATTTTTACTTAGGTATTTCTGATTGTCTCTATAGGCGTCATACACCTTCTAAGGGTATTATGAATTTTTAGTGTAGTTTCTTCAAGTGACTATGAAATTACAACAAAAAAGGTTAAGGACAACACTATAACGACAACATTTTTAAGCATAAACTGTTGTGGTTTTGAAATTTACATCACTTTTTGCTTAAAGTGTTGAGAAAGATATATTTTTTTTCTCAAAGACATCACTTTAACTACAATTTTATGGAAGTGGTGTCTTTGGGCGTGTTTTTTTCTGCTAATGACAACGCTTTTAGAGAAGTGATGTCTTTGGGCGTGTTTTTTTTCTGCCAATGACAACACTTTTAGAGAAGCGTTGTCTTTGGGGGTGTTTTTTTCTGTCAATGACAACAATTTTAGAGAAATGTTGTCTTTAAGCTCCATTTCTTAGACAATAACAACATTTCTTACAAGTGTTGTCTTTAAGCATAGTCCTTTTATTATGGCAACACTTGAAAAGTGTTATCTTTTAATTATAAGTACATCGTTTTTGACATGTGGTAAATTAATATACAAATGATGTCTTACCTTTTCCAAAATAATTGAATATTTAATAATTACGATTATATATTAATAATGTTAATGTATAATTTTATCGTTATTTTTTTTATATTATTATTATGATTACAAAGTGATTGTTTTTTAACTTTGCTTTATTTTTAAATTCTTAATAAATTAATTTTGCATAATGCTAAATTTATATTGAAATTGATGTCTTACATGTTCTAAATAATTATTAATAATTAAGTATTATAATTGCATTTGAGGTATATACTAATATTTATTGTTATTTATTATTATTATTATTATTATGATTAAAATTTCCTTATCTTTTTCATCTTTGGTTTATCAAATACTAATGATGTTGCTGAATCTTAACTTTTATTGGTGAGATTTTTTTTATTGATATTATTTAATTATTGATATTTAGAGTAAATTATTGTTTATTCATATTTAAACTTTTGAATGGTGATTGGTTGATTTACTATTTTTTGGTGGATAATATAATTCATCATCTGGTGGCCTTTTTATAAAGCAAACGAGTCAATCAATTCACGCGGGCAAAATATAAGAAAATTAGAGGTCTATCTTATTCACTTTATATATATAAATAATATATATATATTAGATAATAAATAAAACAATGTACATATTTGGTCTAGTGGTATTTGAGTTGCTTTCATATATGTGGACAATGATTCAAATCCTGGTGGTGGACAAAGCTGGTGGACAAGGGTTCAAATCCTAGTGGTGGAGAAAAGCTGGTGGACAAGGGTTCAAATCCCAGTGGTGGCAACATTATTATTGTAAATGTGAATTGTTTTATACAACGAGAATGTTCAAATCCCAGTGGTGGCAACATTATTATTGTAAATGTGAATTGTTTTTTACAACGAGAACAACAAGGGTTCAAATCCCAGTGGTGGCAACTTGGAAGTGTTGTATGACACTTTCCAAAGTGTTGTCTATGTTCGATATGACGAGAACAACAAGGGTTCAAATCCCAGTGGTGGCAACTTGGAAGTGTTGTATGACACTTACCAAAGTGTTGTCTATGTTCGATACGAAGTGTTGTCTATGTTCGATATTTTCTATGTAAAAGATATATATCGACAACACTTTTAATGTGTTGTCTATGAGTAATCAACAACACTTTGGAAGTGTTGTCTTTGGGCGCCCCTCTTCGACAGCAGTAACATAGACTACAATCTTATACCCAGAACAACAACACTTTAGAATTGTTGTCTTTAAGTTTTTTTGTTGTAGTTAAATATTACAAAGGTGTTGTCTATGTTCGATATTTTCTATGTAAAAGATAACGGTTTGCATATATATCGACAACACTTTTAAAGTGTTGTCTATGAGTAATCAACTACACCTAGTGTTGTCTGTGGGCGCCCCTCTTCGACAACAGTGACATAGACTACAATCTTATACCCAAAACAACAACACTTTAGAATTGTTGTTTTTAAGCTTTTTTGTTGTAGTTAAATATTACAAAAGTGTTACTGATAGTCTCTATAGGTGTTATATACACTTTCTAAAGGTATTATTAAATTTTTGATGTAGTTTCTTCAAGTGATTATTTTATTAATTAAGCTTTTAAATATATTTTTTGTTGAAAAGATTTGTCAGGTGATTATAAATAAAATGCTGGTAATTACACAACAAGTAAATACTCTAATATAGTATCCAATTCAATTGTACATCCTCAAAAACAATATAAATTGGTATTTTTTTTCAAATTTTCAAATTAATCACAAAAATGATATGATACCTTAAATGTTTATATATATCACCTATAAAGTATATATATATATATATATATATATATATATAACACCTCTTATCACTATATATGTGATACCTCAAGAAATACTTATAACACCTAAAGAGTATATATATAACACCTATAGAATATACATATAACACCTACCACTATATATGTGATACCTCAAGAACACATATATATAACACGTATAGAGTATACATATGACATCTATCACTGAATCACATAGTATGAAATCTGGTGTGCATGGACGCACACCCGATCAGGTGCGGGTTCGCGTGGGGCGCCTGAACGTGCATGGAAGCACCCACGCGCCAGGTCTGGTCAAGATCCGAATTTTTGCCTAAATAGAAACTTGGATTACGAAAATTGAGTTGGAAATTCATTGAACTCAAACATATAATATTAATGTAGCAATATAATTGTTCAATCTGGTCTGTAGTCTTTGGAGCTCAAATTCATTCAATTTTCGAACCGATGATCAGCATTGACCACAACCCTTTCTTCATTATAGGCTGATCATTATGGGTGATTTCAATGCGGTTGTTGGTGGTCATGAGAGGGCGAGGTCTTGTCTGGATTTGAAGACCTTCATAGACGATGGTGGTCTTATGGATGTGGACACTGGTGGCTCTTTCTTTACCTGGTGCAGGCATCACTGGTCTAATGGTTTTATGCAGGGAGTTGATGCTTCTACTTTGGGTTAAAATGAGGAGCTCCTTTGCCAAGAAGCTGAGGGTCAACTTCAAGTGGAGGACATCCTTGGTGGCTGGATCAGATTGGCTTTGGTTAGAATCTGACTCCACGTGCTTTGTCTTATTCTTAGGCGTGGGAGGACTTTGCATTCGTATTTCTGAAACACTTTTGAGGATCTTATAAGCACTTAATATCTTATAAGCTCTTTTAAGGAGCTTATAAGCTTAGCCAAATACCCTCTAACTTTTAAAAATAAGATCTTATTTTATGAGCTTATAAGATGTAAGGAGGTTATACGCTATTTTTGAAAAGTTGGGAAATCCCAACTTATTTCTAATATAAGCTTATTTTTCAAAACACCTTCAAATTTAATCATTGAAATTAAACAAATGTCATTACTAACAACTTATAAGCTCCACCATCTTATTTACCCAAACACATCAACAACTTATATTAAACTTAAATTAAATATCTTATAAGATATGATAGATTATAATCTCTAAAAATAAGTTTAGCCAAACACCCCCTAAACGTATGTGTATAAGATACATATACTAATATCAGACAATAAGGGCCTATTTGGTACATGGGTTTAGGTTGGTTGAAGATTATTTACCAACCTAAACCCATGTTTGGTGAGTATGTTTGAGGCCTGGGTTTGTAATTGGGTTTAGGGAAATGTGGGTTTAAGTTAGGCTAGGAGTATGTTTGTAAACCCACCAAGATTGGTGGGTTTATATATGTCCCAACAGTAACACCATTTTAAATTATGTTTATGCCCTCACTATTCACATGGAGATTACCAATTTATCCTTCTATTTGCAACTAACAACATATATGCCCCATATATAACCTGAGTTTGGATGCTTCTCTTCCACCAAACCCTATCATCTCCTCCTTCATTTGTCAAGATGAAACGGTGATGTCGATCAAGGGAGAGCCCAAACCCTAACCACACTCATCTTCGTCGTTGACAAAACAGCCATCTCGACACTTACCCATTTGTCAAGATCTTCTGCCTGCGTTTTTTCCAACCATGGAGGTAACCGACTCTTCTTTGCTCATTGATCTTTAGGCATCGATTTGTTTAATTTTTTTATTTTAATAGTCCCGGTGTTTCAATAATTGTTATGGTTCCTTCTAATTTTTAAGTTTTGGTGCAACTTTTGTAATTTTGAAATACAGTAAAAACTTGGGTATTTAAATGTATTTTGTTGTAATGTGTGCACCATGCTTCTTATTTTTCGGTTATATTTGGTGGAGATGTTTTTGTTTTCAGATTCAGATGTTAGGGTTCACCATTGGGTTTTTTCCCCCTAATATTTGGGTGAATATTAGTTTACATTATTATTGTGTTTACATTGCAATTCTTTTTTTTTTTTTTTGGTCCATTTTGGAGTTGGATCACATTTGTTCTTGCCTTTAGATATTTATAAATTGCAGTTTTGATTGAATCTTGTATGAGTTTAGAGAGATGTTGTTGAGTTTAGATAGATCAATTTGTTCTAAATTTTAGAGATATCTTCATTTTAGGTGAATGTTTAGAAGTTTAGGTTCCCGACTCTTGTTTTTCATAAAAGTTTGTCAGTAGAATAGATATGTTTTATCTAAATTTTTTGTTGTATGTGAAGTGTTGAGTTGTATTAGATCTTACTGATCATACAAACTATTACCGAGTCAATTAATGGTTGTGTGAATGACATAGTTTGATGAGATTTTGACATTATTGCGGAAGTAGTCTTGCCTCATTCAAAGTTGAAAGAGAGAGGGTCCTTTTGGTTATGGAAAGAAAATGTAACCTCATTAATTATTTTTTTGATAAGAGGAATAAATGGTTATTCTAGGATATATTGATCAGTAATTTCTTTGTCAATCGATAACATAGCTAATTCATCATTCAATCTTTCTTGAGATATGGTTGACTAAAGAAAAGTTTTAACGAGTCTAAACTTTAAAAAACTTCTTTCTACACTCGCTACTATAATGGGAACCATTAACAAGGTCTTGTAAACAATGTAAGTATTTGGAAAACACTCATCAATCCTTAATTTCCTTTTTCTTTTTTGATATTCAGACTCATACTTGGTAGGCATAATAAAACACTGGAAATATAAATTAAAAGTAAAAAATTTAAATAAATAAATTTCTTAATTCATTTTATTATGTTAGGATCTAACGTGAAATTTCCAACTTGGTAAAAATTAGTCACGTCAACGCGTTAAGGATGGATTGTTCAAATTGGGGCTAGTACGGAACACTCGCCGGAAATTGGCTGGGAATTAGAATTTTCCGGGAAATTAGACTAAAATTGATCAAAATTTGAGATAGTAGGACTAAAATTGAAATTTGGATTTAGGGAGGACTAAAATGGGACGATACCTCCAGAGCAGGACCAAAATTGAATTTAATCATATATATATATGGAAATTTTTGTATCTAAATGTACTATTTCATATTTTCATTATATTTGGATACTAAAACAGATGGAGTAATAAATAAAACACAAAAACTTTTATTAGTCAAACACTCGGATTTAGGATCCATACAACAGGGTCGAAACCCACACCACGTGCCTGGGTGGGTGCGATCAAACTCACCCAAATTCTCTTCAGGTGTTGTACCTTTATATTATGTTAAAGGACCTACATTGATGTTATATTAGTCATACCTTTTAGTCTTGATTTCGTACCTTTAAATATTTTAACTACACCTGCATACCTTTTAGTTATATTAGTCATACCTTTTAGATATGTTAGTTATACCTTTATATATTATATAAGGTATGTCTAATATAACATAAATGTATGTCTAACATAATATAAAGGTATGTGTAATAAAGGTACATGTATAAAATGTGTCAAAACTACGGTTTATTTTTAAGTTAAATGTATGAAATTTGAACATAAAAGTTTGTCCAAAATAACATAAATGTATGTCTAATATAACATAAAGGTAATGACCAAAAGTAAAAAATCAAACTCGAAAACAAAAAAAAAAAAAAAAAGGAAAAGCGGGCGTTTGACCCGGATGCTTGGATCTCAAATTCATGCACCTGATTCACATGAGACATTCTCTAAATAAAATCCCCACACCAGATCCGAACTTCTGGATACCCAGCCCGAAACATCCGATTTGAATCCTTGTAAAACCCGACTCGATCATATAATACCCGATACCCGAAAAAACCTCCCACACCCTTAGGTAGGACGATAAATTATTTGTTCCTCTTATACATGGCTTAGATGTTAAGTTGTGACTGTTTCGATTAAACTTTAATTTACTTAATATCCGGTTGGAAAATAGAATTTATTAATCCTTAATTTGGCACTTTCTGCTACAATTTTAGCAACTGGTTAATTGTTGGTCTTGTACTGTCCTAACCTTCTATTCTTTTTACTAATTCAATCATGATGATTAATTAAAATAATATCAATAGTTAGAACCCGTAATTGATTATACGATCATTATTTTGTTCCGGAAGAATTTGACGTCTAGCTGCTTCCATTTACTCAATCATGAATTAAATGATTAAAATTCCTTTTACTATTTAATTTTATGAGAAATAAACCCCAAAAAAAAAAAAAGAAAACTGAATCTGCAATCTCTATTATCGCCATCCGCTTTTATGCTTGAATTGATGAGAACAGACTTTAGTCTAATCAAATTAAGAAATAAGGTCGATTTGTAATTGTGAGAAATTCGAAATTTAGGTTTAGGGTTGAAATCCAACAAATAAATCATGCTTTGTTTTGAAAATTCCCCGAAAATTGGAAGCCTCGATTGGAGAATAAGATTGAACTTGGCCGAGAGTCAAGAAATTGCAAAATTTGGGCCTAATTTGGAAAACCAACAAATAAATTGAGTCGTATTGTGAAATTTATCCTTTTATTTTCGGTAAACTTAAGAACTTACATTTCCACGTAGATAGAGATGATAATGGGTAATTTTGATGATGGCATTTGGAATATCATACCAATAACAAAACACCAAAAACAACTCATAGATGAAGATTAAAGTACAATTAATTCAACAGCAACACAACACATATTATATATTTAACAACACCCAATGATGAGGTTGTTAGCCTATCTATTTATCATCATAAAAAATATATACATTTTTTCTTAACAATAATATTCGATAAGAAATTTTATACATACGAGGAAGGTCATTAAAATCGGCATTGTTCATCAATCAAATTAATCACTTCTAACAATGTACCTCCTATTTCAATTATAGACTTGCCAATTTGATATTGAACTTATCTATATATATTTGTACGTTATATATTGTTTGTAATATTCCATTTCTTTTAAGTTATTCAATCAATTATTTAGAATGACGTGCATTTAATATTAAAATAACTAAAAATGTATCCGTATAATTGCATGATTTGTTTTATAAAATATACTAACCTCAAATTTTTTTGATAATATTATATAACTAATGATGGAAAATGATAAAATGTTCATGATATACAACTCTTAATATGTCACAGTTGACATGTCTCATCCGCTGATTATATGAAAAATGAAATTAATTTATAAGTTAAGGGAAAAATTCAATTTTAATCCATTTAGAAAGCCAATGTTCAATTTTCGTCCACCATGAAAACGATTTTCAATTTTAGTCCAATTAAGTCAAAAATCGTCATTATTTGGTCCATTTTTGGCTTAATTGGACTAAAATTGACAACTGAAAATTGAAAATCGCTTACATGATGGATGAAATAGTGACAAAAGTGGACCAAATAGTGACGCTTTTTGGCTTAATTGGACTAAAATTGAAAACCGCTTCCATGGTGGACGAAAATTGGACAATGAATTTTTAAATGGGCTAAAATTGAATTTAACCCGATAAGTTAAATATTGAATATATATATTAATGTGTTCACAATGAATTATCAGACCACATCCTCTATATCAAAAAGTGATACACTTGTGTACCCACATCAAAACTACATAGTTTTGATAGTAAATAATATTGTAATTTGTAACTGTTTTATTTAAAAAAATTGTTTTAGAATGTTTGGTATAGGGAATCTGATTGCTGAATTAATAATACATTATCTTAACATAAAATTTTAAAAATCATCAGATCAAATTTAAAATTATTAGATTTTACACTACTAATTTTGTTACCCTACCCATGAGGATAATTAATACTTGTCCACCACTGATATGTTGATTAATTTCACTTTTTATATAATAAATGAAAAACATCATTACACGACATATTAATATTTATCCACCATTTTCCATTACACGACAATTCCAACGTCATACCATATCAGACGCCATATAGGACCAATTCAACCACATATATTTCTTCAAAAGAAAAAAGACATATATATTTGTTATATAGCCTCATATATTGACCCATTCTCTTATTACCTTACATCATTCCAGTCTTTAAAATCCTCTTACATCATTCCAATCTTTAAAATCCATGGCGACCAAGAAAATTGTAAGGCCAGTTTTCGACAACCCTTTCCTCGACATCACATTGAACCCCGACGGCACCGTCAAGCGCGGCCCCGAGCCGCGCAACCCGCCCAACTCCGATCCCAACACCAACTCTCCGGTGCTTAGCAAGGACATAATTCTTGACCCCACCAAAAAAACTTGGATCCGTTTGTACATTCCTAATGTACAGTCCTCCGCCGCCAAGCTGCCGCTGATCCTCTACTACCACGGCGGAGGATTCGTCTTCTGCAACGCCGATTCCAGTATCTACGATGTTTTCTGCAAAGGATTGGTCGAAAAACTGAACGCAGTAGTCATTTCACTGGACTATCGCCTGGCGCCGGAGCACCGCCTCCCCGCCGCCTACGACGACGCCGTGGACGAGCTTTTCTGGATCAGGAACGCCGACGAGGAGTGGATAACCAGGTACGCCGATTTAAGCACGTGCTATCTTTGTGGAACTAGCGCGGGCGCCAACCTGGCTTACCAAGCCGGCTTGCGCTTAGCCGGCTTGGCTCGTGAGCTTGAGCCGGTGAAAGTGCGGGGGATGATACTTCACCACCCGTATTTCAGTGGGGTGAAACGGAGCGGGTCAGAGATGAGATTGGAGGGCGACCCGTTGTTGCCATTGCAGGCGATCGATCGGATGTTTGATCTGAGCCTGCCGGAGGGGGTTGATCACGATCACGAGTATAGTAACCCTGTGGCGGGTGGGGGGTCGGAGAAAGTGGAGGAGATGAGGAGGTTGGGGTGGCGGGTTTTGGTGACGGGTTGCTCCGATGACCCGTTGGTGGATGCGGGTTCGGAGTGTGCGAAGATGTTGGAAGAGAAGGGAGTGGAGACTGCCAAGTTCTTTGGTGAAGGGTATCATGCAATGGAGGTTTTTGACCCCTCCATGGCTGCCCCGCTTTATGATGCCATTGAACACTTCATGTTTTCATGCACATCAAGTCTTTAATGGCTTGTGTTTGCGTTAAAGTTCGTATGAAACAGATCGAGTTAAACACCAAATAAATAGTTTGAAATAGAGTTGTAAAGATGAGCGAATAATGCAAGATTAGACTCGGAAGAATATCTAATTGTTGTTATCCATGATTGATGTGTAGCTATCGATGATTGAACTACTTTGCACATTCAACAAATTTACAAACAACAAATTCTCAATCAAATGTTAAAGAACATTTTTGAACCTTCTAATCTAATTCTACAATTTTATATAATATCAAAATTCATGGAAGAAATTAGATGATTTTAAAGTTGAGATGGAAGAACTTAGCTTTTCATAAGAGTGATGTCCCCTGATTCTTTTGCTAGCATAAGAAGTGATATCTTTTGCTTTTTTTTTTTTTTCTTTTTTCTTTTTTTTGATTATTAGTTAATATGATAGATCAAAAACCATGTGAGATGTACTATGGTGGGAAAAAAATTCAATTTTGGGCCTCCTATAAATACCTTGGGCCAATCCTTTTATAGGTCTTTTGGCATCTATTTTTCGTTAAATAATTGACGATCATGATATTTCTGTAACGGGAATACAGGTTTGAAGTTGATTTTTTCCATTAACATTGTAAATTTACAAGGCCTTTTGTAGATAATGATGTTTTTAAAATCTTTCTACATATCTATAAAAGTGGAAATACCTCCGATTACCCAATTTGACAAGCCAAGAAACTTGTTTATTCATTTTTTTGGGAAGTTACTTTTTTACCAAATTTGAGGGCGAAATGTCAATAATGTTCTCAACTTAAGTTTATATTTACATACACCACAAATATATTAGCATATCATGAACACGATATTATATTCTGTGTTCACGACATGTTGAACCTTTCTACATTTCGTGAACATGATATTATATTCCGTGTTCACGACATGTGAACCTTTCTGCATTTCTTAGACACGATATTATATTCTGTATTCACGACATGTTGAATCTTACTGCATGTCGTGAACACAATATTATATTCCGTGTTCACGACATGTTCACCTTATCTGAAAAGTTGACTCAAGTCGAGGAAAGTTGACTAGAGTTTAGGAAACTTGACTCGAATCTAGGATATTTACTGAACTTTTCTTATGTAAATATAACTTAAGTTGAGGGTATTATGGATATTTCACTACCCAAATTGGGTAAAAAAGTTACTTCCCAAAAAAATGGGTAGATAAGTACCTTGGCTTATGAAAATGGGTACTTTGGAAATTGACCCTTTATAAAATGTATTTAAACAACTAATAATTTAAAATAAAATCATAAAGATGATTTTATGGAATAATGAAAACAAATTACCAAAAATATTATATATGCGAAAAGAATATAAAATATTGAGAAATGAAATAGTTATGATATATATATATATATACAATACTCTGAAATTGAATTAATTAATTAGGGCACTTGTTTGCATAGGAACTCAAAGAGCTAATCCGGTGATTTGCTTTGCAAAGTTGTATTTTATTCACTTGTAGGCTTTTCGTTTAAAAGATTAGGCAAAAGATAGCAAACATAACTCCTTAGCTTGACAATGTAGTTGGGTTGGAATTTTCTTCTTTTGCACATTAGCTTTTTTTAAGGAGTAATCAATGTATCACTAAAACGATTGCTTCTCTATCTTTAATTAGATTCATCTGTTTTGCAAAAGGAAAACGTTGGCACAAGTGTAGATTCTGATGAATCACATAATAAGAATGTGAAGGCTGGAGCACTTGTTGGTTTCAGCAGGCCATCACCACTTCCTGAAGAAGACTGAATCGTTGTTTGCTAGCTCTGTCAATATTTGGATGTTCATATGACAACGATAAACTTACAAGTCACGTGTAGCCTTTCCTCTTTGTTACTGGTAATGAGATGTCATATTTTACTTTGAGAAATAACTCTTAGCATTGTGTAATAGAATGAAGTTTTTTTTTTTTTTCCTTCCCTTAAAAGCTTGATAATGTAGTCTAGTTATTGTCCAAGCAATGGTGTTGGAGGATATATTTCCATGTGCTTTTTACATGAATGTATAGGATAATGTTAAGAAATAATTCTTATTGAATTAAATATCAACTTGAAGTTTTGTTTTGTTTCATTTGATGATAATTCTCAACTGGTTGCAATTTACTTAAATTGTAGATTGGGTGTTCCTTCATTTGTATAAACTATAATGTTTATTGAACATGGACTCTTCTTTTTTATTTTATTTTTTGCAACAAAACTAAGAAGAGGAAAGAATACTTCATGCTCAGTTGTTGTTCACTGTTTTTGATAATTTAATAAAACAAATTTTAATAAAGAAATAATTATTAGTTCTCACATAATTTGCCTATTTTAATGGATGAGGGTAATTTAGTCAATTCAATATTATTACATTATAAACTAATATATTAAACAAGATTTTATAAACATCACACCTTTCAATCATTAATACCAAACACATAATACAACTAAACACATACCAAAAACCTTCATACCAAACACCTAAATTATACTTCATGAACAGTAAAAAGCCCAAAAATATTATAATTCAATCCAAACTCAACCTTCGTATCAAACGGACCTTACATACCAAAAAATCCCTTAAAACAATAATATACATACCAAAAAATCTTTTAAAACAAGAGCAGCATGTCAACAAACAAAAATAATACTTATTTTTAAACTTCACATAATTTAATTTCTTTAAATTCCAAGCTCACGCCCTTAGTTTTCTAATTAGAACTTTATTTCAAGACTGGTCAAATTAAACTCTGGCTATTCAGAAAGAACCCCAACAAGTTTGATTATTTCACAATTACAAAAATTTCATATGAGACGATTTAACAAAAACTATAATTCCATAGATCAAACAATTTTCATAAACATATACGTGGATTGTAATTTGTAGACTTTCTAAAATGTCCTACTTAATATTTTACCCCCTAACCAAAAGGTATTTAAAAAACAAAAAACGACACATGAAAAGTAGAAATTGAAAGACAGAAAGAAAAAGAATCATGCATGCACAACCATAAAAGCATCAATTTGTTCAAACTTAGTTTTGAAACAAAATTTTCCTTATTAAGTACCATATGATTGCACAAAGCAGTTTCCTCAAATTGAGAGTATCCCAGGTAAGAATCAAATGTCTCTCCACTACGATCAAACGGCTCGAATTTGGCAACTCAATTGAACTATATAATAAATCGAAGGCAGCATATATGAACAATTCTCAGTGAAGAGCAAACCTTAAAGAGGATTAGGCAAAGGAACTACTTCTTAAGGCAGCAAAAGCATCTAGTCTGAATATTGGGATTGACATATATACAGCCTGAAAACCCCTTGCGTAGGGTGGTACGAGATGGGGCTGCTCGGTTTTCAGACAGAGAGTTTCTCATGGCTTGAGCTTTCATTTGTGAAGCTCTCAGCTTGTCTGAGATTTTGTCCATTGATGCCGATCTCTTCTTTTCTAGTTTCATCTGAACAAAGATCAATTTAGAGCAACCAAAAATGAGAACAAATTCCATAACTTCTGTTACTTGAAGGTAAACTTATTTGAAAGAGCTCTTACATCTTATACAGTGTTTTTAAAGCTTTTAAGATGTTTTATTTCAATTCAAAACTAAGTTGTTGAAGTGTTTGGATAAATAAGATAGTGAAACTTATGAAATGTTAGTAATGACAATTCTGTGATTTAAATGATCAATTTGAATGAGCTTATAAATAATAAAATCTTATTTTGAAATAAGTTAGGATCCTGTAACTTTTAAAATAACATCTTGTTTTTAGGGAGAGTAATGTTGTTTCTGACAACTAGTGAGAATTAACTAAAAGACTCGTTAATGGGGAAATTACAAACCTCTAGTTTCCGAATTGCCGCCTCAGCTTTCGCCTTCTGCAAATTCTCCCAAGCAGTGATTTTCGCTTCCTCTCTTTGCAATCTATACGAAAACATTGGCACTTTTGTATCAAGATTCCCTCTCATCTTTGGATTCAAAACTGAATATACAACGTGAAGATGTAAATAATTGTAAAAACTAACGACATACTTTGATGTGTTTTTTGATGCCTCGGAACCATTCCAAGGTACAGGTACATCCTTAAGATTAGGCAAGTCCTTCTTCGTCTTTTTGGATCCTTGTTTCTTGGACTGTCTGGCTGTAGTAGTGCCTCTGTCTACCTCCACATCCCTGACTTCATCTCTAGTAGATGGATTGCTGTTTTGACGCAATGAATTGGGAATCGAGCAGGCTAAATTTGAGAATGATAACCTTCCTTTCGAAGATGAATGAGTGCTCCCTTGAGGACTCATTTGAGTCGCCATATCCCTAACGCCACGTGAATCTTCCACTTCTTCTTCCTCGTTGCCATCGACCTTACCATAATCTGTTCCTTCAATTCAACATTCATGCGCAAACAACTCAACCACTAAGCTTTTAATGGCCTTTAAACTTATCTACAACAGAACTAATTAAAATTTATCCCACCATAAAATCTTCACACATCTATCTTACAAGAGAGCAAACTGTAGAACTATCCAACAACCCCATCATCAAAGATTCAAAACATTGCATCAGAATTCATCAAGACCACATAGATAATCGGAAAAATCGCATCATACCCTACACACATACTTAACCACAATTGCAATTCATTAAGTAGTTAATACCTTGACAAGTCTCACCAAGCATATCCACCAAGCCAGGGACACTAGTACTCCGAGTTATACTACTTCCCACGTCCAAAGACTTCGACTTCACAGCCATTTCAGCTTCATAATGAATCGACAAACCATTAGGTACTAACACACCAGTAGTAAGGGGCGAATTCATAGCAAAATTCCTCGTCTTCCCACCATCAAGAACAGGCACGTTAGGCGAATAGCTGGACAAGTAGACGAGCCCGGGTGGCCCCAACGGGCCACTCTTCGACTTGGGCCGTCTCTGTGGCTGAGGCATTGAGTTCTTTAAAGAACCATAGCTCGAAATCGGGCTAGTAATCCATCTTTCAGCATCATCCCATTTGGAAGGCAATGCCCTCCCACTATTAAAGGGCATCAAAGCAGCTGCACTAACATGCCTTCTACTACTATTACTTGGCAATGCTACTCTCTCTGAACTCCATGATTTTGGCATTTCTCCGGCGTCGTTTTCTCCGTACTCCGGTGTACCGGGGCTAGTGTAGGCGCCGGAGTATCGAATTGATCTCGAATTCTTCTTCATTATATATTCAATAACGGCTAAATGCTGTGTAAATTGTTTCCATTACTCTCCCTAATTTCAAATTCCTTTGCAAGACCTACAAACACAGCTATGAAATTCTACATAAGAATTCTCAATATTTACACCCTAAAGATTAACAAATAATATTTAGCACCAAGTAAGCATAAAATTTCACGAAATTTCTGGCTTTTGTAATATCACACAACTTTTCCCTACTGTCGCTTCTTGAATCTATCTTCATATGAATAAATAAATTTGCAAAAAAAGAACAAAAAAAAAAAAATCTCTTTACGTTTTCAAAATGGTTGGACAACAATTCACTCCCTAAAAATCTCGTTTTCCCACCTTCACACACACACACACACACACACACAGAAACACCGACACACACAGACAAAAAATCGAACTATAAAAAAAAAAACCAAGAAAATGAGGGACCAATAAACAAGAAGCAAAAGTAGTAAATAAAGAAATGGGATTTTCAGAATAACAATAAAAAAGAAACATTAAGAAACTTACATTTGATTGGGTGAAAACTCAAGAAAAAGATAATCAAAAAGACATTGAGTTCATCATCATCATCATCGCTTTGTTTGTCTTTCTCCTCAAACTTTTCGATAGTTTCCTATAAAACCTTTGCAGCAATAATTAAATGCAGAAAAATGCATAGTCAAGAGAATACTTTAATCAAAGGAATCGAAGAAGATGCTCGATTGCGAAACCGCAGCTGCAGATTTGTACGTCACGAAGTTAGAACAGTACGTTTGACGCAATGGTGCACTGACCTATGCTGCTTTCTGCTTCCATTTATGAGGAATTTCGATTCCTGATATTTTATTGCAATTTAAAACAAGATATTAAATGCCATTGATTTAGAGGGGTTGAGAAAGCTAATGTTTTAATCAACGGCTCAGATTAGGTCGGTGCACTACACCGTGTGTAGTGGAACAACGTTATGGAGGGGAAGGACAAGGGTGAGGGCTCAAGCTTGAGTTGGCAGATATTGTCTGAATGTAAAATGTGGTCCATGTGACAAGTGGGCCCCACTGTTTCAATATTTGGAATTTTTCTTTCATATTCAAATATCCGATTATGGATATGGGTTTGATTGAGTTTTCAATTTTTTATTTTTTCTTGAATATTTTTTGTGATATTTGAGAATTTATTTATAAGTTTGTTGAAAGTGTTTTATGAAAGTTTGATTTTATTTTTGTGATTATATGAGTTTTTTATTTAGAATAATTTTCTTGTTTTTAAGTTAGGATCATGTTTTCAATATATTCGTTCAAATTAATCTCATCATTCAAATATATATATATATATATATGACAAAAACTTTTATGCACCGGTTGCACGGATTTGGAATCCGTGCAACCGGGTCGACCAATTCAAGCGCCCAAAACGCACTTCCACGCGCCTCCCACGCGCCTGCATGCGCTCCCACGCACTGAACACTTGTGCTAAAACTCACCCAAAATTCGCTTCAATAGACCAACCTTTGTGTATAGTTAAACCAACCTTTGTGTATAGTTAGACCAACCATGTGTAGGTAGGTCTAACTATATACAAAGGTATGTCTAACATACACAAAGGTATGTCTAAGTATACATAAAGGTATGTCTAACACAACGTAAATGTATGTCTAACATAACATAGTGGTATGTGCCAAAATTCAAAAATCAAGCCAAAAAAAGACAAGACATGAAATCTGGGCAGAACTGGTTTGTTTAACATAGCTTAAAGGTATGTCTAACATAACGTAAAGGTATGTCTAACATAACCTATTGGTATGTGATTTTTTTTCAAAAATCATGTGCGAAAAAAAAAAAAAAAGAATAGGTCTCTTGTAGATCCATGCACCTGGGTCGGATCCGGGTCAGGGGGACCGCACCTTTTTTTTTTTTTTTTTCGCACATGATTTTTGAAAAAAAATCACATACCTATATGATATGTTAGACATACCTTTAAGCTATATTAAACATACCAATTCTGCCCAAATTTCATGTCTTGTCTTTTTTTGGCTTGATTTTTGAATTTTGGCACATACCACTACGCTATGTTAGACATACATTTACGTTGTGTTAGACATACCTTTATGTATACTTAGACATACCTTTGTATATGTTAGACATGCTTTTGCATATAGTTAAACATACCTTTATACTACATCTGTCCCAGGAAATTCAGCCTACTTGCAGTGCAAATTGCACTGCAAGTAGGCTGAATTTCCTGGGACGGAGGGAGTATATGTTAGACATACCTTTGTATATAGTTAGACCTACCTACACATGGTTGGTTTAACTATACACAAAGGTTGGTTTAACTATACACAAAGATTGGCTATTGGAGTGAATTTTGGATGAGCTTTAGCACATGTGTTAAGCGCGTGGAAGGCACGTTTTGGGCGCGTGAACGGGTCGATCCGGTTGCACGGATCCCATATCCGTGCAACCGGTGCATAAAAGTTTTTGCCAAAAAGAAAAGTGCGGTCCCCCAACCCGGATCCGACCCGGGTCCATGCACCTGATTCACAAGAGACCTACTATATATATCTCATTAATTAACTATATATCCCACTAATCACAGAATATGTGTAGCTATATAGGTTTAATAAAATATTTTCAATGCATAGTTTTTTCCCTATTTAAATCGAATATATATATTTTTTTTCCGTCATAATTCTAATTTTGGGAAATTTATTGTGATAAATTGGATTGTTATTGAAATTTTATATATAATTAAACAATATATACAAGTGAGAAACAGAGAGGAAAATGATGAATGGATAATAAAACGAAAAATAGGAAAGGAAAGTAGTTTCTCTCCTTTTTAAACTGCTTTTATTTTTGTTTGATAAATGGGAAGGGAAAGTGAGAGACCAATTTGAACGTGAGTAAGTCTTGTGTGAGACCGTCTCACGGATCTTTTTTCGTGAGACGGGTCAACCCATAACCCACACTTAGAAATTCATATGAAAGTTTGTGGATATGGATTCAATTCATGGGTAATAAGGATCCGTCTCACGGAAACTATCCGTAGGACCGTCTCATATGAGTTTTTGCGTTTGAACGTGGAATGAAATATACTTTACATTGGACAAATATTGATTTTTGTTTTCTTCAATTCATCTCTTTTATTCTTTATATATATTTTGGACAAAATATGTGATGTGAAAAAAGATTATATTCGTAAATGTGTTATATACCTTTGCCTTCAACTTTAGTTGATCCCATTAGATTGATACTATTATAGAACCCGTGAAATACACGGGATTACAAAAATAAAATAAAATTTAGTAATTTTAGAAAGAAAATTAATTATTAATTATATAAGAAAATATATTAATGTTGCATTAGTTTTCTAATGTAAATGATATCTAATTATAATTTTAAAAGAATATGGTTATTTTTTTTCTCTATTATTGAGAAAATTTAAATATTTTTGTATACATTATTCAAACCCTCAAATTTTATTTTTATGAATTGACACAAAAATTAAAGTCAAATATTTTCAAATAAATTTCATATATTATTTTAAAACACATCTTCAAAAACACTATAAAATTTTAATAATTAATTAGTTTGAAACGTTTGAATAATTTCTTTTCAATCAACCCACATTTATATTTTTTCATTATTTATTGATTTATATTTTATTCTAAACTTTTTAAATTAACAAAATTTCAAATTTATAGATCATTTCCGTAGTATGTGTTACTTTAACAAATTTAGTTAATTTTTTGTATATTATCAATATTAATCTTGACAACATATAATAGCAACATTAATTAGATTTTAAATAGTTTTTATTTGTAAAAAGAAAATTTAAAATGAACAAATTTGTGGGATTGAGAAGTGTTATTTATGGTTATTCATTTAGTACATATAAAGTTTAGTTAATTTTTTTATATTATTTACTAATGTATGTTAACAATATTAATCTTGACAACATTTAAGCAACATTAATTAGATTTTTAAAAGATTTAATTTGTAAAAATAAAAATTAAAATGAGATAATTTATGGGATTGACAAGTGTCCTTTATGGTTATTCCTTCATTATATATACTAGTGATGGCCCGTGCGATGCACGGGTTTGATTTTTTATTTTGTTTTGAAACTCGTATTTTAGATTGTGATTTGCATATATGTCAATTCTCATCAAATTATTGTATGTAAATAATAAACAGTGATTTGTATATACACTCTTAGATATATATATCAATTCTCTCATCACATAATCGTATGTAAATAATGAATCATTTTAATTCAATATCCTAAAAACAAAAGCATATTAATTGTAAAAATGATTAGAATTTTAAATTATTTATGATCAAAGCTGATACCTCTTCTCTGTGATAATAGATCTTAAATTAGAATAGATATTGCTTTTCAAGTTTAAAATATATAGATCTTCATATACCTCCTCTCTAATAACACTGAATATTTAGCAAAAGAGAAAAAGATTATTCAACCTTTTTTTTTTTACTTTCATTTCAAGTCCTCAATTAGGAGACAATTATGCCAATTCCATAATCAATTTTATTTGCTCAATATAGTATCTTACATTAGCAAGGAAATAAAAAAACTCAACGAAGTAAATAAATAACATAGAAACAAAACAGGAAGTAAATAGAGTTATTGTCATTGGCCCAACGGAGTCCATTTAGCTGCAATCCACGAAAGTTTAGTTCGTCATATTGTCCCTAACATTGAGAAACATATATAGTTAAAGAATATAAATTTCTTCGATTCCATGAATTGTCAATAACATTCCTTGAATATCATAAAAAAAATGTTAGGGAGCCCATTTGCAATATCTATATATTCAATAGACATTTTTTTTAGTAGCTCCGAGAAAGCAAATGAGTTTCCTCTTCATTATAGGCATCCTAACAAATCAATATGCATAAGGGATCAGTGAACATAAAATCATTATGGCAGCAGTTGAAACATATATGCAATTAAATTAATGTGCAAAACCCGTAAGTTGTTGGAATGGGGAATGGAAGAAATTGATACTGCATTGTGGCCTTCATATTGGTGGACAATTAAATTATTATAAGTCATTTTCTCCCATCAAAAGGACCTTGATTCACTGAAATAAACTACACCCCAACATAATGCAACAAATTTAAAAGTAACATTCGACCACAATAAGGCATCAAATCAAAACCCGCTTACAAAACCATCTATATGTTTACACACAAAATCATCTCATAAGTACAAAAAAAAAAAAAAAAAGAATGATGTAGCGCTTGGAATAAGAGACTCGAAAATGAATGAATTTTAAATGTACCCAAATAAAAGTGGAATTGAAGTTCGTTCACTCAAAAGCTACTTCAATAAAGAAACAGCGGATTTCAAATACATATCTATCAACAATAAATGAATTTCAGATGCATCATAAATTTCAATTCAATAAATAATGCATAATTACATATATGACACCCGTGCAACGCACGGGCCTTTATCTAGTGTAAATAAAAACTACATAAACCTTGTATAAAGTTTACATCATTATGATCTAAAGTCGCAACTAAAATTGACCAAAACAGGGTAATAATGAATGCAACTTTACTGTATCTGGTGTTTAACACTGAATTCCTTGGTAAAAGAATGAAAAAAAAACAACTTTTATAATTATTGGCGGACTAATATAACCAACGTACTTATCTGTTTATACATATCTAATTTTTTTGAAGAATATAAAAGCCTTTAAGATTAGATACTAACCACCAAACACAAACCCTAAGCCACTTAATCAATTCTTATTTTCTTTCCGCAATTCAAAATCGCGTAAGTATCAAACCAAACTCCAAAAATAAAATATAGAGAAAACAAACACTAATCACTCTGGCTGTTAAAGCACGATATTTGTCAAAAATCTCAACTTTGCTTACATAATAAAATGTCCAGTTATCAAAATCAGAACCCATAAACTCCAAGCATTTGAAATCCTGACATAGTTACTTCAATAAAGTGCATATCTTGTTCAACCATGTAATGAATCATAAAGGGGAAACAAAATATACCTGGAGAAAATTGACTGTCAATTAGTTGTGTGGCGACGTCGCTTAAATCCACATTAAAAATTTTGTTTGTTGAATTATGGTTCTCCCCATCTTCAAGCGAACCCATTGTCACTTCATCTACAAAATTTGAAACACGTTGTGTGTGTGTGTGTATATATATATATTATCAGGCAGGAAAAATCGAAACAAAATCCAAAAATCACAATACAAAAAACGAAATAGAAGAAAGAAAATAAAGCTCAAAACATCCGAATTCAAAGAGAAGTTCTTAACGCAATTGGCAGAAGCATAACTGTAAATCAAACGTCGGACTTAGAGAGAGAAAAGTGGGGAGAGGAGATGAAAGGTGATTTCATCTTAAATCTATATATATAAAGAGAGGGTTGTAGATTCTCCAACCTTAGAGAGAGAAAAGTGGGGAGAGGAGATGAAAGGTGATTCCATCTTAAATTTTAATCAATGGAAAAATGAAGATAAAATCTTTTCATCTTATTCTAATTAATGGAAAAATGAAGAGAGATAATGAGAGGAAGTACACATGTGGCATGTGAGAGTTTCAAAATGCTGATGTGGCGGCGGGAGAGAATCCACAACCCTCTCTTTATATTTATAGACTAGAGTAACACCCGTGTATTACACGGATATTTTAATAATTAATTAAAAATTTGAACATTATTATTAATAATTAAATTTAATTATTATCTATCATTCATTCTTAATTTAATTAGTATGTAAATTAAATTTAATTGTTCAGAATATTTCAGTTATAATTTAGTATAATTGCAAACATCAACTTTATTTAAATGTTTGTCTAGAGTTTTGATAAGTTATTATTTTATTAACAAACATGATTATTAATAATTATGATTATTAATAATTTGTTTTTCAATCATTATTATCTCTTAAATGATTAATTATAATAAATTGGAAATATGAAATACATTAACTGAAATTAAACTTAAATTAAATTTTCAATTAGAAATAGGATTAATCAGAGAGTGACATGTGCTACTCTTGGTTATTTCTTTAGTATAGATATATATAAATGTGAAACTTAAAAATAATGAAACTATAAAATACGATAGAAATTTGTATGTCTAAGCTTCATGAGCATAACTTTACCACATCATATATATCTTACTAATATATAGATATTTTTTCATAAGAAATTAAATACATCTATATATGTGTTTATGTCATTTATTTTTATATATATTGATATAATTATATGATACACTAGATATGACCCGTGCGTTGCACGGGATTGGTTTACAATTTATATCTAAATATTTTTCCTATACAATTAAATCTTAAATCATCTTTTGTAATTATTTAAATTTATATTTAGATTTTTTTTTTGTTGATCATGGAACAATTTTGTTATTTAATATGAGATTTATTTGACATCATTGACATTAGTATTGAAGTAAGTTTGTTATTTGTACATAATTATAAAGAATACAATATTCAACTTCTTTCCTTATGAATGCATAGTGAATCATTTTTCCAAGGTAAACTTAAATCTTCTTGAAAGACCTGTAGTGATGTTACTTGAGAAACAATTTCCTTAAAATATTGTTCTTCTACATTTTTTTATAGATAAATCACATAAATCAATGCATCTTTTTGTTATTTATATATTATGAGAGAAAAAGCATAATATACACCAAATAAGCATGCATACATACATATAATATAACCGTCTTTAACATATTAACACATTTTTAATAATGAAATATTGAATTGTGAATTTTAAAACCTAAACTTTGCGTGAAAAGATATCATCTAAAACGGGTCAAAGACAAAATAAACTTCAAAATATACACCAATGATCTCATGGATGCTTCTCACCGTTCATAGATTCTTGAAACAATAATACAAAGTTGATCAGAAAAAAAAAAAGATTAAAAAAATGAAAATGAAGCGTTAAACTAATCCCTCATGAAATACCATACAATTCAATCAATACAATTCTATCACATAAGAATTAAGAAACAAAATGACAATTTCAAAAATAAAATTCAAAATAAACAATGTTTTTATGACAATGGAAAAGAAGCCACGTTATGTTTAACATTAGTTACTGGAGGCATAAACAATTTGTATAATTCCAAAGTTGAAAAGTGAATATTACATCCATAGCAAGGTGTTCCTAGACACAACATGTAACTAAGCTACTAAAGTGCTATTAAGCCACCATTTTGCCATTTTAAATTAAAGTTATGCACTCAAGAATGAACTTACTATAAGAGAATTACGTTATACAATTAGGAGAATTAACAAAGGTGATTACATCATTTGCCTTACAACTTGAGTTCTGCGAGGATCGCTCGTTTGACACAAAGTAACGCTCCTTCAAAGGTTATAAATTGTTAGTTCTTTCACAGGACATCAACCCAGTAAGAATTTAGATATACCTTCAAGCAAAGTTGGGAATGTAGACAGAACATACCCGAAAAACATCATGATGGGAACAACAACTATTTCTACAAAAAAACTCAAGAAGATAAAGAACATCACGAATTTAGGAAAGTAAAGAACATGAATCTATACATACACACACATATAAATTGAGAGATAAAACTTTTCATATCAGTCATAATTAAATTGAGAGACAAAACTTTTCATATCTTCATAATTAAATTAAGAGATGTAGACTTTTTATCTCCATTCAACCTTTCATATATTTTCTTGATAAATAAAAAACATAATGACACGTAATATATTACATATATTGCCACTGGTCGAAATAAGAAGCCTTGAGAATGCTTATTTGTCAAGCATAGGAGATGATATATACATATATATATGTGTATATAAATTGAGAGATAAGACTTTTCATATCAATCATAATTAAATTAAGAGATAAAAAATTTCATATATTCACAACTAAATTAAGAGATGTAGACTTTTTATCTCCATTCAACCTTTCATATATTTTCTTGATAAATAAAAAATATAATGACACGTAAGATATTACATAGATTGCCACTTGTCGAAATATGAAGCCTTGAGAATGCTTATTTGTCAAGCATATGAGAGACACAACCCTCTCTTTATATATATAGATTTTTAATTTTAATTAAGTTAATAATTTATAAATATATTGATATTTTACTTTTTTAGTTTCTTAGTAATTAACGATAATGAATTATATCTTATAATAATTAATTGTCTTAATATTTTTGTGAACTTGTAAATTTTGCTCATCTAGCACTCAAATATAATTTACATTTCAAAGTAGGAGATAAATTTTACATGAGATTTACAGGGTAATAATTTAAAGGGGTTAATGCGTCAAACCCCTCATGTTTCCAAAATTTGCACCAAATTCCCTCGTGTTTCCAGAATATGCGTCATACCATCTTGTGTTATCAAAAAATTTACACGTGATTTGTATGCCCCTTTTTTTTAGTAATCCATATTGTTTATGTATCCTAATTTATCATTCAATAAATATCAGGTCCAACATGCTTCGATAAAATTAGTAAATCCCTTTAAGAATTCATACCTTTCTTTGACCACAACAACACCAGGTGAGATGACTCGCAACACCACCAATCGGAAAATTACTGCCCCCAAATCGTTTTATGAGCATTTCCTCACTGTTCAACTTCAACCACTTCTGGGAAGATGATCTGCAAGTTATCCGACTCCTTCAGCAACTGTTCAACACAATCTTGGTTCGTTTTCTACACCATGTGTATAAGATGATCCTTCAAAGGGATAAATAGATCAAACGGAGAACATGTTGAAGCAAAAACCTCAATGTTTATTAAGAACTTTAAAAATATTTATTACATAAGTAATCTTTTTTTGGGAGGAGAATACTGGTTTAGCCTTTCATAGAGAAGGCTTGCACTTGATACATATAAACTTTAAAACACTCCCACTATACAAATTTTCTTCCTCTAGATTTTATTCTAAGAAAACTTAGAATTTTTGATGTCCTCAGACTCCTTCTTCCTCTCTTATTTATAGGCATGAATCCGGACTTGAAGTGCGGATTCCAAATCTTGTTTAGTCAGGTGTCTCTTTTCCCTAGTGGATCAACCACTAAGTTAGTGCTTTGCCAGCTTTTCCTCGTGACTCATCCCATGTGATTGTTGTCGGGGAATCTTCTTTTTCTTCCCGTGACTCTATCCCATGTGATGGTTGTTGGGCGTGACTCAGCCCATATTACCTTTGTCGGGGAATCTTTTAAAATTTTGGTTTTTATGGTCATCGCGGATAACGTCTCTTGTGAACTCGGCCCTTTTCCTTTTCAGCCACATTTCCTTGTCGGTCGGGTTTGAGTCAGAATCCTTTCCAAAACTCTGGCTCTTTCTGCTCCGAACATGTTTGGTAGATCAGATCTATCCATCGGCCAATATACGTCATATTGCAGAATTTCTGATAAGCTTCTTTACTCACCCGAACCTTGTTTTCCTAGAGAATTCTCCTTTTTGTTTCAAAGAGTTCCTCTGCGAATCCTGTAGTAGATCTTGTCATTGAATTTCGGAGGAAAGATCCACTCGCTGAATTATGAAAGAATTTAAAAGGGTATTTGACTTTGTCCATTTCTGTTAGACAAACCCAAAGTCCCATGCTTGTCTGGTTGAAGCCTCATCTTCTGAGAATGCACCTACCAGTATAGGCTCCTTTTCGGGTGAAGGTGCTTTGATGTTTTTCAAAGCATTCCCGTCTGGTCTCCTAAGCTTGATGAAATGAAAGGCTTCATGAAAACCTTTATTTGCTAGTTCTGGAGCTGCACTTATGAAATACAATTCCAAAGTGTCTCCTCTAGCCAAATAGGGATTATTGGCCCAAGTCTCGTGGATATCTTCCCCAGTCCATCTCGGTAGTTTTGAGATTTTTTGGGAAACCTGGTGATATGGTATATATTGAAGCTAGAGCTCCAAATCATACCATTCTTTAACTTCATTTGGATGACTTCCTGATTTCATCCAAACTCTGGGATATTTCCCTGATGTATCAACTATTGTTCTATCAGGGTTAATATATTGCCTTGTTACCAATTTCTCCCATTGTTTCTGGTAGACCTGCATAGGAGGAAGTTTAATCTCGTTAGTTTGAATCTTAAAGGTGCATGTCTGTGGCCTAAGATTCAACTCTCCCTCTTTAACCCCAGAGGTGCTGGGTTGACTTGAAGTCTCGGGTTGTGACACCGGAGCTTCAACATTTGTTGCAGTTTGTGTATTCTCAAGGAATGTATTATCTGTAACACCTGGGATTACTGTATTTGAATCTGTAACCTTCGGGTTGGAGACCCGTTCTCGAATTGCCTCTTTCTACACTGTAGGAGATGCAACTTGGCGAATGGGCTCGTACAGCACCAAGGACAATTGTCCGTGCGCATACTGGCATGCTTGTATTAGACTAGAGATGGATCTTTGATCAACCTATTGAAGTCGTCCAGCGACTTCTGTATTGAGACATAATGTCCCAAATTCTCGTTCTAGGCTCTCCAAGTTTTCCCTGAGATGTCTTACTCGTGTGAGGACCTCGTCAGCAATGCGTCCTTCCATCTCGTGTTAAAAAAATCTGCAAGAACATTGTCATGAGATTTTATAATGACAATATCATAATCATAATATTAACATTCAGCTTGTCATCTAAGTAGTCTAGCCTTTTCTGGTTGTGATTCTATTTTATTTTTCAGAAAAGCTTTGACACTCGAGTTATCAATTTTTAAGGTGAACTTTTTAGCTAGTAGTAATAAAGGTCATTTTTTAAAAGCCTTTCTGACTGCAAAAGACTCCTTCTCGTTGATATGACACTGATTTGCTTCACTATCCGTAAATAAACTGCTGCAATATTTGTATGACATTTCTCCATTTGGTGTGGCCTTAATAAGGACTATTGCCTACCAATAATCGCTGATGTATGTATAAAAAACCAGTTCATCCTCGTCCAGAGGTATAGCAAGCTTTGGAAGCTTTTTACAAACTTCCTTAAGTTGTTTTATCCCTTCTTGATGTTCGTGTTCCCATTTGAATATTGCATCATTTTTTAGCAATGGGCTGAACACTTTCCTGTAGTGTGCTAGATTGTTAATGAACATTCCGGTAAAATTAACAACTCCAAGAAAACTCTGAAGTTGCTTCTTGTCCTTGAGGGTATCTGGAAATCCTTGTATTTTTTCCACAATATGATTTTGTAGGATAATTTCAGATCTCAACCGATCATGATTTCCGCTTGTTTGATTCCTCTATTAAGGATAAGAATCCTTTTAGAGAAATCTCTTCCTGCGATAACTGGTAGATCTTCTCCAATTTCTTTATGGAAAACCTCTTGCTTTGCAGTACATATTCTAGCGCCGAAATCAATATAGGCGGTGAAATACTCGGCTTTGTATTCATCATATAGCATTCCGATAGAAATGTATATAGAGAATGGACTAGTGGTCATCTGATTCTGTATCTTTTGTCTGCCACTGTGAACTCCATTCCATCTTGTAATCTTTCCCAAGGTTTATGATCCTCGAGAAACTCGATCCCAAGTATTAATTGATTTGGGACTCTTCCTGCAATCCCCATGACAGTCAGCTTAATTTCACCCATCCTTATGCTTCCTTGAAATTTTCCGCCTGTAACGCCCCGTTTTAAAATCCTGCTTTGGCGCTACGTACATTAGAAATTGTCTCTAGCTTTCAATAATAATAAAGATAAATAAATCCAGGAATAACTATGAAATATTATTGGGAAAAATTCAAATTTGGTACCCGAAAATAGGGTTTATTTTAGATCGAATACCCCAAAGTTCAACTTAATCAATTACGTCCCTTAAGTTTACAAATTTAATCGGAAATGGTCCCCGCCGTTAAAAATCCGTCCAATTGGACGGAAGTTAACTGTCTGAAATCGATTTAGAGCCAAAATTATTTTGTAGCCCTAATTTCTTCCCCAATTTCTTGCGCAGCCCTAATTCTTCCCCCAAACCCTTCCAATCTTCAAATCATCCTTAACCCCAGGCCACTTCGACAAGAATCGACCATCACTGGAAACTCACGACCCTCGCAATCCTCATTCCAGCTGTTAAAGACCAGAGCATTCCTCACAATGGCAAGAAGAAGCTCCAGTGGACTGAAAAACACACCACATTATGGTAAGTTTTTAGGGCTTTTTCGAAATTCCATTACTAAAATGTATGGTTTGCTGCATTTCTGGTAATGATGTGTGTGTAGCTAAGATATAATGTGGATTGTTTGATGATTTTTCATAATGCGGCCAAAAACAGAGCTGAATTGTTGTGTTTTCTTCATTTTTCATATGGCTGTTATTATGCTTGCAATAGATGGCCTTTCATATCTTGTGGACATTTCTCTGCTTTTTCTGCTTTCAATGGGCCAGAATGCCTAAAATGCGCAATTATTTTGTTATATGCAGATGAATCTACTATGTTTACCATGAAAGTGCATCATGGTGGTAGAATGTGGTTAGATGAAACCAGTTATAGGTATTATGATGGGGGGGTTGTGGATTATTTTGATAATGTAGATGGTGAGAAGTTAGGATTAATTGAATTGAGTGAGTTTGCCACTGAATTAGGTTATGATCCTGATAAAATTAGCTGGTGGCATCAGGTTGGGGTTTGTATACAGGATAGTAGAAGACTGACTTGTGATGCAGCTGTGTATAGGACAATGGACTATATCCCTAGGAATAAGGAGGTTATTTTCTACATAGAACACTTAGCTGAGGATATTGACATTTCTTTCTTGGATGAACTTATGGGTGAAGATGAAAGTAAAAATGAAACTGAATTGAGTGATGATGAGGACTTAGATGTGTTGTTAGATACTGATTATGAGATGGAAGAGGATGATAAGTTGTATGATGAAAATGTGGACAGGGATGTTGAGTTTGGGGGTGTTGAGGGTAGTGGTGGGAAAATGAAAAATGAGTTTGTGAGTGATGAGGTTAGGGCTATGATTGAGGGTGATGAGCAGGTTGTTGCCAATAGCAGTGATTCAGTAGATAGTGTTCAGGCTAGTGATGAGGATGCTATGCCCAAATTTACCAAGTTTAACCCTATGACTGAGGGTAGAAAACCAGAACTTAAGGTTGGTCTCATTTTTTCAAGCAAAAAAGAGGCTAAAGAGTGTGTTGAGACCTTTTGTTTTAAGAGGGGGATGTCTTTCATTATTGAGAAGAATGACAATAGGAGGTTGGCAGTGAAATGTAGGAAAGAGGGCTGTGATTGGTATGTTTATGTCTCACCCATGAGCAAAGACACCAACTCTTGGCAGATTAAGGTGTATAGACCAGAACATACCAAGTGTTCTTGGACCTACAAGAACCCCAGTCTGACCTCTTCATGGCTAGGGAAGTATTTTCTGGATAAGTTTAAGAAAAACCCTAAGTTAGGGACCAATGAGTTCAGGACTGAAGTGTGCTCTAAATTGAAGGTTGACATTTCAAAGCAACAAGCATATAGAGCCTCAAAAAAGGCAAAGGAAATGTTAGAGGGTAGTATGAAAGAACAATTCAGTAGGCTTAGGGACTATTGTGATGAGCTACTTAGGTCCAATCCAGGGTCCACTGTGGTGTTGAAACTGTTAGAGGATGAAAGGGAAGGAACATTCCAATTCCACAGGTTATACATATGTTTTGATGCATGTAAGAGAGGGTTTAGGACTTGTAGGAAGGTGATTGGGTTGGATGGGTGTTTCTTAAAGGGTCACCAGCAAGGTCAGCTTTTGACTGCTGTGGGTGTTGATCCAAACAACTGCATGTTTCCAATAGCATATGCAGTTGTTGAGAGTGAAACAAGAGACTCTTGGGTCTGGTTTCTAGAGCTCTTGGATGGGGATATTGGGTTTGATAATCAATATGCTTGGACTTTTATGAGTGATAAGCAGAAGGGCCTAATTCCAGCCTTTGAGGAGGTAGTGCCCAATGCAGAGAATAGATTCTGTGTCCAGCATTTGCATTCCAACATGAAAAAGGATGGCTTTCTGGGGGTGGCATTAAAGAGAGCACTTTGGGCAGCAGCAAGAGCAACAAGGGTGGAGGAGTTTGCTTCAAGGATGGAGGAGTTGAAGGCATTAGACAAGAAAGCATATGATTGGCTAGTTGCCAAGCCACCAAACCAGTGGAGTAGGTCCCATTTCAACTCAGTTCCAAGATGTGACATCCTAACTAACAACATGTGTGAGAGCTTCAACTCACTTATTCTGTCAGCAAGAGACAAGCCAATCCTCACAATGTTGGAAACAGTCAGAAACATTCTCATGACAAGGATGCAGGTCAATAGAGATGAGGCCAAAAAATGGGATGGTGAGGGCATCTGTCCAAGGATCAAGGCATTTCTACAGAAGAACATGAAGAAGGCAGGTGAATGCATCCTAATGAAGTGTGATGACTGGCATTATCAAATCTTGGGGCCACATCACCAGCATGTTGTTGATCTGGCTCAAAGATGTTGTAGCTGCAAGAGATGGGACTTGACAGGAATACCATGCACACATGCCATTTCAGCTATATGGTGCAAGAATGAGGATCCAGAGAGTTATGTGCATGACTTCTACAAGGTGGAGGCTTACAAGATGGCATATGAGCACCCCATCATTGGGATCTGTGGACCTGAGTTCTGGTCCAAAAGCAGCTTGCCTCCACCTTTACCACCTAAAATACAGTCCAAGGCAGGCAGACCAAAGAAGGTGAGGAGGAGAAATCCAAATGAGCCTCCAACATCTGATGCCAGTCAGACCAGGTTGAAGAGATTCCAAAAGACAACATCCTGTAGAATCTGTGGTGGTAAAGGCCACAACAAGAGGACTTGCAAGAGCAAACAAAGTGCTCCAGTGGAAGAGGTGTTGCAGCAGCCTGAGGAGGTGCCAATGACTTCATCCCAGCCATTTGATGCATCCAACACTCAAGGACTTAGCCAACCCACTGAAAGAGTTCCAAAATTAAGGGTAATACCACACACTGTAACATTTCCTGCTGTATTTTATAACATTTATGCTATTTTATAACATATTCTTTCATTCTTACTATGTTCACAGGTTAGAAGAACACCTGGAGAGGTGTCAGCAGGGCAGCCTGAGGAGGATATAAGCTTTTCAGTGCCACTGCAGAGGGAATCAACTGAACAGGGGCACAGTTCTATCCACCCTGCAAATGAAAAAACTTCTACTTACCCTGCACATGAAGAAACACCCCCAACTATGGTAAAGGCAATTGTATGTGTTTAACAAGCATTGTATGTGTTTGGATCCATCTGTTTTTTCACTAATAATGTGGTTTATAGGCTGCCAACCAACAAGCAAAGAAGTCAAGAGCTAGAATGTCAACAAACATCCAAGGAACCCCAGGTGGAACTCAAAATGTGAATGTGAGTAAATTTTTCTCATTAAACCAATGTTTTACAGAACATATAAGAGGATGAGTAATCTTATATATTGACTACAATGCTAGGTTATCCAATCAGTTGGCATGAGCAGTCCAGTGCTTGTGAAAGGAGGTGTAAACTACATCACACTCTCCAATTTGAATGAAAGGGCTCACAAGAGGAAGAGGGGAGAATCCTCAAAGAGTTCTGGAATTGGGAACAAAGGAGGTGGTGGAAGTGGTAGTGGGAAGAAATGAAAATCTGTTGTCATTGTATTATTGGAATTTTAACATATGTAATACTGAATTGCTTGGAACAGTTTCTGGTTTGCACTGAATTTCTGGTTTTTTTCTTTATTTGCTCATTTGATGTTGGTGTTTATGTATTTGAACAATGTACTATGTATTATTTGTATTAATATGAAATTGGTTTCTAGAGATGTTATGTGTACAAGCTGTATTATTTCCCTGCAATTCTTGCATCCTGTTTTTAATCTCAATGTCTCACATTTTTGCAAACACTTCGAATTCAAAACAATAATGTAAACCAAGAACACTTCAATTACTAACACCAATAACATTGTCCAAAAACAGGAATTACACATCCAACAAAATTCAAGATTACACATCCTATATATTATAAACCACAAACAAAACAAACATCAAAATTACAACACACTTCTTTGCAAATTTGTACTTTTTCTCAACTTCCTCTAATTTTTTCTCCAAAGCACTGATTTCATCCTTCATTTTCATTTCTTTGTCTGCAGCCATTCTCTTCACTTCATTGATTTCTTCCTCCATCCTGTCACATTTTCTCAGCAATCCGGGAATGATGCTTTTGGACCGAACACAAATTTCATCATCAAGCCATTTGAACACTCCACAATACCCTACTTTCTGCATTGCCATATACACAAAACAACAAGCATCACAATCGACCAAACAAGAAAAAAAACCAGAAATTCAGTTCAAATACAGTGCAAATTCGAATTCAACAAAATGATAATAAATCTTACCCCATAATTTGGGCAACACCAATATCTCCTCCCTGGATTATCTTTCGACCAAGAGGTCTTCAAAGGCAACTCAAATCCACATTTACATTGCTGCTGTGTTTGAAGCCTCTTTGAAGAATTCCAGCTTGAATATGACGAAGAATCGCAGTTTTCAGACATTGCAAACAAAAGGTTGAGGATTCTTGAAGTCAGAATTGAGGAAATTTGTGTGGAATCGATCGATTGTGGTCGGGAATCGCAGAAATTGGGGAAGCGCAAGAAATTGGGGAAGAAATTAGGGCAACAAATTAATTTTGCCTCTAAATCGATTTCAGGCAGTTAACTTCCGTCCAATTGGACGGATTTTTAACGGTGGGGATCATTCCCGATTAATTTTGCAAACTTTAGGGATGTAATTGATTAAGTTGAACTTTGGGGTATCAGATCCAAAATAAGCCCTACTTTCGGGTATCAAATTTGAATTTTTCCCAATATTATTCCATAAAACAATTCTTATGAAATATTAATTTTAGGAAAATGCAGCAGAAACGATTTTCTGGAAATTCATTTCTTTCCATACCCATTTTTAATTATATTGAAAAGAGCGATCGAATAAACGTTCACATAAATACACATGTTTGAAGTTTACAAAATAACCTCTTTATTAAAATCTACTATGACCTTAATAATATCGGCTACTGGCATTCACCGCTCGCACACCATGTCCTGAATACTTTAAGCTGAAAACATTTTTACACATAGGGAACACTCAGTGGGTAGACCTGTACTGTGATAGGGACACATAAAACTATAATCATTTACTATACATATACATATTACACATTGTGGACTCCCGAGTAGTCCCCTGTAAACCATGTTGGATAGATATCCGAAGAAAATCTATCCGGGCCCCAAGCCGACCCTATGGGTTTTTACACCCTTCATGTTGGGTTTCCGAAGAATACCCCTGTGCTGGGTTTCCGAAGAATACCCTACTTGGCGTGCAAGCGCATGCGCAATTACATTTCTCAATATAGTTCTCACATAACACATAGTACACATTAATCACATTCACGTAGGTTCATATAATTCACGACTGCAAATTGGCAAATAAATCCCTTGACATGTATTGGTTTCTAAAGAAACCCCTCTTGTACGGGTATTATCCCAACTTTTCATCATATAAAATCAGTCGCATTTGTATCCCTCGAAAAACATTAATCCTTGAAAACATATAATTTACTCGAAAATCAATCATAAAATAATAATCAACTTGAAACGACTTCACTTGATTACTGAAATTAAAGCCACATAGCAATAAATGTCACTTAACAAGTTGTACAATTTAAACAAAAACATTTATTTGATAAGACTTTACCCCACCTTTGATGTCCCAGCTAGCGCCGCTGCTCTCGGCGGCGCATGACGATCAGCGGAGGCAGGGCCTCCAAGAAAGAGGAGGGCAAAGAGTGACCAGAGATGGAGGAAAGAGGAAGGCAGCGGCCTTCCACGGCCGTTCTTTTCCGGTGAGCGCAGCGGTGGATTGGTGAATCGAGTCCATATCCGAGATAGGTCCCTTAGTTCTATTGACGGACATATGTTGATGACTTATATTGACGAACTATATTGACGGACATATGTTGATGACTTATATTGACGGACATATATTGATGACTTATATTGACGGACATATGTTGATGACTTATATTAACGGACTATATTGACAGACATATGTTGATGACTTATATTGATGGACTATATTGACAGACATATATTGATGACTTATATTGACGGACTACATTGACGGACATATATTGATGACTTATATTGACGGACTATATTGACGGACATATATTGATGACTTATATTGACGGACTTATATTGACAGACTATATTGACGAACCTGTGTATATATAAATATATATATATATACTGGAGTTATAAACTCCAGAAGAGGTTATGTGTTTTCTTCGATGTTAAATGAGGAATGTGAAAATGTTTATATGCTTCTCCCCCACTGAGTGTTTTCTGGCACTCACCCCTATGTGTAAAAATGTTTTCAGCTTAAAGTATCCAGGACATGACATGCGAACAGTGAATGTCGGTAGCCGATATTATTAAGGTCGAAGAAGATTTTAATAAAGAGTTTTATGTTTATAAATTCCAAACATGTTTATTTATGTAAATATTTATTTTATCGCTCCTTTCAATGTATTAAAAATGTGTTTGTAAATAAAGGAATTTCAAGAAAATCGTTTCCGCTGCATTTTCCCAAAATTCGTATTTCATAACAATGTTTTATGGAATAATATTTCTCAA
Source organism: Scutellaria baicalensis (assembly GCA_005771605.1). Taxonomy (NCBI): domain Eukaryota; kingdom Viridiplantae; phylum Streptophyta; class Magnoliopsida; order Lamiales; family Lamiaceae; genus Scutellaria; species Scutellaria baicalensis. The sequence continues at coordinate 45,043,876 of CM016723.1, forward strand.
TTATTCCTGATTTAATTTATCTTTATTATTATTGAAAGAGGCAATTTCTAATGCAAACTAATGCCCAAGTGAGATTTTATTCTTTAAAAAAAGCGTTACAGGTGTTGGAGATAATATAGGACATTACAAGGGAAGATATTATCTTGTTGAGTAATGTCGAATACCACTTCAACTCCTCTCCATCCTTCTGGGCACTTTAATTCTCCTTATGTTTTGAAAACATTTGGGATTCGCTGGGCTGTACTCGATATTTTTTCTTTCTAATGGCTGCTGCTCATTATTCTATCTTGTTGGAAAGACATCCTCTTTGACTCAATTTTGAGACTTTGACTCTTGTTGAAGACAGATCGATCTTGGATTCTCATATCGATCTCCTTTATAGTTGGAGATTCAATGAGTTCCGGTAGAACTACCCTGACGAAGTCCTCAAAGATTCTTGGGACTTCAATAAACTCATTTCTCAAGAATACATCTGAATGATATGTATTCGAGAGAGTATAGGAAATCTTGTAGGTTATCGAGTAAGCTATATTCCCTTCTTTCATCAAATCATCTCTTTTGAAATCTTGATGAAGGGTTAAGACTCTGTTGAAGTCTCGATCTCCCAAATTATACACAATTCTAGGATATACATTAAATGCCAATTTTCCTGCATACAAATTTCCTGTAACTGCTCCAAGACATGAATCCTTGAGATTTGAGATTCGCTTGTCAAAAATTACAAGATTGAGTGGTGAATCAATTCCTTCTTTGAATGATGCTTTAACAATAACTCTTATGGCTTCGATGTGAATCCATGAGAGTGTGTTTGCAACTTCTCTCTTGACTCTGTTTTTGATCTTCTAAACCTCTCAATAAGGGACCAATTGCATCTCGATTAGGTTATTAGTGAATTCCATTAGGATGACAAATTCTTCGGTAGTTACTCTATGGATAATTTGGTGTTTTCTATTACGGAATCCAATCTTATCTAATGTCTTTTCCATAGCTCTAATGGCAAAACCATCGTAAATCTGGAGCTTTGGATCTTCTTTCATAATGCTCATTAGAGTTTTATGAGATACAGTAGTGTGGGAGAGGAATCCTGACATATCCTCTCTCACTATTGATTGAAAAATTTCTTCTTCACTCTGATTCCGAACTGGATTCACTTCCATCATCAGAATAGACCTCTTCTTCGTAGATGCTTTCATCTAAGGGTAGATCCTCAAATTGATACACCTATATAAGATCTTGATAATAGACCATTTTCTAGAGTTCGGGTGTTGCCTCGAACTGTCTTATTCCTCGTCTTTGATTTTCTGGGCAATCTGTTGAGATATGATCTCTTGTTCCACACGTCCAACAATTACAGTCTTTAAAACTTTCATTAGCTCTGGTATGAGCCCGTCTGAAAGTTCTCCTTCCTGTGGTCCTGCTGGAACTTCCTTGATTTGAGTCTGATGAAGAGATCTACTCCTCCTTGGTGGTGGTCTTTGCCCTGATTTGTAACTCCAGACCTTTTGTTTTGACCACACTCTTCTATGTCTCCATGAAGACCAACAACTGCTTCTCTTGTTGTTGCTTCCATGGTGGTATGGATGGCTCCTTTGTTTCTTTGTTGTATGCCTCCTGTGGTAGACCTCCAACGACTGTTGGGATATCATTATCTTCGCAACATAAGAGAACCATTTTATTGATTCCTTGTAGTCTCTTGTAATTCCTGTAAAGTGCTGCTTGATGACACCATTCAGATAACTTGGTCTTTAAGAAGGACATTCTTCTGGCCACTGTATCTAAGTCATTCATGCTCTTGTATTCCCTGATCAACATTTCTTTTCAAGGACTTGGTATCTTTGCATAGAATAGTTGCGAAACCTCTTTGTCTTCCACCTTTGACTTCCATCGGTACTCGGTGAATAACTTGATATATTCGTCAATATGACAAATATCATGCAACTCGAGGTTGTAGAGGGCTTGTTTGTATCTTTTTATTTTCTCTTCTTCCAGTCCCTCAAAATAGCCAATGCCGATAAAATGGATTTTGAATAATTTTGTCATATTATCGACAATTCCTTTCAATGACTCACCAGCTTGTAACGTTGTTTTTCATTTCTGGTGCCATCATGTCCCATGTGATCTTTACGGATCCTTCAAGACTAATCTCAATGAGTAAGATGAATCCTTCCCTTATAAGATCGAGAGTTCTTGCTGCAATCCCCATAACCGATGCCCAATTATTGATAAGGATTTCACGATTCTTGAAATCTGGGATATCCAGATTTAACATCAACCCATAAAGATGTATTAGGTTGAGCTGAGACTTTCCATAAGGCGTATTGTAAAGATTCGACCTTTTGGAATGTGGTCGAGTTCCTGTGGCAATAGGATCTTCTCTTGTGGTGAAATCCCCCACGTGTGGCATTGGTTCGTCCACATGATGTCATCTTGAACTTTCTGCTATGTTAGGATCAACTGGTGGTCTTTGATGTTGATCACGAGTAACCAAAGCAGATCCATCTCCTGCGTTCATCTTTAGATCCACAATTCCTAATCTCGCGAAGGATTCGACAAGGTCACGTAGATCCTTTAGATTTTTCTTCTCCAAATCCATCACTTGTTTATGATGGATTTTCATTGATGATGACAATAAGTTTTTCATCATCAGTCATGCGTCGTACAACTTCGGTTGGTTTCCCATCTTGGTGTAAATAAGGAACTGTCCCGAAATCTGTACGTCTCCTTCTTCCGGATGAACTTGGTCTGTTCTTCAGATTCTGAACTCATTTTTGAATATCACAAATGATTTCAAGAGTCTCCTTCTGATTTTTATCACCGTCTCCATTTGGTTTTGGATTTGATGAACTTGTGTTGGTAGGTAATTATGGCGGTTGCTATAACTCTGCACCGTCTTCTGAATTTCTTTAAGATCTTTAGAAATCTTAGAGTGTCTGGAAGAATCTCCTTCCACTCGGATATCTCCTCAGTCATCATGATTTTGATGAGCTGCTTCCTGATGATTCATTAAATCAACATATAATATCTAGTTTGTTAGAACATATTTAAGAATGTTTTGATGAGACAAAACCATAGAAAAGTAACCCTCAATCTATAAGCATAACCTATCTTGTAAGGTTACCGCAACGAGATTACTGCAAGAAGATACAAGCAGAGAAAGCTTAAAAGGAAGGGTACTATAGAGAATGGTGAAAGGAATCTGGTAACTAAGAGGATACTGTTTACTGCAGGAAGCTACCTGGAAGAGACTGTACTGCAAAGCAAGAAGCTACAGAAGCCTCAAGCCACCTGAGAAAGCAAGCATGGGAAGGAAGCTAAAAGTTACCGATAGAGAGAAGAGAAATGGAGCTAATCAGATGAAGACATGTGGAAAGCAAAAAGCTGGCGTGTATCAGAATGACTGCGGTGCATTTAATGATGGAAATCTACCTACCTTCAATGAGAAGATTTCCTAATCTATAAATAGAAGAAGATTGAAGACTGAAGAAGAAGAGAAGTGAAGAGAGTAGAAAAGAGCAGAAGAGAGAAGAACAAAGAAGAAGAGCACAGAAAAAAGGAGGGAATAGTGTATAGAAGAAAAGAGAGCAAAATGGGAGAACAAAGAAGAAGACAAACCTTTTAAAGATTGTCTAGGAGTAGCTTAGTCAGGACTAGGATCTGATAAGCTTCGCTTTCTGTAGAAGAAAGTAAGGATCCTGAGTAGGTTGGATAGGATCGTGTATGGATCAGTTAGGAGAGTAGGCAAGCAGCTGTGAGCAGCTATGTGTAGGCTTACTATTTACTTGTTAAGTTTGTGTTGTAATAGATAGGGCTATGTAAATCAACAAAGTTTAACAAATGTTCCCTCTTGAGAAGAGGCAGAGAGGATGTAGAAGGATTACTCCACCTTCGAACGTCTGTATATCTATGCGTTTGCTTATGCTTACTGTTCTATACTTGAGTTTTCAATGAAAGAATGCTTCCGCAATATAACTATGATAAACTCCTATGTAACCTCTTAAAAGGTTACTGCTTTAAGTTATTCACCCCCCCCCCCTCTAAGCCTACCACTGTTTTGGGACCAACATAGTTTACCCGTAAGGAAACCCAGATAATATGCTGCTTGTTGGTCACATTACCTCAAGGTTTCCCTATCAGCTTCTGCATGTTCCCTTTCAACATATTGGTTATCCAATATGTTGCCTTGTCTTAGTGCTTTTGTGCATACATCGTCAAAATTTGACGATATCTCCTGTAATGTATACATCTTAGACATTCATCCAGATCCATTTTTTCTCTAATAATTCTCCTCACCTATTGTTAATTACAGAAATCTAATAAATATAACTTCAAGTTCTTAATAAACCTGGGCTCTGATACCAATTTTGGTCTGGATCGAGAAACAACATGGATTGGATTATTAAGAATTTCCTTGGAAAAATCTGGTTTGGAAGTAGCAAAATGTGCTCTGGAAATAGCAAAATGAGTTCTGCCAATAACAAAATGAGCTCTGAAAAGGGCAATTCTATACACACCCCAAACAATACTAAACACACCCCATCTATACACATACAAATTAAAATAATAAAAAAGGAGTGTGTGTATAGATGGGGTGTGTTTAGTATTGTTTGGGGTGTGTATAGAATTGCCCCTCTGAAAATAGTCATTTCTTACCCAAAACATTCCAAAATCGCACCTAACGTGCGTGCATTACAATTAATGAATTTGGGGGTTCTGTGCTGAATAACCCAAGTGTTTACTGTGCAATTTCTTTCTTACAAGGGGGTTTGGCGCAAGATTTTTAAAACATAAAGGGGTATGGCGCATTAACCCCTAATTTAAAGGGTTGAAGTTATCATCCTCAAAGTAATTAGATTTAGAGTGACTCTCTGTGCACCAGGTGCACGGATCTCAACCGGGCTGGCGCGGGCCAACCCAGTCTGCGCCTCTTTATTTTTTCGCAGTGTTTTAGTCGTGATCTTTATGTTATGTTAGTATTATCTTCATGTTATGTTAGGGCTACCTTCGTGTTATGTTAGCGTGACCTCATTTCCAGATTTCATACCTTTAGTTTAAAACCATTGAACTAAAATAACACGAAGATAACGCTAATATAACATAAAAGTAACACTAACATAACATGAAGGTAACACTATCATAACATGAAGGTAAAAAACAATGTTAATCATATCTTCATGTTATGTTAGACTGACCTTCATGTTATGTTAGTGTTATCATGAAGGTAACACTAACATAATATGAAGGTATAACTATATGGAACAAATTTTGGTGGGTTTGAAGCGCACCCATCAGGCGCGTGGGAGTGCGTTGGGGCGTGTGAAAACACGCGTGAGAGGCGCGTGGGGTGAGTCGACCAGGTGCATAGATTTAGGATCTATGCATCAATTGCACAAAATATTTTGCCTTAGATTTAATTTGTTTTTAGCCTTTTTATTTAAAGAGCGCATTTCATCTACAATAAAATTCTCTTTTACTTTTTTTTCTCTTTGATTTGATTCTTAAAAATCACAAACTATTCAAATCTACATTTCGAATTGATCCGAACCATAAGAACTGAATCTCCAAATTGAACCGAACCAAAATTTAGTTTGGCTTGGTTTAGTTTTGGAGATTTTTTGTTTTGGTTTGATTCTAAAGAATCATTCTTTACATTTTACGGAGTTTAGTTTGGTATCAAAAATTTCCAATTCCCCAAATTGAACCGAACCAAATTGAACCGAACCGTGCACACCCTTAATTAAAATAATTTAGAAACTAATCATTGAATAACCTTTTTTATATCACACTCTAATCATACGGTGGACCATAATGGGTTTTAGGGGGCCAAGGCCTAGCCGTTTTACTAAAGCTTTCAATATCTTGGGCCCTTTAATAGATGTTGGTGCTTGTAATCTAGTTAGAAGGCTTCAATATAATTAATTGGCCTCGTAAAAATATATTGGGCTTAGCCCATATAATATTAGTAACTGTGTTAGCCATCACAATTAAATTTCAACTTTATTTAGTAATGTAATGTGATACATTTTCAATAAACAATACACGGAAGAAAGAAATATATATATACCACACATTGACTAGGAACCTTATAAGAAATAGGGTAATTCCCATTCTTAAACTTGAAAAGAAACCACCCAAAATCAAAGAATAATTAATCAGAAAAACACAATATCTCAGCTCCACAATTTGTAGGATTGATAATGAGTATTAAATGATAGTCATCCATACACGTAGCGCATGGTGATTATCATGGAATAGGGAGATACAACACATGCAAAATGTACTGGAACATCTCGTGTGTTAGATCGATCATTGCGTCTTCAAGGTTTTCTGTTCGTCGGAACGAGGATTATTATTAATGGAAAGGAAGACGTCAGAAGATCCCAATCTAGTGGCATTCACATAATCTTTAGGCATGTGAGCTGGCACTCCTGCAACCAAAAACCCCATCACTCGCATCATTCGTAGGAGAAACCCTTCCTCGTACTCTGCCCCTTTTTTGTATTTTATTACAAAGCTTCTCATTAGCTCCCAACAAGTGTTTACAAACTTTGGTATTATCCATAATATGGAGAAGTAATTTTTATTTGGCTCTTCATCCACAACCTGCATATACATATCAATGACCATGAATTAGCAACATTAATTACACATTTTCTTTCCTCAATATCATCGTACCCACTTTTGGTACCGGCCTTCATGTAGGCAATGATAGAAAATATTGATTTTGGTGGAAATATCGCTACATATATTTTACCGATATTTTCCCGATATTTACCAATATTTTACCCATATTTTTCGATATTTTCCCTACATTTACCGATATTTTTCGATATTTACCGATATTTCCTTCATATTCATGAATTTTCCTATAATTTTTACTTGAAACCACTGATATCGAAATTAATATCAATATTTAACCAATAATTATTGATATTTTATTTATTTTTTAACCAAAAAATGAAAATATCGGAGATATATCGTTACAAGCCCTTTTTTTTTTCGGTCACATGAGAAAACGGAAATATCGGGGATATATCGGGATATTTTCATCCTTGCATGTAGGATAATTAAAATTGACATTTTGAATAAAGCCGGACCAAAATAGGACGACGTAAAATTGGCAGTAAGAAAATGGACAAAACCTAAATTAGAGAACCGAAACGTGCTTAGTAAAAAAAAAAAATGAAGGACATAATGATAAATTAGGGTTTAAAGAACTTACTTTTCCATGGTAGAAGCTATTGTAGTAAATGCATGTTCCGAAATGTTTGAACATGAAGGTGGAATCATCGTAAGGCAATCGAGGCACCAAATCGTAGCTGTACACAACTCTGATGCAGTTAAAATCGTGGTTTTCCATCAATCTCTTCATATACTCCCCCAATTTAGCATCTCCAACCCTAGGTTGTCCAAACGTGTATACAACCTCGAGTCGATCCAGCAAGAATGAGTCATCATGCAGCCCCAACACCACCGGAAACAGAGCCGCCAACGCGCCGCCTAAGCTGTGGCCGGTGACGACAAACCTAGCGTTTTCATTCTTCTGCAGACCTTCTTTCAGCAATTTTCTAATGCCGTAGTAGGCCGTTTCGGGCCGGCCTCGGGCCTGTTCTTGTGGCCAGCCTTCACTTTTCTGCATCCCTAGGGCTTTCATGAATCCACCGTGGACTTTTCCGATGGAAGCCTGCTGGCCGGAAGTGGTGGCGGAGGGGTCGGGGATCTCGTACCACGAGAGGTCGAAATCGGAAGACCATGCATCGGCGTCGAACGTTTCTGTTCCTCTGAATGCTACAACAATTGTGTCCTTTTTGTCATCGAAGACAAAAGCTTGTGTTGTGTATTTTTCTTGGTAATCTGAGATTTTTTGTAAATGTTTTTCTTGTTAGTTTTCTTTCTAATTTAATTGCTCTTTGTTAAAAATAATTTTAGAAATGACTCACCATTGTAGAAATCGAAGGACCCTAATAAATCCATCTGTGTCCAAGGAAATAAATAAAAAAGATTGATCAAAATAATCAACAAGTATCATATGTATACCACATAAATGACATCAGTTATCCAATAAAACAAACAATTGTTTATGAAAAACCGCGATGGAAACATCTATGAAGTGTCTCTATTTTTAACAAAATCGTCAAAGTCTTCAATTTTGATTTATCCTAACGTCAAATTAAATTGAGTTAACAACCAATTTAAAATAGATTAGACACCTCACACCTACCATCTCGTCATATATAATTTCCTTTGGGGAAAAAAGGGACATCTCTACAGCGCAAAGGTCACTAAGGATATTTAATTAACTTTGAATAACACGTTTTGTTCCCATGGAAACTAAGCATGGAAGTAACCTAATAGTCAAAGTTTTAATTTTTCGTCCTTTTTGTTGTCTAAAAAGTAAAGTAATTAAAATAGTCTTCTTTTTTTCAAAAGAAGGGTAATCGGCCTGAGTTTGGATCTTCTATTACATTTGGTGTAACATCTCGTGTTACATAATATTTAATACACGCCACATATTAATTAATGATGTCATTGAATACACGTGGCGTGTGGTGATTAATTTGGAATAGAAGATGTAACACCAAGTGTAATAGAAGATCTCAATCCAAGTAAAAGAGTTCTACTGCAATTGATAAAATGAATTTGTTATAATAGTGCCTAAAATTACATACACATATAAGTATTTATTCATGTATATATACCTTCCAATGGTCATTGACAATAGATTCAATGTATTTCTTGTTCTCATAAGAAGCCTTGGAAGCCATCATAGAGAGTGCAGCATAGTATCTTAGATCTCCGGCTCCAATGCTCGGATCTAATTCCATCCGTTTATCCATGTTTCCGGTGAACGATATGAAACTGGCCGATGAGATGTCCGGTTGTACTACTTTCCCTAAACACCGAAATTCAATCGAATTATTAATTATTTGATTTTTTGAATTAAGATCATACTTTTTCACGTTTTCCATATCATAATAGTAATACTAAGCTTATACTGAAATTATAATTAACAGTCATTAATAAATGTGCATCATTGGCTCGAGCAAACATGAATTTAATATATATTCATATAATTAATTTATGGCCCCGATCGGCAATGTGTATTAAGCATTTATGTGTTTTGATTGAATGGTGGGGGCACATGTTCTTGAGATTTTATTAGGATACTGTTTTTATTTTTCTTTTTTTTGCCCTTTTTTTCTTTTCTTTTTTGGTAGCAAGAAGTTTTAAATTGTAATAAGTGGAATCCAGATATTGTAACGAATATAAAATTTTCTGGTTAGATCCCAACAATAAAGTTATGGATTATTTATAAATATATAATTGGAAGTATTAGGTTGGACGGGCCATGCACCACGTGATAATCAACTACTAAGACAATTAATAATTGAATTTGTCCCTTAATATTAACAATTTTATCTTTGAATAGTTAATTAAAAAAAGATTATTACTAAAGAGGATATATAATGAGAAATATTAGTTGTTGGCCTAGATAAAGTATATATAGTCTAGGGGTATAAGGGGGTTAATTAATTGTATAATTTGTGTCCTAATCATATTGATATGTTTAGTACCTATATTTGCTTGACGAAGATAAAATTAAGGTGGGTTAATTAGGATGAATTAATATATATCTCCGAGTAAACTAGACGACTTTTATTGTTTAATAATAAAACTTATAATATATCTTATAATATCACTACAAGAAAACTGCCCGACAACAACGGATTTTAGTGACGGAAATATTCTGTCACAAATTTGTTACGGAATAGTGACAGATTATTGACAAAAATGCATTAAAAAAATTTCTTACGGAATAGTGACGGACTTGTGACAGAAATTAGTGAAAGTTGATTGTTACTCGTGTATGGTGAAATTTGTGACGGAAATATATTACTCGAGTATGGTCCCTAGCTAATAATACTCATGAAAGTTGATTGTTAATTACTACTAATTAAACATTAGAGTTGCTATGTGTGTGTATATATGACTTGTAAAGCAATAGTAGTGATTAAAATAGGAGCCACACAATTAGTCAAAAGAAGTCACCCACAAAATAGTACTAGTTGTATTGATCTTTCTCCAAATTAATTAAATAAATAGGTGACTTCAATTTTAAAGGCAGGTGATTTTCCCTACTATTAAATCTAAAAGCTTAGTTAAGTTTTCTCACACCAAAGCATCTCTAATTATCTCATGACCATACATGTATTATATATCATGATTCTTAAGGATATCTAATTATTTTCCTTTTATGATATATGTCTAAAGTTATGAACTAAGAAGAGCTAAAATCAAATTTCCTCTCGTAATTATATATTATATTTCCATTTTGGTTCAACAAGGATTATGATTTTCAATTTAGTACCACAATTTAAAAAATTGCCATATTTAAGTCTGGATAATTCTAATTTCTTATGAAAATGGATTCCAGGTGATCTAGAAGTGATCATGTGGCGACACCTTTCAATCAATAAGAATTTTACACTTGTTGTCACGTTATTTTTAGGCCATCGGAGAGGCCTAATTCAAAGAAATCGGACTAAAATGGGTCGGATTCTTTAATTACGATACTAAATTGAAAATCGTAATAATTATGAAATCAAAATCAGAAAAGTGATATTGAACTGAAGGGATCACTATTTGTCGACAAAATTTCCCCCTCATTTCAAATCTTCCGTTCCATTTTTTATTAAGACACACACACTAAAACTATATGTACCTTTGAATGAATTGAGAACCAAATTGAAGAAGCCTCCATTTTGGGACACCAAATTGAGCCAATGCTCAATGGCAGAACCATAACCCGCCATGGATTTCGACGTTGCCTGCAACAGCTTCTGCACCATGAGGGATAAAAACATCAACCATCTACGCGAAAACGGCTCGTGTGTGCCTTGAGGACACTCCACGGATCTGCTCTTCTCTAAGTCACTTGAAAACAGTATCTTCCAAACATCGAAGAAGCTTGCTTCTTCGGGTTTTAGCAACATGTAGTTGCTGCAAAAAGACTTGCTACATGAGCTCGAACCCATTGCTTCTCGATTAATTTCTTGCCAAGCTAGCTAATGAGGATTATTAGGTGATGTGATGAAGAAAAATATGTTCATAGACATGAGTATTTATAGAGGATATATAATCTTGTTTTGTAACACGTTTTTAAGTAGAATCCACAAGACTTTTTCTGCTGGGCCACCTAAGTAGAATATATAAAGCCACTCAGAACAGTGGTCTTGCATGAAAAACACATGACACCAAATTAACCTAATTTATTAATAATGTTTCTTGAATTTCTAATGTGTTTGTTGAGATCATCAATATTATATATATGAAGTAGTATCATTGTTAAACACTGGCCTTTTCATCTTATCTATTAGAAATATCAATATTCATTGAAAAGAAAAATATTCCTCAAGAAGCACCACTATTATTTAAAAGAATTATAGCTAGTGTCAAAATTATTCCCAGCTAAATGATTATTTTGCTACGAGAATTTTCTGAAAAAGTCAATTAACGACAATCTTATATATGGTGATGACATTCATAAGATTTTTTGTCAGTAAATTGTTGAAGCAGCTATCGGTTTTATATTAATTGGTTAGTAGTTACGTTTTTCTACTGCCGATTTGCAGTTTCTTATAATATGATCAGAAAGGATCCTCTATTCCAAAACTGTATGTGTATCATGCACATATACTTTTGTTTATTGATTGTGGCACTATTACTTAGAATGGATTTTATTAATGATGATCATGAACAGAAATGATAATCTTAAATAATTAATAAAAAAAAAAAACTCATCGGAATAAAAGTGGCCACATTAGTTTGTCCCAGAAGAAAAATTGGTGGAGCCTCTCAGGTAAAGTTAGGCATGGAATAATTGCTTGAGAGACTTTGTGATGATGATCCAAACTTGCATATATGCTTATTTATGAGAAATTATGAAATATAATACTCCCTCCGTCCCGCTTATCTTTGCCTACTTTCCGTTTTTGGACGTCCCAGCTAACTTTGCCAGCCCAAAAATGGCAACAAAAAAATTACGACCTTACCCCTCAATTTCTTTTATTTTACTTACTTTACACTCAAAAAACACGCATTAATTACAAAACTGCCACTCAAAAACATTAAAATAACACATCACATCAAAGTCAACAGTTTTTTCTTAGAATTCGTGCCGGTCAAAGGTGGCAAAGATAACCGGGACGGAAGTAGTATTATATATCATATATATATATAGGGTAATTCTATACACACCCCATCAATACTAAACACACCCCATTCATACACACATTCTTAAAATAATAAAAAAAAAGAATGTGTGTATAGATGGGGTGTGTTTAGTATTTGATGGGGTGTGTATAGAATTACCCATATATATATTTGAATGAACTGTACTATTATTCCTTAAATTATATATAGATGGGAAATATAGAGTATATAATTATACAGATAAGGTGAGTTTGCAGCCAAATATAATACTATAGAGCATCTGACACTGTTGCCTAATTATATAAATGGTTGTTCTAATGGCCTTTCATGAGCCATTTTTGCAGCTTTTATAATCTCATTCTAAGTGACTAATTATTAGCTAAATAATAGAATATTAATTCCTAGTTGAAAACTTAATTAAAATGATTTCTCAAGTGTAAAGATTGTAACAAAATAACCAGTATTGTAAAAGGATATATATTTTGTAGCATAAACTACATTTTCTGGGACAATCATGATGTCATGTATATTCTATATTTTATAAATAGTTATAATAAACGGTTTTATGAATATAATTTTATGAAACGGAATCTCATTATCTATGACTCAAATTCATTATAATGAAATCAATTTAATTTTCATTTTATAAATTATTGGTTATGGATTAATTTATTTCTATCTCATCAAATTCTCACTATTTATATTAATTTGATTCTATGTCTGGAGTCGAGATTTTTTTTTTTTTTTCAAAGGACAAAATTAAAGAGCTAATGACGTCCCATTATCATTCCACGTCACCTCCAGCTGGATCGAGATGCTTCTACTTTTAATCATTTCATGTTTTCCTTGTAATAATTATAATTTTAATTCATGTCCTGATTAGTTAATTAACACATTGATATTAATTACAGTGTTGATGAGTTTTTAGAGTATCCACGTTAGTCAATTTTGACACAATTCATTAGGCAAAAAGTGTTAAAATACTGAAAAAAATGAAAAGAAAGTCTTGTGTAAGACCGTCTCACGGATCATGTTCCGTGAGACGGGTCAACCCACAACTCATATTCCACAATTCATATATAAATTAGTGAAAATGAGTTTGATTCATGGGTTACAAGGATCCGTCTCATGAAAACACTTCGTGAAACCGTCTCACGCAAGTTTTTGTGAAAAATGAAGGGGCAATTCTTAGGGGGAGAATTGTTCCGGCAAGAACATTTTTAGAGAGGTAAGAGGAGAGAGAATGAGAGAGAAAATATCAACTTTTTTAATTCTTTATCCATTGTTTTATCTAAGAATATTGCATCAAAAATTTCATTGATGTTAATGCCCTTATTAGTATATATCGTACTATTTTTGTTTGCTTCTGCTTTCTGTTCAACCACTCCTCATCTTATTAGGCAGTGATATAGTTTTAATTAAACTAGTAATTATAAATATTATTATTGCCAAATATGTTAATTAATTATTTCAAGAGAACTAATTATTTATTATTCTTAGTCGTATTTTGTATGATCACTTGCATGGGCTAGCTAGGATTAAAGATGCATGGGGTCAATTAGTATAATTTTATGCGACTAAATATACAATTTAAAACTCAAACTCAATTTTAAAAAAATTAATCATATGCTATTAATTAATCTGTTTCATGAAGTTGATCTCATAAAAATATTACTATCATTTATTTTGATGGCTTTCTTAATTAGAAATTGGGTCTAACAGATCATGAATAATTATAATCAATTCACTCGGTTGGATGATTTCATACCTCCTACCAAAACCGACCAAATATTAAGTAATAATCAAAGTTTGACCAAGTAATTAACATGTATTAGGTACAATCTTAAATAAAATGTTAAATTTATTTAGACCTGACCAAGTTAATTAATTAACATGGTGGTAGTTACAGTCTTACTTAAATAAGGTTGAAATTAATTAACTAATTAAGGTGGTTTGGCCTACTTAACATATACTAAGGCTTCAATAAGTTTTGTATTTATGCTTTATTCATGTACAATTTCATTGATGGTAAAAAAATAATTAATTAGCTAGCTAATTAATTTACAGATACTTCATACTTATAAAAAGATTCATTTAAGTTTTTTTGATTTTGCTAACAATTAATTAATCAATCGATATATTTTTTAACTCATATATAAAAGGAAAAAAAGAACAAGTCAAGATCAATTTTTTAGTAACTTATTGAAAACTCTAAATTAGTATGAGAGCATCTTAAGGGCTCTCGACTCGAACCTTACACACACACACACATATATATATATATAATATATATATATATATATTGTCAAAAATTACCAGAAAAACTTAAAAATTTCCTGAAAAATGAATTGTAACATTTGTAACTTATTTATAATGAGTGACACTTGTGTGCCCCGGGGGTACGGTGCCCCCAAATTAATCATCATATTGGTGTTAAATACATACTCTATCATGTGTATATTCTTGAGGTATCACATGTATACTCTTATATAAATATGATACTTCTAGAGTATATGTATAACATCAAAAAACATAACACCTATAGAACATATATATAACACCTGAAGAACACATATATAACATCTAAATCTGTACCACTATGTGCCCCAAGGGTATATAAGTTTTTGCCATTTATAATCCTTTGTTGGGTTTGAAAAGGCATGTTGACATATGCCTCTAGAGCGGCTAGCTCTATCAATATTTAGTTACTTAAATTATTTTAAAAGGATTTATTATATGAGATTGTCACATGAATCTCCTTGTGTAAGAGATGTAGTGTTATTTCTCATGTGGATCAGTCAAATCCAATGAGCCCGACTTAATGCAGCCAACATGCATGGTTAACGGAAGTCAATATATTTGTCAATAGATTCATAAGAGAATTGGTAATACATGCATGTATGAGTATATTAATGTGTCTAATACTAATGTGTTAGATATTCAAGATATCTATTAACAGTGGCGGTCACAAATTTTTTCGAAGACATGGCACAATTAAAAGCAGTGATCAAAAAATCGCGAAATATTGCCGATATTTCGCTGAAATTCTATGTCCGAGATAAAAACAGGGGTGTTGTTTTTTTTTTTTGTCAAAATGTCGCCGATATATCGGCGATATATCGGTCTGTTTCTGTTCGCGTTTTGGTTTCAATGAGATGTAGGGAGAAAATGACGGGTTTCACCGATATTGCACCGATATATCGGCAAACTATCGGTCCATTCATGTGTCGGCAGAATTCATTCAAATGCATTTTTTTTCATGCATTTCATGAAATTTTCATATGATTTGAACTTCAAATTATTATTGGGCACAAAAAATACAACTATTGTCATTCAAACAATAAAGAATTATGATCACGGAAATGTAGAAAATTATAATTTTTCAGATCAGGTGTCTTTAAGTCCATTCACATGTGAACGTAATTTCACACATGCAACACAAGATCCTGATCACGGAAGTAGAGCGGGAGGTGCAGGGATTGGTGTTATTGGAAAGAATTATGGAAGAAGACATGTTTGGAACGAAAGTAAGGGGTCAAACATTGACATTAAATCAATGTCTATGACATTTGACTCAATGAATATGAACAATGATCCTCCATATCAGCCATCATATCCTCAACCTCAAGGCAGACATAGCACATCCAATTGTTGGACTAGTTTACATGAATTTCATTATCCACCAACTCAAATGTCACATGGTTCAAACATGTCTCAACCTAGTCAACCATATTGGATTATGAGCATTATCCGATCCATGGACATGCGGTTGGAAGAGATATAGGAGCATATGAATGACATACTTATGATTACACCCGAAATTGGTCTAATATGGTGAGTTGATATCAATATTGTTTAAATCAAGATGACATGTCATCTCATTCATTTGAACCTCATAGGAGTTTATACTATTATTAGTTCATAAATAAACTTTGTAGAAAATTTCTCATATTATCACTCTATATATTAGTTGATCTCTTATTTTGTTGTAATTATATCTTTTTATTTGAAATCTTAACTTCTAGTTATGTATGAATGTTAGTTATAACATTATGTAAATTACCAGATATATTTTCTAATTTTTTTACAATATTTCCGTGATTTTTTTAAAATTACCGATATTTCCACCGAAACCGATATATGCACTGATATTTCCGTAAATTTAAGGTACCGATACATGCACCGAAATCGATATTTTCGTCCTTGATTAAAAGTAGCATAAAAAAATTTAAATTTCTATACATAATCTACTTTATCGAAGATTCAAATTATACATCCGTTGAAATTAAAAAAAAAAGGAATGAAAATACTTCATTTACAATTGGCCCCGACGGTTCGCCATATTTTGAAACTTGTGAATGATAGCTTCATTAGTGACATGCTCAAATATATCCTTTTCAATATAAACCACCAAATTATCATTCATCCATTCATCACTCATTCGGTTGCGAAGTCGTGTGTTCACAATACTCATTGCAGAGAATGTTCTTTCTACCGAAGCTGTTGCAACTGGTAAAATCAATGTTAATGTTATCAACTCATAAACCAATGGATATACCTTATCTCCATTCTTTGAGCTAGATCACCAATTCCATTCATATTTGAGTATCAATATTTGTTCTCATATCCAACACAAAATTTTCGAGTTGGTCTTCCATTCCCAAAAGAGTGACATCATCAAATTCACTTGGATAAAATCTTGCTAACCAAAGCAACTATGCTATATCAAAAGCTTTAAAAGAGTGCGATGGATTCAAACAAGCAACACAAAGTAATAATTTCATATTCGCCTCATTGAATCAATCAGTTAATTCAAGCAACTGCATATCTAGAACTGTATTAAATACCTTCACACAAAAGCGATGCAAGTTTGTCATTTTCTCAGCTTTCCATTTTTATCTTTTTTCACTTCCACCCACATGAACATCATCCATATCAAGCACTTCAATTTCATGTTTGTTGCAAAAACTAGACTCACAATCCACCAACTCATCCCATCCACCATCTCTCATTACTTGAATCATGTCTTGGAATCATTCACTAAATTCATAGCATTCACAATATCTTGATCTTTTCTTTGCAATGCTCGAGACAAATCATTTGTTATGCCTAGTATCTTTTTCATCAAATGTAAATCAAAAATAAAGTCAAAAGATAACATGTCTCTTATCAATTGTGATGCTTTAGCCCTTTGATTAGATAAAGACCCATCAATTTTAATCACATGAAGCACACCAATTATAGAATCAAATAAATGAATAAGTCACAAAATAGTACCATAATGTGAACTCCATCGAGTTTCAGATGGATGAATGAGAGTGCTTTCTTGATTCAAGTCTCGTCCACTTGAAATTTTTTCATTTTCCAACTCCTGAATAATCTTTGCAGCTTGTTTTTCTCTCGCTTGCACGAGCCTCCAACCACATTAACCACATTTGATATTAGAAGGAAGAGTTCGGAAATATGAATATGTTTCTTTGTCATAACCACAAGAGCAAGTTGAAGTTGGTATGCAAAGCAATGTGTATAATATGTTGTTTTATTTTCTTTCAAAATACGAGCCTTTAAACCATTAAACTCCCCTTGCTTATTACTTGCTCCATCATAACCTTGTCCCCTCAACATAGATATGTTTAATCCATGTGAATTGAAAAGTTCTTCAACTGCACTTTTGAGTGAGATTGTCGTTATGCACTCAACGTGTTTAAACCCAAAAATCCTTTCAAGTATGCGGCCCTTTCTATCTACAAATTTCAAGACAACGGCCATTTGCTCATTTATGGACACATCATGAGCATCATCAAGAAGAACACTAAAAAAACCATCACCAACTTCTTCAATGATAGCTTTGGTTGTTTCAAATGCACAAGCCTTAACTATATCTTTTTGGATACGAGGAGAAGTTAATTGGAGATTCAATGGTGCATTTTTTAGGGCAACTCTTTTTATATCCTCATTATGACTTGCAAAGAGTTTCAAAAGTTCTAGATAATTACCTTCATTTTTCGACTCTTCGGATTCATCATGACCACGAAAGGTAAGTCTTTATCTTGAAGCATTTAACTGTAATTTATAAGCCAATTTTGCTTCATCCATCATCTTGATGAAAACTGTTTCAATATGTTGTTTTTGATTGAGTAAATCAACACATTTACTATAAGCTTGCCTATGAGCACTATTAATTCCCCCCCTCATGCTTTCAAAAGTTTATCTTTGTTCTTCCAATCACGAAAACCTTCGATTGCAAAAGCATCCCCACCTCCTGGTGACTCAATTCATTTCTAAAAAGGTGACAATAAAGACAAAAGACTGAATTCATGCTTATACTATATTATAACCATGCATGCAAATTCTTTGAACCACGAACGGTTAAACCTTCTCATTTTTACATCAAACTTTCTTTGAGGGAAATTCTCAAGATTAGGTTGGCAAGGACCTTCATAATAGTATTTTCTTCTAACTCTTTCATGAATATTTAGATGATAATCTGTAATCTTATGTCGCCTCCCTGGATCAGATGGAAGTTCTGGCAAGTCACGGTTTGCATCAACAATTTGTGGTGGTTCGTTAAGATTCTCAAATGAAGTAGTTTCTACTGTGATGTTAGGCAATACATTTCCACACTTTTTGTTGAACCCACATTATGCAAAGATGAGTTTTTAGCAACTTTTGAAAAATATCTCAACAATGCTCTACATCATCATGATAATAATAATAATAAGAAGAAGAAGAAGATTGGGCCACCTAAAATATAACAAAGTAGTCTCAAATTTAAAGAGATTTATGTAACTAAAATATAACCAAGTAGACTTCAATTTTAAGAGATTTATTTAACTAAAATATAACAAAATAGTCTTTACATGGATTAAACACAATCACCTCAAACATACAAGTCACAACAACCATATCAAGCCAATTATCAACTATGTAGTTAATCATCATTATATCAATTCACAAATAAGAAATTTTATGTAAATCAGCTAACAACTAATCGAAATCCCAACACCAAATTGATTTTGTCCAAATTAATAAAACAATTTGACTTAGGGTTTATGATATATCTATATTTATAGTCTTACCTAAATGTGAAAATTACCGTCCACCAATAGTCGTTGATACACTATAGTTTGGTTGGACTTTCTCCGTAGTAACAATGAGTATGAAATAGAAGGATCAATTTGATGGAAAGAGTGATAAAAGTTTTTATTTTTTTCTTCAATATGGAAATTGGATTTGTGATGAATGATGATCACCAACTTAGTTACATGTATATATCAATTATTTTAGGGGTATGGGGCATTGCACATAATTCACGGACATATTTAAAATTATCCATGGAAGGTATTTTTACATTTTCGTACTCATACTTTTATGAACTTGTAAATAAATATCTACAAGCTATCAGAATATTGAGATGATATTTATTTGCAACCACATAAATATTTTTTAGTAATATATGTATAAGTACTTGGTGTCATCTCAAAATTTATTAAGTTAGTGTCATACTTATAACCATGAAACTAATATTCATATGTCTATTTAGATTATTCATTTGTGTAAAAAAATGCAAATTATTGGAAATGAGATATAATTTTTACATTAGATCAATATTGCAAAATTTACGGTATACTCTAACAAAATGTCTCAACCTTGCTTATCTTTCGCAACTTTGCGCAACTCTAGACTCTAAGAGCATCTCCAACAGCGCGTTATCAAATTGTGATAGCACCTGTTTTCCATCTCCAACAGTGATCTGCAATTCTGCGCCAACTTATCTCAACCGTCAGTTTTGCGCCAACTTTCCACAGGCCAACATCCTGCGCCAACTTATTTTCTTTTCTTTTTCTTTTTTCTTTTAATTATTTCCTTTTCTTTTCATTCATTTTCTCTTCTTATTTTATTTGTTTTTTAGTTTGTTTTTTATTATGTTTATTTTTTATTCATTTTTTCCTTTATTTTTATATTAAGTGTTGCTATAATTATTTGATTTTTACCATAACATTTAAAATATAATACAAAATCATATATATTAATATGATATATATAATATCTAAAAATTAAAGTACTTTTGATATTAAATTTGTATACAATAATGGAACAACAAATTATTCATAAATTAAAAAATACAATGATTTTTCTAAATATGAAACTACATCTGATATTATTAAGACTGAGATATATCCGAACTAAATTTACGAAAATATTTGTACAATATCGATATTGAATATTATAGAAATTATTAAGGATGTAGATATATCTGAACTAGATTAATGAATATATTCATATTGAATACATATTGAAAGTTATGGATATTATTGAGGATGAGAATATATCTAAATTAGAGGATGAACATATATCTGAAATGAATTGACTAAAATATTTGTATATCTATTGATATTCTTATTGAATATTATAAAATTAGGTACATATATTATAAAAAAATATTTATATACTTATTAGGTACCTATTATCAAAAATTATTGAAGATGAACGAAATCTTGATGCTCTGGAAGCAACAATAATGCCACCACCAGATATTGAAGATGTATTTTATTATTGTAATATTATTGATTAGTGACTCACATTTTCATTTTAAATTATTTTTATTTAATTTAAACTATTTTATAAGACTTAATTAATGTAAAAAACAAGAATTTAGCTAAAATATTATATTAAATTAGATCTAAACATATATAATTTTTTTACACCTTTCAAATAATAAAGATAAAGATAAATTGCTTAACAATAATATATTAATAATAAATGAAATGTTAAAAAAATTAATTAATAAAGAATGTTATGAAATATTCTTTTTTGGTGCAGAGAATAGTATAAACTGTTGGAGATCATTGACAGTTATTACATGAAAATAGTGTTAGATTAACAGTAAAATCATGTACACTGTTTCACCTTCCCTTATTACCCAAACTCACATAATTACATAATTTTACGTCCAAACTACCATTTTTCCTATAAAATAATTATTATTATATATAATTGCAATTTACCTAACTTTAATTGGACTCAATTACCACACTTTTCATCACAATACATAAAAAATGATCAAAAGTTAAATCTCTACCATCCATCGACAAATTACGGACTTGGATCCTTTGTTGGGCAAACAAGTTAACACTAGTTGTTGGACAAATTTTATACATTTAAACTATGGACTCGTGCAATTCTATTATTGAGCAAATTTAAAAAAAAAAAAAAAACAGCAACAAAAGCAGGTCAAAAATATAACACAACACACTTTGCTGAAATTTTAACTAAGACCATCTCCAACAGTGCACAGGATTTTTCTGTTAATCTTACACAATTTTTATGTAATAACTGTCCATGATCTCCAACAGTTTTATATTATTCTCTGCACCAAAAAAGAATATTCCATAATATTCTTAATTAATTAATTAATTTAACATTTTATTTATTATAAATATTCATTATTATTGTTAAATAATCTATTTTTCATCTCTATTATTTTAAAAGTGTAAAAAAATTATATATATATAATTAAATCTTATTTAATATAATATTTTAGTAATTTTTTAATTTTTTTCACATTAATTAAGTTTTAAATTATAGTTTAAACTAAATAAAACAATTTAAAATAAAAATGTGAGTCACTAATCAATAATATTGCAATACTAAAGTACAATGTGGGATTAATTTTCAGCTGCTGCTTCTCGATCACGTAAAATGGTTTGGTGCCCTGGAATTGAACCGCCTGGGTTCAACATTTTGAGAGTTGAGAACTTGAGCTAACCTCAAATTGTTACAACATATTTGTTGAACAATTATATTTTCTTCTATATCATAAATGTTTGTTTGAAATGGAAACTCGTTATCTGAACAAGTTTTGGATGGTGGCGAATGTTTTCCAATTATTGATGGTGGACAAGTTGGGCATGTTGGAGGACAATGTTTTCCAAATGTTGGTGGTGAACAAGTTTCCGATGCTGGAGGATCACGTGGATCTCATGGTGATCTTTCAGATTATTAAGAAAATTATTGTATTTCTTATTGATAATTTTTTTAATTTATCAATAATTTTTTGTTACATTATTTTATGCAATTTTTATATTAAAATTAGTTTAATGTCTAGATATTATATGTATTTATTAATATGTTGTATTGTATTTTTTTTTTCCAAAATCGGAATGATTATAATAGCACTAAATATAAAAAATGAGGAAAAATTGAATACAAAGTAAAAATAATAAAAAACAACTTAAAAACAAAATAAAATAAGAAAAGAAAAAGAATAAAATAAATAATAAATAATGATAAGAAAAAAATGAATACAAAGTAAGAATATAGAAAAAGAAATTAAAAATAAAATAAAATAAGAAAATAAAATGAACAAAATAAATAAATAAGAAAAAAAAAAAGATGGCGCAAGGTTTGACCTGTGGATAGTTGGCGCAAAACCAGCGGTTAATATGAGATGGCGCAGAAAAAAGATTTATTCTTGGAGATGAAAACAGGCGCCATCAAATTGTGATGGCGCACTGTTGGAGATGCTCAAGTAGAGGATCGCAATTCCTCCAATCTATCGTGTAAAAAGATCGGAAATAACTGTTAAACAATTTCCATGAAATCTTATAATCTCATACGGTCACATGAAAATTGATTCATAGGGTAACATGAAAATTGATCTTATTTACGTGTAATCCTATGAAATTATAGGTATACATAATTTAAATATTAGAGTTATAAGAAAATTATTTTAAATAATATTGGATTAATTTTCTTGTAACCCTATATATGGTTGCATGAAAATTATTTAAAATCATAGTAACATTTACTCAGAAGTTAAATTAATATTTGTGTAATATTATCATTGTATGCAATGTGATAGTCACTTTGATATTACTGTCCGCGTGTGACAACCAAGACAAATTTTGACTTTTTTCACCTTTTGTGGTAGAAGGGATAAAAACTATATATTTGATGGTAGAAATTATTGAAATTATATATTTAGTAGTAAAAATGGTACAACTTATATGTTCAATTGATGGTATAATGTCATTTCCTCGATCAAACTATAACTAGATCTTTCTCCATAGCCAAATAAGCACAAAAATGATTGTATATTATATATATGTCTACAATTCAGAATGGTTATATGTCGTCCAAAGCGCCCATGGCCTAATGGATAAGGCTCTTGACTTCTAATCAAGCGATTGTGGGTTCGAGTCCCACTGGGCGTGATTTAAATTTTAGCATGCAAAAATAATGTAATTTTTGGCATTCTTTTTACACTTCTTCAATTTATATTTATTTTTGGAAATATTAAAATCTTTTAAAATTAACACACGAATAATATTATTGGAGATTAAAAGGAAACAAAATTTGGAATAAACTAGTTGGGCCAGAGCAACTAATTAATGTAGGCTTTTTCTTGGACTGGCTTATACTAGTTGGGCCTCAGTTTCAATTTACTGGGTTTCACATGTCCAAATTGTTTATAATGTTAGAATAAAACTACTATCTCATCCATCGACTCGTATTAGATATCCAAAATATTTACTAATTTTATTTTTATATAAATTAGAGATGAGATCGTTACGTCATCGATGACCATTTTAAAAGTTATCTAACATGGTCATTTTAACATTTTCCTAATGATGTTAATATGATCAAACTTTGATGAGCCCATTAAATTAGCAAATAGATATAAAGTAAAATTTGATTTTAAAATTTTCAAAACTCAGTATTTTCGTTTGCACTTCCATATTTATGGAGTCCTGCTGCAATTATATCTATTGTGGGCACATTTCGCCACTGATGTGTCAGATATCTAGCATATCAATCAATTTCAGCTTTTATACAACGAGGGATAAGATCATTTACACATCAGAAGTGAACATATTAAAAGCTACCCACTACCGACATTTTAACATTTTCCCACGTTCATTAACCCTTTTTTTCCCGTGCCCAATTTTGGTAGTCCCAGAAAATATGAATGTCATTGTCCACATCATTTGGCACATATTCTCTTTCATGACATGTTTTTGTTTGGTAGGATTGAAGTAAAGTGTCATTGTTTTTTCTTTGTTTCGATCATACACAAATTCTAAAGGTTAAAAACGTGGTTATGTGTTGTGTTTTTTTGGTCTGCCAAAATTGTGGATCCTAATGGTTGGGTCAATTATGGGTATTTGTGTATTCAACCACTTGTTTTTTTCCTCAACTAATTTTATGGTGATATTGACAGGATTTATATCTATATGATTGGAAAATATTAGGTGTGACATTTCGTGTTTTATAATTCAAGTCATGATAATATTCATGCACTTAATTATTCTTCACTAAGTAGGATCCTTCTCTGCTTCTTCTTTTCACTCCTCAGGCCCTCATGTATTCTTGTTTGGATCTTCTTAATTCTCATCTTCCTTTGAAACTTCTTTCAACTGTGGAAGCATGTTGGATTTCAAAGTAAATTTTAGAATTTTTTTATAAGTCTAAAATTATCTAAATTATTGTTATCAAATATGTGAGTACTATTTACATAGTATTCCTGAAATTACTGAAACAATTTTGTAAAGATATCACTGGTAATCTGAAAGTAACCAAAAATAAATAAATACAGTAATTGGTATTTACTATATAAATTTCATATATATTTCATTTCATAATTTGAATATATATATATATATATAAAATATAAATAGTTCTTAGATTTATGTGTTGTCTTAAAGATGTATCTACATCATTTTATATTTTTCCCGATTTCAGATTTTATTTATTTTTTATTTTGATTTGGATATATTAAAGAGGTTTAATATTGTAGTATGTATAAGTCATTTCTTTTTGTGTGTACAAAAAAAAAAAAAATCATATGGTGAAGTACAATAGTTCCTTCAAGATTGAAAAGACTGATAATTTCCATCAAATATATACTAATAAATGAGACAATTTCGGTTAAATTAGAGAGATCATATTATATGCTGAAGATAAATATTTAATAAAGTTAGTTCATATACAGATTTGTCATTTTTCACGTGCCTATTGCAGATTACACCTAACTACCACCAACTTAATTACAAAAATTAATGAATTGAAACCAACTGCTAATTAATAAATTTTGCATTCAATTTGCTTATTATTTATGAGTAGAACTTACAAGTGATAACTCGTGGAAATCACCAATGAAATTCGCAAGATATCGTGAAACATGTGAGATTCATAAGGCCATTCCTTTATTAAATAAATTGGTTTTGTGGTTAATATATGAAACACATGGCTCGATTGAATGAATGCTAATTAGGTTTACACTTCAATGTAATTAAATATGATTTGGTGCAAAACTTTCTCAATAGTAAATTTAAATATTTTCTACGTAATCAATAATATTCAAGTGTGTGTGTATATATATATATATATATATATATATATATATACATACATGACTTCATGTTAGTATAACTAAAATAAATTTTAATTTTTACATTTCCTAACTTTTAAAATTATGTGATTACTTGAATGGTGATGAAGAAGTAATTAAAATCTACAAATTTCCAAATTTGCAAATTGTGATTTTATTTTATATTTTAAACATCAACTAATTTATTTAAAGTAATTATTTTAAGAAAACACAAACATTTCATTTTATCATTAATTTTTTAATTTTATATATTGTTTTATAACTTAGATCTAATATTATACTATCTCATCAACTACAAATTCTTTCTTATAATTTCAATTATTTAGAATATATATTCCATTAATTAATATTTTATTTCATAACATTTATATATTTTAACATAATTCTCCTATTTTAAATATATATTATGTTGTCCTTTCACTATATTATAATTCTACTAGTAGTGCACCCACCTGATGCGCGACTTGTTATATTTCTAATAATTTTTATTGTTATAAATAATATAGTGTAATGATATATTATTTTAAAATAAAATTTATATTACTTTGAATGCTTACATTAATAAAAATGTTTGATATTTTCAACTTTTATAAATAATTTGAATTTGACAAAATTTTCAACTTTTTCCTTCCTCTTTTCTTTTTCTCCTCTTTAAATATGTTGAAAAGTAGCGGAGACATGACCATGTTATCTCCTGTTGAGCGAGATACACTTTCTCCTTCACTTCTATTTCTCTCAAGTGGTTGTATATTCTTTTCTTTCTATTATAATGCTAAATACTTCTTCTTTTTTTATAATGCAATTATTTATCAATAGATTTGAATAATTAAGATGATGATGATGAACATATTAGTGTTGGTAATATCTCATTAAATTCGAAGAAGCTTCCATCTCGGATTTTCTTCTTATTTCAATCACTAATTTTTCTTTTAATATTTCTAGACTCCATTACATGCTAGATCATCCTCATTATGTGATAGTTGTTAAATATGCGTTTCTTATATAGTACAATGGTTTCCATCTTGATTTTTCTTCTTATTTCCATCACTAATTTTTCTTCTTCTTTGGATATTTCCAATCTTCATTTCATGCTCATCATCATTAAGAGAGAGTTTTTGAGTCTGCATCACTTATATTATATAATGGTTTCCATCTCCATTTTTCTTCTTATTTCCATCATTAATTTTCCTTTTCTTTTGATATTTGTAGCCCCCATTTCATGCTAGATCATCATTAATTGAGAGTTGTTATATGTGCATTGCTTATATAGTACAATGATTTTCATCTCAATTTTTTCTTATTTCCATCACTAATTTTATTCTTCTTTTGATATTTCTCGCTTTCACTTCATGCTAGTTGACATTAATTTGAGATATTCTATTCAACTTGCTATTATATCTAGTTGACATAAAAATTTATATTAACATTATTATGGGAAAAATATATTAATTGTTATAGTTTTGAAAAAAAATGATAATATAACATATTAAGACACTTCAAAATGTGTTATATTATTATATTTAAGGATAACTCAAAGTGCATTAATATGACACTTATTAATGCATTTAACATATTTCTACAATAAAATATAGAACATTTTTAAAAAGTGTTATAATAGTTTAAATATATTATTATCTAACATGATAGGACATTTGTTTCGGTGTCATGATAGGGCAGTTGAGTATATCCATGCATATATATACTCAATACTCTTTCTCCTATCTCTCTTACGCATACTAAATTTGCAGAAACCCTATTCTTGCTCTTGCTCTTGCTCTCTCTCTCTCTCCCAAACTCTCTCGTACTCTACTCTTCTAAAGTTCTAATCTCACTATCACTAAGAACAATGGCAGGCATTGTCGATGGCAGACTGGTTAACACCGAGATCATTATCAAGAGCTGTACTGATGCAGGCCATGGTGACAAACTGATGAAGGAGATCCTCAACAGCCTTCAAGCCACTGGGCTTATGGGTCTCTGCTCTACAGTCCAAGGGCCCTATGATGAGACTTTGGTCGCAAAATTTTATAAGCGGGCCAAGGTGCAGACTACTGAAAAACCCATCACCTTCAAGATGGAGGGGATTGCCCACACTCTTGATTGTTCACTGCTCGACCTTCTTACTGAGGGGCTGATGCCGAGTGAACTTGCTGGCTATAAGGAAGAGGAACTTGAGGCCATGTGGACCAAGTTCACATGGAGGAAAGCATCTGACATGACTCGCAGGTACCGATCCTTGAGAATCCTACGGAAAAGGAGGAGGAGCAGGTTGTGCTCTCGGAGCAAGTTGCTGAGAAGGAAGCTGTGGAAAAGCAGGATATGCACGAGGAGCAAGATGCTGGAACTAATGAAGGGCAGACTGTGCTAGGAGGGCAAGCTGCCAAGGAAACTGAAATCACTTCTTCGACCACTGAACAAATTCCATTTGACCATCCCCATGATCATTGTTCACCTAATTCTTTAAACTACTCCCGCAAGTGTATGGTGTAGATCGTAGACACAACAAGCAAGGTCGATCCCATAGAGACTATCGTTAGAATTAATTAATTACCTAAATTTTATCCCTAATTTTATCTAAGTATCAAATTCAATAGATGTCGGATTAATTATGCTAACTAAAAGGCAATTAAAATTCACGAGATCAAACAAATATTCTAAGACAGGTTCTAGAACATGCTTTCATCCGATTCTCCCCTCATTGTCACCTTGATCAATCCAATTTCATTGATTAATAATCCTATATGAGCAATCACGAATATCAAATTAAAAGCTTTCTCGAGTCAATTTAACCGGTTGATTATTATGCTACCAGATGTATCTCTACTCGATCTGATATAACACAACAACTCCTAAAAAGCACATAGGATTGAAAATCTCATCACATATGTCATTTATCTCTCGATCTCATGCTGCATATATGTCATGTGATACTCTTCCGTAATTAAATCTCCTCTCTCGAATTTTGACTTAACTACTTAAACATGCTCAATTAGGGGCCCTCTAATCAAACAAGCAATCAAATCATAAATACATGAATAGGATGGAAATTAAAAATCAAGAAATTGAATTAAAATCAAAGATCCATCAATGTTTGAACCGAACTACTTACATATCCTAGAAACCTATAAAAATCTAGCCAGACATAATATTAATCAAATCCATAGACAAAAGTGATAACATCATGTCAAAACCAAAATCCAATAAAAAGTAGAAAAGTATAAAGAAAAACTCTAAGACGACGATCTTGCGATTCTCAATCTTCGAATTCTCCTTCGTATTTCCTCCTGGATGCTCTTAGAATTTGTGTTTTCTCTCTATGAATGCTTTTTTTTTTTTTTTGATTTCTGGAACTGTTGGGGTATATATCTCTTCTTGGGAGTCTTGGAGGTCAAGATTTGTGATAAAATCCATCCAAAATCGTGTTTTAGATGGATTAGGACACCCGAGAACGATCGTGCCCCGCTGCGCTCTCTCTCGCCAGCCGCGCACGACCGTGTCCCAGACACGGCCGTCCGTGTATGGCTGCTCTCTTTCCTGGACATTCGCGCAAGGTCGTGCGCCAATGCAAGCCTGACCGTGCGCGGCTGCTTCTGTCCGTGCCCCACTGCACAGCTCCATTTTTTCTTGTTTTCAACCTCGTTTCCTCTTCGTTTTTTTCCTCAATCCTTAATCACATTTGAACTTCATACTTTTTCCACTAAAATCATGAAACTTAGCACAAAAAACATCAAATGCAACTAATATATGAAAAGTAACCAATTTGCTATAAAAACGTACGCAAACGCACTCAATTGACCATATAATTGTAAGCAAAACTATAGCAAAATTGACACTTATCAATCATACTGAAGCCGATGCTGATGCTGGACAAAATACTGAACTGATTACTGTTGAGGACCCTCCTGCAACTACCCCAGTTGCAGAAGGAGATGGAGAAAGCTTTGGAGCAAATAATGAAGGATCCAGTAGCTCAAGTGATAACGACTCCTCTACCTCTAGTACCAGTTCTGATGATGAAGAAGGCGATGATCCAGATTCAGAAAGAGACACTGTTCCTGTAACCACCTCAGTTACCCTCGAAAATACAAAAGTCCCCACTGTAACCCAAAAAAAAAAAAGGAAGCCAGAAGGTGAAGCAACCATGGAACTATCCAAGACAATCAAGTGCCTTCGGAAAACAGTCTATAAATCTTGAGATAAGATGATAGATGAGTACAGGAAGGACAACCTGAATGTACAGAAATTCATGCAAACTCTCACCATTACCCTTACTCATTTTCAGAAGGCACTAGATGTCTATTTTCCAGGTGTTAATTTGCTAGGCCCCAACAAGCTACCTATTAATATCCCAGCTATTGAGGAGAAACAGAAGAAGGTTGAACAAACTGTTATCAAGGCAGTGCTGGATAAGCTGAACAACTACGAGAAGACACTCATCACACTGCAAACCAAAATGACTTCTCTGAACTCACTGCTAGACAAGGTAGATGATCGATAGGTACAACAAGGTGTGACCTGTACAAACATTGAAGAGATACTGCAGAGTACCCTTGGCTTGATAGATGATGCCAAAAAGGGGGAAGATATGCAGGAACAAAGCAGAAAAAAGGGCATAAGAGACCCCTTGTCGGGAAGCTGATGTGAGGAGAAGGGAGGATAGAGGAGATAGTGGAACTGGAGGAAGCAGCAGAGAAAGTGAGGCTCAAGGCCACTCCAGTAGCAAGCGAAAGCGTACTTCTGATCAAAGCTAGAGTACGCCCCATCCGTCTTTCCGACGACGCCCATCTGAGGAGAAAAGAAGAAGGGAAAAAGAAAGGAAGGAAATGGAGTACAACAAATTGGTGGATACTTTGATACAACAATCTCTTTAGAGAGTAGCTCACTTGAGGACTTATCCTGACCAAGTCCAGCCCAAGTTTGAGCACAGAGGCATCCTACTTACTTCAACACACAGTTTCCGCGAGTCATCCTGCCAACTCACCGGAATCCAACCTTGAGGGAGATTAATGATTTCAAGACTTCAGAATACTTCAGCTATTACATGTATTTATGCAGGGAATCCTCTCTGTTTGAGAAGTATTCAAACAATTTGAAGGCATTGGAACGGTTTGAGGAGATGGCTTTGAAGGGTGGACTGTCAATCCAGATCAAGCTCAAACAAAGACTGCAAAGAAGGGAGTTCATTCCCTTTGCTGAGGATTTTTGGCTGCGGTACGATCAAACTGATGAGATGAATGAATGCATGGCAAGGAGTTACCAGGAGTCGATTGAAAACTGGTGGAAGGGGACCCGCTATGAGATTGCTGGACGATCAACCACATTGAGGAGATAAACATTTCTACTGCTTTCTGTTTTTAATTTTTATATCTTGCTGATGCTGAAAACATTCCCACCTCGAGAATACTTTTATTTTATTTTATATTTTTTTAATGGTTGATGTTGGAATTATGCAGTTTGTAAAAAGACAATATGTTGATGATCTATAATATGCTTCTCTCTTACTGTTTGAAGTTCATTGCTTGTGATCTTAGTTTGCATGCTTTACCTTATGCTTACTTTGATCTATAATGTTTTGTGCTATATTGCATATTCTTTCTGTTTTGCAGTAAGTAGCTAAGTTTCTTTTTCTGTTTTGTTTAAAATGTATAAGTTTTGTCATCATCAAAGAGGGGGAAATTGTTAGGATTTATAGTAGTTTTGATGAGACAAATATTTTAGTAGAAGTAAGCTTCTGTAGAGAAGTAACCTATTACTTAAGCTTGTTATATGTAATATTTTCTAAGTACGAAAGGTCGTTACAGTAAGCAGTAGGAATGTTACAGCAAGAAACAACTTCATTACAACAAGTTGTAGGTCGCTCCAACAGGAAGCAAGGTCTTCGGTGAAGTAGGAGCAACTAGGAGAAGCAAGATAGCCGCTCGACAAGGTCACTTCCAGCAAAAGGAATTACAATAGCTAAGGTTAAGGAGAAGTCACCCGATTTGGAACATACTTCGTTACCAGTAGTGACATTCTCCCGAGGACTAATTAATTCAACAAGCTACCTGACGGAAAGCAGACCTGTTACGCGGTGCATTAAATACACGTACTATGAAGATCAAATTTGTACCAGGAAGATTAGCACATTAAATGTTGGAACTGCCACACTTCAACGAGCAGATTTCCAAGCACTATAAAAGGAGATTGAGTATGGACTGAGCTGAAGACTGAAGAACTTAAAATCGAAGACTAAAACATCTAAACACATATCCAAAAGCTCTCAACTTCAATCACTCAATCTAAGTGCAGCAAGCTCAGAAGCAAGCTTAAAAGCTCACATTCCAGAGAAGCTAGCTGCAGATTCATTGAAGAAAAACCTTAGGGTCCATTTGAAATCCACTCATTTCAAATCCTGAATTTCAAATCACTCTATCCAAATGGAGCCTTATATCTTTTATCTTAGATTGTTTAGGAGTACATAGTGGAGGGTTAAGAACCTACTAGTGTTTTCACTCTTGAAGAAATAGTAAGAGTCATGTGTGGGTCTTGGTCAAGATAGAGCAACAATCTGTATGAAGGTTGTCTATCTCTTTGTTAAATTGTTTGTAATAGCTAGGCGGTGTAAACCAATCCTTTTAACAAAGTTTCTCCTTGTGAAGGAGTAAAGTGGACGTAGAGAGATTACTCCACCCTCGAACTACTCTATATCGTTTGTCTTGTTTATCTGCTTACCCTTTGCATATCTATATCCTGTTGCATTTCTTATATCTATCATACTGCATTCAAACTACTTTTGAAGACATGGCTTTATAGATTTTCCGTTGCATCTAACTCTACAAAGTTTAAGTAAGTTGCTTCTGAGAAGTAAGTCGTGTAACTGTAAGCTCACCCTTGAACTTAACTGTTTTTTGGAGTACAAGTTTTGAAAAATTTGAGTAGGTTTATTCACCCCCCTCTAAACATCACATAACTATACTAGGACACTTCACTACAACTTGCATTCATAGCATTCTATAATTAGTAGTCTTTTCTTTTTCTTGTCTTAGAAAGTTCATAATCTAATTTTCGTACATTGGAAAACTTTTGGTTTGATTATAATCTAATTTTCGTACATTGGAAAACTTTTAGTTAGTAAGTCGTTGTATATTTGGGACGTTTGCCATAGACCTTAAAACACTGAATACGGGGCAATTTCATCTTACGAAAAAGAGTCCGACACTTACATCGACTTTCCCTATTTGCTATTTTAAGTCATTTTCATTTTTACACCACATAATTTCCATCAAGATGCACATGCTATCAATGCAAATATGAAAATTTTCTTTGTCATATATCTTTCAAAACTTAAATTTGTTCAATCAAACTTCTCGATCAGTGATTTCCCATACTCTGAAGGAATCTTCTGAATCCAAGGCTCTAGATACCACTTGTTAGGACATCCACATCAATTGGTTTTAAGCATACCATTTTTACGTGCCATATGCCATATCACTAATATAAAACATCCACTTCTTAAAAATACATCACACATCAAATTAACATAAATACAATTATTACATGTGGATCCTATTATCCAATAATTTTTATTATTATTTATATAATTGAAATCAATTATTTTACATGAACTTTTTTTGAATAGTGAATAATTTAGATCAAATTGATGAATAAAAGTTTGATAAAAATTTGAAGATTGAAAATTACATTTTAGTATGTATAAACTAAAATTTTATTAAACTAATATAATAAAAATAAGATGTAATAAAATTATATTAATATTAATTTTTTCATCCATAAATAGAATTAACAATAGAGTTACTCTCCTGTACACCAGTTGCACGGATCTGAGATCCGTGTAATCGGGCGCGCGTGGGCTGGACCAGCCCGCCCAGCCCACGCCTCTTTACTTTTTCAGCTTGTTTTGGTCGTTACCTTCATGTTATGTATTGGTCCCAACTAACAAGGAACACAACGTTTTATAGAGGTTCGAAGGTGGAGTAATCCTTCTACGTCCTCTCTTCTCCTTCTCAATGAGGTACTTTGTTAGATCAAAGGGTTGATTTACACAAGCCTCTCTTCGACAACCTAGACGTAACAAGAACTGTCAGTCTCTCCCACACAGGGTTACTGCACAGTGACCAAACTCCTTCATCCCACACAGGACTCTTGCTCTTCTACAAAGAGCGAAACCTCTAGCCCACACAGAGCTCTTGTTCTTAACAAAGAACGTATATACTTGATCAGGCAAACCCTCTGATCAAGCAACTCCTCAACAGTCTAAATGAAAGTAAGAAATCAACAACACAGGCAGCAAGCTTTAGAAACGATTGAGCTCTGAAATCTAAGGATAGCTTGCTGCTAGACTGGACTTGAAACTTCTAAAGATTAAGAGATTGTGCGTTCAGGTTTCAAGCAGTCTTCAAGTTCCAGTCTTCTTCTATTTATAGGCGAGGGAGAAATCTGCCCGTTAGAGAGAATATATCGTTTGCTATCTCTTTGGAGTGACATGACACTTCTTGATTTGATCGTATACTGTTTGCTCAAGCTATCACTCAGAAGCTGCAATCGCCGTCCTAGTTTGTCATTTCTTCTGACCTCCTTTTTGTTTTTTGATACGTGGCACTGCTTGGTTGGTTGCAACTGCGGCTTGTGCCTACCGTAAACTTTGAGCACATTCTTCGAGATAACTGCTACTTCTCAGGTAGCTGAAGCTTCCTGATGCTTCAGTTGACTTCAGCTTACTTTGTCGATCTAGCAGTTAGCAAATTCAGCATCCTCGTGCAGTGTGCGTCCAGTATCTTTTTCAAGTAGTCTGCTGCATTGACTTATACTTTTAATCATCTTTAAGGTTTTCCTTATGCAGCAAGGTCTCCAAGCTTTAGTCTTGATCATCAAGCATTCTGATCATATACTTAGAGATTTTACAATAGAATCTAAATATATAGGATCCTAGGCCCTAATCTATTACATGTTTTGTCTTCATCAAAATCTATACAATGTTCCTTATAATTTCCCCCTTTTTGATGATGACAAAACCTTTGCAGATAAGATGTAACTTACTAGTGATCCCTTTTCCAGTGACTTGATGATAAGTCCTGATGTGCAGTAACCTAATATCCAGTATATTGGTGTTTAGTATCCTGGTACACAACGACCTGGTGTTCAGCGACCTAGTGTCCAGCATCCTGGTGTTTAGCGTCCTGGTATGCAGCGACCTAATATCCAGCATCCTGGTATCTAGCATCCTGATTTCCAACGTCCTATTATCCAACGACCTAATAGCTAGTCAGCCTGGTATCTAGCATCCTGATGTCCAGCGTCCTGTTATCCAGCGACCTAATATCCAGTAGTCTGGTGTCTAGTATCCTGTTGTCAGAGCTTTGTCATATTATCAATGGTTCCCCCTCAATTCAGTAGTCTTTTGTCAGAGGTAGCTGCAGTGAATATCCTTAACTAGGTACCTATACAATTATAGGTCCTTGCGAGTTAGTTTTCTTCCAGGAATTCAAACTTTCCTTACAGCCCATGGTTGTTGTAGAAATAGTTGGATCCCTGTAAGACTAGCAAGTGAAGGTGTGTGCATGTGTTTTACTTAATGTATCTCTTTTGATATAGAAAAGAAGACAAAGCATGTTATCAGTAAGATAGACAGTTTACTTTCCATTTGGAGTTGTTGTTCTGCTTGATTTCCTCAGGGAATGTCAGGTTGTTACAGACTTTTTACAGCATACACATATCCTCTGGTTTACCCCAAGGATTTTAATTCTTATCCCTGCTAAGATACCTTGAGTTGTGCTAGAAGTTCCCCCTTACCTTATGACTCTCTTACTCTATAATGTAGGGTCACTTTCAGCATCATTTCAGATAACTTTGAGATTTGCATGAGAAGGTGAAGCATTCTTATATGGAAATCCTTATTTTAGTGAATATTCTTATTTTCATGAAGGTATGACTTCTTGGAGTGAATCTTGGTGACCCACCAGGTGCGTGGGAGCGTGTGGAGCAGGGTCGACCCGGGTGCATGGATCCATGCACCAATTGTACAAAATATTTTGTCTTAACAATAAAAAGTAAGAGGAAGATTTTTTTAGGAAAATAATTAATTACTCAACAATCAAATATTAACCATTTCAAAAGAAAAAAAAACGATTTGGGAACGAAAACAAATGAAGTTGATAAAAGAAAAACTTGTAGAGTAGAAAAACGAAATTAAAAAAAAAAAAAGAGGAATAGGTTGAGGTAAGCTTTTAGAGGATCCACATTAGTGTATTTTTAGCACACCATTTTAGTGTGGAACTCACATATCAATACACTAATTAAAAACATCCACTTTTTAAAAACTCACATCTCCGACAATTCAATACAAATCTACATCAATTTACCACAATACAATAATTACATTTACCGAATAAAAGTTTGTATGAACATTAAAAGAAAAAGGAAAGGAGAAAGTTCACCATCCGTGCATGCACTTTCTCAATTGGTTCTCACCTCCCTGCACAGCAACCAGGACATGATGTGATGAAAGATTATTATTGCATGAGGACATAAACATCATTTTTAGAGTAAAATACACCGCAAATTACACTAAAACATACATTTAAAGATACATCTACAATAATTAACATCACTTTCATTTTATTAAGAATGGATGCTTAAAACATTAATATAGATGCCCTTAGAAGAAAAATGGTTAGGAAGTAAAGAAAAATGTTGGAGTCTGCTTTTGCAGGCTTTTGTGTAAGAATTAAGAGCATTCTAATGAGAAATACAGAAATTTGTACTATTAAAACACACACATAAAAATATTAATACATTAATAAACACAACTTTTATTTTAATTAAAAATGCTTCAAAATGAGTTGATGGTGCTGCTCTTGGGAACCAAGGTACAATTATTGAGAAGTTAATAAAAATGAAAATAGAAGAACACAAATGATTGTTGACCCAATTCATCAATATTGGCTATACATATTTGGAGGCACTATCAAGTCAGGAGATCTACTATTTTTCGTGTGTGAAATGAATAAAAAATTTATTTACACCAAAATTCGATCATCACCCTGAAAGCCCATAAAATTTAATAACCTAGCTATTTAACTATATAGTGTAAATATTTTTCACGACGAATCATATTATATTACTAATTGTATATTCATCATGACTGGTCATCTGATGAAATAAAATTACGCCGAACTAGAATAAACTTAAAATTGGAAATAAATGCTACAAAAATATTGATTCAAATGATTAAAAAAAACAAAAATGAATGAAATAATAACTATTTAACTAATTTCATGTAGTTGTAACTAGAAATTAAATCAATGAAAGAATAGATATTTTAGTTTGAGAATGCACATTTTGATACATAAGTTAAGAGAGAGGAAAAAGCAACTATAAGTTATAAAGCCATATAATGCCTTGCCTTGAGTAAGATATGATTTGCTTAACGTTAAAAGGTGAGTAAGGAAAATTGAATTAGTGACTTCCAAAAGTCATGCTAAACAAATCAAACATATTTGCGTGGCGAAATTCAACCAAATAAAATAATACAAATTGGTTATTCTTTAACACACGTTTTTCCAACAAGGGCTACTCTATTTCTCATTCCTGCGAAGTATCTCCACTTCCACGTGCGCTTTTCTCAAACCAATCTTTTTCTCGTGAGAAAAGAAAGCGAAAATGAAACAATATTCTTCTCATATATATATAGATTTGCCACGCTTTCCATTTTGTTATAGAGCTCTGTTTTTATTTTCCCTCCTTTTTTTTTCCCTCTCCCCAAAACCTGAAATTTAGATCGGATAATTTTGAAAAACAGGAGAAATTATTCTGAATTATGGATTGGGTTCGCGGCGAGAAATTGGGGCACGGCTGTTTTGCGACGGTGAATTTGGCGGCGCCTTTGAGCAAGAGCTCCGAGCTGCCTCCATTGATGGCGGTGAAGTCTTGTGGGTTTTCTCTCTCTTCATCTCTGATGAGCGAGAAACTTATCTTGGACGACCTCAAGGACTGCCCGGAAATTATCCGGTGCTTTGGAGACAGATTTTCGTGTGAGAATGGGGAGAAATTATACAATGTTTTGCTGGAGTATGCTTCCGGTGGGTCCTTGGCCGACAAGCTCAAGAGCTCCGGCGAACATCGCCTGCCGGAATTCGAAGTCCGGCGATACACCAAGGCTCTGCTTAAAGGGCTTCACTATATTCACAAGTTTGGATACGTTCACTGCGATATCAAGCTTCAAAACATTCTCTTAGGCCCGAATGGCTCGATTAAGATCGCCGATTTCGGGCTGTCAAAGCGGGCCGGTGGGAGAAAAGACCACAATTCGGGGTGCGACTTGAGGGGGACTCCCATCTACATGTCGCCGGAGATGGTGGCCGGCGGCTACCAGGGCCCTCCGGCGGATGTTTGGGCGCTCGGCTGCGTGGTGGCGGAGTTGCTATCGGGAACTCCGGCTTGGCCGTGCACCGACGTGGCGGCGTTGCTGATGAGAATCGGCGTCGGCGATAAATTGCCGGCGGTTCCCGTGAATTTATCGGATGAGGGGAAAGATTTTCTCGGGAAAATATTTGTAAGAGATCCGCAAGAAAGATGGACGGCTGAGATGCTCTTAGATCATCCATTTATCTGTGATCAAGATTTTGAAGAGGAAGAAAACAAAGACTCAATTTCTCCACGATGCCCATTTGATTTCTCAGACTGGTTGTCGTCGCCTACATGTTCAATTACTTCTTTGCCCTTGCCGGAATATTCCACGAAATCCGGCTCGTGGTCGTGGTCCATTTCCGCGGCGGGGCGGCTGCAGGAGCTAGCTACTGATCAGGCTCCTAATTGGTCTGTGTCGGATGACTGGGTCACCATTAGGTGACGGAAATATTATTTGGTCAATTTTGATCTGAAATAGTCAATCAAACTTTTTTTTTTTGGGAATATTTGTCCTATGAGATTTTTTTTAAAATATTTTTGTTGTATATATAGAGTAGAAGCAAGTTAGCATATGACTTCATGGAGATTGATTTTGATTGTACAGTTTCAGAGATCGATTGAGCTATGAACATTTATTTAATTCAGTTATTATTTTCTCTGGTGGAATTTTTTTAATAATTATTAAAAAAAAAAAAAAGAGTTGCTTGGATGTGTTAGGCAAGAGACTTGATATTTTGGCCACTGTCTGATTTTTTTCTGATTTGCTAAGATTCTTAATTTGTTGCAATTTGGTAATAGGATTGAATTGAAGATCCGTGCCCTGACCCGACCCGGTGTGTGGGCAGTACCCAGGCGCACCCCCACCTGATCTGGTGTGCGCCCACGCACATCAGATTTCACATTATGTGATTCAATGATAGGTGTTATATATGTACTCTATAGGTGTTATATATATACTATGTAGGTGTTATAGTTATATTATATGATTCAGTGATAGGTGTTATAGTTATACTCTATAGGTGTTATATATATACTCCTTAGGTGTTACATATATGTTCTTGAGGTATTATATATATAGAAGATTTCATATTATGTGATTCAGTGATAGATGCTATATGTATACTCTATATGAGTTACATATATACTCTTTATGTGTTATATGTATGTTCTTGAGGTATCACATATAAAGAAGATTTCATATTATGTGATTGAATGATAGATGTCATATATATACTCTATAAGTGTTATATGTATGTTCTTTAGGTGTTATAATATTTTCATAATACCTGAAGGAATTGTGTTTATTATATATCATAGATGCATGTAATTTTATATCACCTATAGAGTATCTTTGTAATACCTTTAAAATATTTTCATAACATCTGAAGGAATTGTATTTATTATATCTTATAGATGCATGTGATCTTATATCACCTATATAGTATATTTGTAATACCTTTAGAATATTTTCATATTATATGTCTGATATGTTTAATATATAATCTATAGGTGTTATATATATATACACTTTTTAGGTGTTAAATGTCTGTTCTTAAGATTAAGTAATATGTATATATAAATAATAGATTGTGAAATGCGATTTTATCATCTTCTTCCCCAAATTTCTGTAAATTCATACTATTCAAATCAGATTTTTACAATTTTATACCTTCATTTAATAACCAACAAAGTTGCATATCAAATTATATTATATACAATCCTGAATATATAAACCTTAATGAAGATAAAAGAACAATAGAGATGAAATAGAAAATTTGAAATCTGAAAAAATTAGAACACAAAACTAGTGGAAGCATCAATGGTGAGCTAGGGTTAATAGCAAAATATCCTCCCTCATTAATCGGAAAATGAGGATTTGATAGACAAAGGTTGAGTTCCTTCCTCCTTGACCCCATAGATGATTCCCCATATGTATGTATGTATGTATATGTATTCGGATCGGTTTGAAGATGAAGAAGAAGAAGATGAAGAAGAAGAAGGAAGCAGATTGGGTTGAAGAAGGAGAAAGAAGAAGAAGAGGAAGAAGAAAAAAAAATGTGTTGCGTGAAGAAGAAGAAGAAGAAGAAGAAGAAGAAAAAAAATTGAATTAATGGGGCAGGTCGGTCGGGTTGGGGGCACGGATCCTGGATCCGTGCCCCTGGGGCACATAAGTCCTACTCCAACATCTTATAACATGTGGTACAAAATATAGGATAATGTGGTTTCACAGAAATTTAGGTTTTTTGGAAGTGGTGATAGCTTGTTGTCACGCAATTTGGGTCTAGCCCATAAATTGGTCCAATCACTTAGCCCACATGTAAGAATAATCTAGAATGTGTAGGAGAGCTTTGTAGATAATTCTAGAAGTAATCTAGAAATTTCCTTGTATGGTAGAGAATTATGGAGTGTTCTAGAGAACAACTCCTAGCCATTAGATTAAATTGATTTTCATCATTCATTAGGGAGGTGGACTAGTATAATTAGGGGTAGGACCACATTTGTAAATCATCTAAGCAATTCTTAATGTTTGAGTTTGAAGCTTTCTCACAATCTTTCAGAGTTCTTTACTTAGCTTTTCACTTAGCACACACGACACTTACTCGGGAGAGTTACCACAAGGGCACTTACTCGGGAGAGTTACCGCAAGGGCGGAAAGAAGCTAAGTACCGCACGCAACGTGTTAAGGGAACAATGTCACACAAGGGGTGGAAAGGAGCTAAGTGCCGCATACGACGTGTTAAGGGAACAAGTCTGTGACATTGTGCTTCACAACACTTGCTTGGGAACAAGGTTGACTTAGTTACCTGCAAGAGGTGGAAAGGAGCTAAGTGTCGCACGCAACGTGTTAAGGGAACAAGTCCGTGACATTGTGCTTCAATTTTGTGGTGAAAATTGTCATAAATTAACTTCAAAGATGATAATTTAATGTGTTTGCTGAAACCTAGTTGAATTTTATACTAAATTGTTGTATTCAGTTTTCCAACTTATCAATTGTACATTTATTACTAAGATATGTGAAGTGTAGGGTTAATTGTCAAAAAATCACACCTTTTATCCAGATTATCATTTTGACCAAACTTTTCACTATTAGTCAAAATAACACAACCTTATATATTTAATATGTTTTTTTTTTTACCAAAATCATTTTTCGAAAAGTCGTAATTATTATAATTTTAGGGGTGTGGAGAGGAGGAGGGAGAGACAAAAAAAATACTAAAAACCTTGGATGAAAAGTTGTATATCGATAGATAATGAATATTTATTTTCACTATTTTAGTCGGAAAACATACTAATATATAAGGTTATGTTATTTGACCAACTAGTAGTATACTTGTGCGATGCACGATTTGTAATATACGATTGATTAGTTTTAAAATTTCTAATACTATAATTTAATAATATTATCTTAACTTAAATTATATATTAATAAGAATTTAATTCTTTATCTTTAATGTGTCACATCTTAAAAAATATTATAATGTTAAAATGCAAACAATATATATAAATGTATATATATCTATATATATGTTTAACAATGAATTTTAAATTCTATATTTGAAATATGAAATTGTTAAATAAACACCAATTTTGTACACATACCCATTATATTGTAAATTAAATCACATTTAGTACTGAAAAACATTTATTTTAAACGATAATTGATATTTAAAAAATATATTACGTCATAAAGATATGTTGTGCATGTTACAGATTAATATATTATTATATTTTTTGATTCATACTTATTAACAAATGTATTAGTAAATAGTTCCTTTGCACTCACAATTATAGATTTCTTTAAAAAATTTGGTCTAACCAATGCAAACAACTTAATTATTTCAAGTTAAGGAAAAGATATAAATCACATCAAATAACTAAAAGATCTTGATGTATATTTAAATGACGTAGTTAGTTCAATATTAAACCCATTTGTATTAGCAAATATATCAAACAATTATACCAAAATGTTTTTCATTGTTATTAATTTCTCAAAAAATCTAAAACTCTTTATTTTAAAAATTATTTTTCTAATTTCTAATCTATAGTTTAATTTAGTCATTTATCTTTGTATTTGTAATCTTGTTAAATACAATTTTGCACCAAAATGTATATATAAAATTTTTATTTTTCATAAACTAAAACAAAATTTAAAATAAAAAATAATTAATTTAAAGATTATAATTTATATAAAATAGAGAAAAAAGATAAAAT
Source organism: Scutellaria baicalensis (assembly GCA_005771605.1). Lineage (NCBI taxonomy): Eukaryota > Viridiplantae > Streptophyta > Magnoliopsida > Lamiales > Lamiaceae > Scutellaria > Scutellaria baicalensis. Next base: position 45,086,096 of record CM016723.1, read on the forward strand.
ATACTTCATAATCTACCTACCTATAGGTATAGCCTAACCTAGTGGACACCACAACTCTTAAAAGTATAAATCTTGTTATTTTTGATTTATTTAATTTCTTGTAACTACTTTCTTTCCATTTATAGTATGTTAATTTGGGAGGGAAAATTAAATATTGCTATTTTTATTGAAGGTCTTCTTTATATATATATAGAGAGAGAGATAATAAAAAGTTTGGTTAAAATGACAATCTAAGTAAATGTTATAATTTTTCTAGCAATTAACCCTTTTAGATATTAAAGCTTGTCAAGTTTGTTAGGTTTATGATAATTTTCCAAGTTTTATAACCATTCAATTAATGATGAGTTGGTGTAAGAAAATGCTATAAATGAATGTTCAATAAAGCCAATACAATTCAGATTTATATGCTTCGTACATATGCTAAAGTATAACCTCATTGAATTGTAACTTGAAGAAAAGTCAGAACTCAATTCATTAATTATATCATCAAATATGACAATGAAAAGAATTAAGAATGTTTTCATTTTCTGCACATATATTTCAACTTATTAAGAAAAAGAAAAAAAAAAGTACATCTATAGCCAACTATTTGATTGATCTCTTTTGATAACAAGAAAATCCAAGAATGGAAACCAAGAGGGCCATAGATGGCTCAAAATATTTGAAAAAAATAAACAAAGTAAAACAAAAACCAATACTACATTAATCATCATATTAGATAGTTCAATTTTTTATTTTTTTGTTTGTTCTATATTTTATATTTTTCATATTCGATATATTTTTCTTTCGTTTACGTCCTCAATCCCTATGAAATAGATTTATTTTTCATGTTTGTATGTTTCAAATACAATATTGTCGTACTGATGATATTTAATTCTAATTCAGTTAAACCATTGATTTTCAATTTTTTTTTTTAAAACCACATTTACTAAACGCATATCCATGATGTGAACAAATCTGTCACGTACATAAACCCTAGCCTTTTACTTTTATAACAATAATCATAATAAATGGAATTAGGTCCTAATTAAGTAGTTAGGATTGAAGATCAATTTTTAATTATTTATTTTTATTGACTCTAGCTAGCTAAGAAATTGGAACCATTCTTTGATCTTTCTCTATTTTTATTTTGCTTCAATGTATTTTAAAATTATTGTTTTAACATATGGTGAGCAGATCACAATTATTTTCTGAATATAATATTGCCACGTGCTAAGTGCTAAATCAGGGACGGATTTAGGGGGTGCGGGCCGGTCGCCCCTTGAATTTTTATAAAATTTCAATTTATATATAGACTTTGTTATTATTAGATATTTAATTTTTAAGAGTTCGCCCCCTTTGATTTCTAAAATTTCGCCCCTTAAGTTGTATTAAAAATATGATTTAGTAGTGAATCAGTGATATTAAAATAAAATTGTGATAAAATCGGAGTAATTTGTGAATAACTAGTCCACAATTTGTTAAATCATATTTAATTTGATTGTAGTAAACTAACAAGTTAAATAGATTTACAACTTATGATACACAATTTTAGCCCAAAGGCCCAAACCATAAGCCCAATTTATTTATAATATCTCATAACATATAATTTTGAAGTCCATCTATTAAAAGGGGATAAAGGGAGAAGAGAATAGATTAGGGCAACTTGTCAAATTCAAATTATCTATCTCAATTCTCAATTCAATAATCATTTTGGGTGCACATGATCTATCATTCAAGTAAAATTCAACATATTTTCAGAATTTCAAGTCAAAAGGTGAGTTAGAATTTTGAATTCATATTTTATATCACTTACAAATGTGTTATTCTAATTTAGATGAATTCATGATCATGAACGATGAGTAACGAGTTTGTTGTTTCCTTCCTCAATTTTTGGATCATGTAGTAGAGACAAAGAGTTTGTAGCTTAGCACATTATTATTTTAAAAAAATTGAAAACAAAAATTGAGAAAGACATTAGGCAGCCCGCAGCAGAGCTAGACATGTTCATCCGGTTCCCCGGTTCCGGAATGGTCGAACCGAAACCGAACCGGGGGAGCGGATATGGCAGTTCCGGTTCCGGTGGTTTAACCGGAACCGCCGGTTTTTTTTTCTTTTTTTTCCAATCACCAATTATGATTTTTAATACTTGTTTTCGACTAAATTGATATTTTAGAATACAAAATATTAAATGAGACTAACAAATAATAATTAAGTGAACAAACTTTTGATAAAAAAAATTGGAAAATTATTACAACTTGAGTTTACATAAAAAAAGTTTACAATTTATAAGATTCTATCTATTACAAATTTACATAAAAAAATTCTATCTATTACAACTTTTCAATTCTATCTACAAATTTGTAAATAAAAGATTGGGAAGTGGAAAAAAAATTGAAAGAGCTTGACTTTCATTATAATTTTGGAATTGAAATTCATTTCCAAATTTATAATGAAATTGCCTACGTATCCTTAATTTATAAAATTAAGGAATCAAAGCTCACGTAGTTCTCTTACCTCAACTTACCTTCTTCAATAATTATAATCTTCGAAGTTGGTTGGTGTGCCGCCGCTGGAGGATGAGGTGTTCGAGTCGTAGCCAAACAAATCGGGACCACCATCGTCCAATGCTTCGATATATAGATGTTGTTTACGTTTAGCGGCTTTGCACCAATCTTCAAGGAGCATAATGTTTTGCACATTCTCAATGGCCAAGTTTGCTCGTCTCGGAGTCAATATGTGGCCCGCAATACTAAATGCATGTTCAACCGAGACCGTCGAGGCGAGATTTGCAAAAAGTTCCTTAGCAATAATGCTTAAACTATGATACATGGTGGTCCTTCGTGACCACCACTTCAATAAATCTAATGGGTTGTCAAAAGCAATTGATTTAAAAGTGACACCTAAATAATTATCTAATTCTTGTGAAGGGTTACTTCTAGCTCCTTTTTGTGTTCTAATGTCATAAAAGTTATAAAATTGACTAAGGGCCGGTCCAAAGTGAGATGAAGAAGATGAAGATGAAGAACTACTAGATCCTACATTTTCACTAGCACTTACATTTTCACTTGATTCACTACTATGTATTGTTTTGTATTCTTTAAATAAATCAAACAAATATCCTTTAGCTCTAGCAACTACTTCTCTAGGATTAGACACATAATCGACTTCATCATAATCATTTAGAAGTCCATTTGGAAACAATGTAATATAATACATACTTAATAATTCTTCTATGTCATCTTCTCTAATCCTAAAATCTAATAATTTAGCACACAAAAATAGAGGGGGTATTTTATGAAAATATTTTAACCATTTTGATCTCATCAAAATAAGTACATGGCTCAAAGAATCATCATCACAAAAAGCATTAAAAATTAAAGCAATTTTCACACATTGATCTAATGCTATATGAGAAGTAGGATAATAACATCCACTAATGTCCTTACTGCTTGTTCAAAAACCTTTAACATTTCTATCAAGTTTGTGCAAGAATCTCAAATCTCACTATGTAACATATATTCATGCTCACCCATTTCCAACAAAAAAAACACATAAAAGTTCTCTATAATCATAAGTATCTTGGAGCATATAATATGTAGAGTTCCACCTTGTCTCTACATCTCTAACAAATTTTCTAACTTCCATACCATTATTCATACAAAACCTAGCCCACTGTTTACGTCTAGCAACGGAAGAAGTTAAAAAATTAATTGTTTTTCTAATTTTGACTAAATCTTCCTTTATAATTTTTAAACCATCTTGCACACATAAGTTAAAAACGTGAGTCATGCAACGGGTATTGGAGGTTTACAAAATTCAATAAGGGTAGGTATGCCAGCGGTATTACTTGACGCATTATTAAAGGCTACGACAAAAATTTTAGTTAAAATTCCATAATCATTTAAAACTTTAATAATTACTTGAGCAATATGAAATCTGGTTGCCTTTTTTTCAAATGATACAAAAGCAATTAAATGTTTTTGATGATTCCATGCATTATCAATCCAATGACAAGTAATACCCATATAATTATTAAATTAGAAAGGATCCTTCCAACAATCACAACATATAGTAAATTTTGTTTTAAGTTGAGCTAACACTTGTACTAATTGATATTTAAATTCAGCAACTCTTTTAGCAATATCACGTGTTTGAGTGTTCCTAGATATAACTCTAGCAGGTGGTTGCAAATACATATTAATATAATCTTCATATGTGTCATCACATGGATATCCTAGTGGAAGATGTTTCATAGCAATCAAATCACAATTTCCTTTCCTCCATTCTAATTGACTAAATTTAAAAGTTAAAAATTCATATCTAGTGACGAGCCGGTAGATCCTCGTAGTTGCATTTGAGACCGGTCCAATCTCATCTTATCCAGATGCTTCTTCAAGATATGGTTGGTGAAAGTTCCATATCCCCCTCCATGTTTGAACTTGTATTTATTCGAACAATGGTTGCAAGAGACAATAGAGTCGATGTTTGAATTAGGACATTGCTCCTTCTTGAAGTGGACGGAGAAAATGTCACTTCGAAGTGATGATGCGGCTCTTGTTGTTGAAGTGGTTTGAGTAAGGCCACCACCTCCTTCTTGTGCACTTTCTTGTGTTGTAGGAGGCGGCGTCATCTGTTGGTCCCAAGTGGTAGTAGGCTTAGAGGGGGGGTTGAATAAACCTACTCAATTTTTCAGATTATCTTACTTTAAAGGTTGCTGCTTGAGCGGTTACCTTTACTTTTAAAACGAAAGAGTGTTATGCACAACGGAAATATTTTTTTTCAAAGCAATACTTGTTTTCTGAAAATCGTGACTTTGATTGAAGATGATATACAGTAGATAGATTCATATATGTAATACTGTAGCCAAGATAATCAACAGTAAAGAACACAATAATTTATAGAGGTTAGAGGGTGGAGTAATCCTTCTACGTCCTCTCTTCTCCTACACAAGGAGGGACCTTCGTTAGGTAAAATGGTTGATTTACACAAGCCTCGCTTAGACAACCTAAACCTAACGAGAACTGCCAGTCTTTCCCACACAGGGTTACTGCATAGTGACCAAATCTCTAGCCCACACAAGACTCTAGCTCTTCTACTAAGAGCGTAATCTCTAGCCCACACAGGACTCTTGCTCTTCTACTAAGAGCGAAATCTTTAGCCCACTCAGGACTCTTGCTCTTCTACTAAGAGCGAAAATACTTGATCAGGCACACCCTCTGATCAAGCAACTCCACACAGTCTAACAAAGAGAATAAGCAGTTGAGCTCTTTAAGCTGAGAGTAGCTTGCTGCTTAGACTAGACTTGAAACTTTTTTTTGTGTTTGTAAATGATTTGCAGTGTATATCTTGAGTGTTTGATTGCGAGAGTTTCAGGTGTATTCCAAGTCCTAGTCTTCTTGTATTTATAGGTGATTTGAATTTCGTCCATTGGAGAGAAAATCTGATCTGCTGCCTCTTTGGAGTGACGTGACATTTCTTTTTATTTGATCGTACACTGTTTGCTCAGGCTGTCACTCAGAAGCTGCATCTGCCGTCTAAGTCTGTTATTCATCTAGATTTCCCTTTTTACTTTTTGATACATGGCATTGCTTGGTTGGTTGTAACTGCAGGCTTGTTCCTACCGTAAACTTTTTAGACATATCCGTCGAGATAACCGCTACTTCTTAGGTAGCTGGAGCTTCCTGATACTTAAGTATCTTCTTCCTCTATCTTAGTATCCTTGGTCGGTTCGTAACCAGCATCTTGTCCGAAGCAGCCTGCTGTATTGTTTTTGTCTTTGTGGTTTTGTATAACAAGGTCTTCAATTTCTAGTCTTCGATCTTCAAGCCTCCTGATCCTAATCTAAGGAATATTACAATAGAATCTAATACATTGGATCTAGGCTCCTATTCTATTACATGTTGTGTCATTCATCAAAATCTTAATAATGTTCCTTACAATTTCCCTCTTTTTGATGATGACAAAACTTTTCTAAAGAGGATCAAAGACTATAAGTACATCAAATAAATAGATCAACTCAATACATAATTTCAGATCAATAGATTAAATATAAGTTCACGAGTAGTGAGCTTTGTCAGATCAAAAACGGATGTATATTCATTGCAAGTTTAAGGAAAATCATAGCACAGAACGTAAAACAGTAAACAAAAGATCAGCAAAACCAGAGAGCAGGAGTGTTTACTATGTCTTGAGCCAGGAAGCTTTCTCTCTGATTTTCTTTGGTCCCTTCCACCAGTTGAGAAGAGACTCTTGATAGGTTGGCTCCTTCCTCTGTTTTATCTCAGGCGTCTCATCATACTTAGCCAAAAATCTTCATAGAAGGGAATTGTTTCTCCTTTGTATAATCTGCTTTCTTTCAGCTTTATTTGTATTGGAAGAACTCCTCTACTAGCAAGATCTCTTAAACACTTGAGCCCTTCACGAACTTTAGATACTCTGCCTATTTGAAAGTATTGATCTGCGGATAGGATAGACAACGATTGGTAGGCAGAACTATCTCAGGGGGTTCCCATTCTTGGAATCTGGGGCTTCTGCAATCTGGACTCCCATCTAAGAAAATACGAAGTGACTCTGGTGCACTTCCTTCTGTTGCAGCGAGAGCTTCCAGATCAGGTTGTTTCTGAGGAGGGTAGAGTTTGGATAAGGTTTCTTTTGCAAATCTTTCAAAGTGAGCATCTGATGCTTTAACAAGTTCTTCCTCCACTCTTCTCCTTTTCTCTTCTCTTTCTTCTGTTCTTCTATGAAGGCCAGGATGGACTTCTAAGATAGCTTCAGATTTTCTTTTGATACTCCTGCTGTCTTGTTGTCCACCGGAGCTTCCTCCATGGCCTCCTCTGTCACCTCTTAAGTCCTTCCTAGGCAATACTGCTAGCTGTTTATACGAGGGAGGAACCTACTGCCTTCTTTGCTTGATCCTCTTAGCTTCCTCTCCCCCTTTTTATCAGCATCAAAACTCGAACCCATCGCAAACTGGAGCATTGAATGTATGTTGGCTACTATCTCTGTAAGATCATCCAAGGTTTGCTTCTGTTCATGACATGTTTGAAACTTCTTTGAGGGAAGCGGACGTAAACTTCTGCTCTAGCTCAATTTCAATTGTTTTGTTCGCTTGGGAATTGAGCTTGTCATTCATGCTTGTGATTCTGTCAGCAAGAGTAGAGGATTTTAGAGAAGAGATAGACTTCTATAATTTGGACAAGGTTGCATCAAGAGATTTGATCTTAAAGGAAGCTTGGAACCTATCATTCCTTGCTTCAGCTCGCATCCTTTTACTGGCTTCACTTAATGATTTCCCAAGTTCTTCTACTGCTTTAATCATATCATCTAGGAATATTTGTTCATTCTACATAGAAAGAGAAGAATTAATCAGTTTGGATTTTTTGGCTCCGGATTCACCCTGTTCACTGGGTGATCCTTCATCGCTGTTGGAGTTGGACATGAAGCATTCAGTGTCGGGACCACCACGTGCTAATTCATCACTGTTTGCTTCCGCATGGGTGGATATTTCCTTGTCATCAGCCGATATTCTTTCCTGAGAGACATCTCCCTTCCAGGCCTACAATCTCTGTATAGTCTCTTCAGAGGGTCCTGCCTCATTCTGCGTATTTTCAGTAGTTATCAGTCTTTGTGATTGGTCAGTCTCCTCTACAATAGATTTTCGAGGAGCATCTTGTTCAGCTGGAGTCACGTTATCAGCAGACTCTTTGTTGGCCGCTTGTCCTGTTGTGGCATTTTCTGCAACCATCTCTCCATGGTTCGCAGGATCCTTAGAAATTACATCCTATGTGATGATTGGCGTAATTTCCTCAGCCGCTGTATCAATTTCCATAGGTGCCTGATCAGTGGGAAGATTTGGCACATAATCTTTTTCTTCAGGGAGTGTAGCTCCAAGAGTTTCTTCAAGAGCTGCAGCAACTGCGAGAGTATCCAGCTTTGCACCCTCTGGAGTAGCTGGTGGCTCCATCATTGGTGTGTCAGCTTGTTCTATAGTGGAAGGAGTGCCCCTATGATATGGACTTCTCCAGCAATATCAGATCTTGTCTGCTTCTCATCAGGCAAGACAACTATATCAACTAGCTGATTGTAAGCTCCATTGGATCCATCTTTGGATGTAGACGGTGAGGGAGTCTTCCGAGAGATTGAAGGAGCATTCAAAGGATGCTCAATCGATGTTGTTCCAAGGGAAGAACCTTCTCCTGGTTGAATGATCACAGCCTTATGCTTCATTCATTTTTCTATCAAACTGGCATCCAGGGCATGTTTTAACATTCTTTCTTCCGCTTCATCAATCCCAAAGGCTTCTGCTTGTTTTTCAGCAAAACCTATATCATCAACGGCAACCACTTGTTCAAGTGCTCCCATTAGGATAACATCATCTCTGTAGAAGTCAGGTTGCTCAATGGGCATCTTTCCTTTTAGGGTTCTTGGGGAAGGTGGGGGTAGTTCAAGGGTTGTTGTTTGTTTCTTGTTTTCTGCATGGGCAGCTAATCTCAACTCTGCTTCATAGTTTTCCTTGAATTCCCTCCATTTCCTTTTTCGCAATCCTGTCAAGAATCTTGAGTCCAGTACTTTTTCTTCAGCTATGTCAGAAACTTCAGCCCAGTTAAGTGCCCAATCTTCCTCTGTATGTAGCTCTTGCCATTGAACCAAGATCATACTAGGAAGGTGTCGATAGTTCCACCACGTTGTGAATCTTCCCCACTGTTTCTTAAAATCCTCCTTCATCTTGACTACATCCACAACTACTTCAGGTTCTAACTCCTCATCACTTTCTTCTTCATCTATACCCAATTGTTTCTGTATTTTAGTAGTTACCATTTGCATGACAACTTCTGCTTGCTCAGTAGGTCTGAATTTCTGGTTCAGCATCAGTATCTTTCCCTGGGGGAGCAGGGAGCATTAACACAGGTGATGGTGACACATCATCATCTGAAATCCTCAGCTTCCTTCTCACCATCTGTTTTGCCCTTACTGTCGAACTTCTTACTTCCTTCTCCTACCTTGGTGGAGAAGAAATGGCTGCTGAGCTTTCCCCCTCAGATGAACTTTTCTGTACCTCATTTCTTTGAGATCTCTTTTGTTTTACTGCAGGAGCCTTTTTGGTTACAAGGGAACCCTTGGTTCCTTTCTTGGCAAAGATTCTGCCATAGCCTATGAACTTCCCATTTTGGATAGGCTTACCCTTTGATAGATCATGACCAACAAACCCAAGAATGGTGTTGATCACTAGTCCATAGGTTAGCTTGCCCACTTTCTTCTCCACTTCTTCTTTGAGCCTAGTAAACACATACTCGGCCCAGTTTATCTCCTCTGTCTCCATTAGAGCCATCATCATCCTGTACCTTAGGTTGGTACATTTGTCGAAGGAGCCAGATCGATTTTCAATGATATGGCAACAGATGTCATGGAGCATCTGATACTCCACTTGGAAGAGCTTTTTGTTGCAACTCTTGTTTAATGTCAGCAGGTCCTCTGAGCCAGTGAATCTCTTCCAGTATGCCTCCACCATCTCCTCCACATAGGTGACTAACTCACTGCCATCTATCCATTCAGTGGGTAGTTGGAAGATTCTCCCTAGGAGACTGGTGGTAATCTCAATCGTCTTCTTTCCTAGCTTGAAACTGATTTTCGTCTTGTCTTTGGATATCTCTGCATTATTGTAGAACTGACAGATCATGTCCTCGCAGTAGGGTTCTTTGTAGCGTGAGCATAAGCCCAAGACTCTGGATTGATGAAGGTTGTTTAGAATCGTCTGTATCAGATTAGTGGAGTGACCTTTATCTCTGATGGCCTTCAGTAGGATCTTCTCATCGATGAGATGACCATCAATGACTTGCGTGTAGGGGATGAATTTTCTGCACACAAACTTGATTTCTAGGTTGCTTGTTAGCCAAAGGTTTAGAGAGCTAGAAAATATGAGAGCGTAAAAGATTTGATCAAGTGTAACTTTCCGTTTTATAGGAGAACTTCATGTGTTTTGATCAACGGCGTAGATCTTCTTTGAATTTGAAAGGTCTCTTATCCCACGGTTGAGGATCCTTGCATTTAATGCGCTGATTTGCTTTTGTCTTTTCAAAGATCTTAAGGGACTTATCTGCAAATACCCCCGTCTCTTATTGGGTAGTTTGCCCTTCGATGCGTCACGTCTTAGGATTGATAGTTTTCTTTTATCGTGCGCTTTGTGGGTTCCTGTATGATAATTAGTTCACCAGGTGGCTTTTGCTGATGTATTTTTCAGTAGGCTTCATCAGCTACCTTCATTAGAGACCTTTGACAGGATCATCTCTCAGTATCATTTTATGTAGGTGATTTATGTGCTTCCCCCTGAGCTGTAGAACATTTTAACAGATTCGTTAGTAGATTTAGCTTAATCTGATAATGCCCAACTCGTTTCTTAGCAAGGAAAATCTCGATTCACATAGAGGTTTTATGAATATGTCAGCTAATTGTTGATATGTATGAATCTTTTCTAGTGAGATATCTTTCTTTTCGACATGATCCCTGATGAAGTGATGTCTAACGTCAATGTGTTTGGTTCTTGAGTGGAAGACTGGATTGTGTGTGATGTCTATTGCACTTGTATTATCACACATAATTGGAGTATCATTTTCCACAATATCGTAATCTCGAAGTTGTTGTTGAATCCATAATATTTGCACACAACAGCTTCCTGCAACAACATATTCAGTTTCTGCCGTGGATGTAGCTATTGATGTTTGCTTCCTGCAAAACCAAGATACTAGGCGATTTCCTAACATCTGACAGGTTCCACTAGTGCTTTTTCTGTCAATTTTACAACCGGAAAAATCAGAGTCAGTATAACCAATTAATTTGATATCACCTTCTTTTGGATACCACAAGCCTACTTCTTGGGTTCCCTTGAGATATCTGATTATTCTTTTTACTGTTGTGAGGTGAGATTCTTTGGGTGCAGCTTGATATCTTGCACACATTCCCACTGCAAACATAATATCTGGTCTGCTTGCGGTAAGGTAGAACAGTGACCCGATTAGTCTTCTGTATCTTGTGATGTCAACTATTTTTCCATCTTCGTCTTTATCTAGACCCTTTGAAGTTTGGATTGGAATGCTTACTGTACTGGCATTCTCCATTCCGAATCTCTTGATCAGCTCCTTGGTATACTTTATTTGATTTATGAAGGTTCATTGATCAAACTGCTTTACTTGCAATCCGAGGAAGAAACTTAATTCTCCCATCATACTCATTTCAAACTTTGACTACATCAAGTTGGAAAACTTCATGCATAGCTCTTTGTTGGTAGATCCAAAGATGATGTCATCCACATAGATCTGAACTAGCAGGATGCTATCTCCATCCTGGATTCTGAATAGGGTTTTATCTACTTTGCCATTCTTGAATCCATTTTCAAGTAGATACTTTGACAAGGTGTCATACCAAGCTCTTGGCGCCTGCTTCAGTCCATAAAGAGCTTTTTTTAATCTGTACACCATCTTATCAGCATCTTTTTCAAATCCAGGTGGTTGCTCAACATAAACTTCTTCTACCAGCAACCCATTAAAGAAAGTGCTCTTCACATCCATTTGGTACACAGTGAGATTCTTATGAGCTGCATATGCTAGAAAGATTCTGATTGCTTCAAGTCTGGCTACTGGAGAAAAAGTTTCATCAAAATCAATGCCCTCCTCCTGGTAGTACCCTTTTCCCACTAGTCTAGCCTTGTTCCTTACAACCTGTCCTTTTTCATCTAGCTTATTTTTGAATAACCATTTAGTTTCGATGACTCTTTGATGTGTGGGTTTGGGAACTAGGTACCAAACTTGATTCCTCTCAAACCCATTCAGTTCTTCTTGCATGGCTTGAATCCAGTTGGTATCTTGTAGAGCTTCTTCTGGAAGTTTTGGTTCTACTTGTGATATGAAGCAAGCGAACATGGCTTCGTACGGATTTACTCTTCTTGTTCTTACTTCAGATGTGTAATCTCTGATAATTAAGTCTCTGGGGTGATCTTTTAGCCATCTTCTCCTTACTTCATCGACTTGCTGGAGTACCCCCTCAATTGGGTTCTGATTCAGGTCCGCAGTCTGATTATCTTCAGGTTCCTAATTAAGTTCAAGTTCCTGTGTCTGGGTAGGTACCTGCATGTTAGGGACATTTATAGTTTGGGATGGTAGCATTCCATCCATATGTTGAAGGTTTGGTAACTTCACATAAATATATTCAACATGATTGTTGTTGATGTGAGTTTTATCCAATTCTTCTTGAAGTTCTTTAATATCAGCCTTACTACATTGTGATTCATCAAAAATCACATGTACAGATTCTTTCACAACAAGCGTTCTTTTGTTGAAAATTCTGAAGGCTTTACTCACTGATGAGTATCTAGGAATATTCCTTCATCAGATTTGGCGTCAAAGGCTTTAAGGTATTCCTTTCCATTGTTAAGCACGAAGCACCTGCATCCAAATATGTGAAAATAATCAACACAGGGTGAGTAGCCATACCACAGCTCGTAGGGTGTCTTGTTTAGTTCCTTGTTTATCAGGCATCTGTTTTGTGTGTAGCATGCTGTGTTGGTTGCTTCTGCCAAAATCTCTTTGGTGGCCTAGCTTCAGCTAACATTGTTCTTGTAGCTTCCTTCAAAGTTCTATTTTGTCTTTCGACAACTCCATTTTGCTGCGGCGTCCTTGCTGGTGAGTATTCGTGCTTGATTCCATTGTTTAAACAATAATCTTCTATGAATTTATTAGTAAATTCAGTTCCTCTATCTGTTTTGATCTTTACTATGCTCAGACACTTTTCTGTTTGCAGCCTTCTCAGGAATTCTGGTAGACGTTGCTGAGTGTCAGACTTCTTTGCAAGGAAGATCGTCCAAGTGAATTTTGAGTAGTCATCTACTACCACTAAGGTGTACTTCTTTCCAGATATACTGATTGGATCAATTGGTCCAAACAGATCCATTTTGAGCATATCTAATACCCTTTCAGTAGAGCGAAGAGTTTTGTTTTTAAAGGAGCTCTTTACTTCTTTTCCCTTTTGACATGCTCCACATACAACTTCTTTTCTGTAGACAATATCAGGTAGCCCTCTGACTAGTCCCTTTCTTGCCAGCTTGTTCATAGTTTTGAAATTCAGGTGACTTAGTCTTTTGTGCCACAGCCAGCTTGCTTCAGAGTTGTCTTTGGCAACGAAACATGTAGCAGTAGTTGATGAGTCCCATTCAGCAATGTAGATGTTTCCTTTCCTAGTTCCTGTGAGCTTGACCTTCTTAGTTCTGTTGTCTTTGATTAGACACTTGTTGTGATTGAACTCTACACAGTGCCCTTTTATCACAGAATTGGCTTATGCTCAGGAGATTGTACTTCAAGCCTTCTACATAAGATACTTTTTTGATGCAGATCTTTCCCTTGATTAGATCCCAGTGCCTTTTGTACTTCCTTTGGAGTTATCTCCAAATATGACTTTAGGTCCTTTGAAAGCTTTAAAGTTGATAAGGCTTTTCTGGTTTCCTGTCATGTGTCTTGAGCAGCCACTGTCAATATACCAAATTTCTCTACTGTTCTTAGTCACATGTTCCTGCACTTACAAGAGAGATCATTTCTTTTTAAGTACCTATACAAGTACGGGTCCTTTGTTGTTAGTGTCTATTCTCCTTTTAGGAACCCATACTTTCCTTACAACAGTCTTTTGGTTGTAAGTCTTGATGGTTCCTGGATTGCTCCAAGTATTCTTGGGATACTGTATATATATATGTGACTTCCTCCTTTACTTTCTAGAAGTGAAGGTTCCACACATCTCTGGTACACATGACAATTGTGTTCTTTTAAATTTCATAGATGGTTGTCTGTAGCTTCTATTTTTAGCATACCTAGGTTGCTGGAGCCAACTTCTGACAGATTCAGATTTATCATTAGTTCTAAAATATTTCGGTCCTTTTTCTACAGGGCTTTCTACATTTGTGTTTGTGCTTCCCCCTAAGTTATATAATTCATTTTGATGAGGAATGGTTGCAAGCACAAACGTAGGTGCCTTCGAGGTACTAGCAGCCGAGGTAGAGTCCTCTTCACAGTAACCTATGCCAGAATAATCTTTTAGACTTCTCTAAATTTCTAGCATAGCATCTAAGTCTTTAGAAGATTTGTTGAAGGTATTAATTGTTTTATTAAGAACCTTCTTTTCCTTTTCTAGCTTAGTGACCTGTATTTTGAGCTCATAGATTTCAGCTTTGTGGTTACTGTATGCTTGAATTTTTAATTTTTCTATCGCTAACTCTCTTTCTAATGTAGCATGCTTGTTCCTGAGTTCTATGTTCTCGAATTTTAACTCCTCATGAGTTAAAGTGATTTGTTCAAAGTCACTCATGATTTGTTTAAAGACATTTATCATATTTATTCTTTCATTTATTTGAACAGGAGAGTTTAAATATATTACCTCATCTTCAGAGTCATCGCTTTTGGCCATGAGGTAGATCAAAGCTTCATCGTCTGATGATGAATCCTCCGAATCACTATCGGTAGTTGATTCGTCCTTCTTAGGTGTCTTTTCAGGTGTAGCTGCTTGAGGAGATTCCACCTCACCAAGTAGTGCCCTTAACTTCTGACGTTCTTGCTTTTTTCTTTCTTGTCTCACTTTCTGCTGATCTTTTAGATATTTGTGGACTTCTAGATATGGACATTCTCTGGCATAGTGACCTGGCTTTCTACAGTTGTAGCAGAGGTCAGTGGTCTTGGAGTTTGCATGGGGTGATTGCCCACTGGTGCCAGTTTCATTTTGCTTTCTCCTGAAGTCATCGGTTCTTGAGTTCCTTTTCATAAACTTTTGGAATCTTTTCAGAAGTAGTGCCATGTCTTCTTCTACAATGGCCTCCAAATCGGTTGTTTGATCTTTAGACTTCCTCACTTCTTGAGGTTGTCTTGCTGTTAATGCAGTGACCCTTGAGTTGATTCCTTCAGTTTCCATTTTCCTTCTATTGATATTAAACTCAAAGGCTTTGAGGTCTGAGAAGAGATCGAATGTGCTCATAGACTTTAAGTCCATAGACACTCTCATGGTTGTTGTCTTGTTGTCCCACTCAGCAGGGAGCGCTCATAGTACCTTCATGTTTTTCTCCTTCTAAGTATAGATCTTATCCAGGGACTCGAGCTCATTAATGATGGCTGTAAACCTTAGATCCATTTGCTCTAGGGTTTCTCCAGGAATCATTTCGAACAGCTCGAACTTTTGTGTTGTCGTGGAGACTTTGTTTTCTTTTATAAGCTCCGTGCCTTCACATATTTGCTCAAGTTTTTCCCAGATCTCTTTGGTAGTTTTGCAGGTCTTTACTTTGCGGAAGATTCCTTTGTCAAGAGTAAGGAATATAGCGTTCTTTGCTACATTATCAAGATTTGTTCTTCTTCTTTTATCGGCAGTCCATTCCTCTCTTGGTTTGTACAGAACGGCTGGATGTGGAATGGCTCCTATATCTTCTTCCCTATCAGCTGCTTCATCTGCGGCTCAAGCAAACAGTGGATTGATTTTAGTAATCCTCGGTGGTCCTTCGGTGATAACGTACCACATTTCATCATGCATGGCCGATAAATGTGTCTGCATGCGAATCTTCCAATCATCATATTTATCAATGGAGAACATAGGTACTTTATGAGAATCCATGATGATAATGCTTTAAAAAAAAAAAAGGTTTTCAGAGAAAAATATGGATCTAGGATTGATCAGTTAGATCGGACGTTTAATCCAACCTGCTCTGATACCACTTGTTGGTCCCAAGTGGTAGTAGGCTTAGAGGGAGGGGGTGAATAAGTCTACTCAATTTTTCAGATTATCTTACTTTAAAGGTTGCTGCTTAAGCAGTTACCTTTACTTTTAAAACGAAAGAGTGTTATGCACAACGGAACTGTTTTTTTTCAAAGCAATACTTGTTTTCTGAAAACCGTGACTTTGATTGAAGATGATATGCAGTAGATAGATTCAGATATATAATATTGTAGCCAAGATAATCAACAGTAAAGAACACAACAATTTATAGAGGTTCGAGGGTGGAGTAAATCCCTCTACGTCCTCTCTTCTCCTACACAAGGAGGGACATTCGTTAGGTAAAATAGTTGATTTACACAAGTCTCGTTTAGACAACCTAAACCTAACGAGAGCTGCCAGTCTTTCCCACACAGTGTTACTGCACAGTGACCAAATCTCTAGCCCACACAGGACTCTTGCTCTTCTACTAATAGCGAAATCTCTAGCCCACACAGGACTCTTGCTTATCTACTAAGAGCGAAATCTTTAGCCCACACAGGACTCTTGCTCTTCTACTAAGAGCGAAAATACTTGATCAGGCACACCCTCTGATCAAGCAACTCCACACAGTCTAACAAAGAGAATAAAACTCTAGTAACACAGGCAGCAAGCTTAAAACAGTTGAGCTCTTTAAGTTGAGAGTAGCTTGCTGCTTAGACTGGACTTGAAACTTCTTTTGTGTTTGTAAATGATCTGCAGTGTATACCTTGAGCGTTTGATTGCGAGAGTTTCAGGTGTATTCCAAGTCATAGTGTTCTTGTATTTATAGGTGATTTGAATTTTGTCTGTTGGAGAGAAAATCTGATCTGCTACCTCTTTGGAGTGACGTGACATTTTATTTGATCGTACACTATTTGCTCAGGTTGTCACTCAGAAGCTGCATCTGCTGTCTAAGTCTGTCATTCCTCCAGATTGCCCTTTTTGTTTTTTGATATGTGGCATTACTTGGTTGGTTGCAACTGCGGCTTGTTCCTACCGTAAACATTTTGGGCACATCCGTCGAGATAATCGCTACTTCTTAGGTAGCTGGAGCTTCCAGATACTTAATTATCTTATTCCTCTATCTTAGTATCCTTGGTCAGTTCGCAACCAGCATCTTGTCCGAAAGAGCCTGCTGTATAATTTTTGTCTTCGTGGTTTTGTACAGCAAGGTCTTCAATTTCTAGTCTTCGATCTTCAAGCCTCCTGATCCTAATCTAAGGAATATTACAACAGAATCTAATACATTGGATCTAGGCTCCTATTCTATTACATGTTTTGTCATTCATCAAAATCTTAATAATGTTCCTTACAGCATCTCATCTTCACTTTTCGCCAAGGCGGCTTGGATTTCGGGGCCCAAATCAAGATCATCACCCAATAGCTAGTCGATGTAATGATCATCATCTCGTGGAGGGGGCATGAGATTTTTACCCTTCGCATGAGATGTAGACGATGATCCTCTTCGAGGCATGATGTAGAAGTAGAAATGTAGGAGTAGAAATGTAGATGCACAAAGTAGAACTAAAGTATGATCTATAAACTTTGAATTAGAACAAAAAAAACTTCACTAACAACTTTAATTTTGCTAGAATTGTAAGAATTGAGAGAGATAGAGCAAGAGAGAGGTGTGAAAAATACAACATTTCAACCCCCTATTTATAGATTTCAAAAGATACAAAAAAAAGTGACGCTTCTGTTCGAATCGCCGGTTCCAGTTCGGTTGAACCGACGATTCAGTCTGGTTTTTCAATTTGGGTCGTTGATCTCCAACGGCCCTCAGATCCAAGCCGCACGATTCAAATTCTTCAAAAAACTGGTGGTTCAAAGAGCCGGTTTCAAACCGGAATCGGTTCGGGTCGGTTTCAAACGGCTAGTTGGCCCTAGCTGTCGATCTCCAACGGCTAGTTGGTATTCAACGACAACCGTCCACGTGGCATGATGCAATTTAAAGAAAAAGAACCGGCGATTTAACAGTTCTAAATATCCCGAGCCATAACCTAACCGGATATATCCGGTTTTTGATTACAGTTCGGAACCAGAACAGGGTCGACGGTTCCCGGAACCGTTGACCGCCGGTTCGAACCGACCCAGTTCCGGTTTTTTGAACCGTTTGGGCGTGTTTAAGGAGAGCCGCATAGATCAATTAAAAAACAGAGCCTTGAAAAAGACATTAGGAGTTTGAATGATGGAGAGGAAAAGAATTTATGTTAATTATTTTGTAATATATTAATATATATAATTTTTAATAATATATGTGATATGTATATTAAAATGTGTTAGGTTTCTAATTTTTAAAGTATTTCACTGTATATCAGGATCTCATATTCTCATGGGTAACAAAAAGATTGATTCTTATTTCTGTCCTGAAATCAATAATAATTCTCAAATTGCACAACCTTCTACTGAAGTCAATGATCAAATACCTAATGAGTCTTCTCAAATATGTGAGTGCCCAAACAAGGCCCCTAGAGTTGAAAATAAAGACTTTGACACGTCTTCTTTGGAGCGTGATCCGGGACTTCGGAAATCAATTTGGGAGTATCCCCCTAATCAACAGGATGAAGTTCGTCGAGTTGAAGACATATGCAAGCTTGTGAATAAGTTTTATCTTGATGATTTTACAACACAAGAAAATGAGCATTTGAAAATTCAATTAGAGCATTTTGAAATTGATGCACACCAAAACTCAGAGTTGCAAAATGTGTCAACAATTGTAGACTTATGTCAAGTGCTAGCAGAGACAGAAAAGTATATAGTTTATCCTCTTGTTGATAGGATTATTCGTCTTGTACTAACTCTTCCTGTCTCAACAGCAACAACAGAACGAGCATTTTCTGCTATGAAGATTGTTATACACGACTTAGGAACAAAATGGAAGATGATTTTCTTTCGACTTACTTGGTCACATATATCGAGAAAGAGATAGCTTGAGAATTTTCAATAGATTCTATCATTGATGATTTTGATCTCTTGAAACATCGCAAAGTACAATTCAAGATGTCGAACTTAGAAAAATAGAATGATGGTTTATCTTTTGTATATCTTATGTATAGACTTTATGATATATTGTAAAAGAAAAATATTTTATCAAATTATGGATGTCTATTAAGTTACTTCTTTTAAATAACATTATATTTTAGTATTATATATTCATGAACTTTAAATTGGGAATATTTTTTGAATAACACTACAAAATAAAGATTTCCGCCCCCTTGAAACAAAATCTTGGATTCGTCACTAGTCTAAATAAATGTTCACATGGTAGATAAGAGTTATACTCCCTATCAATTTTTCATGCTTAAAATTCAATTGTAGTTGTAACATAGATGCATGTCTTTCTCATTTAATAACAAACTTCCAACCACTGATAAACCCACCAAGAAAAGATAACTTAATTTATCTCAGATTAATTGTATAATTAGCATAACGTTTGTGACTGATTTTAACTTATAAAATAGACATTGATGTATGAGAATTATGGCTAGTGAAGTTCTTTTTAATGGAATTATATTCGTAGGATAATTTCACATAAGTTTTTTTTGTTGTGAAATAGGTTTATAGTTTTGTTTTTCTTTACCTTTTTTTTATAAACTTTGAATTCCTACATTTTTGTCATGTTAACATTTATTTCTATTAATTTTGCTCCTTGAGTGTCATTTTTTTTTTCTGGTACAGAGCAAGACAAAAAAGAAATGAGAAAATATCCCCAACTACTATATATATATATATATATATATATATATATATATAAACAACTTCACTTTAATACCCACTCATATAAACTTTTATCCCCATCTACCCATAAATATAAAGTATTATATCCAAATACCTATTTTTCATCCAAGTACACTCAAGTACATTGTTGTGCAGAGATATGACATGCGATTATGTACAATTTTGCTTTAATTTTTTGTAAGCTTTTACTTTTTGGAATGCACGCGAATAATACGACAATTTTGATTCTTTTTCTTTCATGATGTGATCATTCACAAGAAATAAATTTCCTCACTTTACCTATTCAAAATTTACATTTCAATTCATTCCACAAAATTCACCATAAGAGATTCACTCGTAAGTTCTCTAAAAAATTTTAACTTTCAGAAGATTGATCATCCCACTCCGACTCAAAATTTAGAGTATTCATCAAACTTGAAATCAAGTAAGTCTTTCACTGCATTTAGTAGTAGTTTATATTTTAATAGAATAGATTAGTTTATTTAAAGTTTAGTTTACAATTTAGTTTATACTTTATTATAGATAGTTTAATCTTGATGATATTTCACTGTCATGGAGTTGATGTAATTAGAAATAATTAGGGTTTCACAATTAGGGTTTATAATGATTCACAATTAGGTTTACAAGGTTTCACAATTAGGGTTTTTATAAAATTAGGGTTTTCCAAGTTTCACAATTAGGATTTTTATAAAATTACGGTTAGGGTTTTTTTTATAAAATTAGGGTTTGTATTTGATAATGACAAAAAAAAAAAAGGTTTAATGTTCGAAAACCCTAAATTTGTACCAATTAACGAATTATAGAATATTCGTTAACCACTAATTTAATTTAAGAAGTTAACGAAGAATTAGGGTTTAACTCGTTAACCCCTAAATTTTAAAGGGCTTAACGAAATATGAGCAAAGGTTAATGAAAATTAGGGGTTAATTTGTTAACCCCTTAATGAATTTGGGGCTTCGTTAAAGGGGTTAACGTATTAACAAAGTTAACGAAATTTCTTGCAAGGTTAACAAAAATTAGGGTTAATTCGTTAACCCCTTAACGAATTTGGGGCTTCGTTAAAGGGATTAAGAAATTAACAAAGTTAACGAAATTTCTTGCAAGGGTTAACGAAAATTAAGGGTTAATTCGTTAACCCCTTAATGAATTTGGTGCTTTGTTAAAGGGGTTAACAAAATAATTATTTTGATCAAGGGGTAACGAAATTTCGATCAAGGGTTAACGAAAATGAAGGCCTTATTTCGTTAACCCTTGTTCGAATATGGGGCTTTTTTTCAGTTAAAAGTGTTAACGAATTTAAGGCCTTTTATTCGTTAATCCTCTCTTTTTTCTTCGTTAATTCGTTAACCTTGTAATTTGTGATAATTATTTTACATTTTTTTGTTTATATTTGTTCAGGGATGAATTTTTCGGTGGCAATATGGTATGGAGGTTACTGGCAGGGTTTGTAGTATGTGAATGACATTCAATCAGTGATAAATCTCCAAACATTTTCATATCAAGATTTATTGAGCTCGGTACATGAGATTGTGCTTGCTGATTTGAGTTGTTGGGGGTATTTGATCCATTTTCTGGTGGAAGTGAATGGAGGATTGAAGAAGAAGAAAATTAGGAATGATTTTGATTTGCATGGGTGTTTTTCAGAGGAGTATGGACTACTAGTTCTTTTTGTTTCAGTTCAAACGGATAGACGTCGGAGTATCAGGTGGTTCTTCTTATCATGAACAACATGTTCATTAGATAAGGAGACACGTGTTGGTGCTCAAAGTTTTGATCCATTGAGTGAGGAGACTTGAAATTTGGAATGGTCAAATGTTCCGGTAAGGCTACACGGCGACCAAGATTTTTATTCAACATGGGGTTTAGATGACAATTTGGTTGGAACATCTTCAAATGAGTTGTGGAAACCTTTGCCGGCCTCATCTAGATGTGATGTGTACAATGAGTTGAACTATTTAGATCTAATATGGCCCAAATTGATGAGGCCGAAGAACCGGCACTTGAAGATAGGTGAGAACAGGAAGACCATGATCATCGATCAGGTAATCAAGTACTACTGGACTTATCATATGTGAATATTTGTTTATATAATTAACAAAAGTTAATATATATTTCTTTTTTTGGTAGATCCAATTGATGAAGAAAATGACTTTGTGTTGGACGAAGATGTGAAGACAAACTTGGATGAGGAGCAACGAGCTGCATATGAGCAATTCTGCTCCGACACAATGAGAGTTAAGTGACACATTCTAGACATACCTGATTTTGAGGACCCAACTGCAGATGAGATTGAGCATGCTCTAACTGGTATGCAAAAAGGAGCGACATTTGGGTCTAAGGTTGAATTGAAGAATTTAGTCGGGTATTATCATCTAGAGAATCAAGTCCAATTCCGTGTGGACCACTCTGACAAACACTAATGGCAAGTGAAGTGCAATCAAAATGATTGTCCGTTCTTACTCACGGCACATAAAAAACACGGGATTTGGAAAATCGCCAAAGTTGTCTTACCCCACACCTGTTCATATCAGCTGAATGCTAGTGCACCCCGCTGACTTCCGTTCACTTTTATTGGAGATTATTTCGTCCAGAGGCTCCGAAAAGATAGGTCTGACATCACTCCTAGGGACATCATGCGAGAGATGAACGAGCGACATGGACTGAATTTGAGCTACAAGCATGCTAGGAGTGCAAAACGTCATGCAATGAGAGAAGCATATGATGATCCGAAGACGTCATTCAACATGTTGTCAGCTTACTTACAGGTTTTGAAGGAACACAATTCGGGTACATATACCGCATTAGACACCCAGAGTAATGGGAAATTCAAGTATGCGGTCTTTGCGTTGGGTGCATTCATTGCCGGAAATCGTTAAGCCCTAAAGTAAATTTTGGTGGGTGGGGGAAATAATGAGTAAAGTGGGGTAAGTGGGCCAACTTTAATATATTATCATATATTACAATACAATATATATTACAAATGTTCCAATTAATATAAATCAATATATATTATATTTGTACTTTTAATTCCCTTGACATTCCGTACATATGTTTTTTAAGTATTTGAGGATAATATTTTAAAGTTTTGGGTTTATGAGGTACAAATATTATAATGATGGGTAGAATTGTACTTAATTATATAAAATTTGATAGATTGGGCATGGAACTCAAAAGAAATTGGGGCTAAAATTGTAATATTACTCTAAAATTGTCAAATATAACATGTTCTTCTTAATAGAATCTGTGAAAATAAGATGGGTTCATTAATTTAAATATTTCTATGTACTTTTCAATGTATACATGCATATGTTGTGATTTAATTTTGTTTTCTTTCTGCCTCCTTCTTTCACGTTTATTAAACATTAAATATTGTATTCTGAGATGTCGTATGCACTTGGCTGATAGCCTGATATGACTCTAGAATGATGTTGCCTTTTATGTGACCAAATAAATTAGAAATTGTTTTTGCTAGTTTAATTTGATATATAGAAATGGGACCATACATTGAATATTCTAGTTGATGAGTATTTTAAAATTTGTTAGCCATTGTCAAACCTATTACATAATGCGTTTTTATCTCATCAAAATTTATATAGTCAACTCCTAATAAAATTGACCATCGATCGGGTTGTTAACCGGGTTAAACCCAACCCATCCCATTAAATGAGATACTCAGTCGAAACCGTATTTATAAAACTTTGTAATATTTGGATTTCAAGAATCTGAAATAAATGATCAATAGATTTACATGAATGTTTCGAATTCATTCAAAACAATTCAGTTAATGGTTCAGTGTGAGAGCAACTAACTTCAAATCCATCACTCAAACTAAATTTCTTCAATCTAATCAACTGCCAACCAATTTGTTAGTAGAGATTTCAAATTCTTCAAGTTAAATGCAATCGAAAACATAAAATAAAATCCGGCTCCTTTGATTCAAGGGATGAGTTTGATAAAATTGATTAAATTTGTAACACCCGGAATAAATTCATCCCTAATTTGGAATTTATTGGCATATTAATAATTTGATTCCAGAATTTAAGTTCCGAATTACCTTATTATGATATAGATTTAAGAAGGCAAATCAAATTGATTATAGGTATTAATATACAAATTTATAGCATCATCACTTAATTATTAACTAAGAATATTTTAAGTTGGTGAAGGAGATAAGATAAATCTTTAATAATAATCTAAAATATCAATTAATTTTTTAAGTCCAAGTAAATTATGACTTAATTTTGATTAATGGGGTTGGAATAAATTGATGTAATTTATAATAAGGCCCAAATAATGAATAGTTTAATTAGTTTAACACCATGCCTAATTAACTCTTAACCCACTAGAGAAGTGTTTTCCGTCCAACAACAATCCATTTTCGGTCCAAATCGCAAACCCACTTTGAACCCATTTTCATTACCCATTTTCGGTTCAAAGTTAAAACCCATATTACCAAGCCCAATTTTCAACCCAATTGCAGCCCATTTCAATTCATTTTGCAAGCCCAATTGTTGAGCTCAAGCCATACACCTATTTCTTTATTTAGGTAAGTGTTGTTCCATTAAAAGAAAAAGAAGAAATTAGTGAGGGACCATTAGTCACCCTTCAAGTTTCTCTCCTCTCCTCTCCATAAGGTGTGACACCTAATTCCTTCCATCTTTAGACATAGACCTACCTTTTTTATTAGGGGAGAGAAAGGCAGCACATTTGGGGAAAAGTGTCCCTCCATTCGCCTCCGCCGTGCACCGTAGCGTAGAGCCGCGACTCCTCGTTACCCTGGCTTTTTATCTGTGGGTGGTGCTTAGGATCGCTATGTTCTTCACCGGCCGTAGTGGTGGTAGTGACGGCAGTGGAAGGTGAGGGTTTGATTTCGTAAATCTATATCTATATATAAAAGGAGGACAATTTTGCCACTTTCCCTCCTAAAAATGTCAAATCAAGAATTTAATTAATAAAAAAATTATAAAAACTAATAGTTTTTTCAAGGAAATTAATTGTGTTATTTTGTAATCTTAACAATTAATTAATTAATTAATTAATTAGTTAATTAATAAAAAATAATAATAAATATAATAATAATAATAATCATCATAATCATAATAATAATAATAATAATAATAATAATAATAATAATAATTTTATTATTATTATTATTATTATTATTACTATTATTATTATTTATTATATATTATTATTATTATTTATTATTATTATTATTATTATTATTATTATTATTATTATTATTATTATTGTCATTACTATTATTAATTGATAGTATTTAGTATATACTTAAATTGTTAGGTTTTTAGATCTCTAGTATATAATCAATTAATACACAATTCTTTTTATTGAACTTGCACTAGAATACAAAACAAGAGATACATGAACCAAGCTAGACTCACTGTCTAGATAAATACAACATGTTGAAAGGTTGCAAAAGTATCATAGTGGGATATATAATTGGAAGAAAGAAACATATAATTTATTTCATACATTATGTAATTATTAATAATTGAGTTGGGACCAAGCATATATATATTAATTGATTATTACAAATAATTAGAATAAATAATGTTTTTTTTTTGAGTTTTTGCAACTAAGAATTAATGTACAAATAAACATACGAACATGAGATTGAGTTCTCTATTTCAATTTAATGTTTCATTTTATATTTTATGATTTATTTCAGATCAAATGTTAAATAATAATGTTAGAATAAAAATTATTATAAAGTAATTATTTTGAAATATCATCACATATAAATTCTTTAGAATAATAAATCATGCATAGATCCTAGCTCGGAGAAAGGAGCTCTCAAACACTTTTTAACTTATGCCATCATTTTTCAATGCCCGAACATTAACATGTAATCAAGCATCATGCATATAGGAATAAAATTACAGACCTGAATCGGGAAACCAATTACCAGAAAAGGATCCGTCGAGAAAGTAATTAAAGTCAAGATCTAAACCCAAAAGCCCTGACACATGCCAATCCGGCAAACAATAGGCAAACAGGGTTGTCAGATCTTCTTCGATTACTAACGACAGATTCCCTACTGAACCCATTCAAGATCTAACCTATCCATAGATCTAATCACATGCTATTGTTATACTTCAAATCTTAAATCATATTAGAGCATAGATTAATCATCTAATCATGTAAGTTTAAACATAGTCTTAACACACAAAGGATTTAGCCTATAAGGCTCATCCTTAAAACAGAAAGGTAAACAAACCCACTTGTATGCTAGTTGTCTCGGATCAGAACTAGCTTTACAAAAACCAAGATGTATTATTAATACAATCTTCAAACAATTACAAGAGTAAGAAATGTAGAGAGAGGTTAGAGAGAAGGAAGAGGGGTTATTATTATTGTCATTACTATTATTAATTGATAGTATTTACTGTTGTTGTTCACAAATGTTGTTCATTGTTCAACAATAATTTATTTATTTTCTTTATTTTGTTCACTTTAATTGCTTATGTATAGAATTAGGATCTCATTATCAATTTTAAAGTTAAAGAAAATTTAAGATAATTTTTGTGATTATGAGAAATGTTATATATAAATAAATATTTTGAAATTTATATTTTTGACTGGGCACTTTTAACAAACTCCAAAACTCACTAGCTTATCAAATTATTTTTTAGCCATGAATTTTTTTAGCAAATTATTGAATCAAATAGAATGTAAGCTTACAAAATTTTAATTTTTTAACTTTAATTACTTATTAATGTCTAGAACTATTCTTATTATCAATTTTAAAGTTAAACAAATAATAAGATATTTTTCATAATTATGAGAAATGTTGTATATAAACAAATATTTCAAAAACTTATATTGTTAATTTTGTACCGAACCATGAAAAATATTCGATAAAAATAGAAACAAATAGAATGTGAGTATTTTAGGTTTTTAATTTTATGTTTTTGGTTAATTGTAATTAATCAATGTTTAGAATTATTATTATTATTATTATTATTATTATTATTATTATTATTATTATTATTATTATTATTATTATTATTATTATTATTATTATTATTATTATTATTATCATCAATTTTTAAGTTAAAAGAAATATTAATATATTTTTTGTAATTATCAAAAAATGTTGTATACAAATAAATATTTCAAAATTTATATTGTTAAATAACCACTTTTCACTCACTCCAAAATTCATTGTAGTATTCAAATTATCTATTGAGTTAGGAATGTATTTCTTTACAAAAAACAAACAAATAGAATGTAACCTTTCAAATTCGTTGTTTAAGTTATTTAAAAAATTTGTATACTTTCTTTAAGTTATTTATAAATTTTGTATTCTGACCTTTTAATATTATCAAATATAATTTAGAATAACATGTACAATTTGTTTTATTTGACTTTGGAATAACTCACCTCAAAAAAATGAATGCACAAGGAATCCCTAAGATGTGGGTAGAGACGCAATTCAACCAACGTTTATTTCTTCAATTAAAATTCCATTTTATCTTATGATTTTTTCAAATTATAAAATGAAATTATAATCAATAAAAATATGAAAAGTATAAAGTATATATTATAAAAAATTGAAATAATAAAGATATTAAATATTTTTTTATATAACAACTTTGTTATATTATTATAAATTGTATACATTATCAAAATAAATAACCGCGCATCATGCGGGTGAATTACTAGTATATATAAAAAGAAGACCTTCAATAAAAATAGCATAACTAATTTTCCCTCCTAAATTTACATACTATAATTGGAAAGAAATTAGTTAGAAGAATTAAAAAAAAAATATTTATACTTTTAAGAATTGTAGGGTCCTCTAGGACTAGGTTGGGCTATAGTCTATTGGTAGGTTATGTAGGTTATTTTTGTCTTTCTTTTTTGTATTTTTTATAAATCATAATCTTTAAATTAAATCATTTTTTCAATTAAATTTTTTGTTTTAATTTATGATATATCAAATTTATCATTTTGGTATTTCGAATTTTGTTTTTAATGCATGATATATCGGATTTATCATTTTTTATGAATTATAATTTGTTAATTACATTGCATCGTAAAAAAATAACAATGTAGAAATTTGATGTTTAAATTTTGGTGCATAATTATATTTAACACAATTAGAAATGCAAAAAAAATGACTAAATTAAACTAAGATTAGGAAATTAAAAAAATAATTTGTTAAATACAAAGTTTTAAACTTTTGGAGAAATTAATTATAATGAAAAACATTTTTATATAGTTTTTTGGTTTATTAGTCAATATAAGTGGGTTCAATATTCAATTATCTACGTTATTTGAATATATAGCAATATATTTAGGTATTTATATCTTTTTTTTAACTATAAATAATTAAGTTAGTGGTTAGACCGAAAATTTCAAAGAAATTTATAATTGTGAATGTTAGGGAACATTCAAAAAATACAATAATATACTTTATGTCAATATTATAAATTCCAACATGCATAACATATCTTTAGGAGTTAACATGTTTTTTTAATATCAATTATCGTTTTAACATCCATGTCACAATAAATGTTTCTCATTACTAAATTTAATTTATTTTAATTTACAAAATTGATTAGTGTACAAAATTGGTGTCATTTTTAACAACTTCATATTTCAAATATAGGTTTTATAATTCATTGTGCAACAAAAATATAAATTTATATAGTATTGTTTGCATTTTAAAAACATAATAATATTTAAAATGAGAATTAGTAGAGATAAAATGTCTAAATTCTTAATGATATATAATTTAGTTTACGATAATACTATCACATTATATTATTACATTTTTAAAATTAATAAATTAAATTATAAACCGTGCATCGCACGGGTATAATTCCAATTTAATTAAGTCCAGGAACTTACGTGTAATATCCCACTCTTTATTAACTGCAGTTTAATCCAAAATCTTTAGATAATTTATAATAAAATAGTAAAATGAACCCATATTAAAATGGACTGTAACATGTTAACCCTAAGACTTGCTCCAATAGTTTAATCTTCAATTTTATGTTGATTGGTATGTAAAGGCTTCACGCTGAGAATTGAAGTGTATTTATTATCGTAAGTATGGTTATTTTACAAATAATATTGGATATATGATAGGAAATTAAAAAAATGTAGTATCATCAATTGTTAATGATATGATCATGGCTGTCATGATTGGTGGTTAATTTACTTAGTATTAATATTAAAAATCAATATTGCAGAATGTATTAAGAATTCATATTATTGTAATTTATTTTCTTTTTAGGAGGATTTTTTTTACAATATCTTAAGTAGCAAAATAAAACATCAAGACACATATTTTGTTAATATATAGTTTACTTTGTAGTGTGGCTAATTATTCTATTTCATGACTTAGCATGATTGTAACAGCTTAACAATATTAATTGTCAATCCCTTAATTTTTTTATGAATAAAGACTCATCAAACCCGAAACACACTCGTAAACCCTCAAGTTTGAATCAAACTATGATATAATGACAATATGACCCTTATATGAAATTATAAGATTTATATAAAACGCTAGTCTTAGAATATTGGCCTACGAATTTTAAATTAAAGAAAAGAACCACATAAACCCTGATTGGTGTATCAACTTATGCAGATACTAGTTTTCCATTTAGGTCATAATCCTAAAAATGTCGATCGTTAACCCTTCATAAGAGTAATATAATAATTGATTGGACTATTAATAATTTTAACTAGACTTTAAGATGAGTTTTTATACTGTGAAGGGCATATGGACGAGGCACAAGACTAGGAAGATATTAGTTATAAGACATAGAGATCTTGCAAGCTTTGCGATTAAAGGTGGGGATAAAATCTTATCTACGTTCTTAATTATACAATTTATTATGTGAATTTTGTGAATTATGTGACTTGGAATTCTATAATTATGTGGAGTCGATTTCAAGTTGAACGTCATTATTGTATGATTGATATTCGAGTAAATTATATGGTTTCAAAGGTTATTGATTTCAAGAGATACAAATGCGACTGGTTTCCTATGATAAGTCGGGATAATCCCGTACAAGAAGGCTTTCTTTAGAAGTCAATATATGTCGAAGGATTTATTTGCCTACTTGTATTTGCCGTGAAGTATATTACTCAACGTGAACGTGATTAATGTGGAGTATGTGTTATGTGAGAACTATTATGTGAAAAATGTAACTGCGCATGCGCTTTCACGCCAAATAGGGTATTCTTCGGAAACCCAGCACAGAGGGTATTATTCGGAAACTCAACATGGAGGGTGTAAAAACTCATAGGGTGGGCTTGGGGCCCAGATAGGCTTTCTCTGGAGACCTATCAACATGTTGCAAGGGACTACTCGGGAGTCCACAATGTGATTTGTTTTCATGATATGACAACATATACTTTATGTGACCTCTCCTTTGTACAAGGAATCCCAACTGAGTGTTTTCTTGCACTCACCCCTAAGTGTAAAAATGTTTTCAACTAAAAGTATTTAGGACGTAGTGTGCGTGCGGTGAATGCTAGTAGCCGATTATCAAGGTCGCAAAAGATTTTAATAAAGAGTTCTATTTTATAAATTTCAAACATGTGTATTTATGTAAATGTTTATTTCCATCACTCTTTTGATGAATTTAAAAATGTGTTTGTAAAGAAAGAAATTTCAAAATTCATATATATTTCATAACGTTGTTTTATGAAATAATATTTCACAGTTATTCCTAAATCTATTTATCTCTATTATTATTGAAAGATCAAATATTGCTAATGTAAGTAGCGCCAAAACATTATTTTAAAGGGGTGTTACAAAGTTTGTGGGTTGCAATGTTCATTAATGACAAAATTTTAGTTATTTGAGTTTTGGTGTGTAGGTTTGAATAAATAATTTTTTGGTTAAAATGAAGTTGATTAAATTCTTTTATTTGATGTTGGTTAAGGACGATAAAAAAGTGTGAATTTCCTAAATTACCCCTAACTTAATAATTGAAGTAGCACATTGTTTCCATTGAATAAACGAAAGAGAAAATGTACCAAATTACCATATTTAATACTCCCTCCGTTCCACTTAAAATTGCCTACTTGCCATTTTCGTTTGTCCCAATCTAATTTGTCAGCCTTGAAATGACAAAGAAAATTTTATGAAAATACCCTTAAATTCCAACAGAATTACAAAAATGCCATTAATGACTCTTAATTAAAACCCTAATTAAATCCTAAATTAAAACCCTAACCCTAATTACAATAGCCTAATCTACCCCACCCAATACCCCCAACCCTAATCGACCCTCCATTTACCTCTTGTGTGATCTAGAATGTTCATCCTTGACTCCCTCTCCCTCAACCCTAATCGATCGTCATCTTCGATCTTTCGAGATCAAACTCTCTCCCTTTCTGAATCCAGACCCTTGCTCTCCCTTTCTCTCTCATGATGGAAAGGGTTTAGGGCCTAATCGATCGGTGTTTGTTGGACTTGTTGTTTGCTCGCCGATCTGGATTCCTCGCCGATTTGTAACCATCACCGATTTGGAACCCTCGCCGAACTCTCGCCAAGATCCTCACCGATCTGGAACCCTCACCAAACCCTCGTCGATCTGGAACCCTAGCCCATCTTTACCCTTGCCGATCTGGGACTCTCGTCGAACCCTCACCATACTGGAACCCTAGTCCATATTTACCCCTGCCGATCTGAAACCCTAGCCCATGTTTACCCTCGTCGATCTAAAACCCTAGACCCATTCACTTTGTTAACCCTTGCTATTTCTCTGATTAACCCTCGTCGGGTTCTGTCTCAAGCCTCTATTCAAGTCCGGATGGAGTTCTCTGATTCTGAGGCTCAGGAGGCTTTCATTCCAAATTCGGAGGATTCATTCGTCCCGGAGAGTGAGTTCACAGAGGGTGGGGATGCTCTTCCTTTTGGGATTGAGGGACCCCCCTTCAGATCAGTGCAACTAGATCCTGAAATGCTTCGGTTCTTTTACGAATGCTTGGCGATTTGGGTTTCCAGTATTCGAAAGGTTATTTTTCTGTTCCTTTTGAACATTGCATGTCTGATTTATGTGGGTTTTAGTATTCTGAGGCTGATGATGAAATCCATGTGTGATTTTTGAGGCCAATGATGTTTTTGTGATGATGTAGTTGTATATCCGAATGATTCTGAGGTTCTTCCTGTGTTGGCTATGATGGAAAACATGATTTCTGTGATTTATGAGGTTTAAGTCTATATTCTAAGGCTGATGATGAAATGCATGTTTGATTTCTGAGGCCAATGATGTTTTTGTGAAGATTCTGTTGTATATTGTGATGATTCTGAGGCTGTTCCTGTGTTGGCTATGATAAGAAGCATGATTTCTGTGATTTCCTGTGTTGAGTGTATATTCTGAGGCTGATGATGAAATGCATGTGTGATTTCTGAGGCCAATGATGTTTCTGAGACTGTTCATGTGTTATTAAGCTAGAAAAGCTGTGATTTTGCTGATTTATGATGTTGAATATATATTATGAGGCTGTAAACTGTGTTATGATGAAAAAAATGTTGTCATACTGCTGATTGATGATGTTTAGTGTATATTCTGAGGTTCATGATGAAATTATGTTGATTTTTGAGTCCGATGATGTTTTTGTGATGATTCTGTTCTATATTGTGTTGATTTTGAGGCTTATCCTGTGTAAAGCTTAAGGAAAAGCTATGATTCTGCTTGTTTCTGAGAATTTATGATGATTTATGATTATTTTGAGGTTGTAGATTTAAGAGGCAAGAGGTGCACAGAGGCGCAAGGCTCTCGCTAGCGCCCGAGGTGCAAGGCTCTCGCTAGCGCCCGAGGCGAGAGGCGCACCCGCTATTGAACAGAGGCGCAAAATTAATAAAAATTTTAAAAAATATATAAACCACTTAAATTAAGTCTAATAAATCCATCACACCAAGTTCAAACTTCAAAATAAATGATAAACCACATAAAACATAGTTCATAATTCAAGTCTAAGTCACAAAACACATATCAACTAGAAATCAAAACATAAAAACATGTTCAACACTTAAATCTTAATCAAATTATCAATCCTCCTCCTCCTCATCATCATCATCATAAAACTCGGGCAACAACTCTTCTTCTTCATCACTCTCCTCATCTGCAAATTCATCTTCATCATCCTCATCCCGAAGCCTAAATGATGAAACCAAAGTCTTTTCTTTTCCCTTCCGCTATGCCTTTTTCTCATAGACCTTCTTTTTTCCCCTTACTCGCTTGTGTAGACGGTCGAAAACTTGAGCAATGTTTTCCTTTATCTCTAGTGGCATATGCAGGCTCTTCAACTCCCATAGCCCTACCAACATCACCCCATGTCAAATCCTCACCTCACCCTCACCTCAAACACCAACTCCTCATCTTCGTCATTTTCATCATCCATCTTACCCATTAACCACTTGTAACACCCCAAAATAAATTAAACTCTAATCTGAATTCATGTGGATTTAAATAATTTAATCATAAATATTAAGTCTTGGTTCATCTTATTGTGATCTAGATTTAAGTCGGAAATCAATTGGAATTATAGGATACATTTAAGGTATTTCTAAAATGCGATATTTAAAATACCCAAACCGTGAATATCAAATAAGAATATATACTTTAATATTGATAAAAGAGATAAAATAAAACTTCACTAATCTATGGTATATGAACTTAATTTTATTCTACATGAAATAATTGTAGTATTAGTTAATATAACAAAAGTTGATTAAAAGAGGAAGATCCATTAGATAAATAATTTGGACTCAAGGTGTGGGATAAGTTATGACCTATAATTTAGCCAAGTTACTACTAAAGCCCAGTAAACTAATTAATTAGCCCAAATAAATGGATGT
This sequence comes from Scutellaria baicalensis, assembly GCA_005771605.1. NCBI lineage: Eukaryota > Viridiplantae > Streptophyta > Magnoliopsida > Lamiales > Lamiaceae > Scutellaria > Scutellaria baicalensis. Next base: position 45,119,415 of record CM016723.1, read on the forward strand.
TAGTGACCCATGAAACAAGATTTTAGTTATTCCTCTTCAGGCCTACATCAAGTGACCACCATGAGTCATGAAGTTCTTTTATCTCTCCTCACATTGTTGCCACACGTTCACACATGGCTAAAGGGAATATATTCATCCATCTTCTTCATCGTTGACCAAGTGATTGGCACAAATTAGGAAAGGATAAATTGAAAAAGGAAAAGGGGTGAGGATTCCTCTCTCTTCCCCACTTCTCACCTCACCCATCACCGAACCACCGCTAGTTGTCTCCTTCATCGTAGGCTATTTTCCGAAGAGTATTATCAGACTAAAAGAAACCTCATTCCGAGCCTTCTCGTTTCCGGGGTGGATTTTCTCAACAGCTGCCGGCTTTCCCGTGAACGAGTGGAGAAAGGGCGGCTATCCCCTGCTTCTCTTCCTCTCCCTCTACTTTCCTCTCTTATCTGTTGTTCTCTCTTTGCTGGACAAGCCGTGAACCACCACTGCTGCTTTGTTGCCATCTAAGGGCTGCCGCCGCTACGTTTTGAGCGGCGAGAAGGGCTGCCAATTTCTCAGTCAGATCTGATTCTTCCTCTCTCTCTACCGCCGAGAGTCTCGGTGTGGTTCCAAAGTCGGGGGCTCAGTCGTGTGCTATCTGGCATGATTATTACGCCAGTAGGTCGTAATCATTGTCATCGTAGCGGCCGTGTGGGTGTGTGTCTGCGGAGGTGCTGTAATTGCAGGTGGGGGTAAAGTCTTATCACATAAATGTTTTCGTTTAAATTGTACAACTTGTTAAGTGACATTTATTGCTATATGTGGCTTTAATTTCAGTAATCAAGTGTAGTTGATTTCAAGTTAGTTATTATTTTATGATTGATTTTCGAGTAAATTATATGTTTTCAAAGATTAATGTTTTTCGAGGGATACAAATGCGATTGGTTTCACATGATGAAAGTCGGGATAATACCCGTACAAGAGGGGTTTCTTTAGAAACCAATACATGTCAAGAGATTTATTTGCCAATTTGCAGTCGTGGATTATATGACCCTACGTGAATGTGATTAATGTGTACAATGTGCTATGTGAGAACTATTTTATGAAATGTAACTGCGCATGCGCTTTCACGCCAAGTATATCGGGTATTCTTCGGAAACCCAACATGAAGGGTGTAAAAACTCATAGGGTCGGCTTGGGGCCCGGATAGATTTTCTTCGGATATCTATCCCAGACGGTTTACAGGGGACTACTCGGGAGTCCACAATGTGTAATATGTATATGTATAGTATATGATTATAGTATTATGTGTCCCTATCACAGTACAGGTCGACCCACCGAGTGTTCCTTTGGCACTCACCCCTATGTGTAAAAATGTTTTCAGCTTAAAGTATTCAGGACATGGTGTGCGAGCGGTGAATGCAGGTAGCCGATACTATTAAGGTCCTAGAAGATTTTAATAAAGAGTTTTATTTTTATAAACTCCAAGCATGTTAATTTATGTAAATGATTATTCTATCGCTCTTTTTAATGTATCAAAAATGTGTCTGTAAAGAAAGGAATTTCAATAAAATCATTTCTGCTGCATTTTTCCAAAATTCGTGTTTCGTAATAATATTTTATGGAATAATATTTCATGGTTATTCCTGAATTTGTTTATCTCTATTATTATTTAAAGAGTCAATTTCTAATGTAAGTAGCGCCAAAACAGTATTTAAAAAACGGGGCGTTACACCACTCATTGCTTTCATCAATGTAATCCAAGGCAATGTGATCAATCAAATCACGTCCATCATATCGACGCTTCAATGCACTGTTGTATTTCACAAACACCAAATCATTCATCCACCTTTGATCTAATTTGGATCTTCTTTTGGCATGAACCTACATTAACATTAACAATAAGTGTTCAAATTCATTAAATTTTAAGATATAAAACATGTGTTTAACTAAAAGAATTGATACTTACATTCTCAAATACGCTCCAATTACGCTCACAACCGGAAGAACTACAAGTGAGGCTCAGCATTTTCACAACTAGCTTTTGTAACTCCGGGGTATGTGAGCCATAGGTTTCCCACCATAAAGCAGGAGACATGGTCTTTCTTTGCCTAATTGCAACCTCACGTCCAAAGCCACCTTCGGCATTCCTATAAGAAGCAAGCTGAAGAGTGATTTTGTCTTGATCATTAGTGTCAGGAACCATCCTCTCCAAGACACTAAGAAAACCATCCATCACTTCTCCATCAACTGAACTCGAGTTAGTATAAAAATACTGTGGATTCAAATTATAGCCTGCAGCATGCAAAGGACGATGGAGTTGACAATTCCACCTTTTGTCAATGATCTCAAATGCTTTTTTATACTTTTCTTCATTTCCAACAAAAGATGCAGTAATCGTTTCCTTTGCCCTATCCGTAGCATCGTAAATGTAGCCCATAGCCGATCTTTTCTCACCATTAACCAATCTCAAGACACAAACTAAAGGGGAAATATCTTCAAAATATAGTGAACATTGTTCCAAAACCTTGTTGATAAAATGATTGCATTAATCTTCTTACCATTAGACTCTTTTCCCCACTTACTTTGTGTCCAATCTTGTGAAGTGAACATCATCCTCAAACTTTCCTTCAAGCTAAACATCTTTTCTAAAGTGAGAAAGGTCGTAGCAAATCTAGTGATACCTGCCCGACAAAGCTCCTTCTTTGAAGTGTATTCTCTTAACATGTTCACCACCCCAGGACGGGTATAAACATATGCAGTCACACTCATCGCCTTCTTCAATGTCAACTTTACTTCAAACAATTTTCCAATATCTTCTAAAATAAGATCAAGGCAATGAGCGGCACACGGTGTCCAATACAAATGTGGTCTCTTTGCTTCCAATAGCTTTCCAGTAGCTACCATGTTACTTGCATTGTCAGTAACAACTTGGACAACATTCTTTTCCCCCACTTGCTCTACAAATTTGTCAATCAACTCAAACATCTTCTCCCCCGTCTTTGAGTAACTAGAAGCATCAATACAATCAATAAAAACTGAGCCCTTAGGAGAATTGACCAAAAAGTTGATCAAAGTTCTTTACCTCCTATCTGTCCAACCATCAACCATCAAACTGGATCCATACTTCGCCCACTCCACTTTACAATTTCTCACATAATCATCATTGACGTGCTCAACCGCCTTTTTCAGGTAAGGAACTCACACCTCATGATATGAAGGTGGTTCCAAACCTACTCCATATCGTCCAATATCTATAAAAACTTCTTTCAAACTCTCATGGTTGACGGCATTGAATGGAATTGCAGCATCATACAACCATCATGTAAAGCTTTGATAAGCTTTATCCTTCAGCTCCTTCATGCGTGCTTCATCCCACACCGTCTACTTCTCTTTTCTCCCAACTTTGCTTGGATCGATGCTCCTACTTACAAAAAGATCCATAGGACCTTGCTTTCACTTTTTCCCTTGATTTCCATTTGATAACGTAGATGAACGACCCTCCACATCATCAAATTGTTCATCCGGTCCAGAACTGAAAGAGTTTACATCCTCAAAGTCTGGAATTGCAACCTTCGACAGATCTACCTTCTCATTTTTTTTCATGTAGATTTGAATTTCTTCTCAAACATGTGGTGGACATTTTTTTCATCCTACAGCATTCCTATGCCCCCCCCCCCCGACAAATGTTGTTTGGCTCTATAAACACCACCCTTAAAAATGCCCCCACAAAAGTTGCAAGTTAGGTTATTTTTATTATCACGTGTAACCCTTGTGAAATACTTCCAAGCCGGGTCATTTGATGGACCTTGACAAGATATGTTTCGTCCAATGCCACTGCCACTACCACTACCACTCTCTCCATCCATTATAAGATAATTTGTTTAAATACAAATACTATATATATATCAATTACTCATCATATGATATTAGTAAATAACAAAAATAATTAAAAGAAACAGAATTTAATAGAAAACAGAAAATATTTAAAAAAATAAAAATAAAAAATAGAAATAAAAAAATTAAAAAAAAAACAGGAAATATAATTATTATACATAAACTGCTGAAAATATGAAAAAACATATCTTATACAAAAAATAAACAAAAACAAAATTAAAAAGAAATGAAAAAATACATTAAAATTGCAAAACTTACCCAAAATGGCAAAATCCGGCAGCAAGCAGAGGCGGGCGACGGCGTCGGCATCGACCACGGTCGGTGATGGCGGCGGCGGTCAGGAGTGCAGTTTGAAGTTTGAGGTTGAGTAAGAGAATAAAAGTGGAGGCTATGTGTTCTAAACCCTAATTTTGACCTATCTTATATATATGCTTATAAAAATATATATTTAATATTGTAAAAATAGATCACGGCATGTCACAGAGGCACGCCCCGAGGAGCACCCAAGGAGGCGCGAAAGGCGCACGGAGGCGCCCGCCTCCGTAACTGCGCTCGCCCCACCTCTCCAGAGGCGTTGCCCTTGCCGCCCCTTGCGCCTCGGGCGCACCTCGGGAGCGCCTCTAACAAGTATGTCTGAGGCTTATTCTGTTGAATGTTAGGGTAGTTTTAGGAGACTTACTAAATACATTAAATGATGAAAAATCTGAGTGTTGTGAGTTACCTTTTCCAAAAGGCAGCTCTTAATGACATCTTTAGTTATGAAGTCAATTGGTTTTGTAACCATTGTACCTCTTGGTCTGTTTGTAGAATTTCTGATGGTTAGGACTTGTTGTGTGAATCGGAAGATGCCAATCTTCCCATCAAACAACAATTCCCCTTGCTCTGTGTATTGTGGTCTTGCCACAGCAACCATGAATATAACCTTAGGAATGAATCTCTTACTTTTACATGCTCTGTAAGGTTCATCCTCTGAGCTCAGTTTATAAGCTCTTTCACTTGCCCGTTGCATATAGAACCAATTCTTATCTATATGAACTATATTGTGCGTGCTTTCAAAAGTGATCTTGTTGTTGCTCATGTGTTTGTGCAAGAAACAAATGCTGTATTTGATTCTGTTAAATTTGTTTGCTGTTGTCAAGGCTAGTTTGATTGCATTTGTGTGTGCTTTAAGCTTGCCCTCTTTTACCCACCTGCCCACACTTGATTTACTGATTTCAAGCTCTTTTGTTAACCTCCTGATTGTGCCTCTCTTGGAGAAGGGAATGGCTTTAATGGTTTTCTCATCAAATTTTTTAAGTTGAGATGAAGGTTGACGTAGCCTTACTTCCGGAAAAGAAATAGGCAGCCCCTCTGAAATTTGCTTCCTTGCAGCTTGCCATATGATTCGGACGGTACGAACGGACACTCCAAATGATGCTGCAACTTCTACAGTGATGCCATTATTAAAAACGCCGTTGTTGTTGTTTATGAGAAGCCACTGAGCTATGAGAAGTCGTGCTGATGGAGATAAATGTGTTGTTCCTTTTCGGTTGTTTGTCATTTTCCTAGAATCTGAAATTTTCACTTGTAAATTTGTTGTTGGTTGTTGAAAATGCATTGAATGCATCTGTTAATGTATTTATAGAACAATAGAATTTGAATTTGTGATGATTTTGTGGAAATTTTGTCCCTTTGCTGTAAATAACCTATGCTGTAATTTTTTATGATTTGGTGGGAAGTTTTCCCACCTTAAAATTTTAAGTAGCGTAGGTGTGTTTCTCCAATATTGCATTATCAATTTTTTAAATTTTATATTCATTTACTGCTTTTACAATTAACATACTAATCAATTACCTAATTAAAGTGAAAAAAGCATAAACTTTCTCTCTTCAATCACAGTCAACTGTATTTTCTTAGGTTTCGTGCCGATCAAAGTAGACAATTTTAAGTGGGATTGAGGGAGTATAAACAAAGGAAAATTTTATCATGTACTATTACTTATTGTATAAAAATGTCATGTATTATAATTTAATGCACCATAATACCACATTTTGATCAATTCAAACTTTCATGATTGGGCATGAATTCAATGAATATCTTATAATTTTCAAATAACCTAAAAAAATAGGGTTATTCGAACAATACTCTTATTGTTTGAATAACCCTATTTTTTAGGGTTATTCGAAAATATCATATAATTTTAGTTTTTCATTTATTTTTGTTATTTTATTTCTTTTAGATTTATATATTTCTTTTTGTCCCATTTTTTTATTTTTGTCCTGTTATTGGTACAATGTTATTCAAACTTACATTTATTTCTTGCATGATACTTACATTTATTTATTTATTTGCATGTTACTTTCCTTTTACTTTTCAGAGTGAAATGCTATTATAATAGTGTTTATTTTACATTTAAGAATGAAATGATATTACAATCAGAGTGGAATTATATTACAATGGTGTTTATTTTACTTTTCAAAATGAAATGATATTACATTCACTGGCTTTACAGTAAAATTTGCATCTATTTAAATAGGTGAATTTTATAATAGAAATTCATTCAAGAAAATTTACTCTAAGGTTACAATTGAATTCATCGAAGATATCTCGGTTGTTTGGCACACCATCTCTCTCGAACTCTCAATTAAGTAACACTATACTGTTAAATTTGAATGTTAATATGTCATAAATTAGTAATTTGCATTTAATTATATATTAAATAGGATTCTACCTTAGTTAAAAAAGTTTAATTTAATATTTTCGAATAACTTAATATATAATATAATTTTCGAAGACCCAAAAAAAAATAGGGTTATATTTTCGAATAACCCAAAAGAATAGTATTGTTCGAATAACTTAGAAGAAATAGGGTTATTCGAAAATTATTGGTTATTCGAAAATATCAAATAATTTTCGAACAACCCTAAAAAATAGGGTTATTCGAAAATTATATGTAATTGAATTTATATTGAATTTTAAGTGCCTCGTTCAATTTTTTTTTCATTTTAATTAGAAGTATCACTTCGTTATTTATTTATATTTTCGTCATTTATTTATATTTTTTTTATTGAGGCTGACTTTTTCATTTATATTTTTTAATCAGGATGACTTTGTCAGTAGCGGTATGGTTTGGTGGTTATTGGGAAGATTTACAGTATGTAGACGGTATGGTTTCGGGTTCCAGCCACTCAATACACTGAATACCCTGTTGAGTTTATTTCACAGATAAATCAAACATGCGTTAGCAGTAATAAAAAAATATAGAGTATATATTAAATGTGTGCATAAAATATCTGGCCGCTAAGAACATGTGTAACATCAACCTGAGACCTCATAAGAGACCAATTCATACAGCAGGGCCTCTATATTACACTGTCCAATCTATGCCTGGCAAATGACGACGTCATGGGGATTACTTCAAAAGCCCATAACTAAAGAGGAAAATACATAATTTCATGAGTCAACAACATTAATAATCAACACACTTTAGAAGAAATAACTTAATACACATGCCAGCAGGACTACTAAGAACCCGTAGAAGTGGTAAGAAGGGACAGAGGACCGCTCCGCACCACCGTCGGTAACCAATCAATGTATCGTAGCAAGGTGAGGAAGCTGATCTTCCCCCATGGAAAGCTCTCCCAAAGCTCCTCCTGCTCGAATAAGTTCCACACCCATAAGTCGACAAGTGTCTTCCCGGGCTCTAATTCGAGCAGAATAAGGTACACAATCAAGATCTTCGTGATCATGATCGAATCCTGTCGGCTGTCTTGAAACTCTCCGAATACGAATCACTCACGGAGCTTAGAAACGAACACACGACTCGAGTCTCTGTGGACTCCGTAGTATACTGCGTCGTGGGCGGGAGTGTGATCCCCTGATGGGTCAAAAGGTGAGTCACCAAACTTCAGCCCGGTAATCAAAACAAACTCCTTCTTCCCAAACCGACAAATAGTGTGGTCCTGCCCTATCGCAAACCATCTCTCGTCTGTAGGGATTCGTGGCCCATGCACTTGATGAGAGATGAAGATGTGCAAGAATGCTTTGCAAGACTCTGTGTCTGTCTTCCATTGCAAAAAATGGTTGAACGAGCACCTCCAGAACTCACATACACAGTCATGGCCTATCTGTCGCAGTTGTGTCTTGATCTCAACAAGTACACTAAGACGGACATATCCGTTAATGTATGTCATGCGACCCTGACAACCCTCTCGTACCCAATTCAAGTCCAACTACACATATACAAATACCGAATTATTAAATAAAAATAAACATTACAAATAATTCAATGTCAAATAAAATAAATTAAATGTAACATAATGCCACATAACTATAAGAATTTAAAAAATTATAAATTATCTAAATCAGTAAATTATTATAATTTAATTATGAATTATGATCGGGTCACTCGCCGCCGGACTGTAAATTATCTAATTCAAAATGATTTTAATTTAATAAATTATTAATTATTGTAATTTAATTATGAATTACTCCTATGATCTAATTTAATTATGAATTATGAATTAGAAATTATTTTAATTATGAATTAATAATAAATTAATTATTAATTATGAATAATTTAATTATCTAATTCAAAAGGTCGACCCGAGCGGGTCGGGCGGTGCCCGCCCGGGTTGTGTGTGGTGCTTCAAAGTAAGGAGTGCGAAGGTTCGACCCGGGTCGGACGGTGCGCAGCCCGCCCGGGTTGTATGCTCGAAATGTCGATTTTTGGCTGAAAGTTCGACCCGGGCGGGTTGCAGACAACCCGCCCGGATCGTGTGTCCATCAGTCCCCAAACACAATTCTTCGGGGAGAGATGAATTTTCATCTTTCCCCGAATTTAAACTTCCCGAAAAATTAGCAAATCTTCGGGGAACCCTATTTTTCAGGGTTCCTCGAATATTTCTAGGTTCCACCCAGAAATTAACTTAACACAGATCAATATTCTAAATTAAACACTACATTTCATCTATTCTAACCGAAAATAAACCCTACAACATGCTAAAACATTCGGCCAAAACTAAAACCACTAAAACATGCTTAGATCTAAAAAAAAAAAAACAAGTAGAAATGCACTAACTTGTTCATCCATTGATTCTCGGTTTACTTTCGAACTTTTTCCTCTCTTCCTTTCTACGAACAATCTTCCCCGAAAATCTTCCACGAACACTTCAAAGGTAATTTGGTAAAAAAATTTGGCTGTAATTTTTGTTCTTCTCTGTTGTTCTAGGTGGTGTGGTGGGGTAAATGTTAATTCAAAAATGAGGGAGGGGGGTTCATTCTGGGAGTTGGGAGTTAGGAGTTAGTGGGGTTGGTGGATGGGTTGGTGGGCCATTATGATGTAATAATTGCTCAAATGATTCCTGTGTCAATTTGTTGTCAGGTGTGTCATAAAAATGTGATATTTGGGGATATTAAGTTAGGGTAATTCTATAGTACACCAGGTGTATTAATACACCAAACTCTCCACTCATTTTCAGCCATCAGATCTGAGATCATTAAGGTCAAAGTCAACTATGGTCTCAGATCTAATGACTAAAAATGATGGAGAGTCTGGTGTATTAATACACCCGGTGTACTACAGAAGGACCCATTAAGTTATAAGTTGTGATAGTTTGGTATACTATTTTATATTGTGTGGTAAAATTTTCATTTATATATAAAAAGTAGTATTTTGGGGTGGGAACTCGAAAGGAAAAGTTAAATGCAAAATGTAGGAAAAGAGAGAGGAATTCAAGGTTCAGCTCCCAACTTCATCTTCTTCGATGTGGCCACTTCCATTGCCTTATATATCATGAAACTTTTGTAGTTTATTTCAACCATATCATAAGGGTATCACAATCATTTCGTATAGAAAACAGAGGACTACTGGGTAATTTCAACAATGTTATTGTTGGGTCAAAACAAAACACACCAATAAGGATGGGTTTAGAATCCAAGCAATTGACACATGTTATCACATCAGAACCCGGACCCAAAATCACAACCGGGTCTTAAATTCGTACTCCAAACAGATTTAGGTTGGTTAATAAACTCTATCCAACCTAATCTCATGAAGCAAATGTGAAGCAAATTCTTCTAGTTAAATGCAATCAAAAACATAAATAAAATCCCAGTAATGAATTTTAAATCAATTCTTTTAATTTTTTCTGAAAATCACTTGATGTGTTATTAATAATTTCAAACTCACGTCAAATCCTTTCTTTTTAAACACCATGTACTGTCAAAGTCATTGTTTAGGCTGTGGATAATTATTTCTAAGTCTTAATCTCAATTTTAGTTCTCAAAGGAAAAACTAATTTTTTAGACAACTAAATATCCGTCTTTCAAGTTTGATCGGGATTTTCAAAACTGGCGACGTGACCACTATAAATTTTGACATAACAACCAAATTACGTCTACTGCGTTATCAAATTTAAAATTTTCCACTAAAATATTAAAACATAAAGAATTAAAATTGAAAAATACATATTTGACGGTCAAAAAAATGTAAAATTTATTATATATATTACCAAAATTGAAATTACCCTTCATTCAATAATCTCTGGTCATTATTTGATTTTTACGACTTCTTTTTTCCCTCTCTTTAACAACTCCCAACCTTTCATACTATTATCTTGTGTCACAAATTGCAACCCATAAAATATTGAAATAAAAAAATAAAAAATATCAACATTATTCTTACATAATTATTACAAAGATAAATTACAAGTGAAATTTCTCAACATTCATTAAAAACCATTATCACAACCCCCTAATTAATTACAGGCAATTCAATGCAGCCCGTAAATGGAGAAATAGTACATCCTTTTTCCAACCATAATTAATCTCTCATTACTATAACAAATTAAAAGATAGAATCAATAAATTTTATGGAGCATCTCCTCATTATCATCCTTCATTTTTCCCTTTTTTTTTCTTGTTCTTTTTTATAAGAAATAAAATCCAGAAGATCAATTTTGCAGTATTTTTTTTAAAATAAAAAAATGTAAGTATATATTAGGTGTAGGTGCAGTTCTTGAGAGGGATTGCTACACTCATCTTCTTAGGGTCCAAAATGACAGAGCATTGGACCCTTTTGTAGAATTTGGGCTTCACAAGTTGGCCCAATATATAAGCCCTGGCCCGAACCGTGAAATTCAAACTCAATGGAACCGGCCCAACCAGTTTCCCTTCTTGGCTTATCAAATTAGCACCTCCTCCATATAGTGGAATTCTGGTTCCATTCAATATCACTGTTACTGTTTTATGACTCTTTCTTGATTGATAAAACCTCTTTATCTGCAACAGTTCGACCATATAAAAAAAAATTCTAAAACGAATAGAAAGCTAGTGGTTTATTTTAAGCGTAAAATTCAATTCTGGTTCCGTATGTAAGACATTTTTTATTTTTGACAACCAAACATCAGCTTTTCAAATTTGGTAATATAATTTTTACTTTTTCCAATTCCTATCTTTTCTTGCAAAATTTTCAAAATCATTGACGTGTCTGTCGAAATTTGGCTGCCAAATTAAAGTTTCAAGACTATCACCTCAACAATTTTGAAAATTTGACCAAGATGAATTGAAGTTGGAAAATTTTAAAATGCAAGGGACCAAAATTGAAAAAAATGGATACTTGTTTGTTAAAAAATGAAAAGTGTTATAAAAAATGAAAAGAAAAGTAGCTGTTTATTATAAGTTTTAATTTCAATGGTGGTCCCACATATAAGACATGACCTTTTTATTTTTTAATAACAAGTATCGGTCTTCAATTTTGATTATTTGTTATTTAATTTTTTTTCCCAATTTCAATCCCTTTTTGTTAAAATTTTCAAAATCACTGACATGTCTGCTGAAATTTAACTGCCACATCACAATTTCAAGACAGCTACGTCAACAATTTGAAAATTATGTCGATGGATTGAAATTTTAAAAAAAAATTAAAATGCAAATGATCAAAATAAAAAAATTCAATACTTGATTGTAAAAAAAAAAAAAAAAAAAGAGGAGTGTCTGAAAATAGAAATTATATATCCCTTATTTTAAATCATTACTTTAAAAATTTTATAAAAAATTGTGAGTCTTGTGTGAGACCATCTCACAGATCATGTTACGTAAGACAATGTTACGTGAGACAGGCCAATCTACAACTCACATTTCAAAACTATCATATAAATTAATGGATATGGATGTAGATCATGGTTCTCACATCAGTTTTTGTGAAAATGGTATTTGAGTAGTCTTCACCTACTTATATGTTGTTGATATAGAAGATGTTGAGAAAGTAAAGAGGCGTGTTACTTACTGTTCCGGTGGCAAGGGTGAGGTCGGAGAAAGAAAGATCCAACGGTGTAGATGTGACGTGGATTCCGAAGAATGTGCCCTTGTTGCGGATGATGATCTTGGCCGTTGAATTCATCGTCACCATTTCTGTTGCTACACCTGATGAATCTGATCCTGCTTGGATCATGAATTTGTCGAACAATATACTCTGCAATTGTATAATTATCCATTTTTCTATAAATAATGTTACTCACCATGATAAATTTAATAAATTCACTAATTTGTGATGGGACGTACCACCAAACTTAGATTTGGTAATCAATTATAATGACAAAAAATGAAATACATAATTCGAGATAATATCTATTGACCATGCATGAATTAAATTATTTTCATAAACTAATCTAGATTTTATGAGTTGTGAATTAATCATAATGTGATGAAATTAGATTGGTGAGAGGGTTTCATTAGAGTCTTAATCAATTTGGCTGCCTAATTCACCTCAAGAAAATGGGGAAAAAATTTCAGAACATTTCTCTACTACTAATATTCGTAATTTGTTTAATAAAGGGAAATATATATATTTTTATTTTGCCACTAAAAACATACAAATAACTAAAAATAGTCATAACAAATAAGAGATGATCCCATCCCCCTCTGTCATGGATATGAAGTGATTAGATTTGACACCAAGTAACTACTATGGATTATCATGAAATGTAGCTAAATAATTACCTTAGCTAGGTAAAGATGAATATTTCTTCTTACACAAAAACTTAGGCGTCATGATTTACGTGATACTAGTCATTCTACTAATTAATTTAACTTATTTGCATTAATTTATATATGAATTAAATTTGGATTATAAGTTGATCGGTTTCGTTTCAGTTAATGTAATATAATCCATGGAATGGTACTCACCTTATGCCACTGAGAAATTCAAGTTTCTAAATTAATTTATGTAATAAAGTTCAATAAATTGATTTAATTATTTAGTCAAGCGGAAAGGCCAGTTATGTAACATCTGCATTGTGATTAGCGTTGACTAATGATACAGCAAAACCAGATCTTAACAATGAATCTCGTGAACTGATCTTAACAATGAGTAATTGATTTTATTGGCTATTGGATCAGTAAGCAAAGATGCTTAAACAAAAATGGAAAGATCAGTAGAGATTTGAAGCAAAGTATATGTGCATATCTAGAGAGAGAGAGAGGAGAGAGAGAGAGGTACCTTCATGGTAACGACAGGTTTCTGATTCCTGCTGGCACCCCACAAGATCAAAGCAAAGAAAGAGAAGAGCACAAAGAAGCCGACGACGAAGGCCAGAAAGTAGCACCGCCGCGGCACCCCGCGGCGGCCGCCTTCGTCGTCGAGCAGCCCCTCCTCTTCAATAGCATCGAACTCCTTCCACTGCTTCTCCACCACCTTCCGGTGGTGGTGCCGCCTCGACCCGTTACTCGACTTCTGAGACCCGGGTTTCAGAGAGCCTGAGTAGCGGGTCGAGGACGAGTCCCGGGACTGCCGCCCCGGGGACCCCATTGGGCTCAGAATCGGGGTCGAGTGAAAAGAATTGGTCGTCTTCTCACCGTCGTGCGAGTCCCTTGAGGGACTCTGCACGTAGTACACGGCCCGATTCGGAGACGACGGAGCCAGACTCGTCACCTCCGAATCGGTCTTTGCATGCATCGACATTTTGGGTATGATTGTAGTGAGAGAAAGCAGTGGGATCAATGGATCTCGGCAATGGTTTGATTCTTTCTTGGACAAGTGAAGAAGTGTAGAAAGTCCAAGGAAACATAGCACGTTAAGGTTTTGTATTGTTTAGTGTTTTTTATGTATATTTTTCTGAGGGGAATTAATTAAGGGCAGCAGAGTCAGTAACTATTCATGCCAGTTGGAATTATGGGTTCTTAATTTACTTTGTCTCCCAATTTTGATTTTTGATTTTATTTGAGACAAATTTGATAGTATTACTTTATGACTTTATTGTTGTGTCTTTTAGTGGGATATAAGTTTTGGAATTATCATAGTATTTGGTGTGGCAGATTGTGAATTTCTGGAATTAATTCACTTGATTATTCAATTGTTGTCAGTGAACACGCACGAAGCTTGAACCACTTTTGTCCCTACTTGGATGTCTAATTGGTATCTAATGTTGATCAAGAGTTTATTACTTTTGTACTATGTAATTAATTAAAATTACCTAGCATGCTTTTTTGTCATTCTTTTTGTTGAAGTTTTGAATTGCACTACAAAATGAAGTTCAAATTGCATCTATCAAATTAAAAGATATATTAAAATCAGTTGGCCTAGAGAGTGGTGGTGACCAAGGAGCATCATCAAAATTGGACATATATTCAACTGTATTCATGTGGATATTATCATAATTTATATGATACGAGAAACACTATTAGAAAGGATTATGAAAACATTAATCAATGATTTTATTAGAATATGTTTTATGTGATCACATGATATGGGTAAGATGTAATAATATGAGATGGATGGAGTGGAATTAGCATTAAAATAACATTAATATATTGCAGAGAATGAGTGAATGATGCCGGTGGTGAAATAATAAAAATTATGTAGCATTGATGTGTCGGTTACATTTTCAGTATAAAAGGTCTAATTTCGAGTCAAAATTGTACCTTTAATTGTGTGAAATGGGTGAAATCTCTCTCTCTCTCCAAGAAAATTATGTTGACTTGTAGTGAAAAAGGGAAAATAAGTAGTTTTTTCTCTTTTGAAAATGAAGCAAAGTTTGTCCACAACTCAAGTTTGATACCAAATCAAAGTTTTGGTTTGGGCTTTCGGCCCACATGATAGTTGAAAAATCATAAAGTGAGAAAGTGTGGCATCAAAAATCAAAGTACTCAAGCAGACGTTACCCCGTCCCACGTAAGGCCTTACATGTTGTAAAATATGTCCGTCAATGCATCTTCTTATAAGATAATAATACACACTTAATAATATTGTAAGTATCAAAATAGAAAGAAGATAATTTTGAGAATGTGGAATTTTATTCATCAATCCAATCAATATAAAAATGAGTACATTATATAGAAAATTTCATAAACTCCAAATGTCATGATAGAATACAAAGGGTTGAAGGAGTAATGTCCATTCATGTTCTTTAATTTATAACTACTTTCCCTTGGACATTACGAATTGATGTACATGCTTCGTTAAAAACTCGCTAGAAAAACCTAGTGAGAAAAAAACTAGACGAGAAAAGAGTACATGACATACAAGTTCTGAATGTGTTACACTAGTTGCCTCATTAAAAACCTTTAACTAAGAAAACCCTATGGGAAAAACTTAGTCAAGGAAAAAAGAGTGCAGTGTTGGTCTTCAGGTCTTAACCTTCAGGGTTAAAGATGTAAAACTAATGGTCTTCAAGACCCAATATTTAAGATTATTTTAAAATTATCGCTCCCCCTGAAAATAATAGTCTTCCAAGCCTACATATTCCAATTACCACTAACATATTTTTCAAAATTAGATGTAGGTAGGGAATTTAGTGAACAAATCTGCAAGATTGTCACTAGAGCGAACTTTTGTATAATTTAACAACTTTTCTGGAGTTAATGAACTGTGTTAAATTTCAATTTCACATTCCCGCTACACATTTATGCAACACAAGTTGCATTATCCTCATAAATGACTAAGAAATATAATATTTTCTAGTACAACATGACTCACAAATGTATTTTATAATTATTTTTAATCATACACATTTTCATGAGACATCATATAATAATAAGTGGTTTGAAGAAGTGGTAAAAAAAATTGTTTAACATATTTTCTTGAAAATGATACCTTCGTATTGAAAAACATTACTAGTTTCTGTTTTGACATCACGAAGATCAGATATATAAACCAACATGCGAATAATCCATCAAAAACTTATTGTAAAGTAATCAAGATAACATGAATTTTGAAGATATCGAAAAATATATTTAATGATAATTCAATATAATTTTATTGGAGGAACATTATACCTCTACTAGTAGATTTACCATTAGTACAATATCAAGTTTAGTCCAATTTGGAAGATAAATAGCAAACAACTTTAGGTCCTAATACAATTAGCATCTTTTCACGACTTCTTGTCCACTTTAAGAGACATCATTTGGTGTACTTAATGGATGAGACTTGTAGCACCCTGACCCAGTTTTGGGGGATTGAGGCACTACCATGACGTTACATGCTCAAAATAAAATATTTGTATAAGGAACAAAAATGATTAAGAAAAGGAAATGCTTTGTGGATGAAAGCTCAGCGGAAGACTTAATTATGAAAACACAAGCCATTTTTTTCTTTTTTAAAATATAAAGGATAAAGATGCAAACATCCGACTCGTGTCTTACCCACATTTGTAAGTCAAAACCTTGAAATATTTTAAAACATATGAAAATCTTACATAAATAGTTAAACCAACATTGAAGATTTCAGAAAGTATTAAGCATGATCAAAACATACATATTAACATTAATCAAAACATATACTTCTTGGGTGGAGTCCATATAGCCAACTACACATCCGCTTCGTTGTAAGCTAAACCTGAAAAGAATTAAAGGTAACATCATGAGACTCCTCCGGAGAGGAAGCCCAGTGGGATAACAATACTCTCTCATACATAGAAGCAATAAAATTATTAAACATGTACTACATGTCCAACAGACACACTCACCCGTTTTGGACCCTCATACATTAGACTAGACACTCTCGCCCGCCTTATGGTCACATAACATTAAGGAATGTGGGCACGCTAACCCACTAGACCTTGCTTTCATAGACCAGACACTTTGGCCCTTATGGTCGTCGCCCGGCGTGAATCCCTCCCAGTTATAGCTACGGTGCTTCCCTTCGTAGATTTTCATACATATCTTACTAATTTAATTATCAACACGTAGTAGAGAGTAGAAGTTACCCACTTTTGAAGATTCCACTTGAAGCAGGGATAGCTACTGCAGTATCTGGTCGTCTCGTACTGCACAAGACACATTCATTAACATTTAGTCTTTGATCACGTCTCGATCATATCATACAAACACATACATATTCATCTTCATGTGTAATTAGTTAACATATTATTCGAGGTTCATTTGTGTGTCTTAATAAACATAATATCATGGAGTCATGTCTTGGGCAACTATATAACCTAATATACATATCATTCATGCCACATATGTATATCATGACAAGACATAACAAAATAATCTTATAGACTTCATAATATTCTTTAGAACATGCATCAATTAATCATTTCGAAGTAAACTATTTAGACCTTATGAACTCATAAAACTCTATTACATTACTTTGAAACCTAACGGTTCATCACCTTACACATAAGCTCACATTTTATTTCTCTAAATCAGTTTCAAAAGATGGTTGAATCTCACTTTTAATCATAGATAAAAACAAATTCAAAAACTAGTAACTTGTAGATAGAAATACACTCGTTAACATATAACGATTTTCATATTTATAACAAAACATCTAAAATTCATGAAAATAATCACCATTCACATAATACCTCTTAGTTAGTCATGCTATAACAATAGATATAAGTTCCAAACACACAAGCTTTAATAGTTAACTTATTGTACCCAAACATTTATCTGGAAGGTACTCTAAATCAGTCTGATTTATAAACTTCACCATAAATCACATAGTTATTAAAATATTTTGAAATTAATAATTTAAACTTACAACATCATGTATTAAAACATATTAAAACAGTTCGGAATAATTATAATTCATCAAATTTCTAAGATTATTCTTCTAAAGTCCAAAACTGTAGAATATCATCTTGAAACTAGACTATATTTGAAAAATCATTATAATTTGTACACTTCATTAAACATTACCAAATTTTATAAATACACTCATGACTTTATGTAAAATGACATACCAAAACATCTTTGAAAAATAATGACTAAGCGAATTTACAAAATTGTTTTTCTAGGGTCCAAGATTGCAGAATTTGAATTTGAAATTGGACTAACTTTGAAAATTCATTATAATTCATATAATAATCTAAAAATTACAAATTTGTTATCATAGACTCAAAATCGTATGTAGTATAACATACTGGAACGGTTTTGAAAATATACATTGACCGAGTTTATAAAAATATTTTTCTATGGTCTGAAACTGCACATTTCGGGTCTGAAATTGGACAATTTTTGAAAAATCATTGTAATTCACAAACTTATCCAAACATTACCAAATTTTAACCATACACTCAAGACTTCATGTAGAATGATATTATAAAATATTTTTGAAAAAATCTAAGCATATGATTTTATAAAATTCGTAAAAGGGGACTGCAAATTACAAGTTTTTCACAAGTTTATTAGATCCACTTATTTCCTTGATAATTCGACTTTTAAGACTCCATTAACCTCAAGAAAGCATCATCACTCAGTTTAATACACTTGCAATGATCTTAGGCAAGATAATCAAACATGCAAAGGCCAAATCAACATGAAATTGCTCGATCAACACTCAAGATTCACATATTTTGAAGATCAACACTTAGAACAAGACATTTAACAAATTCCTCACAATCTTCCTTAAATCTTACATGCAATGAGTTTTTGGTAAGAGAATCAAACATGCAAAGCTTAATTCAACATGTATTTGTTCAATCAACACTAATGATGACATAATTTTTAAGATCAAACACATAGACCCAACAAATTTCATCACATTAGTAGAGAATCACCCTTAGATCACACATGCAACGATCTTAGATGAGGGGAAACAAACATGCAATACTTTTTCAACATGCATTTCAACATTTAGAACCTAATCATGTTCCAAAGGAAATGATTTGTGAGATTTAACAAACTACCTCTTGATTTGCAAACAAATTAAATGTTCTTGAGATGTTGCTTGAGGAAGATTGTACTTTGAGCTTAATTTCTCCTCTTGTCTTGGAAGGATCTTGCCTTTTTCACTTAACTCTTGAAAATGACAGCTTGTTTGAAGGTGGGAGTGAATGTATTTTTTTGTAATGAACGGAAGAAAGGGTAGAGAGAAGGAGGAGCAAATGGGCTAGAGAGAGAGAGAGAGAGAGAGATCAAAATGAGAGGTGTGGGATGTCTATCACCCTTCACACACACATATATATATATATTGTATAATCATGGTATAATGCATGTATTATACATGTAGATCTTGTAAAAATAATGTAAATTAATATGTATAAACATGTAGATCACCTCTTGTAGTATTTATCCACTAAAGATGTGTTGATTAATAAATTTATATTTGTGGTGGATTTGATGGAGGCATGGGGCTTGACTAGTGTATTTCTCATCTAATGTGACATATGTCATAATTGGAATCATGGAAATCATACATGAAATTTATGTCCAAAGATTACATACTATATATGTCACACAAATATGAATAAAGATATATATAATTGCACACACCATATAAGTCATATGCTATATTACACATACAACTATATAAACTGCACATAATTATAATTGAACACATTAGTCATGCTTCTTTTAATAATTATTAAAATTCAACTTATATATATATTTTTAATACCATCCTTTTACCCGTGTGTGTCGAGTGCATCACGATTAACTCGGTCTCTTCGGGGTAGCTATCCTGCAAGACTTTTCATAGTTAAAGAAACATTAGCTCATTTCTTTTGATAAAACATAAAACTTGATATATAGAGATTATTTACAATAAATCATTTTAAAAAATGAATTTGTAAATAAGAAATATGCTATGCAAATTTTCAGAAAACGGGGTGTTACAAGACTTATCCATACTGAACCTTTCAAAACCGTTTTTCAAGTAGGTTAACTGTTATATTCAAGAAACTGCTCGATCTGCAGGCCGAGACAATACTTCAGTTTACCCATGGTTTTCATATCAAATTCTATCTTTTAAGATTGAACTAATTTCCTTAAATTCCTTATATGTTTCAATAATATGCATATAATCACACAAACCAAGATTATACTAATCTCGCTTTATATTACATCATATTTCTCATTTCCTTTTTTTGCACAAGTACCCATTTATCCTACGGGGATAACATCATTAGGGGTACCTACGATAGCACCAAAAACCTTTCTTTTATTAAGCGAGTGTAGTTCAACATCAATTGCATCTTTCCATCTTACCCAATCTGAGCGCTTCTGGCACTCGACTATTGACTTTTGTTCTGGATCCATATTATTATTTAAGATAATAAGAGCAATTATGAAGACAAATGTGCCATCGACGACAGTGATTATTCTAAGTTTCTCCTTTATTTATAAAATTCATAGCAATTCCGATATTCACATCAACCAGATCATCATCATTTCCCAAAATATTTTGATCTGGTTTTTGATTATTTTGTGCACGTGCATTATTACTAGAATTTCTCGTCTTTGGACGAATCTCTCTAGAAGATACTTGAATGACTGAATATTTTTGTTAGATTTTGTTTTCCACAGACTTTATCTTTTGCATTCATAGGCCTTTCACGCTTCAAGCGCAGATTTACATCAAATATATTTGTATTTTTTTCCACTCTTGGTGGTGCATTCATAGCAAATATATGTGATTTTGTCATTCCTTTATGATTGAGTAAACACATCTAACAGATTACTTGCTAAATACAACAAGTTAATTATTTTTTGAAATTTTAGTTCAGTTTGACTAGTGCGTGGATCTAAATATTATAGTTTTTCCAAATTCAAAAATATCTCGGCATTCTTCTTTTAATAATTGACTATTATATCCCCTAATGCCGATAAATATTTGTTGCTAGGAAATTTTTAATTTTTCTCCCACACTAGTTTTATAGGGTAGTTTAAATGATATGAAGTAGGACATATTTGGATTAGGCAGATCCATGCATGCAAAATTGAATATCCTAACATCATATAGGTAATTCAAATTTTGTAGTAAAGATCTAGCTATGAATTATTGGTGTTTAATCAAAGATTTAGCTAGACCATTCTGAGTGTGGACGTATGAAATCGAATGCTCCACTTTTATTCCTAATGTCATACAATAATCATCAAATGTTTTCAATATGAATTCATCGACGTTATCCATTCAAATGGATCTAATTGGATGATTCAGAAAATTGGGCGCTCTTAATTCAGTAACTTTGACAATGAATCTTTCGAAAACATTGTTGCGGGTGGATAATAGACACACATGAGTCCACCTAGTGGAGACATCAATTAAGACCATAAAATATCGAAACGGTCCTAATGCTGGATAAATTGGTCCACATATATATTCATGTATTCGTTCAAGAAAAATATGATATTCTAATCTAACTTTAGTACTAGAAGGTTGTACTATAAGTTTTCCTTTTGCACAAGCTTCACAAACAATTTCATTTACAGAAGGAATTCTATTGTCCAACACACAATGTCCAATAAAGTTGGACAAAATATATTTTTTCGAATGACATAACTGTTGATGTCATAATATATATGAATTTGAATCATGAAATTATATTCATCGAGATTAGAAGGGCGGATATATGTGTAATACAACCCTGATGAGAAAGAACGAAGCTTTTCTACAACTTGCTTCAAGCAAATTAGCATAATGCAATTCAAGGAAAACTAATGTCCTTGCCTTCAATACATTAGTAGAATAGAATTATGAATTATGAACAAAATCCTTAACTATACACAATCCTTCATACTCAATTCAATGATCAATGTACTTAATTATACAAATTCATGGATACTTGCCTTATAGTATTGAGGAAAAACTTCCTACTGACATGATATAGATATATGGAAGGTATTTAATAAAAATAAATGGAAGTAATAAAATTGATCATGTTTAATAACATGAAATTAAAAGATTTTACGCATGACTGATTGGCTAAGGAACTAATATCCACGCTTAAGGGAACTTGAGAATATCTGTAGTTAGGATTTGTTCACATCACTTACATCAAAGTTCTCACCTTAAACTTTAAAAGTTACATGAAATGTTATTAAATATATTTTGGGTGATATCTTAACATTGAAGAATTTGTCTATTTTGTATAAACAAATCTCGATTCACTAAAATCGAAAAGAGAGGATACTAACATATTTTAGTTTTGTAAAGTGAGTCTATGAGCAACTATGCTAGTAGTGATGTCGAATCACGTGCATTTGCTATCAAAACAACGACTTATCAACTTTACTCATCAAAGAGTAATACAATTTCATAAATTATAAGAGGAATTTAAAAGTTACTACCAAACAAATTGAAATCCATAAATTAGTTGCCAAGATAAAAGAAACACATCAAGAACTCAAACATTCCCTCTAAGAAAAAAATAAATATTTTAGTAGAGATCAGGGGCGTAAACCATATAAATAAATAATAATATTATATAAAGTTAATTTTATGATTAAACATGGCTAATTCCTACAGAAAAAGACTACTCACTGTGTTCAAAATCAGAATGAGAATATCATAGAGTTGTGCTCATATTTTATTAAATTCAATTGTGGAGTTCACATGTGAAACTAAATGACTGTTGCACATGCATATTATACTCGCATAGTGTAGTGATGATGGAATACACAACAAAAAGTATAAATGCAATGCTAAGATCAACCACCCAAAGTGCACACAAATAAGATAGAAAATGATAACTTGTTCCAAAAGAAAAGAAGAAGATATTCTTAGTATCAGAAAGAGTGTTCCTCAAAAATTAGCTTTGATATATACAATTTCTCTTATTTATACTATTATTTACAAAGAAGGGTATTTTTGTCATTTTCTCTTGATATTTTCTTGTTGGCTAAGCCATCTTCAATATTTCTCTCTCAAAGTACTTCTTCTCTTGCTTCAAGTACACCTCATTTTCTCCAGAATCTTCCATTTTCTGTTATGTGGAGAGATATTTTCTTTTTGTCTTTTATAGCCATGTCAGCTACCCCTATAGCATGCTTGCCATCATTGCTTTTGCATTATTATCCTCTACTTTGGGTGTACAGAATCCGTTCGGCTGCCTCTTGGTGTGATATCATCACCTCTGCTTCGTAAGATTCTTGGAACCTCTGCGGCCTCTTCTGGACGTGTGGTACTTTTACCTCTGCTTCTCAGCATCTCTGCCAGTTCTGTACTTTCATAACTGTGCGAAGTCTTTTTGTCTGTAACTTCTCCTGTCTTATCCATTTCTGCCTCCACGTCTGCGCACGGGCAGTTCTGCAAAATTGCTGCAGTTCTGCAAAATTGCTATTTCATAGATTTTATTTTTACTAGAAGTAAGTTGTCCAGGAATAATGCACGAGAGCCTTTTATAGTCTCCTCCTTCCCACATCAGCTACTCCCCCTGGTGCGGTTGAGCAAATCTGGTTTGGCAGAGCTGGTCAACTGCAAGCACTTCCTGTTCTTCTCTCGATCAGAGAGCTAATTTTCCCCTTAGCTACTCCCCCTGGTGTGGTTGAGCAGATCTGGTTTGGCAGAGCTGGTCGACTGCAACACTTCCTGTTTTTCTCTCAATCAGAGAGCTAATTTTCCCCTTAGCTACTCCCCCTGGTGCGGTTGAGCAAATCTGGTTTGGCAGAGCTGGTCGATTGCAGCACTTCCTGTTCTTCTCTCGATCAGAGAGCTAATTTTCCCCTTAGCTACTCCCCCTGGTGCGGTTGAGCAGATCTGGTTTGGCAGAGCTGGTCGACTGCAGCACTTCCTGTTCTTCTCTCGATCAGAGAGCTAATTTTCCCCTTAGCTACTCTCCCTGGTGCGGTTGAGCAGATCTGGTTTGGCAGAGCTGGTCGATTGCAGCACTTCCTGTTCTTCTCTCGATCAGAGAGCTAATTTTCCCCTTAGCTACTCCCCCTGATGCGGTCGAGCAGATCTGGTTTAGCAGAGCTGGTTGATTACAGTACTTCTTATTCTTCCCTTTAGCATGAGCATGTTTTTTCCACATGCCACATTCTTCATTTTCTTCGAAGATTTAGTAAATCTCCTGACTCTGACAGTAAGTGCCTTTCACCTCCACTTTTCCATACATCACATTAAATGCGTGTGATCTAGGCCATCCACGTGGCAATCATCCCATGATGGATTTCAAAGAGTCGTGCCTTTTCCCGATACAACTTTCGAATTTACCCTAATTTCATCCTTCCCCCCTTTTGACCATACGCTTTTCTTCTTTCTCCTTCTGCAATTCTTTCATCTTCTCCGGCGATCTTCAGGCTGCGAACTGCTGGGATCTTTCTTCCGGTGAATCTTCTTCTTCTTCTTCTTCTTCTTCATTTGCTTCCTTTGGTTTTCCATGGCGAGAGGAGGTAATTTCTAACTTTTTCTTGTTTCATTGTTCTTGTTTTATATGCAGTGCCTGTTAGACACGCCCAAACGGTTCGAAAACCGGCAAACCGGGACGGTTCGAACCGACGGTCAACTGGTTTTCCGAACCGTTGACCGGTTCCGGTTCCGAACCGTAACCGAAAACCAGATGCAAACGGTTAGGTTCCGGTTTGCGAAATTTTGAACCGCGGGTTAAATCGCCGATTTTTTTTTTTTCGATCTGCCACGTGGACGGCTCTGGTTGAATCTGGTAGATCGACGGCTCGGAAGAAGTAGCCATTGGAACCGCCGAATCGGAACCGGAACCGAACCGACGGTTCAAACCAAACCGGAACTTTTGACGGCGCTTTTGACGACCCAATAGATTTATTGAAGTGGTGGTCACGAAGGGCCAGCATGTATCCTATTTTAACCATTATTGCTAAGGAACTTTTTGCAAGTCCCGCCTCGACGGTTTCGGTTGAACATGCATTTAGTATTGCGGGCCACGCATTGGCTCCGAGACGTGCAAACTTAGCAATTGAGAATGTGCAAAACCTTATGCTCCTTGAAGATTGGTGCAAAGCCAAAAGACGTTCACAACATTTACATAACGAATCAACATTCGAAGATGGTGGTCCCGATTTGGTTGGCTACGACTCGAACACATCATCCTCCGGTGGCGGCACACCAACCAACTTCGAAGATTATAACTTTTGGACCGGCGGGTAAGTTGAGGTAAGAGAATTACGTGAGCTTTGATTCCTTAATTTTATAAATTAAGGATACGTAGACAATTTCATTATAAATTTGGAAATGAATTTCAATTCCAAAATTATAATGAAACTCAAGCTCTTTCAATTATTTTTTCCCCCTTCCCAATCTTTTATTTACAAATTTATAGATAGAATTGAAAACTTGTAAACTTGTAATAGATAGAATTTTTTATGTAAATTTGTAATAGACAGAATCTTATAAATCAAATACATTTTTTTTATGTAAATTCAAGTTGTAATTTTCCAAATTTTTATCAAAAGTTTGTTCAATTAATCATTATTTGTTAGATTTCATATTTTGTATTCTAAAAAATCAATTTAGTCGAAAACAAGTATTAAAAATCAAAATTGGTGATAAAAAAAAAAACCGGCTGAACCGACGGTTTCGGTTAAACCGGCGGTTTCGAAACCAGAACCGGTTTTCCCTCCCCCCGGTTCGGTTCCGGTTTGGTCATTTTTGAAATCGGAATCGGCGGTTCCGAACCGGAACCGGAACCGCCGAACCGGATGAACATGTCTAGTGCCTGTGTGCTGGGTGATTTAATTAGTGGCCTATATGCTGAGAGATCTTGTTGTCGTATTTGTTGGGTTTGGTTTGTTGTCGGTGTCAGAAGGAATTTGGTGTATATTTCTTTTCTTTTCTTTCTAGTGAAAAACCTTTTATCTTCATATTTATCATGGTTTCTTCCGATCTTGAAACGAACTCTTCTGACATTCGGATGCCAGAAGATGCTTCTCCCTCCGTTTTTCATCTGCCTAGCGACCAGACTACTTCTAGTTCGTCCAAAAGCCCTTCTCTTCCGGTAGAAGAGCTGTCTGCTTCAAGCGCAGAACCTTTAAGCTATAGTGCGTCTGACCCGAATTTTAATTTTGTTAGTCATCGATCCGTCTTCTCTCCCGATCGTGTTGACACACTTCGTTTGGCTTTTAATATTCCTCAAGACTTTTGTTTATATTGCCCTGCTGGCCATCACAGACCTAATTTCCTCTCTGGGCGCAAGTTGGCTTTCTGGACTGCCCAACTGAGGGCTGGGGTGCGCTTTCCTGTAAATTCTTACCTCTGTAGACTATCCTTTTTCTATCAAGTTCATTTGAATCAATTTACCCATTCTGCCATTCGACTCATGCTTGGCTTTTTCATAATTTTGAAAGGCAACAACGGCAATCCCACTGCCGAGCTCTTCTTCTCCAACTTCCCCTTCAAATTTAAACCTCCCTTCTTTTATGTCACTGCGGATCCTCGAGGTCTGATCCATTTTTTGGGAAAGCCTCAAAGCCGAGACAAGGATTGGAAGGAAGACTATTTCTTCATCTCTTGGTCTGACGTGTGGGATTTTCCGGTGGGCCCTTGGTTGTATACAAAACCCGTAATAAAGAAAGAATTTTTTATCAGTTGTCCTGTCTCTGATCGAGAAATAATCGAAGCCCTAAACACCTCTGTTCATGAAGTAGGGCCTTTTGATGTAGTTAGTCTAGTAGAACAGACCTCCATTTTATCTTACTTTGGTCTGTGTGCTGGGGAGACCTCTTACCCTTCGGATTTTGGTATTCCTCTTCTTCCGTTATTCTTCCTTCTTATTCTCTTTTATTATTTTTGCTTATGTGTTGGTTGATTTTGATCATACAGAACACGCATGGCGGAGGACCATCCCTCGCAGAGAAGGTAACTCCCCTCCTCGCTCAATTCCGAATGCTGCTCAGACTCCTGAACATCCTGCCCCAGCTCCTGCTCCTCCTGCAACTCGAAGTGACAAGGGAAAACGCCCTGCGAGTTCTTCTGAACCTACTGGAGACGCACGGCGGACTCGTCTGCAATCTCCTGGGCAGGGCGGCCATGAGACTGGGAAGGAACGCTCTCGGTCGAGCCGGATAAGAACGTCTGCAAATGATGTTTTTACTCTTGAGCTCCCGAAGTCCCTCTTGGAGCTTTCTGCAAAGGAGTCTCGGCAGTTCCTTCAGCTCTGCTTAACTCCTACTGATACCTACACACCGAGCAGACTGCACCCTGAGAATGAGCTGGCCATGGGTGTGCATCATGTCTTGAAGGTGCATCATTTTTTTTTAACTTCTGCTATTCTGCTTCTCGCAGGGCTTAGTTCAATTCAGCAGGCTTCAAGCGAAGGCTGCTTCTTCTGTGGATCCTACCCCTGCTCTTTTGGAAAAGGACAATGAAATTTCTGCATTGAAGTTTAAATTGGCCGAGCAGGAGAAGGTGGTCAAAGAGCAGCGGCGCGAGGTGGAGCTTTGGAAGAAAAAGGCTGCTGAAGAGAAGAGCCGTAGCCGGGAGTATGGGACAAGGAAGTTTTTAGAGGGAGTTGAGGCTTGTAAAAAGAATCTGCATATGACGGCGGCGGGGCAGAGTTTTCTTGAGGAGGTGATTACTGGGTTGAAGGAGGCATACTTGAAGAGCACCAGCTCTCTATCTGACTTTGGTCCTCACATAGGCCACTATTACGGTTTTGGGTTTGATGCAGCTCAGAAACAAGCTCGCGATCAGGGCTTTTCTGGCCTATTTGATTTCAATGGTCCTCTGGACGACATGCCGGCCTCCCCTTATTTTGAGGGTGACCCTTCGGAGGATCCAGATTCTCCTTGGTGGCTGCCGGTTTTACAAAAGGCATATGCTAAGCTGTGTTGCGCGCCCAACGATGCTTTCACTCCGGTGGATCCTGCTTCCTGCAAATTTCCTCTTCTGCCTGCGCTGCCTCTTCCTGAGCCTTCTATGGTGGATTTAATAGTTCTGAGCGGGGATTCCTCTGAGATGCTAACGGAAGTACCTCCACAGCTGCCTTCTGAGGCCCTACCAGAACTACTTGGGGCAGAGGTCCCAGCCGTTTCTGATCCTCCATGTGAAGTTCCTCACTCTGAAGAATGATCTTTCCTCTTTTTACTCAGACTTTAACTTATGCTTTTGCCACAAACAATTTTACATTACTTTTGTGTATTTTGGGCATGAATGTTGAGACGACTTTTCTTATTTCTTCTGCTGTGATTATCTGTCAATTGCTTTATCGAGGGGTGACTTATCATCCCAACTTTAATGTCTATGATTTTACTTGTTATTTCATGCTTGTAGTGTAGCACACTTTTAAACTAGAAATGATTATCAGTGCATGCAGTTTAAGCAAAGAAAAGATGATAACTATAATTGTATTATAGATAACAATACTTGCGAGACAGTTTTTTCACATGATGTTCTCTTTCCCATCCTTTTACATAGGCGACTGTCATTAAAGACTTTCTTTTCCTTTCTATTCCTTCCCATAACTTTAGTCAGCTTTTCCCCTCATCCTTGACCTGCAATAGAAGTGCGGTTTACATTCATTAGCATCAAAGGACTTATTTGAGTTTTCTTATAAGGCAATTTGATCTTGGCCCCACCAAGCCCTGTCAGAGGTATGTCAGACCTAAGGGTCTGCCTCTGTCAGGGTGGCTGCTTTCTAGGGCAGGCTCCATTTTTGACCCTACCGACCCTAGTCAGAGATGTGTCAGACCCGGAGGTCTGCCTCTGCCAGGGTGGTTGCTTTCTAGGGCAGATTTAATCTTTGGCCCCACCGATCCTAGTCAGAGATGTGCCAGACTCGGAGGACTGCCTCTACCAGGGTGGCTGCTTTCTAGGGTAGACTTAAGTTTTGGCCCCACCGACCCTAGTCAGAGATGTGCCAGAACCGGAGGTCTGCTTCTGTCAGGGTGGCTGCTTTCTAGGGCAGGCTTAATTTTTGGCCCCACCGACCCTAGTCAGAGATGTGCCAGTACCCGTAGGTCTGCCTCTGCCGGGGTGGCTGCTTTCTAGGGGAAGCTTAATTTTTGGCCCCACCGACCCTAGTCAGAGATGTGCCAGACCCGGAGGTCTGCCTCTGCCAGGGTGGCTGATTTTAGGGCAGGCTTAATTTTTGGCCCCACCGACCCTAGTCAGAGATGTGCCAGACCCGGAGGTCTGCCTCTGCCAGGGTGGCTGCTTTATAGGACAGGCTTAATTCTTGGCCCCACCGACTCTAGTCAGAGATGTGCCAGACCCTGAGGCCCACCTCTGTCAGGGTGGACTGCTTTCTAGGGCAAAAATCCAAAGTTCAAAAGACATTTCTTACTTGTTTCTTCTAAGCGTAGTATTTTTTGAGGTTGCAGATGTTCCACGGTCTGGCCACCTCCTTTCCTTCTTCCGTCATTAGCCGATATGCTCCACCTTTCAGCACTTCTGATACAATGTACAGGCCTTCCCAATTCGGCTCTAATTTCCCCTTGGGTTTTAATGCATCAGCTTTCCTGAGGACTAAATCCTCTTTACTCAGACGTCGTAGCCGCACTCTTTTGTCGTATGCTGCCTTGACTCTGCTCTTGAATTTTTCAATCTTTAGCCGTGCCATTTCCCTTTCCTCTTCTAGCAGATATAGGTTCTCTTTCATGAGTTTCTCATTTTGCCCTTCGTCAAATGTCATTACCCTATGGGTTTCCATCCCCACTTCTGCCGGGATTACAACATTAGCCCCGTATACCAGGTTGAAAGGAGTCATGTCTGTTGCTACCCTTGGCGTTGTTCTGTAAGCCCATAAAACTGAGTCCAGCTCCTCTGCCCAACTGCCTTTCAGAGTTTCTATCCTTATTTTCAGCCCATTGATGATAGTTCGGTTAGTTACTTCCACCTGACCATTGCTTGTGGATGAGCCACTGCCGCAAACCTCTGGGTGATTTTCATCTCCGCACACCAAGCTTTCATCTTCTTTCCATAGAACTGTGTGCCATTATCTGAAATTAAAATTCGAGGTATCCCATACCGACAGCAGGTCTGCTTCCATAAAAACTTTATAACATTTTGTTCATCAATTTTTCCAAGCGGCTCGGCCTCCACCCACTTCGTGAAATAATCGATTGCGACTATTAAGAATTTCTTCTGCCCCTTGGACAGTGGCAATGGTCCGACCAAATCCACTCCCCACTGAGCAAAAGGACAGGGGGAATGCATTGTTCCTAATTCTTCGGCAGGACTATGAATCAGAGGTCCAGTGGATTTGGCAGCTGTGGCACTTCTGTACCAATTCTCTGGCGTCTGCGCTCATTGTGGGCCAGAAATACCCAGCTCGTAAAATCTTTCGCACTAATGTTCTTGATCCCACATGGTCACTTCCGCATCCTTCGTGCGCTTCTCGCAGCACATACAACCCCTCTTCTTTATTTAAACATCGCAGATATGCCTGCGAGAAGGAACGTCGGTAGTGTTTCCTTTGACCAACCTGGGTTTCTCAATGTCCTCTCTTTTTTCAATTCATTGATAATCGGGGTCCTCCAGTCATCCATCTCTTCCATTTCTGCAATCTCTGCCTCTCCGCATAGTTTCTCTGCTATCAATAAGGTGATTTTCCTCGGCTGTAAGAGTGGGTATGAGCTGGCGATCTTTGCCAAGTAATCTGCCTGGACGTTCTCTGCTCTTGGAATCTGCTTTAGTTCGAATTTTGTGAAGGACAACTGAATTTTGGCAATTTCTTTCAAATACCCGGATAATGAATCCTTTTTCACCTCATATGATCCTCCATATTGCTGGAACACAAGCTGTGAGTCAGTATGAGCTACCAGGTCACTTCCTCCGGCTTCTCTCACGATGTTCATGCCTCGCACCAAGGCTTCATACTCTGCTTCGTTATTGGATACGGAGTAGTTTAACTTGATGGCGTATTGCATGTTTTGCCCATCCGGGCACTCCACCAAAACTCCTACGCCGCAACCATCTTTGGTTGCGGAGCCGTCCACAAAAATTTTCCAGACCTGTTCCTCTTCTGGCAAAGCTTGTGATTCCTGTAGGAAATCTGCCAGAGCTTGTGCTTTGATGGCCTTTCGTGGTTCGAACTCCACGTCGTATGCTCCAAGTTCTACTGCCCATTTGACCATCCTCCCCGAGGTGTCAGCTCTGCCCATAGTCTGGGCCAGTGGATAATTGGTGCATGTGATAATTTTGTGCGAAAGGAAGTATGGATGTAATTTTCTGGCAGTAATGATGACGGCTAACCCAGCCTTCTCGATTTCCGCATATCGGGTTTCTGAGCCTTGGAGCATATGGCTTACATAATAGACCGACATTTGTTGTTGTCCCATTTCCTTCAGCAAGACCGTGCTTACTGCCACCTCCCCCACTGATATGTACATGTACAATGTTTCTCCCTCCTCTGGCTTGGAGAGCTGGGGTAAGCTGGCCAGGTATTCTTTTAGTTCTTTAAAGGCTTGATTGCATTCTTCTGTCCATTGGAACTTGCATGGATGACTCTTATCTGCTGATTTAGAGACGAAACGGCTCAGAGCAGTAATCCTTCCGAGCAATCTTTGTACTTCCTTTATATTTCGAGGGGGCATCATATCCATCACAGCTCTTACCTTCTCCGGGTTGACTTTTATTCCTTTTTTAGTAACCATGAAACCCAAAAACTTTCCAGACGTTACCCCAAAACTGCATTTTTCTAGATTTAGCTTCATCCCAGTACCTCGTATGATTGCAAAGGCCTCCTCCAGATCTGTGATGTGCCGTCCGGCTTCTCTGCTTTTTACCAACATATCATCCACATAGACCTCCATGTTCCTTCCTATCATTGGCCTGAACAGTTTATCCACCATACGTTGATATGTGGCTCCGGCGTTCTTCAACCCGAAGGGCATCCGTACATACCCATAGGTTCCAGTGGCTGTAATGAAGCAGACCTTCTTAACATCGGCTGGATCTAGCTGGATCTGATGGTACCCTTGGTAGGCGTCCATTAGGGACAAACGTGGACATCCATACGTGGAATCAACCAATTGGTCGATGCGGGGCAACGGGTAATGATCCTTGGGGCAAGCTTTATTCAAGTCTCGAAAATCGATACACATGCACCATTTCTTGTTGGGTTTCGGCACTAGAACTGCATTGGACAACCAATCGGGGAATTGGACGGGCACAACATGTCCAGAATCCAATAACTTTTGGACCTCTGCTTGTATGATTTTGTCCTTCTCTAACCCACAGTTCCGCAGTCTTTGCTTAACAGGCCGAACGTCTGGACAAATGTTTAGCCGATGCACCGCCACTTCTGGATGAATACCCCTCATATCTGCTGCCTGAAAGGTAAATAAATCGGCGTTCTCCCTGAGACATTTAATCAGTTCTGCTTGCTTTGCCTTTGGAATCTCTGCACTAATCTTTGTACAAAACCCCTCTTTTCCAGGGTACAATTCTATTGACAAAAGTTCTCTTTCTACTGTCATCTTTCCATGTTCTCCTTCCTCTTTTTCAACCCTCTGCCAGTTTCGTTCCAGCGTCTTCCACTGCAGCTCTGCTCATCTCTGGTAAAGCCCACTTGTGCGCCACCCTTATAGATTCGACATAACATTTTCTCGAGTGGACTTGATTTGCCTTCAATTCCCCTACCCCTGCAGATGTGGGGAACTTGACCTTCATATAATAGGTGGAGACCACCGCTTTCAACTCATTCAGAATCGAACGCCCGAATATGATGTTGTAGGCAGACGGTGCATCCACTATCAGGAAATCCATCATTAGCCGCCTCTGCCGTGGCCGCTCCCCTACCTAAACGTGTAAGGTTACTGCTCCTAAGGGGTGTACTGCCCCCCCTGTAAAGCCATACAATGCTGTGTTCACCGGGCGGATCTAAGTCTTGATGTCCATTCTCTCAAAGCAATCTTTATATATGATATCAGTAGAGCTTCCTGTATCCACAAATACTCTAGCCACGTCATACCCGGCTATCTCTGCCGTTACCACCAATGAATCATTATGGGGTTTTAACATTGAGGTTTCATCGGCTGTGCCGAACACAATATCCGGAGAAGGTTGGAGTTCGGACACCTCCATATGTTGATCATGCCAGCCTTGCGCATACCTTAAGGCTGACTTCCTGGCCCTATTCGAGTCCCCTCCATGAGGATCGCCCGCAATCATATTAATGAAACCTTTCTTTGGTGGTGGGGGCAGGTCCCTCTCCTACTCTTTTCTTTCTTTGCCTTGGGTGCCCTCTCTCTCTTCCGATCTTTCATTTCTCTTCCCATAATTTCCCGTATAACCCCTGTCTTTATCCTCAAATCCTTTCAATACTCCAGCTCTAACCAGTCGTTCTATTTCATTATTCAGGTGTCTGCATTCGTTTGTATCGTGACCATACTCGTTATGAAACATGCAGAAGTATCACCCCATTGGTCTTGTTGGGGCCTGGGCTCTGTTCGGGGGAAATCTGAACGGGGCAGTTTTTTCAGAGAACTGAAACACTCTCGCGAGTGGGGCTTTCAACGGGGTATACTTTGCATAATCTCCTCTGCTAAGGTCTTCTTCACGCCTTCTGTTTTCAAGTCGCGGCTCCCCGAGTCTCCGTATATTCGTGTCCTTGGAGGCTGGTCTTTCCGCTCTCTTAGCGCGGCTCACATCCTCCAAATTGATGAATTTGTCGGCTCGAGCTAGAACCTCCTCGAAAGTATTAGCTGGTCTTTTCACCAATGAACGAAACAAATCTCCTTCTCGCAGCCCTTGAACCACAGCGCTGATCTTTACTTCTGCTTTGGCAGAAGGTACTTCTAAGGCAGCTGTGCTAAAACGTTTAATGAATGCCCTCAGAGACTCCTCGGGCCCTTGCTTCAAAGTGAACAGGGACTGGGAGGTTCTCCTCTGGCGTCTGGCACTGGCAAATTGGTGGAGGAATGCAGAGCTGAAATCATGGAAGGAATGGATGCTATCCTCTGATAACTGCCCGAACCACCTCTGAGCGGCCTGCGTGAGGGTGGTTAGAAACACTCGGCATTTGACTCCATCTGTGTATTGATGAAGGAGAGCAACATTTTCAAAACGCCGGAGATGGTCATATGGGTCCGTAGTTCCATCGTATTCAAAGGTTAGGGGTTTGAAGCTTGTTGGCAGCTCGTCCATCCGTACAACCATTGTGAATGGGCTTCCTCCGGGCACTTGGATCTGGCTTACAGCACCCATCCTCTGCCGCAACAGCTCTATTTCCCTTTGCATCTCTTCCATTTGTTTTTGCATCTCTTGATCCTGTGTACGCTGTATGGAGGTGTCTGCAGACGACGCCTCAAGTGATTGGTATTTCCACTACGGCGGGTGACTGTCTGCACTTTGCTCTAAAGCTATCTCCGGCCGACATGACCGTACTCCCTGAGCAGAGATCTTTGTACCCCTTACCTCTGTGGCCTCACGCTTCTCTTCTCGGCCTCCTTCTCTATCTTTTTCGGCAGCAGCTTTTCCCAGGGCTTTTTGTACAGCGGAGTGGATGAAACTGTCCAACTGCTCTGGAGTGAAAGTCCATAGGCCCAGAGCAGCTGGCTCCCTTATCTCTTCCGATCTTTCTCTCGCTCTTGACGTCTCTGGCCTCGCTACCTCTTCAAAGTCTCCCTCCAGATCTCGAATTATCCGGTTCGCCATCACTTCTACTGACTCAAGTCGGTTTCTCCAACTCTCCCAAAGAACAGATGTGCGAAAATAGAAGAAAAGGTACAATGCAATAAACAATAACAAGAGGAATCAAACAGGACAAGAAGGAAACTCACTTCTCTCCCTTAGTTTTCCCACAGACGGCGCCAATGTAGTGATGATGGAATACACAACACAAAGTATAAATGCAATGCTAAGATCAACCACCCAAAGTGCACACAAATAAGCTAGAAAATGATAACTTGCTCCAAAAGAAAAGAAGAAGATATTCTTAGTATCAGAAAGAGTGTTCCTCAAAAATTAGCTTTGATGTATACAATTTCTCTTATTTATACTATTATTTACAAAGAAGGGTATTTTTGTCATTTTCTCTTGATATTTTCTTGTTGGCTAAGCCATCTTCAATATTTCTCTCTCAAAGTACTTCTTCTCTTGCTTCAAGTACACCTCATTTTCTCCAGAATCTTCCATTTTCTGTTATGTGGAGAGATATTTTCTTTTTGTCTTTTATAGCCATGTCAGCTACCCCTATAGCATGCTTGCCATCATTGCTTTTGCATTATTATCCTCTACTTTGGGCGTACAGAATCCGTTCGGCTGCCTCTTGGTGTGATATCATCACCTCTGCTTCGTAAGATTCTTGGAACCTCTGCGGCCTCTTCTGGACGTGTGGTGCTTCTACCTCTGCTTCTCGGCATCTTTGCTAGTTCTGTACTTTCATAACTGTGCGAAGTCTTTCCGTCTGCAACTTCTTCTGTCTTATCAATTTCTGTCTCCACGTCTGCGCACGGGCAGTTCTGCAAAATTGCTATTTCATAGATTTTGTTTTTACTAGAAGTAAGTTGTCCAGGAATAATGCACGAGAGCCTTTTATAGTCTCCTCCTTCCCACATCACATAGCATTCATGAAATGAAGTAATAAACCAACACTTCAAAAGCAGCAGTCTGATTCATTGCAAATTGCAAAGACTACATTTCAACCAACAATATGTATGACAATTAAGGGCCATTTTGAAATAAAATAACCAAAATAGAATATTTTTCTGAGGAACCTCAATAAACATAAATTATCAAAAAATAATAATACATTGCAGAAAAGACACGATTCTTTCCTAGGGCACTACTCATATTCAGGTAGAGGAATCGTGGTGATAACGTGTTGTAAAATATGTCTGCCAATGCATTTCCTTGTAAGATAATAATACACGATTAACAATATTGAAAGTATCAAAATAGAAAGAAGATAATTTTGAGAATGTGGAATTTAATTCATCAACCCAATCAATATACAAATGAGTACATTATATATATAGAAAATCTCATAGACTCCAAAGGTCATAGTAGAATACAAAAGGTTGAAGGAGTAATGTCCATTCATATTCTTTAATTTATAACATTACATAATATAAATATTGATCATATTGTGTTGGTCCCCAGTGATAGTAGGCTTAGGGGGAGGGGGTGAATAAGCATACTCAATTTTCAAACTTTTTTCATTCCCGGAGGATTAGGTCGAAAGACAGTAACCTTTAGGGAGGTTACTTATCAAAGTTATATTGCGAAAGCTTCCTCTGATTAAACGACCAAATATGGAAGACATGCATCTAATATAAGATATGCAGATGAACAGTAAGTAGAGATAAACACATAGATATACAGAGGTTCGAAGGTGGAGTAACCCTTCTACATCCTCTCTGCCTCTTCTCAATAGGGAAAATTTGTTAATCTTGTTGGTTTACATGACCCTATCTATTACAACACAAACTTAACAAGTAGCAAGTCAACTCATGGCTGCTCATAGCTGCTTGCCTACTCTCCTAACTGACCCACACAGGATCCTACCCGACCCACTCAGGATTCTTACTTTCTCCTTTAGAAAGCGAACAGTTTATCAGGATTCTAGTCCTGACTAAGCACTCCCAGACAGTCCTTAAAAAGTTTGTCTTCTTCTTCAGCTGGATGCAGCAAGCTTTGACTTCTTTTGCAGGTAGCTCTGCTGTTCGACTGAGTGACTGAATATCCTAGCGTTTCTGAGGTGTAGAGTGTTTGAGCTTTCTACTCTTCTTTTGATCTTCTGTACATTCTTTTCTCTCTTTTTCTTTTTCTTTTTCTTTATTCCCCCTATGAGTCTTCCCCCTCTTTTCTATGCTCTCTCTTGTGCTTTGTTCTCTTTTCTTATTTTCTGCGCTTTCTTCTCTTTTTCTCGTGCGCCTCTCTCCTCTTCTCTCTACTTCTTTAATCTTCAGTCTTCTTCCATTTATAGATTAGGAAATATGCCCATTGAAGGTAGATAGGTTTCCATCATTAAATGCACCACACTCCTTCTGATACACGTCAGCTTTTCGCTTTCCATATGTCTTTATCTGATTGGCTCCATTCCTCTTCTCTCTACCGGTAACTTCTAGCTTCCTTCTCATGCTTACTTTGTAGGTCTCTTCCCAGCCTTGCTTTCAGGTGGATTCAGGCTTATGTAGCTTGCTACTTTGCAGTATGTTTCGGTATGGTCTCTTCCAGGGAGCTTACTGTCAGGTAGCTTGAGTCTTCAGTAGCTTGCTGCTTTGCAGTATGCTTAAGCATAATCTCTTCCAGGTAGCTTCCTGCAGTAAGCAGTATCCTTTTTAGTTTACCAGATTCTATCACCATTCTCTTCAGTATCCTTCTTCTGAAGCTTTCTCTGTCGTATCTTTCTGCAGTAACCTCGTTGCAGTAACCTTTATAAGATAGATTATGCTTATAGAATGAGGGTTGTTATTCTATAGTTTTGTCTCATCAAAACATTCTTAAATATGTTCTAACAATTTCCCCCTTTTTTTATGATGACAAAACCTTTGCAGATAAGATCAAAAGTTCATAATTTTTTAAGCACATAAAGTAGATATGAGATATATCAACGAAAAACATATTGCTTTCATTAAACCACAAATAAGTCAAAAAGTAAGGTCACAAGGAGTGAGCTTTAGAGAACAAAAAATATTATATATTGATAGAACATTTACAATACAACGCAGTAAGCAAAGTACATTATAAATATTCTATCTTGCTTTTCTAGCACATTCTTCTTTCTCTTGCTCCTTCCTTTCTTTCTTTTCCCCTTTAGCTTGCTGCTAGCTTTAATCTTCTGTCTAATTTTTCCCTCTTTTGAGTGCAAGTTCTTGCTCCCAATTGGTTTTCCTCTTTGATTGTGAAGATGAGCGCAAAAAGGTGAAGAGGCTAGTTGAGAGAGAGAACGAGATTCGATGGGAGGGTCCTGAGAAGAGGGAGAGAGCCTTGGCGCAGTAGCTTGCTGCAGACTCTCTCTGATATAATCTCACCAACTCCTCCTACTGTTTCTCCTTCACGCTCTCTTCTAAACAGAGTTCATCCAACATCTGGACGGGATGGAATCTTCACTTCTCCACCTTTGGAAGACTTTTGATCTTCCAAGATCCTTCGCAGTTTCTTTCCCCTTTTTGTCATTATCAACGAGCTGAAGCTCTGGGGTTACTGGAGAGGGATCTTTCCACTCTATCTTTGGCCTCTAAGAGGAGAACTTGGGTGCAAGTCCTTTGGAATTGAGGTGAGGACAGTAAGCTAGAAGATCGAGTCTTCTGAGAAAGATCTGCTTAGCGAGAATTAAGCGTGATATGTGAATTTTCATGATTTGAGAGGTGCTTGGTTGATTATTTGCAGAGAATGTGTTGTTAAGAAGGAATTGAGAGAATGGTTTCCAACAATCTGGTGCCATATTCTATTAAGGATAAGAGAGAGGATATATGAATGGAGATAAATATAAGGAGTGCATGTGTATATAGAATTTGAGATACTCCCTATTTTGAGTGATCTAGTGAGATCCTACGGTTGGGGTTAGACCTTTTGAAGATCTCATTAATTGTTTCACTGGTTTCTAATAAAGTTGTTGGCAGTTTCCACATCTTTACTTCTTTTCTCCTCTGCATGAGGTGATTGCTTGTATGTTTGGTCAACATTTAATTTTCATCCCTTAGATCTTCCTGATCGCACTACTGATATCCTAGGATTCTAAAAAAGGTTGTCCACTTTTCACGCACATACATTATCGATTGCTTTTTGGTAACCGCTAAGTTTGATGAGATGTAACCCACCGGTGACCTCTTTTTCAGGGACTTGATGACAATTGATCTGATGTCCAGTAACCTAGTATCCAGGAACCTGATGTCTAGCGCCCTGGTGTTCAGTGACCTAGTATCCAGCAACCTGGTATCTAGCGTCCTGATATCCAACGACCTATTATCCAGCGACCTAGTATCCAGTAGCCTGGTATCTTGTGTCCTGGTATCCAACATCCTGTTATCCAGCGACCTAGTATCCAGTAGTCTAGTGTCTAGCGTCCTATTGTCAGAACTCCATTTGTCATTTCTTAACTTCGTCAAATCTTTCCCCCTGGATCCAATAGTCTGAGGTGGGATGACCTTCTTTTAGAATTTTCAGCTTCCTTTGGCAATCACATCTTGCTTCTGTTGTTTGGGTTGCTCTTTGTGTCTGCTTCCTGTTAATTTTGCAGATAGGTTCCTTGCAGCTTGTTTTCGTATATGTAGGACCTCTTTGAGCCTGGAAATCTACTTCTTGGTTGCTCAAAGGTCTGAAGGCTATTCTCCTGTAGTTTTCTATCAGAGGTACCTGCAGTGTGAGTATCCTTACATAGGTACCTATACGAGTATAGGTCCTTTTGGGTTAATTTTCTTTCAGGAACCCAAACTTTCCTTATAACAGACAATTGCTGTAGAGATAATTTGCTTCCTTTAAGATTATTAGCAGTGAGCATAGGATAAAGGAAATTAGGTGTGTGTAGGTGTTTACTTACTCTATCTTTCTAGAGTATAAGCTCCTTTAGATATAGATTAGATAGAGCATGATACTAGTAAGGTAGACGGTTTTCTTCATTTTTGGAGTTGCTGCTGTCTGCTTGGTTTCTTCAGGGAATGTTAGGTTGCTGCAGACATCTTTCAGCATACTCATTTCCATTGGGTTTCTTCAAGGATTTTACCTCCCTTGCCTACTGAGTTACCTTGGTTTGTACTATAAGTTCCCCCTTACTTTATGATTATCTTTTTAATATGTAGGGTTACTTTCAGTAAGAGTTTAGGTACTCCTTCGCATGAGTAGGTGAAACATTCCTTTTGGAAATCAACGTACATGCTTCCCTTCTCATGTCCAAGTTAAGTGACCTAGAATTTTTAAGCCTGTTATCTTCAGCTCTTAGATTACTGATTTTCTTTTGAGCTGAAGATTATTTCCTTTGGCATTTTTAAATCTTTAAATTGCTCAGGGTCATATTAGTTTTTAACCAGACATAGATAAATGGAGCTAGCTTGACATAGAAAGTATTAGAGCAAAATTAGAACGAGGTACCTGGTCAAAGTCATTCTTTTCTTGAGAGTTGTCTTATCGAGTAGATCCTTGCTTCTTTTTGTAGTATGAGCTGGTTGACGGAGTGAGCTTCTCTTCTTACTCTTTTACTTGACTTCTTCAGCATCTTCTTTCAAGGTTGTTGTCTACTCTTCGCTGTTATCTCAAGGCTTCAATATGGTCCATACTCCCAGCTTTGCTTTGT
Organism: Scutellaria baicalensis; assembly: GCA_005771605.1. NCBI lineage: Eukaryota > Viridiplantae > Streptophyta > Magnoliopsida > Lamiales > Lamiaceae > Scutellaria > Scutellaria baicalensis. The sequence continues at coordinate 45,159,581 of CM016723.1, forward strand.
ACTAGCTTCCTCTTCATGCTCAGCAACCTGCTTCACTTGTTGGTCTGCTCTTCATTAAGTAGAAGCTTGCTCCTCATGCATAACTTCCTGCTTAGTAGCCTGTTCCTCGAGTATAGCTTGCTATTCACCAACTTCCTGCTCCTGAGCAGCTTTTTCTCCACAACTCAGCCTGTTCTTCAAGGTTCTTCTTAGTTGCTTGTTGTCTTCACATAAATTACACTTTTAAGAATGACATGTGGCGCTTCTGATCACATGTGTTTATGATGTGATGGAGAGAGAGAGGGAGAGAGAGAGAGAGAGAGAGAGAGAGAGAGAAAGAGAGATAGAGAGAGAGAGAGAGAGATTTTTCAAAGATTGGATCTGGATAGATCAGTTAGATCAGACGTTTCATCCAACCTGCTCTGATACCACTTGTTGGTCCCCAGTGGTAGTAGGCTTGGGGGGGGGGGGGGAGTGAATAAGCCTACTCAATTTTCAAACTTTTTCATTCCCGGAGGCTTAGGTCGAGAGACAGTAACCTTTTGGGACGTTACTTATCAAAGTTATATTGCAGAAACTTCCTCTCATTAAACGACCAAATATGGAAGACATGCATCTAATATAAGATATGCAGATAGAACAATAAGCACAAATAAACGCATAGATATACAGAGGTTCGAAGGTGGAGTAACCCTTCTACATCCTCTCTGTCTCTTCTCAAGAGGGAACATTTGTTAATCTTGTTGATTTATATAGCCCTATCTATTACAACACAAACTTAACAAGTAGCAAGCCTACTCATAGCTGTTCACAGCTGCTTGTCTACTCTCCTAACTGATCCACACAGGATCCTACCCGACCCCTCAGGATCCTTACTTTCTTCTTTAGAAAGCGAACAACTTATCAGGATCCTAGTCCTGACTAAGCACTCCCAGACAGTCCTTAAAAGATTTGTCTTCTTCTTCAACTGGATGCAGCAAGTTTTGGCTACTTTTGCAGGTAGCTCTGCTGTAGCTTGCTGCTGGACTAAGTGACTGAATATCCTAGCGTTTCTGGGGTGTAGAGTGTTTGAGCTTTCTACTCTTCTTTTGATCTTGTGTACACTATTTTCTCTTTTATTCTTATTCTTCTTCTTTATTCCCCCTATGAGTCTTCCCTCTCTTTTCTACGCTCTCTCTTGCGCTTTGTTCTCTTCTCTTCTTTTTTGCGCTTTCTTCTCTTTTTCTCGTGCGCCTCTCTCCTCTTCTCTCTACTTCTTCAGTCTTCAGTCTTCTTCCATTTATAGATTAAGAAATCTGTCCGTTGATGGTAGGTAGGTAGGTTTCCATCATTAAATGCACTGCACTCTTTCTGATACACGCCAACGTTTTGTTTCCCATGTGTCTTCATCTGATTGGCTCCATTCCTGTTCTCTCTACCGGTAACTTCTAGCTTCCTTCCCATGCTTTCTTTGTAGCTCTCTTCTCAGCCTTACTTTCAGGTGGCTTCAGGCTTTTGTAGCTTGCTACTTTGCAGTATGCTTCGGCATGGTCTCTTCCAGGAAGCTTCCTGTCAGGTAGCTTGAGTCTTCGTTAGTTTGCTGCTTTGCAGTATGCTTAAGCATAGTCTCTTCTAAGTAGCTTCCTGCAGTAAACAATATCCTTTTTTAGTTTACCAGATTCCTTTCACCATTCTCTTCACTATCCTTCTTCTGAAGATTTCTCTGTCGTATCTTTCTGCAGTAACCTCATTGCAGTAACCTTTACAAGATAGGTTATGCTTATAGAATGAGGGTTACTATTCTATGGTTTTGTCTCATCAAAACATTCTTAAATATGTTCCAACATATTGTACGGATTAATTCACTTTGTTTATTTATATGAACTTCATCTACATTAGATCTCACGTATATAAGACCGTCTCACATGAAACGTACACATATTAGTACTATTGTATTGGTATAAACAGATATACACAATAGTATTTAGGGTTAGTTCAAGGCATCATGTCTAATTGTTGATATACTGTTCAACTTGAAAAGGTTTAAATTTTAAAACAACCTATACTAGTGATGGTCCCAAGTGGTAGTAGGTTGGGGGGGGGGGTGAATAAGCCTACTCAGTTTTCAAACTTTTCTTCTTTCCAGAAGGCTTAGGTCGGGAGGCAGTAACCTTTTGGGAGGTTACTTATCAGAGTTATATTACGAAAGTTTCCTCTCCTGTTAAGACCGAATATGCAGGACATGCATCTAACATAAGATATGCATATAGAACAGAAACATAGATGAACGCATGGATATACAGAGGTTCGAAGGTGGAGTAATCATTCTACATCCTCTCTGTCTCTTCTCAAAAGAGAACATTTGTTAAGCTTGTTGATTTACATAGCCCTATCTATTACAACACTCACTTAACAAGTAAGTAGCAAACCTATACATAGCTGCTCACAGCTGCTTGCCTACCTTCGTAACTGACCCACATAGGATCCTACTCCACCCACTCAGGGTCCTCACTTTCTTCTTCAGAAAGTGGACGGCTTATCAGAATCCTAGTCCTGACTAAGCATTCTAGATAGTCCTTAAAAGGTTTGTCTTATTCTTCTTCAACTGGATGCAGCAAGCTTAGGCTTCTTTTGCAGGTTGATCTGCTGTAGTTTGCTGCCTGGACTGAGTGACTGAGTATGCGTTTCTGGGCATAGAGTGTTTGAGCTTTCTTCTCTCTTTTTATCTTTTGTACACTCTTTTCTTCTTCTTTTTTATATGCCCTTCCCCCTCATATATGAGCTTTCTTCTGAGCTCTCTCTTGCACTTCTTTTCTTCTTTTCTGGTACGCTTCACTCTCTTTTGAGCTCTCTCTCATTCTCTTCTCTCTACGAGCTTTTTTCTACACTCTTTTGTGCTCGCTTCATCTCTCTCCTTTTTTTTTTTCAGTCTTTAGTCTTCTACTATTTATAGATTAGGAAATCTGCATGTTGAAGGTGGGTAGATTTCCATCATTAGATGCACCGCACTCCGTCTGATACACACCAGCTTTTTGCTTTCCACGTGTCTTCATCTGATTGGTTCCATTCCTCTTCTCTCTACCGGTAACTTTTGACTTCTTCCCATGCCAGCTTTGTAGCTTCCTCCTCGTGCTCACTTTGGAGCTTCCTTCCTTGGCTTGCTCCGTCAGGTGGCTTGAGGCTTCTGTAGTATCCTGCTCTATAGTATGCCCTGGCATGGTTTCTCAGGTAGCTTCCTGTCTGTTAGCTTGCTGCTTTGCACTCTGCTTCGGCAAGGTATCTTCCACTAGCTTCCTGCAGTCATCAGTATCCTTTTAGTTAACCTGATTCCTTTTACCATTCTCTGCAGTATCCTTTCTCTGAAGCTTTCTCTGTCGTATCTTTCTGCAGTAACCTCGTTACAGTAACCTCTCCTAAGATTGGTTATGCTTATAGAATGAGGGTTATTATTCTGTGATTTTGTGTCATCAAAACATACATAAATATATTCCAACAACTAGTTTAATCATTTTCTGTTCATTTAATCGTTTTTGCTAAATTTCTTTTGTGTTTCACATATTTTTTCTTTGAGTCAATTTCTTCCATTCATATATAAAGGAGTATTGGAATTTTTATATGAATAGAAAAGTCATCGTAAAATAGTATTAATAAAATTAAGAGGTATATATTAATATATTTGAATCAAAGGTGTTGTGAATGTTGATATAATACATATATACTAAAAGAGGGATTTAAATCATGGTTTTTTTTTCTTTTGAAAAGACATGAGTAATAGAGAATAAGTAAAGACAACGCTAATAAGGGTTGCACAAATTGTGTTGTGGTTTTCGAAAATACAACGCTTTATATGCGTTGCACAATGTGTTGGGAATTAAAAATTTACAATACAAATCTGCAACGTGTAGAGTGCGTTGTTGTAAAGACCAAAGACAATGCACTTTATGTGTTGTCATAGAGCGCCCATTTTTTACAACACTGGAAACACCAACCCATTGTTACACGCAAAGACAACGAACTATATGCGTTGTCATAGGACACTTTTCTTGTAGTGTACATTCGGTTTTACTAACAAAGAAAGAGAAATACTTACTATATAGAGGTGTGGAAATCGGTCCAAATTCGCTTCTTCTTGCCATAGATGCCCAGACTTTAGAGAGGTGCAATCTTTTGAACAACTATTAGTGTTTTTGGTGTGAAATGAGGTCGCGTTCTTAGCTGCGCCGATTTGGGGAAAAAAATTAGTGGTTGGGGCTAATTTTCGCTCCAAATAGTAAAAAGGTAGGTAACTTCCGTCCAAATGGACGAAATTTTTATGTGATTAATTTTAAAAAATAGGGGGACTACTTATGATGAGTGATGACATTGGAGTACCCGATTTGAATATAACCTACTTTCGAGGACTAAATCTGAAATTAGCCTATTCGATAATTTAGAGAATAAAATATAATATAATGAGAGAAGAAAATTAACCCAAAATTATGGTAAACTTGTTTAAAATGCTAGTAAACTTTCAAACTATTAATTAATGATAAAGTGAATATTTTCTACAGATCATGTGGATGTTAGAATAAAATGTGAAATTTGTGAAATTTTATTTATGATTTTTATAATATAATTAAAAGAATCGAGCACCTTTAAAAATTGGCAAAAACTTGTGTGCACGAGGGCACGGATCTAAGATCCGTGCCCTCGACCCGATCCGGCGCGTGGGCAGCCTCCACGCGCCCCCCCACGTGCGCCCCTAACTAAGGGGGTGTGCGCCCACACACACCTGATTACCTAGTTGATGATTCAGTGATGGGTATTACATGTATACCCTATAGGTATTACGCATATACCCTATAGGTATTACACTTATATTTCTTGAAATTTAATGATATGTATTATGTGTTTACTCTATAGGTATTACATGTATAGTCTATAGGTATTGCGAACTTACTTATTTAAGGTATTGAATTTTTGTTCTATTTTTGTTCTATAGGTATTACATGTATACTCTTAAGGTATTACATGTATACTCTTAAGGTATCATGTGTTCATTTAATAAAGGTATGAATTATTTGTTTTTACTTTTGTGTAGGTATCACATGTTTACTCTATAGGTATTACATGTATACTCTATAGGTATTACAAACTAACTCAATTAAGCTATTAATTATTTGTTCGAATTTTTGTTCTATAGGTATCACATGTGTACTCTATAGGTATTACATATTTACTCTGTAGGTATTACATTACTGTATGGTGAGTTTAATATTTCTAAACAATAAAACCGCGATTTATATCATATTCTTCTTCAAATTTTTTTCTGCAAATTGCAGAATTCATATGAATTATTATCACATAAACACTGTACAAAGAAACCCTAGAGCTCTATGTCACCTAATGGAGCTTCGAAGAATCTAGTGGAGAAACTCAAGTTATTTAATTCATACTTTGAGGAGATATGCAAGATTCAATCTTCATGGGTTATAGTTGATGATCAGTTGAGCGATGATGTGAGAGCTTCAATTTCAAGAACTTTGACCCCAGCATATCGCAATTTCATTGCAAGATTGCATAGTGCTTTGGATAGTGGGAAGAATGCAGATAGGTATATCAGGTATAGTGTCGAGGAAGTTGAGGCTCGGATTGGACAACTGTTTCAAGGGACAAGCAGTGGAAGAAGATGAGACCAAAGGTAGTAAGTAAAAGTGATGGATTGTTCCACTGATTCAGGTAGAACAACATATTGGTGTGGAGAATCGTTCATCTTCGATTTTTGTTTTGCCTCTTGTTCATACAAACCACTCTCATGGAGTTTCAGAGAGAGAGAGAGAGAGAGAGATGAGATAGAGGGTGGTGGAGTTAGAGTGTTGAAGAAGGGTTGCAGTGGTGATAATGGGAAAAAAATGAAAAAAAATATATATATATATAATCCGGGCCGGGTTGGGGGTACGTATCCTGGATCCATACCCCAGGACACCGAAGTCCTACTCTTAAAAATTTATATATTAAATGTTATGGAAAAAAGAAAGGAAACATAATTAAAATATTAAAAAAAATGGCAGTAGTGTTGAATAATATGACAGACAACATTATTTTTAGCATACTGAATATATAATTTATTAATTTATGAATGTTATATATATAATTAAATAATGTATCAATAAACTATATTATCGTTGATGTCAGATATAGTAATTTTTAATTGATATACGGACCGTACGTATACCAATAGAATCTTACTATGTTTTTTTTTTTTTTTTAAAGTCATGTATATACGGATCGTATGGTAGTAAAATTATGTAGTACTTCTTGAGAACTTTATCAATTAATCACTCTAACCCAAATTAAGTATCGTTTTAGTGATCAAATATTTTTGTTTCCAATTAATTGTCTCTTTTATTTATGAGCAAGTCTTGTGTGAGATCGTCTCACGAATCTTTTTTCGTGAGACGGGTCAACCCATAATCCACACTTAGCAATTCATATCAAAGTTTGTGGATATGGATTCAATTCATGGGTAATTAGGAAACTATTCGTGAGACCGACTCACATGAGTTTTTGTGTTTATTTAATCCAAGATCCCCATTACGTACCTATATATCCCTTAGCTTCAATCTTTAAATTTGATAGGATATCTTGTATGCAACTTATACAATTTGATTTTCCTTCTGATTTTTTGTTTTAAATTATTTAATAAGTCCGGAATAGTTGTCCAGTATTTATGTTTACTATTTTAAAAGTGATATTTAATTGGGATTGAAGAAAGAATATTACTAGAACTTATAAAATCTTAATTAATCCCTTATAATTAATGTGGTCCTTTGCACTATATAGATGAATTGAACTACGTACCTAAAAAAACACACACACAGGGTCCGATTCCAAAATGTCAATTGTTGTATTTCTAAATTAATCCATTACTCAGTACTTATGCAACGCTTTTCTTGCGTTGTCTTTTCTAAATAATCACATTCATGTAACGCCTTTAATTTGAAGCGTTGTCTTTCTTGAAATATTTTTATATTTATTATATTTTGTGCCTGTAATAATTATATAATATTTATGAATAATTATAATAAGCAATAGATTAATTAAAAACGTATTTCAACACAACGTATACCACAAATTCTCCCAACAATACATCTAGCCATAATACTACAAATATATTATACAATTTCACATGTAAAAACTCCAACAGTAACATCGATAACAAAAATTAGATTTCGATCGTTTCAATAACAATAATACTTTGTACAAATTAACACCGCTACAACCTTCACAAAAACACCTTCGCAAAAACACCATCACAAACTTCACAATCACTCATATGTCTAGATATATTTGTCAAACATATGAAAAAAGTTAGAATGAATACTTATATATCATTTTATAGTTGTATAAATATTAAAAAATAAAATAAACAACATTGCAACTTAGAAACTAACATAATCCTTGTTATACTCATTGATATGTTTTTGAACGCATTCAGTCCACTCAACACGCACTTCATAAATATCAGCGCTATAGTGCACTTAAGAGGTGCAAACTTTGTAAACAAAGAATTGGGAAAATTCAACTTTATTTTATTATCTTGAAGTATAAATGTGAAAACTAATTAGATAATAAGTAATTTACTCACAATTGAACGCAATGAAGTCATGTTCGCAGTTGCATCCTCATCAAGATGTCTCATGTATCGCAACATGAAAAAACCACATTGTTTACTATCAGGTTGCAATGAGGCCTACGTATAGAAATGAAATCACTTGTCCAGAAAAGATTTTATTGAGCACAAATCAACCATCAACAACATGAACTCACACTCATATGTATGAGTAGAACTACTATTATCGATTCATTTATTATGACCCAACTCATCTCGATTAGGAATGCAAAGTTATTAAATGCTAAGAAAAATAGTTTATTGAATGATCGCAGACATACATCTCAAACTTACATACCTTAACTACTTCCCATGTAGGTTGCTTTTTCCCATGCTTCCTAATTTCTGTATTAAACATTCTCATGGTCCTTTATGAAATAATAAAATGATAACTCTTACACAAACATCGTACATCCAATATAAAATATGACAACAGATATACTAAACTTATTAAATTGAAACTTACAAATCAACAACTTTTTTCCAAGTGTGATCATGGAAGCAATGATAAAGAGGGTCCAATAAATGAACAATCTCCTTATAGGGATTGATGATGGTTCGGATCCAATGAAAGTTAGAGTAAACAAACAAGTAAGAACAAAACATTAAGTTAACGTAATATAAAATACATGAAATGAAATCATAACTTCACGTATATTACAAGGTGCCCAAACTAATTGGTTGACCGATGTACTAATCAACCTTTTTGCTAGAGCACGTGCCCTTCGTTCCATCTCATTCTCACGATGATCTTGATCACATTTTGTTGATGACAAATTCTTGATCACACTTTATTGATGACAAATGTCCAATTTCATATGGATCCACAAATCTGAAATTTTGAACCTTTATTTTCTCTTACCAACCTTTTATACAAATGCCTATCCATCACTTTTAAAGTTAAACAAAAAACAACACACAACGTTGAATATTGGAAATTTATTGTCATAATTAATAGAAAGTATAACTGAAATACTTACAACATGTAACAACCACATAGACGTACGAGATTGGCTCCAACTGACAGAATGGAACCATATATTCAATGTTAACAAAGATGTTTAAATCCCGACCAAATGCGATGGCCAAGCAACATGAGATCCTACCGCCTGACAGATATTATTGCAATCTCCTAGAATCAGTAAAGGGGCATCATGATCCAACGCTTGGTAGAAGATTACCATTAACAAATTGATTATACCTTCCAACTTTGATAACAGTGCCATAACCAACAACTTCTGCTTGTGATTCCAATGTTAATTAAACCGACTCACCCTATAATACAAGTAATGTCAAAGATAAGAATGTGTATATATATATATATACACATATATATATATGTGTTGAATTTGTTTATGTAATATGAAACACAATTTTACCGCTAAAGGCAAATCATCAACAATTTTGAGGTCATCATCCGAGACTCCATTTAGATGGAGGTTTTTCAAATTTTAATTTGTGGTTCATCATTATTTCCTCTCTCAACCTCCATCGGTAATGGACTTGCAATTTTCACTGACAACTGCCCTTCTCTTATTTCTCAATGGCATGTCTAGATGCATTCTTAAACATCATGACTTCTAGTTTCTTCACTCGTGCATCAAGTTCCTTATTTATCTTCTTTTGCTCTTCCAAAAGCAAGTCCATACGATCTTTTTTTGTGGAAGACACATGATAGTAACAGGAATGGTAACGGGACGGGGTGGGGTCGGGGGAGCAATCCCCATTCCCGTCTCACGAAACTGGGAAAAAAATTGCCCTCGTCCCTGCCCCCTCCCCGTGGGGACCCTGTCCCTCACGGGGATCCCCGACCCCATGGAGATCCCTACCCCCTTCTTGAACTCAATGTTCAACTAGACACATTTGAAGAAGAAGCTAGAAACCAAAATCGGGAAACTTAATATGCTACAATAGAAACAAGTGGAAAGAAAAAAAGGGTGACATAATTTCTTTCTCTTCTTTTCTCCCCACTACCACTGCCACTAGCCATGGCCGCCGCTGCCATCACCAGCCTTCTTCCAAGCAAATGAAAGTTCCAACCAAATGCTTCTCGAATCCGGGTTTGAAATGGCCAACCGTTACCACCACCGTCGAAATTGGCCATAAGAGACAACTCCTCTCTTCTCTACTTTTCTCGCCACTCTTTCTCGATCGCTCTCTCTCAGCTGGTCCGGCATGGTGGTCGTACCGTCCACTTTTGTGTTTGGCTGCCACTTTCAGAGGCGGTGGGGTGCCAGGTGTGTGTAGGTGTGTTTGATTTATTGTTTGAGTTTGTGGAGATTGGGTGTGTTGTGCTCGAATGGTTGTTATCGCTGTTTGTGTTATGGCTTGTCGATGACGTGCTGTCACCGGCTATGGCGGGGCTGTGCCAGAGCAGTAATTGGGGACAATGTATTTGTGAGGCAAGACCGTAAGATTGGTGGAGGTACTCCGGTGGACTAGGGCAAGATTTAGTATTGAAAAAGAAGAAAAAAAGTAAAATAATTAAACTTATAATTTATGATATATAATTATATATTAATAAATTACATATATATATATATATAATATTAGCGGATTCACATGGGGAACAGGGTGGGTAATATTGTCCCCGTCCCCGCCCCGTCTCGCCAATCGTGGGTAAAATTTCTACCCGTCCTGTCACCACAGGGATAATATTTCGGGGAATCCTTGCCCTGATCGAGGTGGATCCCCACGGGGAATGGGGAATCCCCGCCCTGCTGCCATCCTTAGATAGTATTTTAATAAAGTGAAATGACCTCCTGTAACCCTCAAACGTCCACGATAGTCTTCTTTCATAAGTACTTTTGTAAGGATTCCATCTTTATATCCTTCAACTTTCAACTTTCCTTCATTTTTCTTTTTTATCAACTCATCCTACAGACATTTATGATATAATCAAAATTAAATGTATGCAGCAGTGCAATATACTAATGACCAAGCAATTTAAAACAAGTAGTCATTGAAAATAGACAGAACACACAACAATACCTTTATGCTAACACTTATTCAAGTTAAAGAGCTCACAATTTTTGTAATTATTTCTTCTAAACTCTCCTATTCTATTTCCCCATCTTTTCGCATTCGTGCTTTGATCCATAACAGAGTTCTGTTGACTTCATCATCATCTCCCAGTTCACTAGCCCACAATGCAAAGTATGATTTCATATAAAGTTATCATTAATTATTCAAACCATGATGATACAAATAATCAACACAAGAATGAAATACTTACTATCTCTTCAGTCAAACCATATCCTTTATGAGAAAACTCATGAGGATATTGCAATTGACTTCTTCTCTTCTTTTGTTCTCGACTATTGTTCTATTTCAATTGATTAGCAATCATATGATACTAAATACACAGAATATAAAAATATAATTCATTGTAATTTGAAATTTACCTTGAATTCTTCTGATAAGCGATTAATCACACAATTACTCCAATCAACTTGATCAATACCAGATTTAGGAGGTGGAGTATTCAACATTGCAGGCTCATTGATTCTACCAACTACGTACTTATTGGTGAGTCTTGTCTTGTATTGATGCCACTTTTGGTTGGCCGAAGACAGACACCCTTTCTTCCATAATGGCGGAACATCGAACAACAACTATAAAATACCAACTGTGAGAACCATGAAAGCCAATAAATAAATAAATTCTTATTTGAATAAAAAAACAAAAATAAAAAAATAGGATATGTTACTAACTAACATAGATACCCATATAGATTCATTCACATCAGTAGGCACGTCCCTCCAATCATCAAGTGATGTATTAACCTTATAACGAGCCAACACTCTAGTGTAACTCTGCATTTCAGCACCAAAAGGTCCAATGGACTGTCCTTTGGAATTGAAAAGTATTTTCTTCTTGAAACGTTGAGCTCTTTGTATTGCAAGAGCATGCATATATATAGGACCTCTAAACGTTCTTGATGTGTATGTACTATTCCCTTCAGACACAGAGTTGCCATCATTATCCCTACTGACCAACTCATCCTCAACTTCATTATGTGTGTTATCTTCCTCTTCTCAGCTATCTTGTCTTCATTTGCACATGCCTTTCTACGAGACACCATGATTCAGACCTGTTAAATAAATAAGATTGGGTTAGTTTGAAAATATTTAAGAAACAAGTAAAATATCATGAAATAAAAGTAATAAGTTAAATAGATATACCAAGAACACAATTATGAAACTAGGAAATTCAATTTTTAACCCAAATCCGATCACAATCTTTACTTACACATGATGTTTCATTCTCATCTATACCGTCGACTTTTAATGGAGGCATCCCCATTGTAAAAGTCTGGTAGTGGATGTCAATTTCTTCTAAATCATCCACATTAATCTTATCATCATATTCCCAAACAGGAGTTGAAAGTACAACATGACATGCAGCATCTAGAAGACCTGTTTAGCTTGACTAACCAAAATGAATCGATTAGAGATGAATCCAATTTTCTTAAGGTTCACTGTTGTAAAACCAAGATGTTGGTCCCAAGTGGTAGCAGTAGGCTTAGAGGGAGGGGGGGTGAATAAGTCTACTGATATTTCAAACTTTTTTTCTTTCTAGGAGGCTTTGGTCGGGAGACAGTAACCTTGTGAGAGGTTACTTATCAGAGTTATATGCGGAAGCTTTCTCTCCTGTAAAGATCAAATATGCAAGACGTGCTTCTAACTTAAGATAAGCATATAGAGCAGTAAGCATAGATAAACGCATGGATATACATAGGTTCGAAGGTGGAGAAATCCTTCTACATCCTCTCTGCCTCTTCTCAAGAGGGAACATTTGTTAAGCTTGTTGATTTACATAGCCTTATCTATTACAACACACACACTTAACAAGTAAGTAGCAAGCCTACTCATAGCTGCTCACAACTGCTTGCCTACTCTCCTAACTGACCTATACAGGATCCTACTCAACCCACCCAGGGTCCTCACTCTCTTCTTCAGAAAGTGAACAACTTAGCAGGACTTTGTTCATCGCACTAAGCACTCCAAGACAATCCTTAAAAAGGGTTGTCTTCTTCTTCTTCTTCAACTGGATGCAGCAAGCTTAGGCTTCTTTTGCATGTTGATCTGTTGTAACTTGTTGTCTGGACTGTGACTGAGTACGCATTTCTGGGCATAGAGTGTTTGAGCTTTCTTCTCACTTGTTATCTTTTGTATACTCTTTTCTTCTTCTTTTATGTATGCCCTTCCCCCTCTTTTTGAGCTTTGTCTTCTGAGCTCTCTTTTGCGCTCTTCTCTTCTGTTATTGCGCTTCTTCTCTCTTGCACGCTCTCTCGTGCTTCCTCTCACTCGCACACTTCTCAGTTTTCAGTCTTCTTCTATTTATAGATTAGGAAATCTGCCCATTGAAGGTAGGTAGATTTCCATCATTAGATGCGCCGCACTTCTTCTGATACACGCCAGCTTTTAGCTTTCCACGTGTCTTTATCTGATTGATTCCATTCCTCTTTCTCTCTACCGGTAACTTTTGACTTTTTCTCATGCCTGCTTTGTAGCTTCCTCCTCGCGCTCACTCTGGAGCTTCCTTCTCTGGCTTGCTCCATCAGGTGGCTTGAGGCTTCCGTAGCATGCTGCTCTGCAGTATGCTTCGGCATGGTCTCTCAAGTAACTTCCTGTCTAGTAGCTTGTTGCTTTGCAATCTGCTTCAGCAAGGTCTCTTCCAGTAGCTTCCTACAGTCATCAGTATCCTACTTAGTCTACCAGATTCTTTTCACCATTCTTTGCAGTGTCCTTCCTTTGACAGTTTCTCTTGATCTATCTTTCTGCAGTAATCATGTTGCAGTAATCTTACGAGCTAGGTTATGCGTATAGAGTTAGGGTTTCTTTCTTTAAGGTTTTGTCTCATCAAAACATACGTAAATGTTTCCAACAATTTTACCCCTTTTTGATGATGACAAAACCTTTACAGAAGATCAAAAGATCATAATTTCTCAAGCACAGAAAGTAAATTGTATAATATATAATGTTAGAGCATACTACTATCACTAAATCACATATGAGTCAGAAAGAAAGATTGTGAGCTTTTTAGAAAACAAAAGACATTTTATATAGATAAAACATTTACAGTACAATACAGTAAGCTAAGTACAATGTAGACATTCTATCTTAACTCATTCTTTTTTCTCTTGCTCTTGTTTATCTTTCCCCCTTAGCTTGCTGCCTGCTTCTTTCTGGCTTCTTCCTCTTCTGTGCAGGTTCTTGCTTCCAATTGATTTTCCTTTTTGATTGTGGAGGAGAGCTGAAAAAGGTGAGGAGGTCCCAAGAAGAAAGAAAGGAGCTTCAATTGGAGTATAATGTGAAGTGAAGGAGCTTTAGGCGCAGTAGCTTGCTGTAACCATTCTTTCTTCACTATCTTCACCAACTCCTGTGACTGTCCCCTCCTCCTCATTCTCTTGGAAACAGAAGAGAATTTACCCCATTGATGGGCTTGAATCTTCTCTTTTTCACCTTTGGAAGACTTTTGATCTTCCAAGATCCTTCGCAGTTCTTCCCCCGTTTTGTCATAATCAAAACTGAGCTGAAGCTCTGGTGTAACGCCCCGTTTCTTTAAAGAATAAATCTCATTTGGGCGTTATCCCTTCAATAAAATAAAGATACATGAATTCAGGGAAAATAATTATGAAATAAAGTTTTCGGGAAATGCAACGGGAGCAATTTACTTAAAATTTCATTTTCTCCAATTCATCTTCAAATACATTAAAAGACGGAAATACATGACGTTTTCATGGATATACTATTGTAAAATTAGATAAATAAAATCCTTTAAAGAAAATATTCTTGAACCTTGATATCACCGGCTACTAACAATCACCGCTCACACACCATGTCCTGAATACATTAAGCTGAAAACATTTTTACACATAGGGGTGAGTGCCAGAAAACACTCAGTGGGGGGGGGGGGTGCAAATAAACATTATCACATTCCACATTTAACATCAAAGGAAACACAGGAGTTTATAAATCCTGTATATATATATATATACAAGTCTGTCAATGTAGTCCGTCAATATAGTCTGTCAATATAAATCCGTCAATATATAAGTCATCAATATAAGTTCGTCAACACATGTCCGTCAATATAAGTCATCAATATATGTCCATCAACACGCGCATGCGCATTCACAATCATTTTGCACATAATTTGAATTTAAAACATTTATCATTCAAATAGATACGAGATGAATTCCGACTTATCTCAAATACCATAACAGATAAACTTGGCATTCAAATCATGCACATAAATGCAGTTCTTAGCTGCCTTAAATGTGGTTCTTAGCCACCGTGATTGCAGTTCTTAACTGCCATAAATGTGGTTCTTAGCCACCGTAAATGCAGTTCTTAGCTGCCGTAAATGTGGTTCTTAGCCACCGTGATTGCAGTTCTTAGCTGCCATAAATGTGGTTCTTAGCCACCGTAAATGCAGTTTTTAGCTGCCGTAAATGTGGTTCTTAGCCACCGTAGATGCAAACGCATGCGCACACACACTTCAAACATAATAAACTTAATTCACATGATATACTCCAATACATTCACATTCCCTTTTACGGTCACATTCACTTTCACATTTGATATCGCATATAACATTGACAATCTTTAGCACTTTATCAATATAACACTAGTACTTGCAACGTAGTATAGTTAATCAACTCAAATCCATATATCAAAGAATTCATATAATCATGTGCACAATTAGTAAAGCAGATAAAATTTTACCCCCACCTGCAATTATAGCACCTCCGCAGAAACACACCCACAAGGCCGCTACGATGACAACGATTACGACCTACTGGCGTAACCATCACGCCAGATAGCACACGACTGAGCCCCCGACTCTGGAACCACGGTGAGACTCTCGGCGACAGAGAGAGAGAGGAAGAATCAGATCTGACAGAGAAATTGACAGCCCTTCTCGCCGCTCAAAATGCAGCGGCGGCAGCCCTTAGATGGCAACAAAACAGCAGTGGTGGTTCACGGCTTGTCCAGCAAAGAGAGAACAACAGATAAAAGAGGAAAGCAGAGGGAGAGGGAGAGGGAGAGAAGCAGGGGATAGCCGTCCTTTCTCCGCTCGTTTATGGGAAAGCCGACAGCTGTTGAGAAAATCCACCCCGGAAACGAGAAGGCTCGGAATGAGGTTTCTTTTGGTCTGATAATACTCTTCGGAAAACAGCCGACGATGAAGGAGACAACTGGCGGTGGTTCAGTGATGGGTGAGGTGAGAAGTGGGGAAGAGAGAGGAATCCTCACCCTTTTCTTTTTTCAATTTCTCCTTTCCTAACTTGTGCCAATCACTTGGTCAAAGATGGAGAAGATGGATGGATATCTTCCCTTTAGCCACGTGTGAACGTGTTGCAACAATGTGAGGAGAGAGAGAAAAACTTCATGACTCATTTGGTCACTTGATGTAGGCCTGAAGAGGAATGACTAAAATCTTGTTTCATGGGTCACTAGCATCCATTTATTTAGGCTAATTAATTAGTTTACTGGGCTTTATTAGTAATTTGGCTAAATTATAGGTCATAACTTATCCCACATCTTGAGTCCAAACTATTTATCTAATGAATCTTCCTCTTTTAATCAACTTTTGTTATATTAACTAATACTACATTTATTTCATGTAGAATAAAATTAAGTTCATATACCATAGATTAGTGAAGTTTTATTTTATCTCTTTCATCAATATTAAAGTATATATTCTTATTTGATAATCACGGTTTGGGTATTTTAAATATCACATTTTAGAAATACCTTAAATGTATCCTATAATTCCAATTGATTTCCGACTTAAATCTAAATCACAATAAGATGAACCAAGACTTAATATTTAGAATTAAATTATTTAAATCTACATGAATTCAGATTAGAGTTTAATTTATTTTGGGGTGTTACATCTGGGGTAACTTGAGAGGGATCCTCCAACTCTACCTCCGGCCTCTAAGAGAAGACCTTGGGGGCAAGTCCTCAGGCACCCTCGGATTTGAGGTAAGGAAGACACGCTAGAAGATCAACTCTTCTGAGAAAGATTTGTTCGGCAAGCATTGAGCGTAAGGAGTGACTCTTCGTGATTTGTGGTGTGCTTGGTTGATTATTTTCAGAGAATGTGCGGTGATGAAGGAACATAGAAAATGGTTTCCAACAATCTGGTGCCATAATGTTTAAGGATGCGAGAGAGAGAGAGAGAGGATATATGAATGAAGATGAAGAATAAAAAGTGCATGTATTTATAGAGTTTTGAGATACTCCCTGTTTTGAATGTTCCATGAGATCCTACGATTAGGTTTATCTTCTTAAAGATCTCATTAACTGCTCCGCCTGTTTCCAATAAAGTTGTTGGCAGTTTCCACAGCTTTATTTCTTTTCTCCTCTACATGAGGTGATTGCTTGAGTGTTTGGTCAACACTTGATTCTCAGCCCTTAGATTTTCTTGATCACTAGGCTGATATCCAAGGGTTCTGAAAAATGTGATCCGCTTTTCATGCGTACATGTTACCCATTGCTTTTAGGTAACCGCTGTTGTTTGGTGAGATGTAACCCACCAGTGACATCATTTCCAGTGACTTGTTGACAAGTACTCCGATGTCCAGTAACTTAGTATCCAGTAGCTCGGTGTCTAGCGTCCTGGTGTACAGTGACCTGATGTTCAATAACCTAGTATCCATCCGTCTGGTGTCTAGCGTCCTGTAGTCAGAGCTTTGTCATATAGTCAAAGGTTTACCCTGAATTCAATAGCCTATTGTCTAAGGGTGAGTTGATCTTCTCTTAAGTTTTCAGATTCCTGTGGCAATCACATATTGCTTCTGTTGTATGGGTTTCTCTTGGTGTCTGTTGGCTGTCTTCTGTAGTTTCTATCAGAGGTACCTGCAGTGAGTATACTTTTCTAGGTACTCATACGAGTATGAGTCCTTTTGGGTTAAGTTTCTTTCAAGAACTTAGACTTTCATTACAGCTCATGGTTGCTGTAGAGATAATTTGATTCCTGTAAGACTTTTGTTAGTAAGCAAAAGAAGGTGTGTGCAGGTGTTTACTTACTGTATCTCTTTAGAGTATGAACTCTTTTAGGTATAGAAAAGACAAACCATGATACTAGTAAGGTAGACAGTTTTCTTTCCATTTGGAGTTGCTGTTCTGCTTGATTTCCTCAGGGAATGTCAGGTTGTTGCAGACATTTTACAGCATACCCATATCCTTTGGTTTTCTCCAAGGTTAACTCCTTTTTTAGCTGAGTTACCTTGATTTGTACTAGGAGTTCCCCCTTATATTATGGTTATCTCTTTTAAGATGTATGGTAACTTTCAGTTCTATTTTGGGTAACTTTGAGGTTTGCATGAGTAGGTGAAGCATTTCTTTGTGAATGTCAACGTACATGCTTCCTTTATCATTCTCAACTCAAGTGACCAGTGTCTTTTAAGCTTGTTATCTTCAGTCCTCTGAAGATTATTTCTTTTGGCTTTCTTGATCGTTGGTTCTCATGTAGTCACTTGAGTTTCTTAACAGGATAAAAATAAGCGAGACAAAAATCATAAGAATAAATTAAAACGAGATACCTGGTCATCATTATTCCTTTCTTGAGAGTTGGTTTAAAGAGTAGATCCTCTTTCATCTCTTGCTTCCTTCTGAAGGATGATCTGGTTGATGGAGTAAGCTTCTCTTCTTGTACTTCTTCGACATCTCCTTCAAGGTTATTTGCTTGCTCATCGTTGTTGTCTGGTGGTTCCAGAATTGTCTATGCTCCCAGTTTTGCTTTGTGCTAGCTTCCTCTTCTTGTTCAGCAGCGTGCTTCACTTGTTGGTCTGTTCTTCATTTTGTAGAAGCATGTTCCTTATGCATAGCTTCCTGCTTAGCAGCCTGTTCCTCAAACATAGCTTGCTGTTCACCAGCTTTCTTCTTATGAACAACTTTTCTTCACAACTCAGCTTGATTTTCTATATCCTTTAGTTGTTTGTGGTCTTCACATCAATCATATCTTTTCAACAAAGGCAATGAATTTTTTTGATCTATGATTTGAGGGGAGAGAGAGAGAGAGAGAGAGAGAGAGAGAGATGTTTATCAGGGATTGGATCTGGATAGATCAATTAGATCTTACATATCATCCAATCTGCTCTGATACCACTTGTTGGTATCAGATATCATTTGTTGGATGTTTTATTCATCCTGCTCTGATATCACTTGTTGGTATCAGATATCATTTGATGGATGTTTAGTCCAACCTGCTCTGATACCACTTATTGTTCCAAATTGCAGTAGGCTTAGAGGGGGGTGGGGGAATAAGCCTACTGATATTTCAAACTTTTCTACTTTCTAGGAGACTTTGGTCGGGAAACAGTAACCTTTTAGGAGGTTACTTATCAGAGTTATATACGGAAGCTTTCTCTCTTGTAAAGATCAAATATGCAAGACGTGCTTCTAACTTAAGATAGGCATATATAGCAGTAAGCATATATAAACGCATGGATATACAAAGGTTCGAAGGTGGAGTAATCCTACTACATCCTCTCTGCCTCTTCTCAAGACGGAACCTTTGTTAAGCTTGTTGATTTATATAGCCCTATCTATTACATCACACACACACACTTGACAAGTAAGTAGCAAGCCTACACATAGCTGCTCACAGCTGCTTGTCTACTCTCCTAACTGACCCACACATGATCCTACTCAACCCGCCCAGGGTCCTCACTTTCTTCTTCAGAAAGTAGACAACTTAGCAGGACTTTGTTCCTCATACTAAGCACTCCAAGACAGTCCTTAAAAAGGTTTGTCTTCTTCTTCTTCTTCAACTGGATGCAGTAAGCTTAGGCTTCTTTTGCAGGTTGATCTGCTGTAGCTTGTTGTCTGGACTATGTGACTGAGTATACGTTTCTGGGCATATAGTGTTTGAGCTTTCTTCTCACTTGTTATATTTTGTACACTCTTGTCTTCTTCTTTTCTGTATGCCCTTCCCCCGCTTTCTGAGCTTTCTGTTCTGAGCTCTCTTTTGCGCTCTTCTCTTCTTTTCTTGCGCTTCGTCTCTCTTGCATGCTCTCTCGTGCTTCCTCTCACTCGCACACTTCTCAGTCTTCAGTCTTCTTCTATTTATAGATTAGAAAATCTGCCCGTTGAAGGTAGGTAGATTTCCATCATTAGATGCGCCGCACTTCTTCTGATACACGCAAGCTTTTAGCTTTCCACGTGTCTTCATCTGATTGGTTTCATTCCTCTTTCTCTTTACCGGTAACTTTTGACTTCTTCCCATACCTGCTTTGTAGCTTCCTCCTTGCGCTCACTCTGGAGCTTCCTTCTCTGGCTTGCTCCGTCAGGTGGCTTGAGGCTTCTGTAGCATACTGCAGAGCAGTATGCTATGACATGGTCTCTCAGGTAGCTTCCTGTCTGGTAGCTTCCTGCTTTGCAATCTGCTTTGGCAAGGTCTCTTCCAGTAGCTTCTTACAATCATCAGTATCCTAATTAGTCTACCAGATTCTTTTCATCATTCTCTGTAGTGTCCTTCCTTTGACACTTTCTCTTGATCTATCTTTCTGCAGTAACCTTACGAGCTAGGTTATGCGTATAGAGTTAGGGTTACTTTCTTTAAGGTTTTGTCTCATCAAAACATACTTAAATGTTTCCTACACAAGATCATTTACTTAATCCCACTATTGTGCTCAACCCAAGTGCATTTGAACATTGGAATCCGAAACTTACGGTAATCGAGTTCCCATATCTCTTCAACCATAATAAACCATGTGTGTCACAACTGGATTTTTATCCTTCGCACTAGCCACTTGCATGGTTTTTTGCAACTAAACTGACTCTTGAGTTTTGAACAACTCGTACACTATCACACTCCCTAGTATGATTGGTAACTCCATCAATCATAAAACTAGAGTACGTTAACACATTTTTCTCGGGACCACTAGCAATGCACTTTAACTTTTCTGATACTTAGCGAGTTGAATGATAAATTTCATTTGAAACCTATAATTCAATATGTTCGAGTTAACATTTTTATTTACAAATAGATTTCCAGAGAATAGGTTAGGTTTAAAATACTTACTTTATCATGAAGCTAAGAAATAAACACTTTGTTATGCTTATCCAATAGTTGGTTCTTAGTCTTTCGACCAAAAGTTGACTTCAGGTGAGTCAGATGTCGACTATAAATTTTTTATTAGATTAGTATATGAATAATAATCATAAAATTTAATAAGTTATAAATATCACCTTATATAAGGGTCAATTTCAATGTCATTTGTTGGAACATAGAGATGTGCTTGCTTCAAATCATTAGGACTAGCCTGAAGCACTTGTGGAGCTGACAATGACCTATTCATGTCTACTTGTCAATGCTTTGATGGGATTCCAATTGTGTGAACACTAGAAAGGTAATCAAAATAAAATTTCACAGCCTCCTTGGCAATATAACATTCAGCGATACACCCTTCTGGCTGATTACGATTTCAACGTAATCCTTTATGACTTGCATGTATCTCTCAAATGGGTACATCCATCTATAGCAAACTGGTCCACATAATTAGATCTCTTGCACAAGATGAACAATCAGGTGAACCTGATATCAAAGAAAAAGGGAGAAAAATACTTTTCGAGTAAACACAAGGTTGTCACAATCTCCCTTTGAATTTTATCCAACTTTGAGACATCTACAACCTTACTGCATATCATGTTAAAAAACAAGTACTACCAAGTGATTGCATGTCTCACATTATCAGGCAAAACACCATGTATTGCCACTGGAAGCAATTGTTACATTACAGTGTGACAATCATATAACTTCAACCTAACAAGTTTCAAATCCTTCATCGACACCAAATTTCTCACATTGGACGAGCAACCTGTTGGCAACTTCATTCCTATAAAAGAGTTACAAAATTTCATTTTCTCTTGTTTACTTAGTGTGTAACAATCTAGTGGCAATAATGTTTTTTTTTCACCCACCTTCGGTGCCAATTCTGTTCTTACTTTCATTGATACAAGATCTAGTCTAGCTGCTATTCTATATTTTGTTTTCCCTAGAGTGTTAAGCAATGTACCAACTAAACTTTCTGACATGTAAGTGTTGTCAATACTCGAGTTCAAAGAAAATGGATTTCTTCTTCCAACATGGTCTACCTTCATCAAGATTCGACGGCTTGTTACAACTTTGTTTTCCCCACATACATTGGATTGCTACCACTCTTTTGAAAACATCAACACCACTTAATGGTATTAGTGTTGGGCCCAAACTATTGTTTACCATCAAATGCCTTCTTCTGCCTTCGATAAGGATGACCAACCTCGAGAAACCTTTTGTGGCCCATATATGACATCTTTTCGTTATGTTTTAGCCTCTTCGCATAAGTTTTGTCACCACAGGTAGGACACGTGTGATACCCTTTACAATACTGCCTGATATGGAACCATATACAGGAAAGTCATTGATGGTACACAACAACACAACTTTAAGTAGGAAGCTTTCATCTCGATAACCATCATAAGTTTCAATACCAACTTTCCACATGAGTTTTAAGTCCTCAATTAGGGGTGACAGGTAAACATTGATGTCATTACCTGGCTGCTTGGGACCAGAAATTAACATAGTGAGCATCATATATTTGCGTACAAACAACCATGGAGGAAGATTATATGTGATCAGCATAACTGGCCAACAACAGTTTGTAGAATTCATTATACCATGAGGATTGATCCCGTTTGTTGATAAGGCCAATCTGAGATTTCGTAGCTGAGGCTAATTATGATCCACTACTTTCCAGGAGGGTACATCAGCCGGGTGACGTAAATAACCATCAACAACTCGGTTATCAGCATGCGAAGTCAAGTCCTTACACATCTCCTTATTTCAAAACATCCATCGAAACCTTGGAATATGTGGAAAATACCAAAGGATCTTTGCTGGAATTCCTTGAATAATCTTGGAATTTTTTCCCACCTTCCATCTCGATATACCACATGTAGGGCAACAAGTAAGATCCTTGTATTCTTTACAATATAGGACACAATCATTTGAGCATGCATGAATTTTCTCATATATATATATATATATATATATATATATAAAGAAAACATTTGACACAAATAGCAAACCTGAATTTCCCGCCCATATGCTTCTTGGTATATTTAGAAAGTTTCTGTTAAATAATATTTTAAATATATATTATATTAAAAAGTACAAGTTAGGTATAGGTGTACATATTTATAATATTATATAAATAAATATTTTTTGTTTTGCTTTCTTTGAGGTACTTTTTGCAGAGAAGTTGACACCACTTTTTGCATAAAAACCACTGTCTTTTTGAAAGGGACGATACGTTTTCCTAATCATATAATCATGAAAAATTATTTATTATATTTATTTTTGATCTATTAGCGTGTTATAACTTCCATTCTTTCTCTTGAATTTTCATCTTCCTATTTACACCTGTAAATATTGTTATGTAGCTTCAATCTCCACTTTGCATTTTCAGCAAACATTCCATATAAATATAGCAAATACGAAAGGTATGAGATTAGTATAAACACCATGTATTACAAATTTCATTTATATTGAGATATAAAAAAAAAGACATATATGCTAAAAATAAATATGGTTCTAGGACTAGCAGATTTCAAGCTTACTCTTTTCATGTATTGGTTCTGACATGGGTTATTTTGTAGTTGAATATTGTTATTTCAACAATAGCAGATTGTAGGATGACATCAATTTTCTCAGCTGTGAATAAGATTGGTCCTTCGAGGACTTAATGGGCATTGAAACTTCAATTGGTTAGGACCTACATTGTGCCTGCATTCACAAATCCAAGGATTCAACAGAGCATGAAGTGTGTTTTCCATGATTCACAGGTGTTCAATTCTTTATATTACAATGCAAGATAACACAAAATTTGTTGTTATTACATTTACAATATACATGTTGATGTGTGTTTACAAATTCTTTAGTTTATATACAAAATATGTAATGTCAGCTATGCTCGTCCTTTTGTTTTTCCAATACCAAAACATGTTTCAGCAGATTGTGTAGCACCCCAGCCCGACTTTCGAGAGACACTACCATGACGTTACATGCTCAAAGTAAAATATTTGTAAAAGGAACAAAATGATTAAAAATCCTTTTCGTGGAGAAATACAACGGAAGACTTAATTTGAAAACACGAGCCATTTTTTTCTTTAAATTATAAAGGGAAACATTCAACATCCGACTCGTGTCTTACCCACATGAAAATTTTACTTAAACAATTAAACCAACATGAGAGGTTTCAAAAAGCATAAAGTGTCATCAAATTCATACACGTTAAGTTAAATTAAAACATATGCTCCAGGGAGGACTCCGTACAGTCGGCTACACGTCCACTTCATCGTAAGCTGGTCCTAAAAAGATTTAAATGTCATAATGAGACTCCTCCGGAGAGGAAGTCCAGTGGGATAACAATACTCTCTCATACATAGAAGCAATTAAATATTTAAGCACGTAATACATGTCCAACAGACACTCTCAACTGTGTTTACCCTCATAACATTAGACCAGACACTCTCGCCCTTAAGGTCACATAACATTAAGGAATGTGGGAACGCTCACCCACTAGACCTTGCTCGACAAACCAGACATTCTTGCTCTTATGGTCTTCGCTCGGTGTGAAACCCTACCGGTTATAACTACGGTGCTTCCATCTGTAGATTTTCATACATATCTTACTAATTTAATTATCAACATGTAGTAGAGAGTAGAAGTTACCACATTTGAGATTACATTTGAAGCGGAAATAGCTACTGAAGTGTCCGGTCGTCTCGTACTACACTCGGCACATTCATTAATATTTAGTCTTTTATTACATCTCGATCATATCATACAAATACATACCTACCCATCTTCATATGAACTTAGTTAACATACTAGCTATTCGAGGCTCATTAGTATGACTTAGTTAAACATAATATCATGGAGTCATATCATGGGCAACTATATAACTTAACATGGATATTGTAAGAAGAAGCATTCATAGATTGTGATGAGACAAAACCCGCTGTAACCTTACTATCTTTAATGGCTTATATTTCCCATTATATGTTTTGTTTCAATAAGTAGCAAAGTTCTGCCTTGAAGTCTTCCACTGAAACCTAGAGCTGCAAGTTGTACGTAACATGGAGAGAAAGAAGTCTGTATACAGCGAGCCATACTTGGAAGTGCTTCAAAAGAAAAGTTTTGCTGCATGCTGCAAGCTGAAAGCTGCAACCTACTGGATGCAGTGAGTATACATGCAAAAATTGCAATAAGTTGCAGCAACTGAAGAGAGACATGACAAGTGAAATCAACATCGAGGAACTCAACATCCACTACATGTTTCTGCTGATACAAGGAAACATCAACTTCAGTTGAAGCAGTAGTGCTCGACAGGCCGAAGCATAAATGACAAATACAAGGGCGGTGAGCGTATGTAGAGCTGTCACTTGGCCTGAGCAACTGCCTGAAACCTGCAACAGAAGGACAACCGCAATTAATGTTACTGGAGCTTAAAGAGATGCATGTCTTCACCTTTTTTAGGATCGCATTAATTGGGTGCGACTTGAAGATCAATGAGGATCAAGAAGGATGAATGTTGGCCATCCAGATCAAATCAAACAACAATATACTTGAGCATGAATGGATGAACGATCAGGATGCAACAGCAGAAGAGAGGAGTTTAAATGAAGACGTGTGGAATGTGCACACTTCAACTGGTGCATTCCAGTAACTATCAAAGGAAGGAGTGAGGCTGAAGAAATAGGGGACTAAAATTTTGAATCATGCATATAACTTCTGCATTCAGCGATCAACAAAGCTTAATAGAGTATCTAACACTTTCAGTCCCTCACTCAACCCGAAGCAGAGCATTCCATCACTAAAGATATTAGGAGTGTTCTAGCTTCATCACAATTGAAGAAATTATTTTCAACCATTTATAATATTGTGTGTGTAGGTTGTTGTAGTTTGGTGTCCACAGTTGAGAGGAAAAGAATCCTTGTTGTGTGTATTGGTCTTATGAAATATAACATCCTGTGTGGATCATGTTTGTTTGCTGAAATCTTGAGAGGGAGTGGAGAGTAGGCTTGTGAGTCCTTAGAGTTAAGTTTAGTTGGATTGAGTCCTGTAAATCTAAATACTCTAGTGGATATCCTCCTTGTAAAGGAGAAGAGAGGATGTAGAAGGGTTACACCACATTTGTACCTCTATAAAGCCTTATGTCTATTTATTACTTTTAGTATACATATCTTATATCTGTTGCATGCATATCTATGACTTTATTACTATGTGTTTAACTGTGAATCTGACATATTAACTTTATAGTTAAAAGTGTTAGAATTTATGTGTTGAACTCTCTATTCTTGAACAATTCCGATGTGCACAAAAACTCTGAGTGTGAAACTGCAACAACAAGTTTGCTGTAAGCAGGACACTAGACTGCCAAATTGCTGCAAGCAGCTATAGCTTACAGCAGCTTGCAGCGAATAGAGAAAAAGCGTGAAAAAAATAGAGGTTCATTCACCCCCCTGTGAACCTCTGTAACCACTTGGGACCAATAAGTGGTATTAGAGCGGGTTGGGTTAAAAACCAACTGGTGTGGTTGCCTACCCAGATCTACCCGAGACCATCTATTTACCTTGTGTTTAAGTGTTGTTATCTGCTTTATTCGTTATGGATTATCTGTATACTAAAATGCCTATGTTTACTATTGAGGATTATTATGATTGTTAGATAAAGATGCAGACACACTTATCGGCGATGCATGATGAGATGTGGTACGTTATCATAGAAGGGCCTCCTACCATTACAAAGTCAAACCCGATGTTTGCCAGAGAAAGGAGAGAAGAAACTATGGAGACGGAAGATGAAAAAGACAAGGATGACAATGAAGGTAAAGTAGCTGAAATAGAGCCACCTAGGATGCAGCCATACATTGAAAAGCCTATACAAGAATGGACTGTTGAAGACAGGAAAAAATCTACCCTGGACAATATAGCGTAGAACGCTATATTTCTCACCTTAGACAAAGGAACATTCAGCAAGATGAAGACATGCAAAACTGCTAAGGAATTATGGGATAAGCTGGAACAAATATGTGAAGGAACAGAGCTCACAAAAGACAACAAAATTTCTACTGTCACTCAGAAGTTCGAGCTGTTTGAAATAAAAGATAATGAAACCTTGGAGAAACTTGACCTAAGGTTTACTGGAATCGTGAATGAGCTCGAGTCTTTTTGAAAGAGTTACTCTCAAAAGGAGAAGAACATGAAAGTTCTCAGAGCACTTCCAGCAGAGTGGGATAGCAAAACAACTGCAATGCGTGTCTCTATGGATTTGAAGTCTATGAGTACTTTCAATCTATTCTCAGATCTCAAGGCCTTTGAATTCGACATCAACAGAAGGAAAAAGGAACAGGACGAAGGCAGCAGTAAAGTCACTGCACTTGCTACAAGAAACACAAAAGAGAACTCTACTGCAACCAAGCCGATAATTACAACAGAATTTGTTGCAGTAGTAAAGGACGATATGGTGCTGCTACTGAAGAAATTCTCTAAGTTCATGAGGAAAGACAACAATTAAGGGGGAAACTTTTCTCGAAGGATGAACTTGCAGCAGCATCCACAACAGCGAGCATAGCAAACCCAGGATACAGTAGGGTCAAGACACTTGTGCTATAATTGCAGAAAGCTTGGACACTATGCTCGAAACTGCCCTCATCCTGTTGTTCACAGATATCCGCCTGAGATAAAAGCCAAAATGAAGGAGAGAACAAAGATCGAGAGACAAAAGTTGAGAGCATTGATGGTAGAAACAGAAAAAGCTAAAGGAACAAACATATCCATTGAGGTAAAAGAAGAATCCTCATTAGAATCAGACTCAAATGAATCCACTTCAGAAGACGAAACGATGATCTGTCTAATGGCGCAAACTGAGGAGGATACAGAAGAAAATGTAATTTTTAAACCTGTCTCTATAAAGTCTGATGATATTATGATGGATTGCTTTGTAAGACAGCTCCTTAATGACTCTGAGAAAGTTAACTCTGAGAATGAGACACTGAAAAAGGAAAACGAGATGCTGAAACGAGAGAACAAACAAGTTTGCAGAATGGAAGTATGAAAAGGAAATCTAAGAAGAAATGAGTGATAGCAAAAGCAAGGAATGTGCTAAACTCAAAAACAAAATCAGAGAGCTTGAAGTTGAAATGATCAAGCTCAAATCCACTATAAACCTGTTCAGTAGAGCTTCTGAGAAATCAAGAGATTTCATAAATCAACAAAAGACTCTAGAAGCTAGACTTGAGATAGGATACAACGAGATTGATAAGCCCCACAAAGAAAAATCAAGTGGTGATCCAAAATTTGTGAAAGGAGAAGTTCTGTTTCTGGAAAAGAAGTTTGACGACCTAAATATTGAAGATGATGAGCCCAAAAGAGCTGCTGTAACCTAAGATGAATGGATTGTTGAAAGCTGCAGCTAAAGAAAATAGGTTGCAGCAAATAACAAGGTTACAACACAGTAAAAATGAACAAGGAAGTGAAGTTTGTCAAAGAGATTGAGATTTTATAGATACATCCCTACTTCTTAAAAAGAGAAGCAAAGCTGAGACTGACACTGCAAAGAAAGACTCTAAGTCTAACCCCATAGGATCCGTACGTGTATGGGTACCTAAACCTGAATGATCATCTTGCAGGCACAGTCGCCAGGTAGCAGCAGAGATCCATGGTACATTGACAGTGGTTGCTCAAGACACATGACTGTCAATAAATCCCCTCTAAGCAACTTCAAATAATGCAAAGGACCAATGGTAATATTTTGGGATAACTCTAAAGGAAACATCTTAAGTACAAGAAGATTAATCAGAGGAGATGCACAAATCAATGATGTGTCATATGTGAAAAGGATTAAAATACAACTTGTTGAGCATCGGTCAATTATGTGACAAAGGGCATATGGTGGAATTCTTCCAAAACCAGTGTCTAATCAAAGATGCAACAAGCAAAGAAGTCAAGCTTGCATGAACTAGGAAAGGAAATGTGTATCTTGTGGACTATAGTTCATCAACAACACCGATCTGTTTAATTGCTAAAGGAACACCAAAAGAAAGCTGGTTATGGCATAAAAGGATGAGCCATTTAAACTTCAAGACTATCAACAAGCTGTCAAGGAAAGGACTTGTAAGAGGATTACCTGACATTGCACATAAGAAAGAAAGCATATCTGGAGCGTCTCATAAGGGAAAACAGATCAAAGTACCCTTTAAGGAGAAGTTGCAGTGATCATCGTTCAAAATTTTGGATCTGCTGCACATGGATCTCTTCGGACCCATTGATCCTACAAGTCTGAGTGGGAAGAAATACTCTCTTGTAATCATTGATGATTACTCAAGATTTTCCTGGACTATATTCCTAGCAAAGAAGTCAGAAACACAATCGAAGTTTCTAAAATTCATGTAAAGAATCCAGAATGAAAAGGACTCTAACATTGTGAAGATCAGGACAGATAGGGGAACATAATTCTTCAACAAGTTCATTGAGAAGTACTGCTCCGAGAAGGGAATCTAGCACGAATATTCTGTTACAAGAACTTCTCAACAGAACAGTGTAGGTGAAAGAAAGAATAGAACTCTCAAAGGAGATGCAAGAACGATGCTTGCAGAAGCTGTCATACCAAAGAGATTTTGGGCTGAAGCTACCAACACTGTATGCTACACCCAAAATCGATGTCTAATCAACAAGGAGCAAGATAAAAATCTGGTATGGATACTCTCCAAATGTATCGTACTTTCACATCTTTGGGTACAAATGTTATGTGCTAAACAATGGAAAAGAACACCTCAAAGCATTCGATGCAAAGGCAGATGAAGTTGTATTCCTCGAATATTCTTCAATAAGTAAAGCCTTTCGAGTCTTTAACAAAATAACTCTCATGGTTGAAGAATCCGTACATGTGGTCTTTGATGAACCACATTGTGATGCTGCTGAGTTAGAGAATCTAAAGAAGGAATCTGAAGAAATCAATCCTAAGACCCAAGTTTCTTATATAAGGAGCTCTCATCTTCCCATTCTATCTGAAAGATTTGACAAAGAAAGGAACTTGGATGCATTAACTTCAGATGCTGCAAGATAGGTTTAAGCAAACCAGGATGCAGCAGTATAACATACAGTTGGACAACTTACATCCGAGCAGGATGCAGAACATCCCATAGAAGAGGATTCTACAGCAATGCAACCTGAGGATACAAAAGATAGATAAGAATACACAGATCCAGACAGAACATGGCTAAGGAATCACGTAAAAGATCTTATTATTGGTGATCCAAGAGTTGGTGTAAGAACAAGAAGAGCAATTCCTCATGAAGTACTGTTTTCATGCTTCATTTCTCAAATTGAGCCTAAAATGATAGAGGAAGCTCTTGAAGATAGCAACTGGATCCAAGCAATGCAGAAAGAGCTAAACGGATTTGAAAGAAATCAAGTATGGAAGCTTGTGCCCAGGCCATCACATCAGGGAGTCATCGGAATGAAATGGGTATTCAAAAACAAGCTAGATGAATCCGGATTGGTTATGAGAAATAAAGCTAGGCTGGTTGCTAAGGAGTATTGTCAAGAAGAAGACATTGACTTTGATGAGACATTTACCCCCGTTGCACGCCTCGGAGCTATAAGAATCTTCCTTGCATATGCTGCTCACATGAACTTCAATGTTTATCAAATGGATGTGAAAAGTGCATTTCTGAATGGACTTCTTGTGGAAGAAGTATATGTTAAACAACCTCCAAGATTCGAAGATGATGCTGCAAGTAATGTCTACAGGCTGCAGAAAGCACTGTCTGGACTCAAACAAATACCTAGAGCTTGGTATGATACCCTGTCCCTTTATCTTCTTGAAAATGGCTTCAAAAAAGGGGGACAGAGGACAAAACGATCTTCAGAATCCAGGATAGTGATAGCATCTTGCTAGTCCAAATCTATGTTGACGATATCATTTTTGGATCAACAAACAAACAACTTTGTGAGAAGTTTTTTTGCCTCATGCAGAAGAAATTTGAGATGAGCATGATGAGAGAGTTAAACTTCTTTTTGGGACTGCGAGTAAAACAGACATACGCATGTTTACAATAGGAATTTGCGCAAGATTTCAATCATGTCCTAAAGAATCTCATCTTGGTGCAACTAAAATGATCATCAAGTATTTGAAAGGCACTTAGAATGTCGGCCTATAGTATCCAAAAGAAGAAGGATTCAGCTTGAAGGGTTATTCAGATTCTGACTTTGTAGGTTGCAGAGTGGGCATGAAAAGTACAAGTGGAACATCTCAATTCTTAAGCAATAGACTTGTCTCTTGGTTCTGCAAGAAGCAAACCTCTATTACTACATCCACTGCAGAAGCTGAGTATGTTGTTGTAGGAAGCTGCTGTGCTCAAATCTTATGAATACAACAACAACTCAGAGACTATGACATTGAAGAAAAAAAAACACTCCAATTATGTGTGATAAAACAAGTGCCATAACAATAACTCACAATCCTGTGTTCCACTCAATAACCAAGCATATTGACATTAGATATCACTTCATCAGAGATCATGTTAAGAAAGATGTTGTACTTGAAAAGATTAATACTGATCTACAGCTGGTTGCCATCTTCACCAAACCGCTTAATGAAATAAGATTTTCAACCTTGAGGAATGAGCTCGGAATCATCAAGATGCAATAAAGATTGCAAGGGCTAGGTTATAGCAAGGAAGTGTTGTAACAAGAAGACAGATGTAGGGAGCTTGTAGTAACATGTCCTTGAACAGGTTACAGCAAGAGAGGCATTGGAGTAAGAGGGAACACTACTTACAGCAACACTAAGATGTAAGGATGCAATAATGAAAGATATACACAAGCTAAGGGGGAACTATGTTGCATACAACAAGAAGGTACTGCTCAAGATATAACATTTAAATGCGTGCAACACATGTCTGTCAAACAATACATGAAGCAGTGCATTAAACACTTAGTGCTCAGAGCAATCAATTTCTGGTGTTTATTGCTGAAACCTCGGACGAAATTATAATCAAGTTTAGAGAGGCAAAAATGCACTTTGCATTAAATGCGAAAACCCTTTTGTGTTAGTAATTGCAGGCACGCGCGTAAGCAACTGTCCAACTTACACCATATTTACAAGTTTGCCACTCCGCATCTTTGAATAAAATGTTGGATGAGTGACACGTCAGCAGAGTGAATAGATCTCAACCGTTGATCGATTCAAATTTTGAGAAGTTTTCAATAAAGCCGATCTTCATCATCTTCCCTAAGATCATTCTTTGTCTAGAACTCAAACTTTCACTCTTTCTCTCTGCAAATCTTCCAAAACCCTAAATCTATCCGCATTTGTCTTCAATGGCTCTACCAGTGAAGAAAATCATTGTTGTAAAGGGAAGACTTGTGAGCCTCATTGGCTTACTTCAGAAACAGGAATATGATCCCGACTGCCTAAGGGACATATTCAAGAAGTTACAAGCCACAAAACTCACACGGTTTCGGCAGGAACAGGGATGTGGCTACTCTGAAGCCTCTGTGAAGAATTTATACTCCACTACTCGATCAAGTGATACATGGAAGAGCATTATCTTTTCTGTACAGGGGAAGGAATATGAGGTTTCAACAGAAACCATTGGAAAGGCCTTTAACATCGGTGTAGAAGGATTAGACATGAAGGCGCTGCTTCAGTTTGGGGAGGACAAATCCCAAGAGATGTGGGAACTCTTCACCGGTGAAGTGAACGGTGAAGTTAGAAGGAGCACTCTGAAGAAAGCCTTCAAGCCGGAGTACTCATTATTGTATGACGTCTGCACCTACATCATTGAGGGCAGATTGGGGTGTTATGACAAGTACACTAACCTCTGGTTTAGGATGATGTCGGCGATCATGGCCGAAGAACCTGTTAACTGGAGCAGGTTCATCCTTCAGAGGATTTGGAAAGAAGCTACAAAGGCTACTCCTCGGAGAAGCTACGGGATTGTCATCTATGTAATCCTAAACTATCTGGAGATCCCACAGCAAGATCCAATCCGCATTGTTGCTGGTAAGTTCCTTGGTGAACCGAAGAAGGCAAAGAAAATGCAGCCCAAGGAAAAACCAGACAGCAACCCTTCTGCAGAGAAATCTAAGAAAGAGAAGGAGAGGGAGCCTGCAGAAGGGGACTCCAAGAAGAAGATGAAGATAGCCATCAAGCCCCTGCAGAAGTGGAGCTAAAGAAGGTTACAGCAGGAGAGGAGGCTGCAGCAAGCAAGGTTGATGCAGCGGAGGAAGTTGCGGCAAGTGATGCTGCAAGGGATCTTGAAGGAAGGACAGAGGTTGGAGAGATGCTGGTTGCAGTAAGGACACCTAAGAAGAGCCGAGCCAAGTTGAAAGCTAAGAAGCCTGGTTGGACAGCTAGCCTTGCTGCACTCATAGATTGCAGTAGTGCATCTACTGCATCCAGGGGAGATGCTCACACTATGCAGTTGGAGGGTGTGGATCAGATGCTTGCTGCTAGCTCGATGGAGGAGAGGAAAACATCAGGGAATGAAGGAAGAGAAGAGGAAGCTCCTATAGAGGTTGTAGATGATGGTGTGAAGATAAGAGAACCCACTGGCGTAGGTGTTATGGGTTCAGAGAATGCCCCGGAAGTTGCAGCAGGAGTAGTTGAACTTCCATCTACTTTAGCAAAGAAGAAGAAAATTCTTCGAAAGAAGGATGGGCCCTGGAAGAGGATGTGCATAAGGGTGATCCAGAGGTTGCTGAAGGAGAAGCCGGGCAAGGGCATGAGAGCCATGGTCCTCTCCATACAACAAAAGGAGGAGGAGGCAAAGAAGATCAGAGAGGGGTTGGTGAAGGTGGTATTCTAAATCTCATTCAAGATAATTGATGCCCAGATGATGACCAGTCTCTCTGTTTGGAAAGATATAAGGCTGCAGGAAAGTTGGGTGCTGCAGACATGGGAGGATTGAACTGTTATGGAGGAATCCCTCATGCTCTGGGCAGGAACTCGGGATGTCAAGGTGCTGCTTGACTATATCCCTCCTGCAGACGCTCAAGTCAGGATTACTGCAACCAAGGCATACTTTGCTTCAATCACTATGAAGAAGGGGCACAAGCAATCCAAGCCTGAAAGGGCCGATGAAACAACAGAGAATGCCCTGATAGCTGTTTTAGAGGAAAATACGTCTATGGGTAAGGCAGTTCCGAAGGATGCAGCATCTAAACTTGTAGACGATAATGATGAGCCGTAGCTGCACGAGTCCTTGGAACTTAGCCATGAAGGAAGGAGAATAGAGACCCCTATCAGGTCACTGCAACCTAATGATTCCACGATGAAAGCAGAGAGTTCTCGGACCTTCGATACAGTGATGGACAGTCTACTTCCAATCGTGACGTTACAATAGATCAGCGAGGAGGAGGAGTAGATGGACTACGAGGATTCACCCAAGTATCTGGAAGATGCTGCAAATGATAAGGAGCCATCAGACATCATCAAGTCAGCACTTACAGGTCTTCCAGATGCTGAAATCACCGATGATGCAACGACGGAAAAGGTTATGGAGGTAGGTCTCCCGGTAATGACAAAAGTTGCAGTACTGTCTGCTGTAGGACTATTAGATGCAGCAGAGTCACCTGATGCAGCAAATGACTTAGAGGTTGAGCAGGCACCTTCCCTGGGTGATGCTGCAAGAGACCAGTCAACTGATAGTGCTAATCAGGGAGAGCCTAAATAAGAAGGTTGCAAGTATGAAGAAGAGTAGCTTGCAGCTACAACAGAAAAAAATGGGGAGTGCAGCAAGCAATTAGAAGAACTTGCTGCAGAAGAAGAAGTTGAAAGCTGCAAGCAGGCTGATGAATAGCTTGCAGCAGAAGTAACAGAAGAGGCCATGCAGCAAGAGACACCTCAGTAGGAGGTTGAAGCTGCAGAAGGGAAAAATGGCCTAGAAAAGAAAGTGGAGAGCAACGAACCAGTGGTTGTTGCAAAAGAGCCCAAGCAGCTAGAGGAACCTAGAGAGGTTGATACTGCTCACAAGGATGAGGATGCAGAAGAGACTCTTGAAGCCATCCTTCGGTGATTCTCTTGGAGGATCTGATGGAGAGGCTGACGACTTCACTAATGAACTTGATAAAGAAGACAACCCTCCACCTCTGGTGCTGCAGCCTCCCGGATGACAGATCGATGTCTGGCAAAGGCAACACTGTGATGGATCCTGAAGAACTGAATGCTTGGAAAGAATCCATCAAGAACACAAAGCTCACTGTTACTGCTCCTGCTGAAACTTCAACGCCAGCAGCTGCAAGTTCTCCGACCCCTACAGAATCCTTCAGTAAGATTATCACAGCCATTGATAATCTTTTCAGTGCCCTACAAAAACACAAATCAGCCAACCCTCAACCCACTGTTAATCTGGAAAATGGCGGAGCAGCTCGAGAAGATCTCAAATGCCCTTCGGGAGCACTGAATGAGGAATGGACAAAACAATACACTGTCTAGAAGAAAAAGGATTTACTAACCACTAACTTCAGAAATGAGACAAAGCAGACTCTTGGCACTGTCTCCGATACACTAGCAGCTCATGGCAGCACTCTGACCACCATACAGAGTGAAGTCAATAAGCAGGGCTCTAAGGTGAAAAGTATGGATGACAGGCTTGCCAACATTGAGTTGTTGCTGGGGGAGATGCATCAAGCTCTATAGAGAATGACTGAACCGCAGATTGTAGCAAGAGACCACCAAGGAAAAAGAAGTTTTGATGATGCCAAAAAGGGGGAAGAAGCCACTAAAAAGTTGTCAATTCCTGCCTTAACAAAAGATAGCTCAACTTAAGCAGAAAAGCGGTTACTGTAAGTTGCGGAGGACACTACAAGGAGTTTGGGAGAAAGGATGCAGCTGGTTCTGATTATTCGAAAAGCAGGAAAAGAGGCCAGAGCAGTAGAAGCAGAGGAGACTCACCTCTTCAAAGAGGCACAAGATCTATAAATGAGCCTTGCTGAAGATGGAGGATGAAATATTCTATGCTGCAAGGAAGGCCGAAGTTGAGAACTTTTAATTTCCAATAAGTATTCAACTCTTCAGAATACAGTTCTTCAGTTTTTCTCCTAATTGTTTTTAGTTTCAGTTTTAACACCAAAGACTCCAAGAAAAAAAAAAAAACAGAAAACTCAAAAAAAAAAAAGAGCAAAAACAAAAGACTCCAAGAAAATTAAAAAAAAAAAAAAGAGAAAAAACAGAAAAAAAGCAAAAACAGAAGTCTCTTGTTTTTTTTTTTTTTTTTTGCCTAGGGGAAGATTTTAGTATGTTACAACAACTTTTATCAAAGGTTTGTCATCATCAAAATGGGGAAAATTGTAAGAAGTATTCATAGATTTTGATAAGACAAAACCCGCTGTAATATTATTATCTTTAATTACTTATATTTCCCATTGTATGTTTTCTTTCAATAAGTAGCAAAGTCCTACCGTGAAATTTTCCACTGAAACCTAGAGGTGCAAGCTATATGCAACTGGAGAGAAAGAAGTTTGCATACAGCGAGCCATACTTGGAAGAGCTTCAGGAGAAAAGTTTTGCTGCATGCTGCAAGCTGGAAGCTGCAACCTACTGGATGCAGTGAGTCTAGATGTAGCAATTGCAATAAGTTGCAGCAAGTGAAGAGAGACATGACAAGTGGAATTAACATCGAGGAACTCAACATTCAGTGCATGTTTCTGTTGATACGAGAAAACATCAACTTCATTTGAAGCAATAGTGCTCTACAAGCTGAAGCATAAAGGACAAATTCATGGGCAGCGAGCGTATGGAGAGCTGCCACCTGGCCTGAGCAACTTCCTGAAACTTGCAACAAAAGGACAACCGCAATTAATGTCGCTGGAGCTTAAAGAGGAGCATGTTTCCACCTTTTTCAGGAGTGCATTGATTGGGTGTACCTTGAAGATCATGAGGATCAAGAATTAAGAATGATGGCCATCCAGATCGAATCAAACAAGAATATACTTGAGCGTGAATGGATCAACGATCAGGATGCAACGGCAGAAGAGAGGAGCTAAAATGAAGACACGTGGAATGTGAACATTTCAACTGGTGCATTCCAACAACTATAAAAGGAAGGAATGAAGTTGAGGGAATAGGGGACTGAAATTTTGAATCGCGCATTGAACTTCTACATTCAACGATCAACAGAGCTTAGTAGAATATCTAACACTTTCAGTCCCTAACTCAACCCGAAGCAGAGCATTCCACCATTGAAGATATTAGGAGTGTTCTAGCTTCACCACAGTTGAAAAAATTGTTTTCAACCATTTATAATAATGTGTGTGTAGGTTGTTTTAGTTTGGTGTCTACAATTGAAAGGAAAAGAATCCTTGTTGTGTGTATTGGTCTTGTGAAAGACAACATCATGTGTGGATCTTGTTTGTTTACTGAAACCTTGAGAGGGAGTAGGAAACTTAGTAGGCGTGTGAGTCCTTAAAGTTGAGTTTAGTTGGATTGAGTCCTGTAAATGTAAATACTCTAGTGGATATGCTCCTTGTAAAGGAGAAAAGAGGATGTAGAAGAGTTATACCACCATCGAACCTCTATAAAGCCTTGTGTCTATTTACTGCTTTCAGCATACATATCTTATATCTGCTGCATGCATATCTATGAATTTATTACTATGTGTTTAACTGTGAATCTGACATATTAACTTTATAGTTAAAAGTGTTAGAATTTATCTGCTGAACTCTCTATTCTTGAATAATTCCGCTGCGCACAAAAACTCTGAGTGTGAAGCTGCAAGAACAAGTTTGCTGTAAGCAGGAAGTGATGTGGATAGAACGAGGACCCATTAGATATTACGATCTAAGAACCCAACGTATAAGAATAAGCAGCGGATCTCCCCAATTCGAGAATCTAGTTTGATCTTACTTAGAGCGAAAGAACCTTGACCCGTTGGCTATTTATATCAGCCAAGAACCTCGGTATGATGAACGCCACAAGATCTTGCTCAATTGACCTTGATAAGTTCTTGATAAAATAAAAACCTCACAAAGAGAGAATTCAACTCACAAAGCTTTAAGCTTAATTTTCGGATTCAAAGAAGGTTGTCCCATTACAAATGATCGAAGGACCTATTTATAGTAGACAAATGACTCTTGAGTACCTACATTAATACCTACACTTATGTAGCCATTATAAGGCTTTTGTAACTTATGTAACCTAAAACTACATTAAAATCAAATTATATGCTATTTAACTACTAAGGAATGCATAGAGTCTTGATCATCCAATAGGCTAGATATTAG
This sequence comes from Scutellaria baicalensis, assembly GCA_005771605.1. NCBI lineage: Eukaryota > Viridiplantae > Streptophyta > Magnoliopsida > Lamiales > Lamiaceae > Scutellaria > Scutellaria baicalensis. Next base: position 45,197,483 of record CM016723.1, read on the forward strand.
CCACGAATTTGATGGCCCATGATCTAATGGGCTAGATATTAGCCACGAATTTGATGGCTCATGATCTTCAAACTATGCCTTCAAGCCCAATTTAACATTTGTGCACCATATTAAGTGATCTCTAGCCCAATAACATTCACCATTGGGCCTTCTTTGGACTTCTCTTACACATTTTCTTTAATTTCAGCAACAAGGTTCATCAAGGCCTCTTTAAGCTTCTTAGCCTTTGCTCTTGTAATCGGACCCTCATGCACTATCAAAGGATCCCTCTTTCTTGCATGGTTGTGCATGGGTGGCTCTCCATCATTCCCCTCCTCTTCAAAAGGATTCGTCCTCGAATCTCCTAGATAGTGCATCAGCAACAATGTTTTCCTTTCCCTTTTTGTACTTGATCACATATGGAAAAGATTCAATGAATTCCACCCACTTGGCATGCCTCTTACCAAGCTTGCCTTGACCCTTAAGGTACTTGAGAGATTCATGATCAGTATGAATAACAAACTCTCTTGTCCACAAGTAATGCTGTCATGTCTCCAACGTCCTCACTAATGCATACAACTCCTTGTCGTATGTAGGATAGTTCAACTGAGCGCCTTTCAACTTTTCACTAAAGTATGCAATTGGCTTTCCTTCCTGCATCAAAACAGCTCCTATACCCACTCCCGATGCATCACATTCAATCTCAAACATTTTATCAAAGTTAGGTAATGCAAGAATGGGTGCGGTAGTTAGTTTCTCTTTAAGAAGATCAAAAGCAACTTGTTGTTTTTCTCCCCAATTAAAACCAACTTCTTTTTTAACAATTTCGTTCAATGGTGCTGCTATAGTGCTAAAATCTTTCACAAACCTCCTATAAAAACTAGCAAGTCCATGAAAACTTCTTACTTCAGAAATGTTTTTAGGAATCGGCCAATCTGGAATAGCCTTGACTTTATCCTTCTCCATTTCAATTCCATTAGCACTTACAACAAAACCAAGAAACACAATTTTATCCATGCAAAAAGAACACTTCTTAAGGTTAGCATACAAAGACTCTTTTCTTAAAGTGTCCAAAACAGCAAACACATGATCAAAATGTTGTTCCATGCTTTTGCTATATATAAGAATGTCATCAAAGTACACAACCACAAACTTCCCAATAAAGTCTCGCAAAACATGATTCATTAATCTCATGAAAGTACTTGGTGCGTTTGTTAAACCAAAAGGCATAACTAACCACTCATACAAGCCATATTTTGTTTTGAAAGCCGTTTTCCATTCATCTCCTTCTCTTATTCTAATTTGATGATATCCACTCTTTAAATCAATTTTAGAGAAAGAGTAAGTCTCTTGTGAATCAGGTGCATGGATCTTAGATCCATGCACCCGGGTCGGATCCGGGTCGGGGGGACCGCACCTTCTTTTTTTTTTTTTTTTTTCGCTCATGATTTTTGAAAAAAATCACATACCAATAGTATATGTTAGACATACCTTTACGTTATGTTAGACATACCTTTAAGCTATGTTAAACATACCAGTTCTGCCCAGATTCCATGCCTTGTCTTTTTTTGGCTTGATTTTTGAATTTTGGCACATACCACTACGTTATGTTAAGCATACCTTTACGTTGTGTTAGACATACCTTTATGTATACTTAAACATACCTTTGTATATGTTAGACATACCTTTATATATAGTTAAACATACCTTTATATATGTTAGACATACCTTTGTATATAGTTAGACCTACCTACACATGGTTGGTCTAACTATACACAAAGGTTGGTTTAACTATATACAAAGGTTGGTCTATTTGAGCGAATTCTGGATGAGCTTCAGGCCAAGTCTCCAGCGCGTGGGAGCGCGTGCATGCGCGTTTTGCGCGCGTGAACGGGTCGGGTCAGGTGCATGGATCTTAGATCCATGCACCTGACTCATAAAAGTTTTTGCCTTAGAGAAAATGATTGAACCATACAACTCATCAAGCATATCATCTAACCTAGGGATAGGATAGCGATACTTTACCGTGATTTTGTTGATGGCTCGACAATCAGTACACATTCTCCATGTACCATCCTTCTTTGGCACAACAATGACCGGTACCGCACAAGGACTCATGCTCTCTCGAACCTTACCCTTTTCCATCAGCTCCTCCACTTGCCTTTGTATCTCTTTGGTTTCCTCCGGATTAGCTCTATATGCTGGTCTATTTGGAAGTGTTGCTCCCGGGATAAAATCAATTTGATGTTCAATGCCTCTCAACGGTGGTAAACCATCCGGTTCCTCCTTTGGAAAAACATCTTCGTACTCCTGCAAAAGAGTCGCAAAAGAACTAGGCAAAGAAGAAGTTAGTTCGTTAGTGTTCAAATAAGTTTCTTTATGTATCAACACCAACACACTTCTTTTCTCAACCAAAGCTTTCTTTACTTCACTTCCTTTTGCAAAGAAATTCACTCTTTTTGTGTCCTCACTTCCTTCCACCTTCTTTTCTCCCTCGGAGAGACTCACATCAGCCCTCTTGTTTTTCTCTCCACTCTTTTTTTCTCTCGATTCTTGTCTCTCACTCTCATTTTTTTTTCTCTCAATCTCACTAGCTCTCCTTGCTTGAGATAGTTTGAGTTGATCTTCATGAACCTGTTGTGGAGTTAGAGGTACAAGCATGATGGTTTTGTTTTGATGTTTCAACATATATCGATTAAGATATCCATCATAGTTCACTCTTCGATCAAACTGCCATGGTCTGCCCAAAAGTATATGACTAGCATGCATTGGCACCACATCACACATTATTTCATCTTTATAGTTTCCTATAGAGAAGGAAACCAAAACTTGCTTAGTTACCCGCATTTCTCCACATTCATTAAGCCATTGCAGCTTGTACGGATGAGGATGTTTTGAAGTAACTAATCTTAGTTTCTCCACCATTTCAGAACTAGCCACATTAGCACAACTACCTCCATCAATGATTAACATGCATACCCTTCCATTAACCAAACATCTTGTGTGGAAGATGTTTTCTCTTTCTTGTTCAACCTCATCAACCTTTGCTTGCATGTTTAGAACTCTTCTCACCACCAAAAGTTCTCCTCTTTCAGGTATTGTCTCCTCAAGTTGCTCATCATCATTTGATTCTTTCTCACTTTCAGATTCAATATCACCACTGTCTCTCAAAACCATCACCCTTTTGTTTGGACAATCAGATACAATATGCCCACGACCATAGCAACAAAAGCATTTAATATCTCTAGCTCGTGAAGAAGTTGAGATATTACCTTTGCCTTTTTCAGCCTCAGTGAATCTGGTCTTTGGTACCTCATGTTGAGACTTTGAAGTTGCCCCATCATTTGGTTTGGATGCACCTTCCTTGGCTTTGCTTGAGAACTGAAAGTTGTGTGTAGAACTCCTTTGAAATGAACCCTTCTTCTTGAGTTGCTTCTCCACTTTCATGGATGTATGTACCATGTCCTCAAGCTCCACGTAGTGTTGAAGCTCCACTATATTAGCAATCTCCATATTCAGCCCATTCAAGAAACGTGCCATGGTTGCCTCACGATCTTCTTCAACATTTGCCCTAATCATGGCAATCTCCATATCTTTGTAGTACTCATCAACAGATTTGTTGCCTTGAGTCATAGATTGAAGCTTTTGATACAATTCACGAAAATAATGAGAAGGTACGAACCTCTTACGCATGACGGATTTCATTTCTGCCCAAGTAGTAATCGTCCTCTCTCCATATCTCCTTCGATTTGTAACCAATTGATCCCACCAAACTATAGCATAGTCGGTGAACTCAATTGCAGCAAGCCTCACCTTCTTCTCTTCGGAGTAATTATGACAATCAAAAATCAGATCTACCTTCTTTTGCCACTCCAAATATGCTTCCGGATCACTTCTTCCATGGAAAGTAGGTATGTTCATCTTGATACTTCCCAAGTCATGATCAACTTCATCATGTTGCCTTCTTCTACCTCTTCTTCTACGCACTTGGTGAACAGCCCCTTCATCATCCTCTCCTTCCTCCGTTTCCCACTCTTCATGTTGCCTTCGTAGGTTTGCATTAGGGTTTCTATGCTCCCTTGTTGTTGGCTGCTCCAATCTCTCCAATCGTTCGGCCAAGCTCTCAATAATGTTTCCCATCCTAGTGAAATGTTGTTGCATAGCTTGAAAGGTGAAAGCATCTCCTTGATTTGTAGATGTTTCTTCCATGATATTTTCCTCATAAAACACTCGTGTATCCCTCAAAGATATACCTCACAATTCACTCGTGTTTCACTCGTAGGCTTTTACCTCCCCTCTATTGAACTCACACCACTCTAGCCTTTTACCACTCAAGTCAAGAACAAATAAGGTTTGAACAATGTCCAACAACGTTCAACAATCCCTTAGTCCTATAATGAAGGAGAATAAGGATCTATTTGTGACTGAAATTTGCAAACTGAATTTTCGAATTTTTTTTTTTTAGATCAATATCTTGCTATGAGGGCAGCAACAAATTGGTAAGAAGAAAATGATCTTGGAGTTTTTTTTTTTTTTATGTAACAAGAAATGAAAAGAAAAAAAAATATTCAGATCAATACCACCTGGCTCTGATACCAAAACTGATGTGGATAGAACGAGGACCCATTAGATATTACGATCTAAGAACCCAACGTATAAGAATAAGTAGCGGATCTCCCCAATTCGAGAATCTAGTTTGATCTTACTTAGAGCGAAAGAACCTCGACCCACTGGCTATTTATATCAGCCAAGAACCTCGGTATGATGAATGCCACAAGATCTTGCTCAATTGACCTTGATAAGTTCTTGATAAAATGAAAACCTCACAAAGAGAGAATTCAACTCACAAAGCTTTAAGCTTAATTTTCGGATTCAAAGAAGGTTGTCCCATTACAAATGATCAAAGGACCTATTTATAGTAGACAAATGACTCTTGAGTACCTACATTAATACCTACACTTATGTAGCCATTATAAGGCTTTTGTAACTTATGTAACCTAAAACTACATTAAAATCAAATTATATGCTATTCAACTACTAAGGAATGCATAGAGTCTTGATCATCCAATGGGCTAGATATTAGCCACGAATTTGATGGCCCATGATCTAATGGGCTAGATATTAGCCACGAATTTGATGGCCCATGATCTTCAAACTATGCCTTCAAGCCCAATTTAACATTTGTGCACCATATTAAGTGATCTCTAGCCCAATAACATTCACCATTGGGCCTTCTTTGGACTTCTCTTGCACATTTTCTTTAATTTCAGCAACAAGGTTCATCAAGGCCTCTTTAAGCTTCTTAGTATTTGCTCTTGTAATCGGACCCTCATGCACTATCAAAGGATCCCTCTTTCTTGCATGGTTGTGCATGGGTGGCTCTCCATCAGGAAGGACACTAGACTGCCAAACTGCTTCAAGCAGCGATAGCTTACAGCAGCTTGCAGCGAATAGAGAAAAAGTGTGAAAAAGAGAGAGGTTCATTCACCCCCTCTGAACATAACAAATCATTATAAGAGACTCTAAAACATTCTTTAAAATATGCATCAGTTAATCATTTGAAAGAAAACTATTTAGCCTTATGAACGCATAAAACTCTTTTTCATTACTTTGAAAACCTAAATGATTCATTACCTTACACATAAGCTCACAATTTTTTTTTAAATCAGTTCTACAGATGGTTAAAATCTAACTTTTAATCATAGATAAAATTAGATTTAATAAGTAACTTGTAGGTAGATATACACTCATCATAATAATTTTCATAATTAAAATAAATCGTCTAAAACTCATGTAAATATTCATGCATTTACATAATACCTCTAAGTTAATTGTAATAAAATAGTACAAATTTTAATCACACAAGCTTTAATAAGTAATTTATTGTACCCAAAGATTGTTTGATAAGTGCTCTAAACTAGTCTGATTTATAAAATTCGCTATAAATTATATAATAATTGAAACCTTCTAAAATTAATAATTCAAACTTACAACATCATTCATTAAATCACCATAAAATATTTTGGAAAAATTATAATTCATCAAATTTCTAAAATTATTTTTCAATTGTCCAAAATTGCAGAATTTCATCTTGAAACAAGACTATGTTTGAAAAAATCATTATCATTTGTACACTTCTTTAAACATTATCAAATTTTAAACATGGACTCATAACTTCATTTAAATTACATAGCAAAACAACTTTGAGAAATCATGACTAAGAGAATTTACAGAATTGTTTTTTCAAGGTCCAAGATTGCAAAATTTGAATTTAAAACTAGACTAACTTTGAAAATTCATTATAATTCATATACTAATCCAAAACTTACAATATTTTTATCATAGACTCAAAACCTTATGTGGTATAACATAATGGAACAGTTTTGAAAAATGTTCATTGACCGAATTTATAAAAATATTTTCTTAGGGTCTGAAACTGGATATTTCAACTCGAAATTGGGCTATCTTTGAAAATTCATTATAATTCATAAACTACTCCAAACATTACTAAATTTTAACCATACACTAAAGATTTTATGTAAAATAACATACTAAAACAGTTTTTGTTGGAACATATTTAAGTATGTTTTGATGAGACAAAAACCCTCATTCTATAAGCATAACCAATCTTAGGAGAAGTTACTGCAACGAGGTTACTACAGAAGAAAGATAGATCATAGAAAGTGTTAAAGGAAGGATACTGAAGAGAATGGCAAAAGGAATCGGGTGAACTAAAAGGATATTGATGACTGAAAAAAGCTACTAGAAGAGACCTTGGCGAAGCAGATTGCGAAGATTGCAAAGCAAGCTACCAGACAGGAAGCTACGTGAGAGACCATGCTGAAGCATACTGCAGAGCAGCATGCCACAGAAGCCTCAAGCTACCAGATGGAGCAAGCTAGATAAGGAAGCACCAGAGTGAACGCGAGGAGGAAGCTATAAAGCAGACATGAGAAGAAAGTCAAAAGTTACCGGTAGTAAGAAGAGGTTACCGGTAGAGAGAAGAGAAGAGGAGCCAATCATAAGAAGACACGTGGAAAGTGAAAAGTTTACGTGTGTCAGAAGAAGTGCGGCGCAGTTATAGATTAGGAACTCTACCTACCTTCAACGGGCAGATTTCCTAATCTATAAATAGAAGAAAACTGAAGACTGAGAAAAGAAGAGAGGACAGCGTAAGAAGAAGAAAAGAACGCATAGTCCAAGAGAGAAGAGCACAAAAGAGAGAACGCGCAAATAGAAGAGAGCGTGTGAAGAGAGCGTAGAAAAGAGGGGGAGGCTACATAAAAGAAAAAAGAGCTAAGTGGGGAGCAAAATAAGAAAGAGAGAAAAGAGAAGCTGAAACACCCCACACCCCAAAGACGCATACTCAGTCTCACAGTCGAGACAGCAAGCTACAACAGTTCAACCTGCAAAAGAAGCCTAAGCTTGCTGCATCCAGTTGAAGAAGAAGAAAACAAACCCTTTTTAAGGATTGTCTTGGAGTGTTCAGTGCGATGAATAGAGTCCTGCTGAGTTGTCCACTTTCTGAAGAAGAAAGTGAGGACCCTGGGTGGGTAGAGTAGGATCCTGTGTGGGTTAGATAGGAAAGTATGGAAGCAGCTACGTGTAGCTTGCTACTTACTTGTTAAGTGAGAGTTGTAATAGATGGGGCTATGCAAATCAACTAGCTTAACAAATGTTCCCTCTTGAGAAGAGGCAGAGAGGATGTAGAGGGATAACTCCACCTTCGAACCTCTGTATATCCATGTGTTTCTATATGCTTACTTTCTATATGCACATCTTATGTTAGATGCATGTCCTGCATATTTGGTCTTCACAGGAGAGGAAGCTTCCGCAACATAACTCTGATCAGTAACCTCCCAAAAGGTTACTGACTCCCGACCAAAGCCTCCTGGAAAGAAGAAAAGTTTGAAATATGAGTAGGTTTATTCACCTCCCTCCCCCCCCCCCTAAGCCTACTACCACTTGGGACCAACAATTTTTATAAACTCCAAGCATATGATGTTATAAAATTCGTCAAAGTGGACTGCAATTTTCAAGTTTTTCAAAAGTTGATTAGATCCACTTATTCCCTCGATTAAAAGGTAAATTATACTTTTAAGACTCTATGAACCTCAAGAAAATTACCATTACTCAGTTTAGTACACATGCAATGAGCTTAGACAAGATAATCAAACATGTAAGGACTAAAACAACATGCAATTGCATAATCAACAATCAAAGATCACATATTTTGAAGATCAACCACTTAGAACAAGACATTAAACAAATTCCTTCACAATTATCCTTGGATCTTACATGCAATAGGTTTTAGTAAGGGAATCAATCATGCAAGGCTTAATCCAACATGTATTTTCTCAATCAACAATAATGATGACATATTTTGAAAATCAATCTCCTATATCCTAACAAATTTCACTACATTGTAAAGATTCACCCTTAGATCACACATGCAATGAACTTAGATGAGGGAAAACAAACATGCAATATTTTTTCAACATGCATTTCAACATTTAGGACTTAATCATGCTCCTAAAGAGAAGATTGGTAAGGATTAGCCAAGTATACCTCTTGGATGCACAAACAAGAGTTCTTTGAAAAGTTGCTTGAAGGAAGTTCTTTGAAAATATCCTTATTCTTTGGAAAGATCTTGCTTCTTCACTTAATTCTTGAAAAGGGGCAGAAACTTGGTGACGGTGAGATGAAGATATCTTTGATGAAGGGAAAATGGTGTAGAAAGGATCAGGAGCAATTTTGCTAGAGAGAGAGATGAAAGAGAGCTCAAAATGATATTGAGAGAAGCTAGAGAGAGAGCAGAGGATCATCAAATGAAAGAGTGGGATGGCTCCCTCTTACACACACGTACAACATAATACATGTATTATACATGTAGATCATCCATTGTAGTATTTATCCACTTGTGAGGTGATAATTAGTGTAGCATTGAGACTTGTAGTGATTTGATGGGGGCATGGGCTTGGAGTGTATTTTTATCTAATGTGACATAAAGAGATTTGTAATAATTATTTTGTTTATAATATCTAATTCATGTAGACTTAATCAAGCAGGTGATAAAATATGATGTCCACATAAATAAAATGACATGTAAATTTTAAGGACATGACTTTAATTTAATTTGTACATCTTTAACATTAAAGTTTTCATAATATTTTGATCATCTAATTATGCATGAGTACTTTATGTTCAAAATTATACATATCATATAAGTCACGTAATTAATTGCACATAAACTTCACATAATATAAATTTCACATTACTATAATTGATCACCTTACTCATGTTGCATTTATTAATTATTATAAATAATATTCAACTTATCATTTTTCTTTTTGTTCGTTGCTTTACCCGTGCATGTCGAGTACATCACGATTAACTCGGTCTCCTCAAATAACTATCCTGGAAGACTTTTTATACTTGAAGAAACATTAGTTCATTTCTTTTTGATAAAACATAAAGCTTGCTATAGTGATTATTTACAATAAATCATTTTAAAACTGAATTTGTAAATAAAAATATACCATGCAAATTTTCTGAAAACGGGGTGTTACAGATTGTCACCTATATACATGTTATCCCATTGTTATACCTTTTCTTTCGTTAATTATAGTTGAGAACACACATGTTCCTTGTGTGATCATTTGACAACTAAATGCAATAGGATATGATATAAGTTATCGGTGTATATTTCAACAAATGAACTTTTTTGTTTTTTTAATTATGGTTCAGAATATACATGCTCATTATATGATGATTTTTCAACTAAATTTAATAATATAGGATAAAGTTATTATGCAGATGTCAGCAAACTGTAACAATATATATGCTAAAAATAAATATGGTTCCTAAACAAGCATATTTCAGCATACTCTTTTCATGTATTAGTTTAGATATGGGTTATTTTGTTTCTGAATTTTTCTTTTCAGCAGATTAAGTTACATGATACATGATAATATTAAAGTGCATAAAATTATTGAAGATGGAGAAAATTCATGAGATGAGATAACAAATTGTATTGAAAGTTGATTACAATGATCCTGATACATGTATATATATAATCTTGATTGGAAGAGTGTAGAAGCTCCTCTCCTAACTAACTTGCTAACCACCTTGCTGACTAGATATGCTGACTCATCAATAGACCTATACACTATAATATGTACATGCATGTAGAGTAGCATTGCCACACATACATACTATAATACTCCCCTTGAAGCTGAGCTGTTGTATCTCTAAGTGGAAATTGTTTGCAAAGTTTGTGAAATGATGATGAAGTTAGAGCTTTAGTAAGTAAATTTGCTAGTTGATCTTCTGAAGGAACATATCTGACTTCAAGAACTTTTGCCATAACTTTTTCTCTAATAAAGTGAATATCAACCTCTATATGCTTTGTTTTTTGATGGAAGACTGGATTTGAGGCTAGAGCTGCTGCACTTTTGTTGTCACACCAGATAATAGAAGGTGAAGAAAGCTGCATTCCAAGTTCCTGAAAAAGAGAATTAAGCCACACAATGTTAGCACTAGTATCTGCTAAAGATCTATACTCAGACTCTGCACTACTCCTTCAAACCACAGCCTGTTTCTTTGAGCTCCAAATAAGCAAATTCTTGCCCAAAAATACACAATGCACTCCAGTTGATCTTCTGTCATCAATGCAACTTGCCCAGTCAGCATCATCAAAGCTTTCAAGTCTCATCTTGGGAACAAGTGTGAAGACAAGACCAACTGAAGAAGTGCCCTTCAAGTACCTCAACAAATGTTTACAAGCTGTCAAGTGAGATATAGTTAATGCATGTAGAAATTGACTAAGTTTGTTTACAACAAAAGAGATGTTAGACCTTGTCAATGTAAGATATTGAAGTGCTCCAATTGTGCTTCTGTAGAGAGTAGGATTATCTAACAACTTGTTGTCCTTAAGATGTAACTTGTGAGAAGGACACATTGGTGTAGATACAAGTTTGTTGTTAAGCATATTAGTCTTTTGTAAAAGATCAAATAAGTACTTTTATTGAGTGAGGATAAGTGTTGGTCCCAAGTGGTAGTAGGCTGGGGGGGTTTGAATATGTCTACTCAATTTTCAAACTTTTTCTTTCTAAAAACTTAGGTCTAGAAGCAGTAACCTTTTGAGAGGTTACTTAGGAGTTATCAGATTTATAATGCGGAATTTTTTCTTTCATTGAAAACACATGTATGGAAGATGTGCATCTAATATAGGATAGCAGTTTAGAAAGGTATGCACAAACAGATGCATAGATATACAAAGGTTCGAAGGTGGAGTAATCCTACTATATCCTCTCTGTCTCTTCTCAAGATCTTTGATAGCTTGAGTGTTTTGATCGTAAGAGTTTCAGGTGCATTTCATGTGCCAGTCTTCTAACATTTATAGGCGATTCAAATATTTGTCCGTTGGAGAGGGTGAGCCTTCTTTGCAGCTTTTCGTAGATCAAAGTGACAGTTTCTACTTTGTTCGTACACTGATCGTTGAGAGTGTACGTGACTGATGCTGCTATCGCCATACCTAGTCTGACTTCTCTTCAAACTTCCTTTTTGCTTTTTAATACGTGGCATAACTTGATTGGTTGAAAATGCGGTTTGTGCCTAACGTTAACCTCGTACATGCTTTTCGAGGTAATTGCTACAGAATCAGGTTGTTGATGCTTCCTGATGCTTCAGTTATCTTCAGTTCTCCTTTTATTCGTCTGGTAGTCAGTAACCTTTAGTGTCCTCGGGTAGTACGGCCAGTATCCTTTTTTGAGCAGCCTGCTGCTGATATGTATTCTTGTATTTTCTCTTCGGTTTATATGCAGCAAGGTCATCATGCTCCATTCTTTTGATCTTCAAGCATCATGTTCCTATACTTAGAAATATTTTACAACAAAATCTAATACATAGGATCCTGGGCCCCTAATCTATTACATGTTTTGTCATTCATCAAAATCTTATACAATGTTCCTTATAAATCTCGATGCTATATAAGATTTTTACAAGGAACGTCAATTCTACAAGGAATACAGTAAAAAGATGAAGGATGAGCAGTTTATGGAGAATAAGAAATCAGCAGTAGATTTTGGATAGGGAAAGGATTCTATCTACATCCTATAGCCGTAAAATTGGGGATTACAAAGGAGTTGTAAAGCAAATGGGTTTCTTGATGCTTTGATCTTGAAAGAAAATCTTACCTTGTGATTTAAATGGATAAGTTAAGAAGAAGATTTTGAGAAAATAAATCGTACGAATTGATTGTTGGAAATTGGTTTGGAAAAGTTGGTGATGACCAATCTTTGACCAATTTGATTACATGGTGTTTCGTTTGTCAAAAATGAAATTAAGTTGCAAATTAAAAATCTACGTTTCGAGTAGATAAATTTAGAGTATTATTTTGTCAAATCCAATTTCGGATTAAATTTAGAGTATTTATTTTCTCAAATCCAATTTCGGATGAATGAGAAATTAATGTTTAAAGTTGACAACTTAAATTGAAGAGGTGTGAAGGTGTGAAAGAGTGTGAGTTTAAATTGAATTGATGCAACCCAAATTGAACGGATGCAACCATTCCAATTAGACACATTGTTAATTCATAGAAAGAAGTGTCTAATAATGAAAAAAAATTCAATTCAAACGAAATGATGTCTAATCACGAAAAGATATCATTTCATGAAAAGTGTCTATTATGAAAAGACATCACCTCTTCAACTTCTATAAATAGACCCCACATTCAATCATTTCATTCACTCCACTGCAACTTGCATTCATAGCATTCTAGCAATTGTAGTACTATTTTCATCTTGTCATAAAAAGTTCCAAATATCTCTTTTGTTCGCCGGAAAACTTTTGGATTCGTTGTGCTGCGATCCTTAAGTTAGTAAGTCGTTGTACTTTGGGGACGTGTGTCATAGACCGTAAAGTACTGAATACAGAGCAATTTCATCTTATGGAGAAAGAGTCCAACTCTTGCCCCGACTTTCCCTATTTGTTTTCCAAATCATTTTAAAATACCCCACATCTATTTCCAACATTGATTTGCTGGGAAAAATAAAAAAAGGGATTCAGAAAGAAATTAAGAATGCTGAAAGCTCTACGATGTTGTGTTGAAAAAGAAGACGTGTACTGTCCTTCTTAAATATGGGTTGGGCTTTTAAAATCATGCCCAAATAGTAATAGGTTGAATTGGAAAAATACATTTACTTAATTGGACTTGAGTCCAAAGTGTGCACGAATTGGAATTATGGGCTAAGGAAAAATTAAGTAAATAATGAGTTAAAGATTTTTCTTTTAGGCAAAAACTTTTATGCACCAGTTGCACGGATCTGGGATCCGTGCAACCGGGTCGACCCGTTCACGCGCCCAAAAATCACTTCCACGCGCCTACATGCGCTCCTACGCGCCTGAACACTTGTGCTGAAGTTCACCCAAAATTCGCTCCAATAGACCAACCTTTGTGTATAGTTAGACCAACCATGTGTAGGTAGGTCTAACTATATACAAATGTATGTCTTACATATATAAAGGTATGTTTAACTATATACAAATGTATGTCTAACATATACAGAGGTATATCTAAGTATGCATAAAGTTATGTCTAACACAACGTAAAAGTATGTCTAACATAACGTAGTGGTATGTGCCAAAATTCAAAAATCAAGCCAAAAAAAGACAAGGCATGAAATCTGGGCAGAACTGGTATGTTTAACATAGCTTAAAGGTATGTCTAACATAACGTAAAGGTATGTCTCACATAACCTATTGGTATGTGATTTTTTTCAAAAATCATGTGTGAAAAAAAAAAGGTGCGGTCCCCCCGACCCGGATCCGACCTGGGTGCATGGATCTAAGATCTATGCACCTGATTCACAAGAGACCTACTCTTTCTTTTAAACTTATTCACTCCAAAATTATCATCCGTGAACAAGTCTCAAGAGGGCAATTTGTAGATACATAAATTTAAGGGAAAAACTTTTATGCACCGGTTGCACGGATCTGGGATCCGTGCAACCGGGTCGACCCGTTCACGCGCTCCCACGCGCTGAACACTTGTGCTAAAGCTCATCCAAAATTCGCTCCAATAGTCCAACTTTTATGTATAGTTAAACCAACTTTTATGTATAGTTAGACCAACCATGTGTAGGTAGGTCTAACTATATACAAAGGTATGTCTAACATATATAAAGGTATATATGTTTAACTATATGCAAAAGTATGTCTAACATATACAAAGGTATGTCTAAGTATACATAAAGGTATGTCTAACACAATGTAAAGGTATGTCTAACATAACGTAATGGTATGTGCTAAAATTAAAAAATCAAGCCAAAAAAAGACAAGACATGAAATCTGGGCATAACTGGTATGTTTAACATAGCTTAAAGGTATGTCTAACATAATGTAAAGGTATGTCTAACATAACCTATTGGTATGTGATTTTTTTCAAAAATCATGTGCGAAAAAAAAAAAAAAAAGGTGCGTTCCCCCCGACCCGAATCCGACCCGGGTGCATGGATCTAAAATCCATGCACCTGATTCACAAGAGACCTACTCTAAATTTAAATATCCAATTCAGTGCGCCATGTATGAAATAATATGTGGAATATTAATTTATATTTATTTTTGGGATTAATTAAAGATAATTCCTAAATTAAATAATCAAATTAATTAATATTTCATGTTTATTTTGTTGGTCAATTGGACAGTGCCACATGTCAAAGTGTTGCGGATATTATCAAATAAAATAAAATAAAATAAAATTTGATAATTATCGGTAAACTTATATATCAAGTATGATCAAATCAAAAATTAGATATGATCAAATCATGGTGGACTAATCAAGTTATTTCACTTCAAATATGATATCTACTCAAATCTCTGTTCTACACCTATAAATAGGGTCTCAAATTCATCATTGATGATAAACACAATAAATTGAAGAATTCAAGAGTTAAAATTCTCTCATGCGTTCTTCATCTTCAAGGCGTTCTTCGGTGATCTTGAGACGTTCTTCATCAAGTTCTTCAGTGATTTTCAAATCTTCAAGACGTTTTCATCAAATTAATTCAAGGATATTTTTCACGGAATTTCAAAAGCTACCACTTGATCCAAAATAAGGTGCCAACACCACTTGATCCAAAATAAGGTGCCAACCCCGAGGATCGAGTTGTTTGTTCAAGTATTTCGATTTTGACTAAGTCAACTTTGATTGTCAACTCCAAAGTACCAAAGAGATGAATTAAGAGATCAACTCCAAAGTACCAAAGAGAAGAATTAAGGGATCAAAGAGATTATAAGTCGAATTCAGTTTGATTCAATAAATTTTAATAGGTGGAATTTTTTTTCATTCTATGACGAAACGTATCATTAATGGTTCACTACAATATAAAAGATGCATGAAAGACAGCAAATGTAAAGTTTTGTTGTTATTGGTTTTAAAATTGCAGTATATGCAAGTATTGTAGTTGAAGAGGGGTGCCTAAAGTCGATGCTCCAAAAGTATTGTTGTTTGCTCATTGACAATATATACTTTTAAATTGTGATATCTTTTATATTAATTTTTTTCTCATAGACAACAGTTTGGAACTGATGTTGTTGCATACATTATACATTAATAATACTTACTTTTGAACAGTAGTCCTACTTAAAAAACTATTATATTTGAACATAAAATTTCAAACATACACAACAGTTTGTCAATAAAGATGGGGAGAATATATTAGGGGATATAAAAATCAATGTTTTTATATATAATAAGAGATAAAATTGAAGTTGTGCTTTTATATATTTATATATATAAAGAAAAAGCAACTAGTCCATGTAAGCTTAGTTTTAAATCTTAACAAAGTATTTACTTTTTATAATTTTATTTTTAAACTAATGTCTATATGCTACATATTTTAATTTTTGTTCAAAAGATTTTGAGAGATTACTTTTGAAAAAAACATTATGTAAGGGTTTAAAATTGAAAAGTAGTAAAATTTTATAAATAGGTCAAGAGCTTGTTAATTTTTCATTTGATATTCAAACTTGATCAACCTTTAGAGCACAAGGAATTTGATTCTTGAATATATAAGAGAAAAGTATTAACAAGTTAAAGTTGAATTATTCGAGACACGTAGATTTCATGCTAATTCAAAAGAGATTGTATATAGGATAATTGGTTTTGTATAAGAAAAGTAGCTAGGTGTATGAGTATCCCTATCCTTTAATTTATATATTATTGTGACAATCATAAATTAAACACCTACATCTATACTCATTTATACTCTATAATAATTAATACGATAGTTTTTCATTAACTTCCAGATTCCAATACAAGTAATTAATTAGTATATATATATATATATATATATATATTATTTTTAAGTTTTTATTTACATGTATGTTGACGTGAATATTCTCAAACTGAGCTTAAAGCATAACAAATCTGAATTCAGTGGGTTTGTATGTCTTATGTGATTCAAACTTTTGTATCAAAATGAGATTGTCGTGATCTATACCTTATAAAATATATGCAAATAGTTGACATATAGACTTTTCCTCTCCAATTAGTTATTCATTTATCAAGAAATAATCTTATTTTAAAACATTTTACTTATCTTGCTTAGTCTTCTATCTATTTCTCTTCAATAATTTACCAATCTGTGAAGACTACATATTTTCACGCATCGTGGAGTGTTCTTTTGCTAGAAAGTAATTAATTAATCACCTCAAAAGATCATCATACCCACTATTGTACATTTTTATATATTTTTTCCTATATAATATAATCGAATGTTAATTAACAGTTCGTTTTGGTTTTATAATAATAATGTGTAATAATTAAGTGGAACTAAGATCTCACTAGAATAACATTTGTGAGTCGATCTTATCCAAAATTCGCATTTTAGAGACAATACATTTAGTAATTGAATAAACATATATACAACTTATTAGATGTAAGCTTATTCAGAAACTAAACGCTATTAATAATGAATCTTAAAATATGTATCTAATTAATTGACATAGCTAGACATGATTAGAGTTGCACATTCTCTTTAAATCTTCCCTGCAAAGTATCTTGAGAAGACAAAAGTAAATCCAAACAAGTGTTATATATTTCAGATAAAACAAACTGCTACGCGTAACTTCCTAGGAAAAAGTTTTGGGGAAAAAATCAATCACTTGGTTGCTTATAGGGTTTCCAAAAATATCGAAATGTCGAAATATCGAGGTTATCGTACTGAAAAAATACTGAAAATATTGAAAATTTCGGTACGGTATGATATCATATCGATATTTTCGATACGGTATCGGTATAATTTTCTAAAGTTTTCGGTATTTCGGTATATACCGAAATATCAAAAATAATACATAAATTAAAATATATATTAATTTTATATTAATAAATTAATAAATATAATATTTTTTATTCGGTATACCGGTATACCAAAGTTTCGGTATGTAATTTTCATTTCGGTATTACGGTATTTTCGGTATATTGAAATTTCGGTATATATTTTCATTTCGGTATGACGGTATTTTCGATATATCCTAAAATTTCGGTATACTGGTATGAACGGTATGACTACCTATGATACCGAAATTTCGGTATACCGAATTTTTCAATACGATAACAGTATTTGAATTTAAGAATATCAAATTTTTCGGTACAGTATCGATATGAAATTTTTGGTATGGTATACCGTACCAACCCACCCCTAGTTGCTTATACTTTTATTTTCTTTGAAATGTATGATTGTCAGATCTGTTGGGTCACAATGTCTTATCCAAAAAGAATGGTTAGTTGTGTTATAAAATTAAAATGATAAATGAATGATAATGATAATTTTTTTACCTAGTGCTAGTAATAATGTATTGTGACGTGTCATTTATTTACAGGATTGAAGAAATTTAATTTTAATAAAAGTTTTTAAATATTTTTTGTAATTCAATGTAAATTTATTGTAATGAAATTGTACATATGTATATTACTTTTTTTCCTTTAAAAATAAAAAATAAAAAATAAAAAATAAAAGTTCTCTATCTTTCTTCTTTACATCCAATCTTCACTAAAATAACATGTACTCATCTCTACTAAAATAACATGTACTCATCTTAAATCTTTCTTTCAATTCGTACAAAGTTTTGAATATATTTATATTCTAAACAAAGTATAATATTACTGAATATTAGTTAAAAACTAAAATATCGAGAATCAATTTTAATGTAACTGTAAGAACTCAAATGTCACAAATGAAAATATAACAACTCAAACTCCAAAAAAAAAAAGAAGTTAAATTAATAGACCCATTTTTTTTCAAAACAAAAATCTCACTTGCATATACTTCCACTATCGTCCAACAAAATTACTAAAAGCCCTAGTCAAAATGTTAAAACCATATAAACTGCCAAGACTTGTCCTAAGTTCTAAATTAATCCCTAATTTCAAACCCATCAAAATCTCTCTCTCTCTCTCTCTCTCTCTCTCTCTCTCTCGATGCAGGTTAGCAGAATGAATTCATCCCAGTTTTGTATATTTCAGATGCCATTTTGTACTCTAATCTTCAAATTAAGTGCAGGGCCCGAAATCTCTGCTCATAAAGCTGTTCTTCATCATCGCCTTCCTCTTGGGCTCTTCATCCTCTCTCAAGGTGATTATTAATTATTACATGATCATCAATTCAGACACACAAATATCATCATCATCATTAACATTAATCCCTGCATCTAATTCAACAACATTAATGGTCATGTACTACTTTTGTTCCTATAAGAACAGATTGGTGAAACCTGTTCTAACAACTGCGATGCTGGTTTATCATGCGCCACTTGCCCTGCAAATGGCAACACCAGACCTCGCTGCACTCGAGCACAGCCAATAATTCCCACCTCCAA
Organism: Scutellaria baicalensis; assembly: GCA_005771605.1. Lineage (NCBI taxonomy): Eukaryota > Viridiplantae > Streptophyta > Magnoliopsida > Lamiales > Lamiaceae > Scutellaria > Scutellaria baicalensis. Next base: position 45,216,341 of record CM016723.1, read on the forward strand.
GGTACCATTAATGCCTCTTAATCATTAAGAATTGTAACCACTGTTATTAATCTCGTGGTTAGGAATTATAATTGCTTTGTTGAATAGGTAAAAGGGCTGGCGTTTAACAAGTATTCGTGGTTGACGACCCACAATTCTTTTGCCCGGGCCGGGTCGACGTCGGGTACCGGGTCGACTATTCTGGCTCCGACCAATCAGGACGATTCTATTACCGATCAGCTCCAGGTTTGAATTAATCCAAGATTTTAACATTAATCTTGTCTGATCAAGTTTTAGAGAGTGGAATTACAGTTTTGCCCTGGGGTTTTGGTAACCTGCTACTTTAATTATTAAAGTACTTTAATGATTAGTTAGGACAGATAATTTCTGTATGTAATATAATTGTCATTTATTGATACTTTATGGCAGTTGGGCAGATCCAAGGTTTGGTGCCTGATTGCCATGTTTTATCCATACACATGCTCAATTTTTTCAAGATTCAAACAAAGTAAAAAAATATAATAAGCAACTTATTCTGGATTAGTGGTTGATATAGAAGATAAAAAAAAAAAAAAAGGGTTTAATTAGTTGCAAATTGTGATTATAAGGGTGGATTTGTCAATAAATGTGTCCGAGTATACATACATGGTGACATACATATATGTATATGTTTTTAAATTTGTTTAGTATGGAAATTTGGTGCGATTCTAGTGAGATGTCTGTTTACGTTTGGTGCACTCCATTTTTAGTGGGTATTAATTTTCTATTATTTTTTAATCTAACGCTGAAAAATTAAAGAAATTTTATCTAATCGTGTAAATTGATGATCATATAATAGAGCTACAAGTTTTTGTGATGTAGGTAATCTGCAGTAAAAACTCAGGAATTTTGGACCTATTTGGAATTATTTTTGTTTTAGAAAACAAAAGATCCTAATAAATCTATATTTTCAAACCCAAGAAGAAATTCGTTATTAATTTTTTTTTTTAACTCATTTCACGCTTGAAATTTTAGTTGAATTTTATTTTCGCTTATTGTTTAATTGTTGTTCTAGATTTGATGTATATTCTTCATGAACTTTTATAAAGCTATTTTTAATAAATAATTGCAATCAAACTATTTTAATAAAATTTATACATGAAAAAAAATCATTCAATAGAAGTTCTTGTTGTTCTGGTTGGCATCAAGCCTCCAAAAATTTAGCAAGTATATATATATATATATATATATATATGTACTTAGTTGTAGCTTTTGAGTTTAGTCTTGTATGAGTATCCATTTCAAGAACTTAATAGAAGTCGCAGTGAAAGAATTGTGTTTCATTTGTAGAATGGTGTTCGAGGGCTAATGCTGGATATGTACGATTTCAACAACGACATCTGGTTGTGTCACTCCTTCAATGGCAGGTGTTTCAACATAACTGCATTTGTAAGTACTTTTACTTATCTTTGTTGACTATGAAACTGCATGGATGGATTATATGCATGCTACCTCATTTATGGTTATTGACAAATGTTGTTGTTTTGTAGCAACCTGCTATTAATGTGTTGAGAGAAATTCAAGCTTTTCTTGAAGCAAATCCCACTGAAATCGTCACCATCTTCATCGAGGATTACGTTACATCTCCTCAAGGCCTCACACAAGTCTTCAACGCATCCGGCCTCACTCAATACTTGTTCCCTCTTTCTCTGATGCCCAAAAACGGTGAAGATTGGCCATCCGTGGATGACATGGCGTCGAGAAACCAACGTTTGGTTGTCTTTACTTCCAAATCGTCCAAAGAGGCCTCAGAGAAAATTGCGTATGAATGGAATTACGTGGTTGAGAATCAATGTGAGTTATCATCTCCTCTCTCAATACGACAATAAATGTCATCTAAGAGTTGGGTCTTAATTTGTTGATATCTATCTGGAGATTGGTTCGGTTTGCAGATGGAAATGATGGGATGATTGCGGGTGCATGTCCCAGTCGTTCGGAGTCATCTCCGATGAACACATCTTCAAGATCACTAGTGCTCATGAATTACTTTACGACGAATCCGAATGTGTCTGAAGCTTGTGTTGATAACTCTGCTCGTCTGATAAGCATGATGAGGACTTGTTATGCAGCTAGTGGCAACCGTTGGCCGAATTTCATTGCAGTTGATTATTACCAGGTACTTATACTCGTAGATGGAGAATCACCTAATTTATTTTGATTGCATGTGTTGATTTGAGACTAGCTAGTATATATGTAGTGTAATCAAGACTACTAAGATTAAACTTGAACAACTGAAGTTTGTGCTTGACTCGAATTGGTTCACAAGCTTGAGGAGTACAAACTCGTTAAAAGTGTCGTTCTAGAGTTTGGATCTTCTATTACATTTGGTGTTACATCTCGTGTTACATAGTAATTAATACACGCCACATATTAATTAGTGATGTCATTGAGTACACGTGGCATGTGGTGATTAATTTGTAATAGTTGATGTAATATTAAATGTAACAGAACATCTTAGTCCGTCGTTCTGGAGTTAAATTTTGTTTCATATTAAATCACTTTTTAGACTTTTATACAAATTCATTTCCAAATTATCCCTATTAATTAATATTCCTTAGCTAAAATTTAGGGATTTAATATCAAGTCTTTTATGGAATTAATTTGATTTTCTTTCTAACGTTAAATCATAAATAACTTGATTAGTTAGGGTATCATTTCAAATTTTTATATTCCTTAATTTATGATAAAAACTCCGAAACGAGATTTGTTAATCATAAATCAATCATATTGAGTTGGTTATTCTTGAGCTTGTGCTCTAACTCAGTTAAATTCAAATAGGATCGAGTTTCTTTTTGAGTCGAGCCAGAGTAATTTGCATGTCGGTTCAACTCGTATACATAATGTCTAAACCATTGGTCGTTTTGGATGCAGAAAAGTGATGGAGGGGGAGCACCAGAAGCCGTTGATGAAGCAAATGGACATTTATCCTGTGGCTGTGACAGTATTGCCTATTGCAAGGTACATCACCATTATTACCTATGATGCCTTTTAAGCATGTCCTAAAAAATTAAATTATGAGAATATAGCAATTAGAGATTCCAAATGACTACACAACTAGCACTTCCTCCTAGATCAATCAAATCCAATATAACGGTTAAAAATAAACAACAAATCTAAAGTATGATTTTTTTTTTTCAACTAATTAACGACCACATTCTCTTTTCTTTTTCCAATTGCACCTTATAGTCCACTTGGATGAGTGGATTTGAGGAGACATTTGAAATCCATGATAGCAAATCCATCGGTAGTGTTTGGATGGATGTGGATTTAAAATTCATGGTTTTCATTTTGAGCTAATTTTGAAGTCATTTTGGTGGATTTCAAATTCACTCCAACTTGAGAGGATTTGAAATCAACTCATTTCAAATTCTGGATTTCAAATTACTCTATCCAAATAGAGCCATACTTGATTTTCAAAATTACAACCGTTTGAGGGTATTATTCCAGCAAAAAGGATAGAAAATTGATTTGGGACTTTCATTTGGTTTGAAATGTGGACTATTTTGGCGTATGTTTTACGTATTTTGGTTAAGAAATTAGGGACATATAATTCGATTATGATCGGGGAAGTGATCCGAAATGACCCTAGATTGCAAATTGAAAAAAAAAAAAAAAAATTGTAAACCAACAAAAAGGAAGAAGTATAGGTTAAAGAAAAAAACCCTACTTCAAGCTGATTTTTGATATTAACCCACAGTATAATTAGTACTACAAAAGCTCAAGTACGACGGTCTCTTTATCGAAACACGACTCATATTTTAGCAAATGTTACAGGCAAATGCGACGTTTGGAACGTGCGATGTCCCGGTTCTTTCACCTCCGCCTCCAGCTCAGTTAACTCCTACAGAAACGGTAGGATCAGGGCCTGGAAATAATAACTCTCCATTGCTAAAACCTCACTGGTTTATTTTAACAATCTTAACAGCTCTTCTTCTATGGCTGTAATAATTCTAGAAATCGAGGTATGATTCATTTGTTGTATGATCATTTTTGCGATGATTTTAGCTCTTCGAAGATTATTCCAATTTTTTGAGATTAATAACCTTGTATTATACTAGTTGTTTTGAACATATACATCATTTGCAGAGTCACTGTATTTTGTATATTAAGACGATTGATTCTTAACATAGGAAATAAATTGCATCAGATTTTTTTAATGTTGTGAATGATTTAGTTATAGTAGAAACTAATCACAATAGCTAATTACCGATGTCTAAACACGATTTAACCTCTAATCTCATAAATATAAATGACGTCGTTTAAGTGGTTCGTTTATGCTTCCAATTATTAATATAATCTCAGTTTTTCTTTAAATTTAGTCTCAATCATCATCCCCGAAGATTTATTAGTTCTCAATTATGAATGAGTTTTGAAATTTAATTGTGTTGGACATTTTATCTATATAAAGGCTATTAGTTTGTCATAATAATAAAGGCTATTATTGAATGATGGTTACTAGATAACTTATATTAATTAGTAGGTTGATTAGGTAACAGCTCCCACTTCTGTTGTAAAATATGCATTATAGAGTGAACCACTTTTAGAGATCAACTAGTATAGAATTCGTGAAATACACGAGATTACAAAAATTAAATTAAATTTAGTAATTTTAGAGAGAAAATTAATTATTAATTATATAAGAAAATATATTAATGTTGCATTAGTTTTCTAATGTGAACGATATCTAACTATAATTCTAAAAGAATATGGTTATTTTTTTCTCTCTATTATTTAGAAAATTTAAATATTTTTGTATCCAGTATTCAAACCCTCGAATTTTTTTTTTATGAATTGATACAAAATTTAAAGTCAAATATTTTCAAATAAATTTCATATATTATTTTAAAACACACATTTTCAAAAAATAGGGGTTCGAACCAGAGCGTACAAATTTTTTTTTTTTTTTGGGATTTTTTGAAATCTATAAATAGGGGTTAAAATTGTGTATTTTTCACACCAAATTCTCTTGCTCTCTCTCTCAATTATTGCATCTCTAGCTCACTTTCTAAATCACAATTTCTTGTTTCAACTTTCAAGTTTCAACATTAGTCTCACTTGTTATATTTCAATTTCTAGTTCTTGTTTTCTACTTCTAATTCTACATTTCTAGTTCTTATTTTCTACTTCTACTTCTACTACATTTCTACTTCTAGATAAATTATGTCTCAAAGAGGATCTTCTACATCTTCATCTCGTGGGAAGGGAAATAGTCTCATGCCACCTCCACCATCCTATGAAGATGATATCATTGATCGATGGTGTGGGTCACTAGATGAATATATTGATTTGGGGGAACAAATTCAAGCCGCCTTAAACGAAGGAGATCAAGAAGAGGGTCCGACACAAGAAAGTTTGAATCAAACTTGTACCACTTCAACTCGTGCAACTCCACCACTTCGAAGTGATGTTTTCTCCATCCACTTCAAAAAGGAGGCCACCCTTGATAGTAACGTAGACTACATAGTGATGTGCAACCATTGTGGGAATCAATACAAGTTCAAGTATGGAGGAGGATATGGAACGTTCAACAACCACATCTCGAGGAAGCATCCCAACAAGATGAGATTGGATCGCTCTCAATCACAACTAAGAGGGTTCACCGACTCGTCACAAGGTATGAATTCTTTAACCTGTAAATTTAGTTAAATAGAACTTAGAAAAGGCACTGCCGAGTTTATTGCGGATAAACATCTACCGTTTTCATTTGCTAGTGATGAAAGATATGAAGGTTATGTGAGTACATATTTACAACCACCGGCTAGAATAATAAATAGGAACACGGCCACACGTGATATAGAGAAAAGAGCATTAGAAAAGAAATTAATATTAATGCAAGATTTAGCTAACATTAAACAAAAAGTGTCTATATATTGTGATTGTTGGAAAGATCCATATAAGAAAAATGATTGTATAGGTATTACTTGCCATAGGATTGATGATTCATGGAATCATCAAAAACGTTTAATTGCTATGATTGATTTTAACAAAAGACATATCGGTTTACATATTGCTCAAAAAGTAATACATGTTTTAAATGATTATGAATTATTAAATAAATTATTAGCATAGTGTTAGATAATGCTACTAATAATAAAGCTAGCTTGCCCACTATAATGGAATTTTGCAAACCTTCACTAAATGGTACACTTTTTCATGTTCATTGCATGTGTTTTGCTTAATTTATGTGTTTCAAGATGGCCTAACAACCTTAGAAGAGGAAATTGAAAAAAATTAGAGACGCAATTCTTTAATTGCTCATACCGTACAAATGCGTAAAAAATGGGCTAAATTTTGTAAGTATAATGGATTGGAAGTTAAAAAATTGTGGAAATGTCCCACTTTAGCATATTTTCTTAAAAATTTGACCAGAATAGCACAAAATTTTAAGATTTGACCAAAATAATACAATCCTTATAATTTGTGACCAAAATACCACAAATTGACTTTGACTCTCAACTGTGGACTGACATGATGGTGACTGAAGACAGTACTTTCAGTTTCTAAAGTGGGACATTTCCACGTGTAATAAATCTCTTGTGAGACTATTTACATTTCCACTTTTAATTTTTGTCGTGTGTAATAACTGTCTTGTGAGTTACTATTTACCTTTTAATTTTTGTCGTGTGTAATAAAGTGGATTTTGTTTTTCTTTGACTTACTATTTACCTTTCATTCAAATAAATACACTTTCCATTTTGGTAGATAGATACAATAATTTCATACGACAAAAATTTCTCCCTTCTACTAAATATTCTCCCTTCTACTAAAAAATCTCCGAATCTACAAAAAAATTTTGCTGGAAAGTTTTATCACTCTCAGGAACAAATTAAAGAAGATTTACGTAAAAAAACCGAGAGGTAAGTCCATTTTCTGAATCTCGAATTATTTTTTACGTGGAAAAAACATGAATTTTTCATCCTAAAGTAAAGAAAAAGTGTGTATTATATTTGTCCACGCAAAAGTCATGAAAAATCAGTATCCACGAAACATTTTCTAGTGCCACGAAAATTCTCACGAAAATTATGATCTTCAAAATTGTCACGAAAATTCTCACGAAAATTATGATCTTCAAAATTCTCACGAAAATTATGATCTGCCAAGAAAATTCTCACGAAAATTGTAAGGCACTCCACGAAAATTATGATCTTCAAAATTTTGGATGTTTTTTCTACCACGAAAATGTCACGAAAATTGTAAGGCACCACACGAAAATTATTGCTCAACCACGAAAATTTGGCAGAGTCTTAGTTGCATGAAGTAATTCATGTTTCATTTTTTTTTTTTTTACAGTTGAAAGATGAGTTTGTTGCCCGTTGTGGTTTGGTTTGGTGGATATTGGGAAGGGTTAGAGTACAAAAGTGGTTCGAGACAGGTGATTCAACTTCGAAGAGTTTGTTATCAAGATTTATTTGAATCAATTGACGAAGTTGTGCGTGCTGATGAGTGGTGGGGATATGTCATCCATTCCATTGTCGTGGATGAGGGTAGGGTGAAAAGAATGAAAATCAGGAACGATTCAGATCTTAGTAGCATATTGTCTGTGATCAATGATGTTCTTGTTGTTTATGTGACACTGAAAAGTAGAAATGTGGGAGGCTTTGGTCAGAGCAGCGAGGCAGGTGGTCCTTCATTTACTGTTGGATCATCATACGAAGAACAAGTATGTAGAGATTATTCAAATATTCCAGAAGGGCTGCAAAACGATCAAGCATTCATGGCCTCATGGAGTATACCGAACCAAAATGATCCGTGGGGACAATTTGTGAGACAACCTAACGAGAATTTGCCTAGTTGGGCATCATCTAGTGGTAGGGTTGATTATACAGTACAGGATTGGGGAATGGATGGCCTTGACTTAAATACGTCTCCTATAGATTGTGTCCAAGAGGAAGTGCCACGGAAACAGGATTTTCATGAACATGCACATAGTGGATTTCATGATGGTACACATAATAGTATTATATTTAGGAATGCAGTGCATCTATTGAATAGTTATGATTTAGATTCAGCATTTTAATTGAGGTGGAATTACTTGTGCAGATGTGACATTAGATGAGGCTATGCAACAAATTCAAATACATAGATTGGATGAAGACACATACCATGATATCCAACCATCCATGGGGGTCAATCACAGGTTCGAAGAACTCGGGCCCGACAGCATACCCGATCCCCACGTTACGCCTACATACAAAGTAATAGATAATTAAGTCAAATCATACAGGAAAGCCAAATGGAGAAATGATATAAAATAACACACAAAATAAACTTACTTATCAGCATGTTCTCCGAGCTGCATCCACAACTCGAAGTCATCCCAGCCATGCAGATCCCGACGCTTTGCCTTTCCTCCGCTCTTGTACGGACTCTTACGATACTGGGAAGGCTCCCTCCTCCGGACATGCCGGACTCCCTTGGCCGTATCCCGGATATCCTGATCAGAATGTGGATGTGGAGCATGTGGAGACGGAGACACGGGCTCCTCAACGATGTAACTCGTACCGGCATTACAAATGTCCGGTGTGTGGTAGCCGCGGCTTGACTGGTCCTGAGCCTTGAACGTGTATGGAGCGTACGGCACAAGGGGCATGGAGTCAAAACCTCCTGCGGTAGGCTGCTCTGAAGGCGCATCTGCCGTCCAACCCTCCCACTGCCGCCCTGCATCGTGCTCATACTGCCGCCCTGCATCGTGCTCATACTGTGTACGTGGGCCGTCTCCAAAGAATCCCCGCAACTGCTCCGCGATCATGTCTGGAAGGCCGGACTCCAGACGATCGAACCTCTCGTCCAAATGATCCAGACGGTTCCCGAGATGATCAATCTTGCCGCCGAGATATGTCTGCATCTGGTCGAAGCGGTTGTCGATGAGCATGGACAACCGTGAGAAGAGATCCGTAGGGGGTGCGTCCTCATGATGAGTCGGCTCTGGCCTCTCGAACCCCCTTGGCTGAAAATGCTCCTCGGCCATGGGTGCGCCCGTATGCTGTGCCTCCGCTGGAGGTGCCTCGTCCGATGATGAAGATGAAACAACACGGGCTCGTCTACGTGGCCTCGAAGGACGCACAACGGGATCATGGGCAGCGGGCTCCTCAACAAGAACAGGAGCTGCATGAGACCTCGATGACCGTCTAGTAAGGACGTCGTGAACAGGAGCCGGGGCCTGACGATCAGTTGGACGCCTCGAAGGTCCAACAGAAACGCCCCAAGTCTTCCGTCCACGAATCTCTCCAACTGGCTGCACACCCTGGAAGAGGTCATCACCCACGTATGCCCAAAATGGATGGGCCATCTCAGAAAGAGTCGGCTCGAGCGTCTACAAGGTATCTACCACGCATATTAATAAACAAATATAGTCTATAAATTATTCATCATACTATAAATTATTCATCATAATCAAATGTGTTTTCTCAAAGACTCACCTGAGCCGCTAGTGTTCTGGAAACGTCTGTCGTGGACTTCATGGTGGACCATCTAAGGCACCGAGGAAACTGGTGCCCAGTATCCAAGCGACGACCAGCTACCGTCCCCGTACGTGGTATCGCCTCGTACGCCCATATCTGCATTTGGTGAAAACACGAAAGTTATAATTACAGAGTTATTCGAAAAAATTATATTCAAAAAAATATATCTATTTTTAACTCACCAGTAAGGCAACGGAAAATCCGTATAAGTGATAGGTGTAAATCTTGCTCTTTCTTTGCTGTGGAATGGACGCAGGTAATTTACCAATGGTGCGCAGCAGGTTCAGGTACGAGAATTTTCCCCATGGGAAGCTCTCCCAAGCCTCAGTCTGGTCGATGAGGCTCCATACCCAGGATGGGACACTCGTCTTCAGTACGTCCACTCCAAGCACGATAAAATAAAGAATGAGAATCTTGGCCACCTTCATGCTGTCTACACGGCTGCCACGGAACTCCCCACTCAGAAATCGAGCTCGAAGCTCAGAAATGGTGATACTCCCAACACCAGATGGCACTACTCGAAAGTACAACCCGTCTGGAGAAAAATCATGAACCCCAGATGGGTTGAACTGGGAGTCTCCAAACCTCAACCCCGTCACAAGAAAAAACTCTTGTCTCCCAAACCTACAAAACCTATCTGGTCCAATAAGAAACCAGCATTCGCCTTCCGGTGCACCCGTCCGTCGCACCTGCCGACTCATCAAGTAATGGAGAAACGTCTTACAAATCTCGGTATCCGTTTGCCACCGTAAAAAGTGACCAAAACATGTGTCCATGAAATCATGGACACAGTCTCCATCCACCTCCGATAGCTCCCTCCCTATCTCACGAATAGTAAGAAGTCGCGTATATCCATTGATATACGCGAACTGCCGCTGACAACCCGGTCGGATCCACTCCCACTCGCCCTATATGGAATGAAAATATATGCCAGGTAAAGAATTTGGTATTGTCGTGACATAGTAGAGAAGCATGAAATTTACACATTTATGTTAGTGACATGCATTATTGTGACATATACAGTTTCAAATTTCATGGGATTTTCGTGGCATTTTCGTGAGATTTTCGTGGGTGGATGAATTTTCGTGGCATTTTCGTGACAATTTCGTGGCATTTTCGTGGCTTACTAGTGGCCTAATCGTGGCATTTTCGTGCGATTTTCGTGGTATACATGCATTTTCGTGGCATTTTCGTGACATTTTCGTGGCATACTAGTGGCATAATCGTGGCCTAAACGTGGCATTTTCGTGAGATTTTCGTGGCATACATGCATTTTCGTGCCATTTTCGTGGCATTTTCGTGCCATTTTCGTGAGATTTTCGTGGCATACATGCATTTTCGTGGCAATTTCGTGGCATAATCGTGGCATAAACGTGGCATAAACATGGCATTTTCGTGATATTTTCGTGTGTGTAAGAATTTTCGTGGCTCTACGAATTTTCGTGGCTCTATGAATTTTCGTGGCTCTAAGAATTTTCGTGGGTGGAGTAACACAGTTTTACTCAATCTACAGTTTTACTCAATCTAATCTCAGGAACTATATCCTTAAGTCTAAGCACATATATATCGAATAACAGTTTGAAATCACAGAATAACATATATATCTAAGCATTTCATGTCTACTTAACAGTTTGAAATCACAGAAATCACATACATTCAACCCAAAAAAGAGAGAAAAATTTCATTCACATGTTCAACGAAAATGGAGAGGGGGAGTTTACTAACCTCCATTTCTCTGTCTGAAATTTGCACAGCCGATTGAAGATAATGAATAGCCACGAATCCAATCCAAACGTCCACGCCAATCCAACAAAAATCTGGGATTTTCTTCACTTTTCGTGGGGTTTTTTCTGCCTTTTCGTGAGATTTTTTACTGCCTTTTCGTAAGTGTGTGTATGAATTTATTGGATTTTCGTATTAGTTTTCATCTTTTTACTGCCCCCAATAAAGTGCATTTACTTTTCCAATGAATGACCAATAATGACTGACACCAACCCACTTTTTCAGTTTTTTAATTCACTTTTCAGAGGGAACCGCCTTTTTGAATGGTCAACTGTGGTATTTTGGGCAAAATTTATAAGGATTGTGTTATTTAGGTCAAACCCTAAAATAATGTGGTATTTTGGGCCCACATTTAAGAAAATATGTTAATTTGGGCCTGGTTCCCTTAAAAAATTTGTTAAAGATGTGCCACATAGGTGGAATTCAACTTATTACATGCTTCAAGATTCTTATAATTATAGAGAACTTTTATGTGCTTTTTTTATGCAATATGGTAATAGTGAAGTTATGTTATTTGCTCATTCATGGGATTCATGTATACACATGTTGGATTTGTTATTTTTTTTTGAAGAATCTACTAAGGAAGTAAGTGTATGTTATTATCCTACATCTCCTATAGCCTTAGATCAATGTGTGAAAATTGCTTTTGTAATTAACTCATATAAAGAAGATCCTATTTTATCTAATTTCATTATTATGATGAAAGCTATATAGTTGAAATATTATTTTGAGATACCCCCTCTATTTTTGTGTGCAAAATTATTAGATCCTAGGATTAGGGAAGATGGATTAGAAGAATTATTAACTTTGTATTATAATGCATTGTTCCCAAATGGTTTAATTAGTGAATATGATGAAGTTGAATTTGTGCCCAATCCTAGGGAAGAAGTTGCTAAAGCTAAAGGTTTTTTATATGATTTATATGGAGAATAAAAAACAATTCATGGTGATTCTAGTAGTAGTCATGATTTAGGACATCAAAATGTAGAGTCTTCCTCTTTTTCATCTAGTTTTGGACCGACTCTTAGTCAATTTTACAACTTTTATGACATTAGGACACAAAAACGATCTAGAGGCAACCCTACCCAAGAGTTAGACTCTTATTTAAGTGCTACTTTTGAATCAATTGCTTTTGAGACTCCAAGTGATTTGTTGTAGTGGTGGTCACGAAGGACCACCATGTATCCTATTCTAACCATTATTGCCAAGGAAATGTTTGCAACTCCCGCCTCGACGGTCTCGGTTGAACATGTCTTTAGTATTGCGGGCCAAACATTAAGTAAGAGACGAGCAAACTTGGTTGCGGAGAATGTGCAAAACCTCATGCTTCTTGAGGATTGACTTAAAACCGCTAGACGTCAACAACATCTTGACAACAACGTAGTGGATGAACAAGGTGAGGATGATATTTATGGCTACGACTAAAACACAATATCCTCCGCTAGCACCACCACCAACCTCAACGATTGAAGTAGGTAAGTTGAGGTAAGAGAACTATGTGAGCAATCGAATTAAGGATACGTAGGCAATTTCATTATAAGTTTAGAATTAAATTTCATTTCCAAACTTCGAATGAAACTCAAGCTCTTTCAAAAAAAAATTCTTTAGTCTTTAGATACACTTTTGTAATTGTAATAGATATATTTATTTTGTAATAGATTAGAATTAGATCATAGATTCATTAGAATTTCAATAATTAGATTAGAAATAGAGTTCTATTCTAAGTAACTTGTAATAATTTTCCAATTTATAATGAAAACATTTGTTCACTTCAATTCTTTGTATTCCAAATATCAATTTTAAATCATGAATTACTTCAAATTTGGAGTTGCAAAAATCAAAGTTAAAAAGTTCAAAAAAAAAAAAGAAAAGGGGAAACCATCCGGTTCAAACCGGCCGAACCGTCTGTGGCCGGTTGAACCAGCGGTCTCGAACCATAACCGGAACAGCCTGCCTCATGGTTCAGGTTCGGTTCCACCATTCCGGAACTGCCGAACCGGCCGGTTTGAACCGTTTGAACATCTCTATGTACGAGTAATACAATATCCACCTTAATTAAATTCAATTTATAACATCTCCCACCAAATTCAGAATATGAGAATAATTGGATTTCATCTTTTGAGAAGGTTTAGATTCAAATTACCCTATATTTAATGCCCCATTTATAGATTATTGTTTCATCCTAAAACCCTTATACAAATTACCTTTTTTCAAAAAGTATTAACAGAAAAAACCAAATGAGAATCAAAATTGATAGGATATAATTTTTTTAATAAATTTATTTCATATAAAAAACAAAAACAAAAAAAAAAAGGCAGACTATAAATTATGGACCAACCAGACCCTTTCTGGCACTCTTTTATCAAACCTCATGTAAAGATCGACCATATTTCATTTCAAAAATTAATGTCGAATACTCCAAAATATCCCCAACTTGAATTGAAACCAACACCACTTAACTGATGATCAATAAATAAATTATGAAGTTTTTTAATAAGAAAATTGAAAAACAAAACCATGCTAATAACATGAAATGCTGCAACATAAAGAAATCTCCACCATATGCATTACATGCAAAGATCATGGACCTAATTGTGATCATGCCCTTGGCATGGAATCTGAGGACTCATAGATGTACAAATTTATCATATGCATACTCTGGTCGATGCATAAACATCGAAAGAGGAAGAGCGTACTACCAACGAGCATCAGGAAATATTGGGAGATCGATCTGAAAATACTTACATGGCTCTGGCGGGGAAGATAATTTTGGAGAAGTCGCTCTCGTTTCCAGCTTGGATTTGCAGTAAAGTGTGGAGACTTGTGCAGATAATAATTCTACGTTCGGAGTTGCAAGGACTTGATCATGAGTTTCTTGTTCTCACCTCATCTGATCAGCTCACAGATATGATCCTTTAGAGTAAATCAGTGATCAAATATTACATCACATTCTGAAACAGATTCGTATACTAATTGAGAGTATGTTTCGTACCTGATTTGTATTCCTCCATCTGGTAATCAATACGAGAGCTGCGTTGCTAAATCCCTTCACATTATGTATGCTTAACAATAGTATACATTGGACTTAATTCCCAATACTATGAAATGATTTATGTTATTCAAATAATTTGTACACAGAGTAGAGGAAAGATTAACCACTTTATTTATCTATAACTCTTTGTGTTCAATAGCACTCTACAAACTATGCAGTGGACAAACAATGACTTGCAAAAACTAAAAAACAGATTTAGATACATCTTTTCTTACAGATGGGATTATAGAATAGACGGCTAATAAGGACTCGTAAGGAATTGGGATATCATCTTCCAAGTTGCATATATTGCCATCCATATATGATCACTACGCATTCGTCACTGTAACTCTCCCACAGGTGCTTCGTTGAGCCACAAGAAATGAATGAAGTCGTATAATTTTGCACTTACACTAACCTGCCCAGAATATAATGTTAAATCCTAACTGCGCTCCAACAATTACTCCAACGTAAATGGATATTTTTACCTTGTAAGGTGTTGGGTTCAACCTTCTCATGTGGTCAGGTCGCATCTGATCCAGATGTTTGATACACCGATCTCTGATCAGTTTAAGGGGTAGTAGCTCTTCTCGATCTTCTCCTTTAAATAGAATAATTCAGAAAATGTCAATACGAAAGAATTGCTTCTAGCTAGAAACTTCACTGGGAAAAGTGTAATGCCAGTAATGACCAAAAATCAGAAAACTCTACCTGATCCACCTGGCCAAAAACACTTCATAAGCTCCTCAACATGATGAGGTACCACGTACGCTCTCTTGGATTCATTAAACGGATGGCGACACAAAATGCGTTCACCTGCCTGCAAATCAAAATGTCTAGGCACTTAGAAGTTATTCAAGTAATTACAATGAAATAAAGAATAATTTCATAGGTTCTGAACTCCACTAACAGGTTCATATATGAATTTCAATTGAGACGAAGTCAATGAATCCTCATAATAATGTCATACTGCAAGAGAGAGGGCAGAACAGGAATACATAGGATTCAGATGAATACAAATAAAAGAATACCTTAGGAGCCGGTTCGTTTTCCCCCGTCATAAGGTCCACAAGAGGGTAACCTTCCTTCCCATATAGTCTGTAACATCTTTTTTTGCAAGGAATGGAAACCTGAAATCAGATCTATAAGAAATTTGTTAAGTAACATCAAAAGGAAGGATTGAATCACACCTTTGAAACATCTTCAGAAAGTTTGATGCGGGGCTGGTTATTTATTTCGACCAATTTAAAAACAACACCAAGGGCAGGTTGAGCATAGCATGTAACTAGGTGAGTTCCAACACCATATGCATCAACTTCATGACCCTGGCCAAAGAAAGATGGTAAACAATCCAGATTATATAACGAGCCTTGACTTGCTACCATTGACATATTTTCAATCGATGAGAAACAATAATTCACATGAAAGTAACAAACTTTTAACCCTCTTCCATCTCTCACTCTCACTCATATATTACAATTACTACTTCCCTTATGATGCAATAATTTGGTACATTTACAGTTCCAGATCATAGAAGCATTATAAAACGGCCTGCCTAGCTAATTATGCTTAGAGTTCTTGTTCATTAGCATTGTCAGGAATGAGATGAGCTGAGATTTGTTGTTTCTAAGGTTTTTCTTTTTTAAATCTTATAACTAAGGAAAATTTTAATCAATGTGGCTTGATTAATTGAGGTGAAGGAAAAACAATATCTCTCTCTTTACTCATCCTACAACTTGATCACGAAGGCTCTTCACAATGGCAAACTAATCATCTCAGGAAACTTTTAAGAGGCAAAGACATCCTAATCAGGTTTTCATTTTAGTTAGTGAACAAGCTGGTTCTCATTGTCCCTGGAAACACATTTCTTTTATATTTTCTGGGCAGGTAGTAATTACCAAGTGAAGAGAGTAGGCTTGTAGCTCGTTAAAAATATTAAGTTCATTCTTATCTACTACCAATTTCATGTATTTTATGTTATAAAATCGAAAACCAAGATCCTGTGTGGGGAAAAAAACAGAAAAAGAAGCCACATGTGAGCTAGACAAACTATCTTGTTGATCATTAATAATCGAGGAACTGTTCCTGTCAGCGAATAAATTATCTGAATCCAAACTTCATAGAAATGCAGAGTTTTAAGATAGATGACGAGACGTTGACACCTGTTTGTTTAATGCATCCAGAGTTTCTTCATTGAGGTCATTACTGGCTGTAATTCTTATCTTTCCAAAATCTATCACTCCAAATTCCTTCTCAATAGCTTGAAAAAAACTTCGAGCCTGACACGACAAGTAGGCAAGATCACCAGAGTCCAGTCTAATACCTATTGCCTTGTACCTGCAAAACACTCAGATGATAGCTAGGTACAAATACAAAAATTATTTTCTAGCTGTTGAAAAAAAAATATTTATCTATAGTTGCAAAACACTTCTTCAGGTTTTCAGGGACTATATGTTCAATGGAGATAGTTGATGGAACATAATTGTGTCACAATAAACTACACTAAGAAAAGAAACAAGATAATTAAGTCCCGAAAATTTACTTGAACGGTTAAGTTAAACTATAAGAACACATGTACTCTCAATCACATGCACATCTATATCTATATCTATATTTTTCAATTAATTCATTTAGTATTTATAATCTATTATAATAGAATATTTAATGAGATAATAATAATTGAATAATAAAGTGTTAATAACTATGATTCATAATAAAATTACGAACTTTTGGACAAACATTTTAATTAAGTTTGATGTTTGCAATTATATTAATTGAAAACTAAAAAATTTCGCATAATTAAAATTTAAATTCATACTAATTAAATTAAAAATTAATGATAAATAATAATAATTAAATTTCTCTATAAATAACAATTTTTAAGTTTCTTAATTAGTATTAAAAGACATGTGTGATACGGGGCTTACGCTAGTAAGAAGATTAAAGCATGTATCAGTTGCTATCCAACCAACCATCCCTTTATCAAAAGCAGACATTTACAAAGTAATGTGAATGTGATGCACATATCATTAGCATATTGTAGGACTACAGATGAGGTAAACATCAAAAGGATGGTTATAAATAATTTTAAGGCAATACCACATGCACTCACATCCATATGATTGAGACTAAATTTAAATAAAGGAAGAAGCCAGTAGTACGCACCCGAATTCATTAAGAGCCAGAGCAACTGCACAAAAATTAGGTACTCCGCTTCTCATAACCTGTTCAGATGGATTAAAGAAGCACATCAACAACAAAAAAAGTATGAGATCAATGCAAATGAAGAATTAAAATTTCACTTACATCATATGTGTCAACAAGAGCCAAAAAGCTATTCGGAAAGGCGAGAGCATAAGAGGCAAAAGCAGCTAATTCACTTTGGTTCGTTTCACCAAAAATCCCGGATAATAAATGCGACCTCTGAACAGGTGAATTACTGGATTAACACATTAATACTAACAATAAATCTCAATACTGAAGGAAGCTAAAAGAGAATGTGAAGCAGTAAAGAAATCTATGACACCTTTATTTTGCTTAACCATGCCTGCGCCAAACTAACAAAATCCTCACAAACGTTTTTGCCATCACTACTCTGAAGTGACTTATCAGTAATCTCATCAGTACTCTGCAAAATCACTTGACTGTGTCATCAATGAAATTAACAAACCTGTCTTTTAATATAAGCATCTCAAGTAATGCAAACAATGAAAGATAGACAGAGCAACTCGGAAAAAAAGAGCTGATATTATTGGCAAGATAGACAATATTTGGCATGTATAAAGCATCTGGTACGTACCATAAACGAGCTGACAAAGGCATGAGAATGTGTTCCGCTAAGTGGTATTCCAAATAGTTTCCCAGCAGCAACATTGCTGTAAACAACCAAAATCAAATAAGCATGAACACTAAGTACTTCAGACTCATATTATCTACAGGTAGTTTAGATATTAAGTAGAAAATGGAGAAATGTATGAAGATCATTGTATCAATCATATCAATTCAAAGAGATATTTCTTCGACAGCTTAAATTTTTTTTGCTTAATTTTATGGTACACTTTTGGGTCGTATGCTTTGATTTTAGAAGCCAAACAACAGTTGGCCAGAAAATTTGAATAGGGAAGGCTGGAAAAGCTTGAGCCAGTTGATTAGATAACACATATTAGAGAAGTGGGCATAAATTGGTTTTACAACACAAAGAGGGCTGAACTTCTGTCCAAAATAAGATACTAATACTGGACCAATGTCCTATCATCTCTAGTTATTTAGGACTTTAATCTTCATGGTCCTGTAATCCAGGTTATTCAGAACTTAGAAGTTTTCTTAAGTGAAAAACAGAAAATAAAATTATTTCACACACACACATATCTATAAAGCATATAATTATACATTTGTTTCCATTACATTATAAAAGCAAAATTGATTATTAACAAAAAATCATAATATTTGAGTAACTGCTGGTGGAAATTTCTATCAATACACAACCTGCTCAAACTTCTCAGTTATGCCCAAGAACTGTTAATATTTTGTAAGAAACATTGTATAGATTTTGATGAAGACAAAATATGTAATAGTTAGGGTCTAGGATCCTATGTACATAGATTCAGTTGTATTTGCTCAGACTAAGATCAGGAGGCTTGAAGATCAAGATCAAAAACTCGAAGATGGATGAAGACATTGCTGCTTAAAAGAATCAAAATTAACTAAGTATAGGTCACTGCAGCAGGATAATGGAAGGATGCTGGGAGGATAATGCTACTCGAAAGAAATAAAAAATCGACCAAGTATAGAAGAAATCAGCAACCTTGTGGAAGGTTACTGCCAAGCAGGAAGCTAGCCGAAAAAGACAAAAGTAGCAGCAGTAATTGTCTCATGAAGCAGTTACCTCAAAAGTGAGTACACTGAGTTTACGTTAGAAACATTCACAAACAAACCAATCGGAATGAGCCACGAGGAAAACGTAAAGGACGAAAGGACGATGCTCAGACTGATATGGCGGGGGCAGCTGCAGAGGTGTAGAACCGTAACAGGCTGCACAACCGTAACAAAATCAGTACGAGCCAATCAAATGAAGACGCGTCACCACAAGCACGCTGTAGAGGAGGAAGCTCTCTTTAACGGACAGAATCCTCACGTCTATAAATAGAACAAGACCTGGACTTCAAAAACACTTGAAACCTGAAACTCTTGCAATCAAAGCACTCAAGCTATCAATCGTTCAATCTTTTAATCTTTAAAAGTTTCAAGTCTAGTCTATAACAGCAAGCAAACTCTATTTTAAAAGAGCTAACTGTTCAAAGCTTGCTGCACATCTGTTGAAGAAAACTCTTTCTTTTATATTCATAGACTGTAGGAAATGCTTGATCGGAGGTTGTTCCTGATCAAATATATACGTTCTCAGTAGGAGAACAAGAGCTCTGTGTGGGCTACTCGAGTTTGGTCATTGTGCAGTAACTCTGTGTGAGATAAACTGACAGTTCTTGTTAGAATTAGTTTGTTAAAGCAATGTCTTTGTAATCCAAACTTCTACTTAACAAAGTTCCTCCTTGAGAAGGAGTAGAGATGACGTAGAGGGATTACTCCACCCTTGAACCTCTATATATCGCTGTGTTCTGTATCTGTTTAAGCTTACTGTCTGATTCTCTCATTTATCTTGCTTCTCTATTTTACTTGTTTTATTCTCTCCCATAAGCATCCTAAAAGGTTTTCAGAAAAAAACATTGTTTTGAAGTAATTTCCGCTGTGCACAAAACTCTATTTGATTAAGTTCACAAGGTAACTGCTCAAGCAGTAACCTCAGGATCAGCAAGTTGTCTAGCTACCTTCCTGTGTGTGACTTAAACATCAGTTTGAAAGAAAAGTTTGAAAATTTTGAGTAGACTTATTCACCCCCCCTCTAAGCCTACTACCACTTGGGACCAACAAGTGGTATCAGAGTGGGTTGGGATTAAACGTCTGATCTAACTGATCAATCCTTGATCCTTGTTTTCTGAAAACTAGCATCTGCATATCTATTCATTCATACTGAGAATGGATTCTCACAAAGTGCTTATGTTTTCTATTGAAGAATATAATGATTTGAAGATTAGAATGCAGACGCTGTTCACCAAAGCCATCGATGTGGTTCGTCATAACTGATGGACCATCGAAGATCACAAAGGTGAACCCGCTGTTCACCAAAGCCATCGATGCCGCCGTGGAAGGACAGGTGGATGCAGGAGTCATTCTGTACCTTGCAGTGGTGGAGAAACCACGGGAAGAATGGATGGCAGAATGAAGAAGAAGAGCCAATCTTGATAACGTAGCCAAAAACGCCCTATTCCTTACTCTGGATAAAGGAACATTCAACAAGGTGAAGACCTGCAGAACGGCTAAAGACATCTGGGAGAAGCTGGAACAAATCTTAACGAAGGAGAACAAGGTCTCCACAGCTACCCAAAAATTTGAACTGTTCGAGATGCTACCTAGAGAGACATTAGAACAGATGGACCTCAGGTTCACTGTCATCGTCAATGAGCTGGAGTCACTGGACAAAGTCAATACTCAAAACAAAAGAACATGAAGGTGCTGAGAGCCCTTCCAGCTGAATGGGACAGCAAAACTGTAGCCATGAGAGTATCTATGGATTTAAAATCCATGAGCACGTTTGACCTCTTCTCAAACCATAAAGCCTTCGAATTCGACATCAACAGAAGAAATGCTTAGAATGGAGAAGGAAGCTCGAAGGTTACTGCCCTAACAGCTAGATCATCACAGGAAGTCAAAAGATCAAACAGTTACCTTAGAGGCTACTACAGAGGATGACATGGTCTTACTTCTGAAGAAGTTTCAGAAATTCATCAAGAAGAATTCCAGAACATATAGTTTCAGAAAGAAAAGGAATGATGCAGGAACCAGTGGGCAGACACCTCAATCGAACGCTAAAACTACTGACCTTTGCTACAACTGTAGGAAACCAGATGACTATGCCAGAGACTGCCCCTATCCAGAAGTTTATTGATACCCTGAGGATGAACGAAAGAAAAGACAAGAAAGGAAAAGACAAGAACGCAAGAAGCTAAGGGCGTTGATCGGTGAAACTGAAACCTCTCTGGGAGCTACACCTGAGAAGACACCTAAGAAAGATGAGTCAACCACCGACAGTGACTCAGAAGATTCATCGTCTGAAGATGAAGCACTTATCTGCCTGATGGCCAAGAACGACGAATTAGAAAAGGAGGTAGCTTATCTTAACCCTCCTGTTAAAATTGATGAGAGACTGAACATGATTTGTGCTTTTAAACAAATCATGAGTAACTTTGAGCAAATTACTCAACTCATGAGGAGCTGAAACTAGAAAATCAGAAGCTAAAGAGTGAGCATGGTTCGCTTAAAAGACAACTGGCCCTCGAAAAGCAAAAGAGTCAAGCATGCAGTGAGCTGAATTTGCAAGTCACTAAGCTAGAAGGAGAGAAGAAAGTCCTCACTGAAACAGTAAATACCTTTAACAAATTTTCAAAAGACTTGGATGTCATGTTAAACATTCAAAGGAGTCTGAAAGATCACGTATGTATAGGTTACTGTGGAGAGGCTTCTACCTCAATAGCAAGCTCCTCTAAGACACTTACATTTGTACATACAGTTGTCCCTCATAAAAATGAATTACCTAATTTAGGGGGAACTGCAAACAGAAATGCAGGAAGCTTAGTAGGAAAAGGGAAGAGGCCCTTTACAGAGACCCGTGGTAGTAAGTCTGCTAGAAGCTGGCTCTATCAACCTAAGTTTGCTGGAAGCACAAGCTATAAGCAGCAACCTAAAAAGGGTAAAAGATCTCACACTTCCAATATGTCAAAGACCTTAATGTCTAAATCTAAAGGAACATATGTTTCTAGAAGGCAAAGAAGGAAGCCACAAGCACATACAACACAAATGCAGTATCCTAAGGATACTGGTAGAAACAAAGGAACCAACAAGACTTATAACAAAACAATTGTTGTAAGGCAGGTATGGGTTCCTAAGAGGAAATACACTAACCAAAAAGGACCCGTACTTGTATGGGTACCTAAAAAGAAGTAATTTCTCTTTGAATGTAGTAACATGTGGCAAGAAGCAGCACAGACATATGATACATTGATAGTGGCTCTCCAGGCACATGACAGGGAACCATAAGAGTCTGATCAACTTCAAAGCTTCAAAAGGACCTAAAGTCATATTCGGAGATAACTCCAAAGGAAGCACAAAGGGCACTAGAGACCTGATCAAAGGAAAGACCTGTATCAAAAAAGTATCGAATGTAGAAGGATTGAAATACAATCTTCTGAGTATAAGTCAATTCTGTGATAAAGGCTATTGCGTAGAGTTTAGCCTTAACAAATGTCTGATTAAAGACAATAAGACTTAGGAGGTGAAACTTACTGGAACAAGGAAATGAACTGTATATGTTGCTGATTGGGAATCAGTAACTACAACGGCCTATTTCATAGTTAAAGGAACTCTTGAAGCAAGCTGGCTGTGGCATAAGAGGTTGAGCCACCTGAATTTCAAGACCATGAACAAGCTAGCAAGGAAAGGTCTAGTTAGAGGCCTACCAGATATGGTATACAAGAATGAAGATATCTGTGGAGCGTGCCAGAAAGGAAAGCAAGTAAAAAGCTCATTCAAAAGCAAGACTCACAGGTCAACAGTAAGAATACTGGATATGCTGCACATGGACTTATTTGGACCAATTGAACCGATAAGCATAACTGGAAAGAAGTATACTCTAGTAGTAGTAGATGACTATTCAAGGTTCACTTGGATGCTATTTCTAGCAAAAAAATGGATACTCATCAACGTCTACCAGAGTTCCTGGTGAAGTTGCAGACAGAGAAGAGGTTGAGCATAATAAAGATTAGAACAGATAGGGGAACAGAATTCAAGAACAAATTCATCGAAGCCTACTGTTCAGATAATAGAATCAAGCACGAATACTCAGTAGCCAGAACATCTCAACAAAAATGGAGTTACTGAACGAAGAAACAGGACACTGAAGAAAGCTACAAGGACGATGATAGCAGAAACACAGCTACCGAAGAGATTTTGGGCAGAGGCAACCAACACAGCATGCTATACACAGAATATATGCTTGATCAACAAGGATTTGAATAAAACTCCCTATGAATTGTGGTATGGTTACCCTCCCAATATAGCTTACTTCCATATCTTTGGCTGTAGGTGCTTCGTGCTCAACAACAGGAAGTAATATCTCAAGACTTTCGATGCCAAATCAGACGAAGGAGTATTCCTAGGATATTCGTCGGTAAGCAAATCCTTTAGAATCTTCAACAAGAGAACACTTGTTGTAGAAGAATCTGTACATGTGGTTTTTGATGAACCACATTGCAGTAAGACTGATATAAAAGAACTCTAAGAAGAAATAGATAAAACTCACATCAGCAACAATCATGTTGAATACATTGATGTGCAGTTACCTATTCTTCAACATGAGGATGGAACCCCACCATCCCAGACCCAATAAAATCCTAACTTGCAGGTACCTATACAGAATCAGCAACCAGAAGTCATCCAGGAACCTCAAGGAGATCACCTACAAACTGCAAACATTAATGCAACTGAAGTACAAGAAGAGATCAACAATCCTGAAGGAATTAAGCTAGAAGTTCAGTTGGACATTCAAGAAGACCAACCTCAAGCTAATGAAGCAAGAAGAAGATGGATTAGAGATCACCCCAGAGACCTAATTATCGGAGACTCTACCTCAGGAGTACAAACAAGAATATCAAATCCCCATGAAGCCATCTTCGCCGGCTTCATTTCTCAAAATGAGCCCAAGAATCCTAAAGAAGGTTACTGATGAAGCTCACTAGATGACACGTTAGCTAAGTCAACTGGAAACACAATCATCACGCAGGAACCTTAAAAAGCACATGTTCTGAAATAACTATCAATCCCGAGACGTGGAGCATTAAATCCGGACCAGTTACCCAGCAAAGACGGCGTTATTTGCAAATGAGTCCCTAAAAAGATTTGAATATCATAAAGTACAAAAAACTCAGCCACAGGATGCGAAAATTGTTCAAATTCAGAATCGATCTCGAACATTGATCAGAACACACAGGGAGACTTCCTATAAATAGGATCCTTATACTTTTTCAAAAACTTTACGCTCACTTACTGCTTACACTAAATCTTTATGTAAAACAGTAACCAAAGCATCTTACTTCCTACTTCTTGCAGATTTCTCTCTAATCTCTCCAAACTTACTGAAATGGCACCAAAAAACTCTCAAATCATTGATGGTCATCTCATCAATGAGAAAATCCTGATGAAATCTGTCAAAGATGAGGAGTGTGAGACACAAAATAAAAAGGGCGGTCCAGAGGAAACTCAAGATCTCGGATGATGAAGCATCCCCATCACCACCAATGATGATGCTACCTATTCTTGCTCCCCTGAGCAAGAAGAAGGATGTTGAGTCCAAAATGATCACAACTGTATAGGTGGAGGAGGTTGTACAGAAGGTCACTGCTCAGTTGAAGGAACAATTAGGCCTAATAGAGGAGGAGTTAGAAGAAGATGAAGATAATGAGGAGATAGAGATCGTCCTGGATATGGCGAAGATGAAGGTGGACTTCAGGAAGCAGATGGAACGCTTCATGGCCTGGTAGGAATATAGGCACGCTTCATGACCTTCTCTACTGGTCGGAATGGGTTGCTGAGGAGAAGTGTGCTCTCAATTAGGCTGAAGCGGAGAGCATCAAAGATGAGAAGGTGCTAGAGACAAACTTCCTCAAGGGGCTGGAGAAGAAGAAGTGGAGGGCATATCAGGAGTCTGTTGAAGCAAAGATAGAGCTTGTTGCCACAGCAAAAAGGAGGAAACAAGCTGAACCTCTAGCTCTGCCCCCACCTTCTCCAAGGACGATGAAGGGCAAGAAGCCCATCGAGCAACCTGAGTTCTTCAAGGATGAAGTTATCTTAGAGGCAGCCGCTGCTCAGGTTAAGGTTGGCGATGACGTGGGTTTCGTAGAAAAGCAGGTTGAGGCGTTCAGAGCAAAAGAAGTGGAGAAAAGGATGTTGAAACAGGCTCTGGATGCCAGCTTGGTTGAGACCAAGATGAGGCACAGGCCCCAACCTATGCAGCCTGGTGAAGGATCCTCCTGTGCGACAGAGTCGACTGAGCCACCTCTAATGGTTCACCCACTCAATCAGAGGATACCTTCACCTCTAACACCACATGATGAGTCCAATGGAGCATTCAGTTAGCTGGTGGATATCTTGGTCCTGCCTGATGAGGAGGTGACAGGATCAGATATCGCAGGAGAGGTTCCAGCTCTTAAAGATACTTCTGCCACCAAGGAAAAGGCTGACACAGCGATGATGGAGCCCCCAACTACTCCGGAGGCTGAAAGGTTGGAAGTCCTTGCAGTTGCTGCTGAGCTAGAAAAGACATTGGAAATGGATCAGGAGCCTGAAGCAGCAAATGTTGAAGGACCCTCCATGCTAGAAACTGATGAACAGGCACCGATGGAGGAAGATAAAACGGCTGAGGAGGTTACTCCAATGGAGATGGAGGAAGTAACTTCTGAGGATCCTACGAACCTTAGTGAAAAGGTTGCAGAGGAGGCCACAGCAGGACAAGCTGCTATCACAGAGCCTACTACTGAGATTGTTCCAATAGACCAGGCTGCTCCTACAGAGCTTACTGTTGAAGAGTCCGCTCCCACAGAGACTTCGGAAAAGGCAGAGGAGGCTAAGAAGGCGCCAGAGGAGAAACAAGGGCCTTCGGAAGAAGAGGGGTATAAGAAATATCTGTCCTGGAAGGAGGATGTGCCTCCTCATGAAGATGAAGTTGAGGAGGAGGCTGAGGAGGAGGAAGCTGAGGATGAGGAGGATACTAGCAGCTCTTCCAATAGCGATGATGGTTCACCTAATGAATAGGGTGATACCGGAGCCGAAAAATCCGATCAACTAACTTCTTCTTCTTTAATCTGATAAATCAATCTCCGATGTGTTCAAGGCTGTGGAACAAGTTGGGAAGTCACTGTACAAGGCTAGCCGAAGGATGCGCTTAGAGGTAAATAAAGATCGAAAGAAAGCCGAGATTTTTATCGATGCCCTCAACGCCACCCTGGCAAAGCTACAGATGACCATCAGTTCACAACTTCCATCTTTTGGAAGTTCCTCAGCTGAAGCCATAATGAACCTGATGGACAAGCTGAATGCTCAGGAGAAGAAGTTAATATCTATGGAGACGGAGCAGAAGTCCATTACTTCAACCCTAAAAAACATTGATGATGCACAATTTGAGCAGAAACAAACCTTACAGGATCATACTGACCTTCTCACCAGTATACATTCAATGATAAGGTTTGGAGTAGACTCATATTATGATGACAAAAAGGGGGAAGAAGTGGTGAAAAAGATCGAACAAAGGAAGCAGGACCCTTCAACGTGCAGGCAGCTTGCCATTGTACCGAAAAGGGACACCGGCGGAGATGGAGGAAGCAGATGAGGAAGAGCCCGAGGTTACTCAGATAGCGGAACCAAAAGAAAATCCGATGCTATCTCAGGAACCATTTATCCGGGCTTGTGAAGAGGACATGAAGAATGAGAAGACAAAAAGGAGGAAGGTTAAGGATATGTATCGTGGAATGGATTAGTTGATCGAGAAGTCTACCAAAAAAAGTCTCGCAAAACTGTATCCACCCCAGAAGCAGCCTGACCTTGAAGCTCGACGGAAAATGAGAATGAACTGCCAGACTCCCTGGTCATCTTTTTGGATGGGAGCCCTGACATCAGAAGCTCAAGATTCCAAGAGTGGCAATTCCCAGAGTTCGACCTGCTTACTGCCTCCAACCCTTCATACTTGCAGATTGAGAACTTCAAAAGGGCTGAGTACCTGAAGTATTATATGAAGCTATGCAAGGAGTCCATGCTAATTTGAGGAAGATCTCATAGGGAAGAACTTCAGAAATTCAGAAAGCTCGCAAGCAACTGAGTACTCCCAATTCAAATTAGGATGAAAGGCCGAATGGAGAAAGGGGAAGTTATTCCATTTCATGAAGATTTCTGGCTTAGGTACGATGAAACCCTGGAGATAAGAAGGATGATGGAGCCGACTTACCAGGAATCTTTTCTAAACTGGTGGAAAGGCTCCGGGAATGAAAAGAGACCAAAAGCATTCTCGCTCAAGATCTGAAGGATGCCTCTATTATCATTGTTCTCTGCTTATCTTTGTATCTGTTTTTGTTTTGCTCTAATACCTTGTTTATTCAACTCAATAAAATTAAAATTTTGTTCTGAAAAGCTCACTACTCGTGAACTTATCTTTTTATCTAATATTCTGTTGGTTACTGCTGTTCTTCTTAATAAAATTTGCTAAAGTCTTTGATACTTTTAAAGGAGTTTTGTCATCATCAAAAATGGGAAATTGTAAGGAACAGTGTATAGATTTTGATGAAGACAAAAGATGTAATAATTAGGGCCTAGGATCCTATGAATATGGATTCAGTTGTATTTCCTTAGATTAGAATCAGGAGGCTTGACGATCAAGATCAAAAGCTCGAAGATGGATGAAGACTTTGCTGCTTAAAAGAATCAAAATTGACTAAGTATAGGTCACTGCAGTAGGATAATGGAAGGACGTTGGGAGGATGATGCGATATGATGCTACTCGAACGAAATAAAAAATCAGCTAAGTGTAGAAGAAATCAGCAACCTTGTGGAAGGTTATTGCCAAGCAGGAAGCTAGCCGAAAAAGACAAAAGTAGCAGCTGCAACTGTCTCATGAAACAGTTACCTCAAAGTGAGCACACTAAGTGTTAGGATGTATACTATAAGCCTAACTTTTGTATGAACATCTTTATGATATGAGATTCATTGTGATCAAATGTTTGCATTTTATATTTGTTATATATATTATTGCTATTGTCCAGATTAGTCTATACTGTAGATAACATGGTGTGTGGTGTCACACAGAAGATCATGCTATCAATTCCTTATAGATTATAAATGATAGCTCACAACCAAGATGGATTTGGACAAACCATTTGAACGGTTATAGTGTAATTTGGTATTAGTCTATCTTGACTATAAAGTTACAGTAGTACATTTTGTATGTATTGAGCAGGACCATATGAGGTTGTTCGATTTGTACTGACTATATATAAAAGAACAAGACCTTTGTTATTATGGATGTACGTCTTCTTAATCCCTATATAATAACGGGCACGTGTACTTAGTGTTTGTTTCTTTAATTTGCCAATGGGTGAGATTTATTAATAAATCAATAGGCTCGGTGAATTGGGAGATAGCACTGTTTATATGGTGTGCTGTTGATTATAGAAGGAATCCGTGTCCTAATTATTTAGGATGATGATGTCCCCTTGAGGAGCTCATAAGAATTATCATGTAAACCCTGCAGGTGAATTTAATCCGACATGATAATAAAGATGAGTGATATTGCTCTTGGAATTAGATGTAAATTAATTAAGTTGTCAGTAACTTATTTAATTTATGGACATTCGATATCTTAAACGCGGGGAAATAAACGTGCACATAATAAAGGAGCTCATATTGTAATATGGGATTAGGACGGTAGTTCAATTATAACTCTTTAGTGGACCGAGTTATAATTGATGGACTTAAACGAGGTGTTCGGGCTGAACACGGGACGCCTAAGCCCATCAGGAGGTCCAACCTAATTCCTCCTCAGGGTCCCTGTTGTAGCCTATAAATAACCCTAATATCAGCGCCTCCTAGATCACGTTTTTCTCTCAATCTCACGTAAATAAAAAACAGATCCGCTAGAGAGAACTGAGGAGGCGAGATTTCTGAACCTCCGGATGATCGTCGCCCACACGACGTCCAAAGGAAAGGGATAGAAATATGGCAGAAGATCGTGAGGTTCAAGCTCCGTCGTTTGTTCGGTAGTTCTGACCTTAGAACTAGTTCGTCTTCACCTATTACGAGGAAAGGTATGATTCGTTTTTCCGCTGCATGTCAATTATATCTTGGATCCCGAATTAGATAATTACATAGAGTCGGCAATCCGATGGTTCCAACACTAAGTTTACGTTAGAAACATTCACAAACAAACCAATCGGAATGAGCCACGAGGAAAACATAAGAGACGAAAGGAGGACGATGCTCAGACTGATATGGCGGGCGCATCTACAGAGGTGTACAACCGCAACAAAATTGGTACGAGCCAATCAAATGAAGACGCGTCACCACAAGTACGCTGTAGGAGAAAGCTCTCTTCAACGGGCAAAATCCTCACGCCTATAAATAGAAGAAGACCTGGACTTCAAAAACACTTGAAACCTGAAACTCTTGCAATCAAAGCACTCAAGCTATCAATCGCTCAATCTTTTAATCTTTAGAAGTTTCAAGTCTAGTCTATAGTAGCAAGCAAACTTTGTTTTAAAAGAGCTAACTGTTCAAAGCTCGCTGCACATCTGTTGAAGAAAACTCTTTCTTTTATATTCATAGACTGTAGGAAATGCTTGATCGGAGGTTGTTCCTGATCAAGTATATACGTTCACAGTAGGAGAACAAGAACTCTTTGTGGGCTACTCGAATTTGGTCACTGTGCAGTAACCCTGTGTGGGATAGATTGACAGTTCTTGTTAGGATTAGGTTGTTAAAGCAATGTCTTTGTAATCCAAACTTCTACTTAACAAAGTTCCTCCTTGAGAAGGAGTAGAGATGACGTAGAGAAATTACTCCACCCATGAACCTCTATATATCGCTGTGTTCTGTATCTGTTTAAGCTTACTGTCTGATTCTCTCATTTATCTTGTTTTTCTGTTTTACTTGCTTTATTCTCTCCCATAAGCATCCTAAAAGGTTTTCAGAAAAGAGCATTGTTTTGAAGTAATTTCCATTGTACACAAAACTCTATTTGATTACGTTCACAAGGTAACTGCTGAAGTAGTAACCTCTGGATCAGCAAGCTGTCTAGCTACCTGCCAGTGTGTGACTATTCGCCTCCCTCTAAGCCTACTACCACTTGAGACCAACATATTTGATAAATAATGAAATTATATATTAATAAGTTGGTTATTCTGGAATATATCACTATTAGAATGCAATGTTATTGTATCTCTATATATTATTTAAGTTGGCAATTGCATGACAAAAAGGTCCAGGCCACCTTAATCCCTGTTGAGCCAAAGATCATATTCAGCCATACCCCCTTTGGTCTCAGTACCAGTTTAGACTATAATAAAAGGCCACATGAACTATTGAATTAACAATAAATGTGATGTTTTATTGCAAATCACCTTGTTGCATCAAATCCACCCATATAGCAATACTTTGACGCCCCTATACCTCCATCAGGGCCCTGCAGGAATACAAGACAAACAGCGCTTTTATACAGTATAACCAAGATAGAACTTCAAAGTGGAAAATAGGAAAATCTGTTACATGTGCTCGTCGCAGACCAAATTCAAGAAGAAGCTTGGATTTCCCAGCAACAAAACGATGCCTTGCAGCGTTTGTTGCAACTAAAGATGCATAATTTATGAGATTAACAAGTGGCGTTTCAAGCAGTTGGACCACCTTAAAAGACAAATGTTTTTAGTTAGTACTAAGAAAGGTCAAAATGAATAACAAGCTGATAGAACCATATTGGAACAGAACAATGCAGGTTACTTACAGCTACTGGCCCTTCAACTCTCATCAATGGTACCTTAGGAAATACAACAAATCCTTCAGGAATAGCATTTATCTCCACATTGGAACAATCTATTCCTCGGATGTAGTCATAAAAGCCACCCTAGAGTAACAATTATTAGCCCAACAATTCTGATACATGGATCAGCATTTAAAGGCAAGTATGCTGGTAACAATTTATAAACCTTATTAAACTTCTGGCTAAAGTAAGACAATTAACTTTGTTAATCATATAAAGACAAAATCTTAATCAAGTTTCAAGTTCTGAATAATATTTTGTATAATTTCATAAATCACCACACATATTGTTGATGTTTAAATGAACGCTAGAAAATATTTTGGTTCAGAAAATCAAAAGCAGTAACAAGGTCATACAGGGTTCATATAAACGAGGAAAAAAGAGTAACATCCTGAGTAACTGCATATAAATTTTTTGTAGACAAGTGTCAGAAGC
Source organism: Scutellaria baicalensis (assembly GCA_005771605.1). Classification (NCBI taxonomy): domain Eukaryota; kingdom Viridiplantae; phylum Streptophyta; class Magnoliopsida; order Lamiales; family Lamiaceae; genus Scutellaria; species Scutellaria baicalensis. The sequence continues at coordinate 45,247,746 of CM016723.1, forward strand.
ATATCCTCACGTTATATGCCAATCTTGACTATCCACACTTCATTACTTATCTTTGCAATCTATCTACTTGCCCAAATAAAACATAAAAAATGTTACCTTCTTGCACACTCATTGTATGCATAATTGATCTCACTTAATAGGTGGTTAAAAGATATTTTATCACAAAGGACTGATACAACTAGCATATGATCGTTGCTTGTAGAGTGAACTTAATATATTGCTTCTACACGCAGTGCATATCGAGGGAATCATTATACCTCACATGATGGCGGTAATGACGATTTAATAAAAGAAATCTCATCATCTGTAAATCTAAAGTTAGCAATTAACTTTATGCACTCTTCCAGACCAGCAAAAACTGTATATTCCCCGCCAAAGGGATTTCTACGGAAATACAAATCAAACCTGAAAGAGGACATAAAATTTCAAATGAGAATATTTTCAAGCATCAATGATTATATGTTGTTTGTGAAGATTCAGTGTGGAGACAGAATTTCTAAGCAGTTCCTTTTAAGGCCAAAACTTCTACAATAGAATCTGATTTGACAAATGGCCATTCTGCCAAGATGAACATAAATATCAATCACAATTTGCTTAACTCTGTACCAGATCAAGCACATAGAAATGCAATGGCTTTCTTCCCTTTCGCAACCAAAGTTATGACATGATTCGTCCATTGAAAACCTTTAATACAATTCGTTATCAGTGAATTTCACTTATAGCCCAACTCTGCTGTCTCTAGATGTGTAGATCAGTAGGAATTTTCCAAACATATATAAGACTAACTACCTTCATAAAAATGATAATCAAGAAAAACTTGTGAATATTCATATTTGAACTTGACATGGTATACTCCAGATGACCGACTTATCTTATCAGTGCCCCTATAAAGTGATAGATACATAACGAAAACAATAACTGGAATGACGCTTAGCAATGAGTTCTATAAACGAGTTAGAGCATGATTTGGTCACCCATGGTTGACTCTCACTAAATAATGAGAAACAAATAAGAAAGAAGTACTCAAATAGCCATCTCTCTCATAAATGATCCTGTTCAAAATGTCCTCAACAAAGCTCCTAATTCAACAATATTCTTGCAGCTCAGTTACTTGATTCAACAGAAATAAGATGCTTAACAGAGATATCCATCAAAATCAAGCGTTCTATATCATTCTACAGAAACTGAAAACCAGTATGATTATCTATCCAATAAAGCGATCCTCCATGCCAAGTTTCAGAAAAATCGACGCAAATCACACAATACTCGCGGAATTAAACCAGAACTCACAAATAATCATGCAAGCAATTAACACATCATCACAAAAAAAATCAACGAAATGAGGAGAGAGAGAGAATACACGGCGCGTTCATTGTGCTTGCCGGCCTTCCAGTAAGCATAGGCCATGGTGAACTGATAGAGATCGGTCAAGAGAGGAGTGACAATGGGATTGGTGGGACCGTCGATCTCGGCTGCCGGTTTCTCATCGCTCTTCGCCGCCGCCATTTGGAAAATAATCTTTCTTCGAATGTTAATGGAGAAAATTGAATTAGTATACACACAGTCAAGCGGGGATGTGCGTGTCCAAAACGACGAGGAGAGAGGGTTGTTGAGACCGTTAAAAAGGACAGGGCCTGCATCTATTGCACCACTCTATTTCGCGACAACAACTAAATAACACACACATAGACACAAATATTGTTATTTTATGTTGGTGGCTCTCCATTAATTAGGCCTTGGGAAACTAAATCAATGAATAAATAAAATGAACTTTATCTGTATTTGAGGCCAAGGGTGCAATTTACAAAAGATTTTATAAATAAATATCAATTAATATTATAATTGTTACCACATGTAATACATATTTTGTACTATAATTATGATTTATATAATGAATTATATATGTTAAGAGGTAATTTGTAAATATAATGAGAAATTAATAAGAAAGGGGCCGTTATTTTTAGTAATTAGCACATATATATATATTATATTTGACTATGATATTATATAATGTAAATCATATATTATATACACATATATATACATACACACATTATTTAAATGATATCAAAAATATATGAATTTGAATCGAATTATCTCAAATCTTAACCAAAATGCAAAAAATATGATCAAAAATTTCACAAATACCATTGAATAACCTCCACTATAGTTGCTGGAAAATTTCATAGCTATCCCTCAAGCTCAAAATCGAATTACTTCAAATTTTAACCAAAATGCAAAAAAATTCAGGTCCAATTAATTCTATCTGCAAGCTCAACCTAAGTCCAACTCAATTTTCTAGTTCTTACTAAATTTAAGCTCGAATTGAGCAAAAATGTAATGAAAATTCAAATCAAACCATTGTTTCACTCTTTTAGTACATGTATGTGCATAAATTGTTTCAGGGGTTTTAATTCTTATGTTTTGAGCATCCATTTTCTGTGAATTTTTGTTATTTTTATTATTTTTTGATGACTCCGTTTCTCTCATTTATTTTTGAATTGATGAACATGATTTAGGGAACTCAAAATATTATAAAGACTTATTTACAATTTTTATGTACTTTGCAAGATCACTACCTCCACCTAAGGTTTTGGAATTTCGCTTTCTCATTGCAACTCTTTTAAAACACAAAAATACCCTTGAAATATTATTTATATATGCTTATAATATATTATTGAAAAACTCTTTAAATGTATATTAATACATACTAATTTTAGTTTAAAATTCAAAATATATGTTCAAGATCTCATAGAAGAAAAATAATCAAAACATATAATTTTTTTCAAGAAGAGTTTGAAATGTAAAAAACTTTTTTCTTTTATAATCTAATAAAAAATTAAAATACATATTGAATAAAGTTATTATCATTAATCTTTTAAATTAGAACTCTGATTCAATAATTTTTACACAATTGAAAAAACACTTGTGTTTATGATAATTAAATAGAATTAAATTATCCGATCGAGCAACGTAGAAATATTAAAATGGACATGTAAAGGTTTGACATTAGATATATTCCCATCTCATCTTTAAACTTGCATATGGTTAACCATCGTTCACCATTCTCCCTCAAATTTTACAATCAGAACATAGTACTTGTCAAATTTGTTTGCATTAACTATGGCTGAATCTGCTTAATTTGTGTCAAGTTAATTGTCCTTGGTTTCCAAAATGAGATCGGATTGATTATGAGTGTTGATGAGGAAGCTTAGACAAGAAACTGGATAGCAAATTAAGAGCTACAAAATTGACTGGGACATATCTTTCATCACAACAAAGTTTAGCCGTTTGATATATATAGTCTTCCCATATTACCAAATATATATCTGATATGATGATCTTTTACATCAAACAACATCTCCATATTCCCATATGCTTTTTTTGGCAGACCATTAATTATTCGACTATTGAAATTGAATAGTGATGCTACAGTGTAGTAAACACCTCAAGAACAAAGGAGTGCAAAACTTAATGATAGAAAAATGATCTTCCTTGATTGAATAGTGAGAAAAAGTCCCTCTACAATACATAATTTCTCATATTTATACTATTTTTTTACAAAGAGGGGCATTTCTGTTATTTCCTCTTGAGATTTCCTTATTGCTTAAGCCACCCAAATATTCCTTTTGTCAATGTACTCCTTTTACTGCCTCAGGTACTCCTCTTCTCTTTTAGATCATTCCATTTTTTGTTATGCAGGGAGATATTTTCTTTGTTCTTTTCGGCCACGTCAGCATGGCCTTGCAGCATGCTTATTATCCTTGCCAGTAGTTATCATTCTCTACACCGAGCGCACAAAGCTTCCACGTCTGCCGTTTAACGCATCCTCATCACCTCTGGAATTAGGTTGACCGCATAGAGCTTCTCGTCTGATGTTCAAAGTGTCTTCGCCACTTTTGCAGTCACATCGATCGCATAGAGCTTATCGTCTGTTATTCAACGTGTTTTCACCATTTCTGCCATCACGTCTGAGTTCACAGGGGCAGTTCTGCAATTTCACAATTCTATGATTTTTGTTTATTAAAGATAAGATATCCCAAAATAGTGACGTATATTCGAAGACCCTCTTTTATATTCTCGTCCTTCCCACATCAGCTACTCCCCCTGGTGCGGTCGAGCAGATCTGGTTTGGTAGAGCTGATTGGCTGCAGCACTTCTTGTTTCTTCCGAATTCTCGATCAGAGAGCTAATTTTCCCCTTAGCTACTCCCCCTGGTGCAGTCAAGCAGATCTGGTTCGGCAGAGCTGATCGGCTGCAGCACTTCTTTTTCCTTAATATGTCAGTGACTTTGACAGTAGATGTCCTTTCATTTTTACTTTTTAAAACGTCATACTTGATGTGCATAATCTTGCCCCTACACGTGGCAATCATCCTGTGGTGGGTTATGAAACGCCGCGCCTCTTCCCAATGCCATTTTCAAACTTACCCTAATTCTCCCTCTCTCTCTCTCTTCATTCTTGCTTCTTTGTTTTTCACTCTTGCGATTCCTTCTTCTTCTCCGGCGATTCTTGCGTGAGAAACTCCTAGAGCTTTTTCCAGTGAATCTTCTTCTTCTTCTTCCTTTGCTTTCATTTTACCATGGCGAGAGGAGGTAATCTCTAACCTTTTCCTATTTTGGTTGTTTTTTATTCATGTGCAGTGGCTATTTACTGGGTGGTTTCATAACTGTAAACTGAAGAAACTTGTGGCAATATTTGTTGGGCATCTAGTTTGTTTGGTGAAGTTTGAAAATTTTGGTGCTTTTTAGTATAACTTTTCTTCTGTGAATCCTCGCCCTTTCATGACTTCCACTGATCGCGAAACTGATTCTTCCGATGTTCGAGCCCTTGAAGGAAACTCTCCTTCCATTCCTCTTCCACCCAGCGACCAGTCCACCTCTACTTCTTCAAGAGTCCATTTCCCCCCTGAAGAAGAGCTTTCTGCTTCTAGCGTTGATCCTCTAAACTATAGCGCCTCTAACCCAAACTTCGACTCTGTTAGCCATTGTTCTTCTTTTTCTCCTGATCATGTTGATACCCTTCGTTTAGCTTTTAATATTCCTCAGGACTACTGTATATACTGCCCTGCAGGGCATCATAGACCTAACTTCCTCTCAGGGCGTAAGCTGGCCTTTTGGACTGCCCAATTGAGAGCCGAGATCCGTTTCCCTGTGAATTCTTATCTTTGTAAATTATCCTTCTTCTACCAAGTTCCCCTGAACCAATTTACACCCTCTGCTATCCGCTTGATGCTTGGTTTCTTCATAATTTTGAAAGGCAATGGTGGAGACCCTACCAAAGAACTATTTTTCTCCAATTTCCCTCTTAAATTCAAACCACCATTTTTCTATGTTACAGCCGACCCCAGAGGTCTGATTCATTTCCTAGGTAAACCCCAGAGTCGGGATAAACAGTGGAAAGAAGACTATTTCTTTATTTCTGGTGCTGAGACATGGGATTTCCCAACAGGCCACCAAGCCTTTAGTGAAGAAAAAGTTTTATACCAGCTGTCCTCCTTCTGATCGGGCAATAATTGAGGAGTTAAATGCCTCTGTGCATACAATAGGTCCTTTTGATATAGTTAGTTTAGTTGAACAGTCTTCTGTCTTGTCTTACTTTGGCCTCTGTTCTGGAGAGACCTCTAATCCTTCTAATTTTGGTATTCCTCTTCTTCTGTCATTCTTTTGCATGTTTATTCCCTTTTCGTCAATTCTGCTTATATGTTACGCCACCTTGACGATGCAGAGCACGCCTGGAAAGGCTCTGCCCCGCCGAGAGTCTAGCCCTCCACCGCATTCCCGCCCAGGAGACGCATCTGCAGTAGAACCTCTAGCCATCGCCTCTGCCTCTGCTGGCACTCGGAGTGAAAGGGGAAAATGTCCTCAGAGTTCTGCAGAGCCACTTCCAGATGCTCGCCGCCCACACCTCCAATGTCCTACCAGAGGTGGGCTTGATCCTGCTCAACCTCCAAAAGATCACTCCCGGTCGAGCCTGGTGAGGACTTCTGCCAACGATGCCTTTACCCTTGAGCTTCCCAAGTCTCTTTTGGAACTCTCTGCAAAGGAGTCGAGTCAGTTTCTCCAGCTCTGCCTAACTCCTGCCGACAACTACACTCTCAGTCGGCTTTCTCAGGAGAATGAGCTCTGCATGAGCTAACCACATTTTGAAGGTATTTTATAATTGTTTTTTTTCCTGAGTTCGCTTAAGTTTTCGTTAGAACCCCTTTTTCACTCCTTCACTTTCACACTGCAGGGCCTGGTTCACTTCAGTAGACTTCAGTCGAAGGCCATGTCTGTTGTTGATCCAACTCCTATTATCTCAGAAAAAAATAATGATATTTCTGCATTAAAATTCAGGCTGGCGGAGCAGGAGAAAGAAATTAAGGAGCTGCGATAGGGAGGGAGCCAGGCCAAACAAGAGATAGAGTTCTGGAAGAAGAAGGCTCCGAGGAGAAGACCCGCAGCCGGGAGTACGGGGATTCAGAAATTCTCTGAGGGAATAGAGGCTTGCAAGAGGAATCTTCATATGACAGCTGTTGGGCAGAGCTTCTTGGAGGAGGTGATAACGGGTTTAAAGGATGCTTACCTTAAAAGCACGAGCTCTCTGGCTGATTTTTGCCCGCACATAGGCTATTATTATGGTTTTGCTTTGATGCGGCGCAAAAACAAGCTCGGGATCAGGGCTTTACAAGCACCTTTGACTTCAATGGGCCCCTAGATGACATGCCAGCTTCCCCCCATTTTAAGGGTGATCCAGCGGAGGATCCCGACTCTCCTTGGTGGCTGCCAGGCTATGCTCTGCACCGACTGAGGCCTTTACCCCTGTGGACCCTTCTTCTTGCAAATTCCCGTTTCTTCCTGCACCAGCTTTGCTTGCACCTCCTGTTGCCATTCCAAGCCCTAATGCAGTGGATCTGATAGTTTTAAATGGGGACTCTTCTGAAATCGTATCTATTACTGATGCTTCCTCCCAGTTGCTTCTTGAGATGCCTTCAGAACTACCTAATACAGATCCACCAGCTGCTTCTGATCTCCCCGGCGAGATCCCTTCCTCTGAGAACTTACCTACCTCTTCTTGAACAATCTTTTTACTTATGCAATTCAAACAATGTTATTCTGTGGATTTTGTCATATTTGGTGGTACAACACTTTTAATCGCTCTTTATTTTAGATAATACCTATCAATGAATTTTTTCCCATTTATTTTTCGACCACTTCTGCTACAGCATGAGGTACTAGTTCCGTATTTCATATGTAGTTATTCTAATCCTATTTGCTATTTTATACTTGTATTGTTGCATGTATGGTATTAACACAATGATGTAGATATTCAAACCAATTATCAACACACATAGATGTAGAGAGAAACTGGAAATCATAATTGTAAAAAAGAGAATACTCATAAGATAGATTTTCCAAAAAGCGCTTTGTTCCCCTTTTCGCTTTACATCAATTTTGCAATTCTAAAGTCCCTATCACCTCCCTTCAGTATCACCTTTGCTGACTTTTTTCACTCTTCCATTTCTTGTTTCTTTAAGCATAGTATCTCTTGAGGTTGCAGATGTTCCAGGGCCTAGCCACCTCTTTTCCTTCTTTTGTTATCAGCCGATATGCTCCCCCCTTCAGTACTTCAAACACTATGTAAGGGCCTTCCCAATTTGGCTCTAATTTTCCCTTAGACTTCAAAGCATCAGCTCTTCTTAGAACTAGGTCCCATTTGTCCAGACGTCGCAGCCGTACCTTTTTATCATACACTGCTTTGACTCTGCTTTTAAATTTCTCAATTCTCAGCCATGCCATCTCCCTTTCTTCTTCTAATAAATCCAGGTTTTCCCTCATCAGCTCTTCATTCTGCTCCTCCTCAAACGTCATCACTCTATGAGTTTTCATTCCCACCTCCACCGGGATTACAACATTGGCTCCATATACGAGATTGAAAGGCGTCATGTCAGTAGCTACCCTGGGTGTTGTCCTGTACGCCCATAGAACTGAGTCTAGCTCCTCTGCCCAGCTATTTTTAAGGGTTTCTATCCTTGTTTTCAGCCCATTAATTATCGTCCGGTTGGTTACTTCTGCTTGACCATTAGCCTGTGGATGTGCCACCGCTGCAAATCTTTGGGTGATTTTCATCTCTGCACACCATGCCTTTATCTTTTTTCCGCAGAACTGCGTACCATTATCTAAGACCAAGATTCGTGGCACCCCATACCTGCAGCAGATCTGTTTCCACAGGAACTTTATAACATTCTGCTCATCGATTTTTCCTAACGGCTCAGCTTCCACCCATTTCGTGAAATAATCTACCGCAACCCAGCAGGAACTTAATCTGCCCCTTAGATAATGGCAAGGGCCCTACCAAGTCTATTCCCCACTGAGCGAAGGGACACGGGGAGCATATCTTCCCTAATTCCTCTGCTGGGCTGTGAATTAGAGGACTATGAATTTGGCAGCTATGATACTTTTGCACCATTTCCTTCGCATCCATGCCCATCGTAAACCAGAAGTACCTTGCCCGTAATACTTTCCGGACCAAGGTCCTTGATCCCACATGATCACCCTCGCAGCCCTCATGTACCTCTCGTAACACATATAACCCTTCTTCTCTATTAAGACACCACAGGTACGCTTGCGAAAAAGAGCGTCAGAAAAGCTGTTCTCAAATAAGACAATATTTTAGAGTCTCTTTTTTCCAGCCCTGACTTGCTGATGTCCCCACTCTTTTTAACTCATTGATGATGGAAGTCCTCAAATCCCCAATTTCCTCCAATTCTGCCACGTCTGCTTCCATGCGCTGCCTTTCTACTATTAACAATGTTATTTTCCTTGGTTGCAAAAGGGGGTACGAACTGACAATTTTTGCCAAGTAGTCAGCCTGGACATTTTCCGCCCTGGGCATCTGCCTTAATTCAAACTTTTCAAAGGAAAGCTTTATTCTTTCAATTTCTTTCAGATACTCGGACAACGACTCTTTCTTCACCTCATACGACCCTTCATGCTGTTGGAACACCAGCTGTGAATCAGTGTGAGTCACGAGGTCACTTCCACCGGCCTTCTTCACAATGTTCATGCCTCGCACCAATGCCTCGTATTCTGGCTCATTATTAGATATTGAGTAGTTCAGCTTGATGGCGTACTGCATGCTTTGTCCATGTGGACATTCCACTAATACTCATACACCACAGCCATCCTTGGTCGCAGAACCGTCCACGAAAATCTTTTAAATTCTTTCCTCTTCTGGCAGAGCTCTAGATTCCTGTAAGAAATCTGCCAGAGCCTGTGCTTTAATTGCTTTTCGCGGCTCGAATTCTACATCGTACGCCCCTAGCTCAACTGCCCATTTCACCATTCTCCCAGAGGTATCAGCTCTTCCCATGGTCTTGGCTAATGGGTAGTTGGTGCGTGTGATGACCTTGTGTGAGAGAAAGTAGGGCCGGAGTTTCCTGGCTATGACGATAACAGCCAACCCAACCTTCTCGATTTCTGCATATCGGACTTCTGGGCCTTGCAACATGTGGCTCACGTAATACACAGGCATTTGCTGATGCCCCTCTTCCTTTATCAAAACAGTGCTGACAGCCACCTTCCCCACAAAGATATACATGAACAACGTTTCATTCTTTTCTGGTTTTGAGAGCTGAGGTAGGCCAGCCAGATATTCCTTCAGATCCTCGAAAGCTCGATCACACTTCTCCGTCTACTGAAACTTGCACCCTTTCCTTAGGATTTTGAAGAATTAATGGATGACTCTTATCTGCTGCCTTGGAAACAAATCTGCTCAGCGATGTTATTCTCCCCAACAACCTCTGCACCTCCTTTACATTTCTGGGCGGTGTCATGTCCATCACAACTTTCACTTTTTTTGGGTTCACTTTTATCCCTTATTTTGTGACCATAAACCCCAGGAATTTTCCCGATGTCACTCCAAAGCTGCATTTCTCTGGGTTTAACTTCATCCTACTTTTCCTTATAACCTCGAAGGCTTCTTTTAGGTCTGTGATATGCTGCTCTGCCTCTTTGCTTTTTACGAGCATGTCATCCACGTAGACTTCCATATTCCGACCTATCATAGGCTTAAACAATTTATCCACCATACGCTGGTACGTGGCTCCAACGTTTTTCAATCTGAAAGGCATCCTTACGTATCCATACGTGCCTCCAGCCGTGATGAAACAGATTCTCTTCACATCCGCTGGGTCCAACTGGATCTGGTGGTATCCTTGATATGTATCCATTAAGGACAGTCATGCACACCCAGACGTGGAGTCCACAAGCTGATCAATTCGCGGCAATGGATAATGGTCCTTAGGGCATGCCTTGTTCAGATCTCTAAAGTCTATGCACATACGCCACTTTTTATTTGCCTTAGGTACTAGCACAACATTGGATAGACATTCTGGAAATTACACCGGTACTACGTGCCCTAAGTCCAGCAACTTCTACACTTCTGCCTGTATGATCTTATCCTTTTCCACCCCAAAGTTGCGCAACCTCTGCTTAACGGGCCAGATATTCGGGCAGATATTCAAACGATGTATCGCCACTTCTGGATCGATCCTCTTCATATCAGCAGCTTGAAAGGTAAATAAGTTGACATTTTTCCTAAGGCATTCTACCAGCTCTGCCTTCTCTGTTTCTGGAATCTCTGCGCCTATTTTCGTGCAGAATCCCTCTTTCCCTGGATATAACTCTATCAACGAAAGCTCTTCCTCCACCATCATCTTCCCATGCTCCTCCTTCTCTCTCTCGATCCTTTGCCTTTTTACCCTCGCATCCTCTTCTGCCGCCTTGCCTGTTACTGGCAGAGCCCATTTATGCGCCACTCTTATGGACTCGGCGTAGCACTTCCTGGAGTGGATCTGATTTGCTTTTAACTATCTAATTCCGGCAGAAGTAGGGAATTTAACCTTCATATAGTAGGTGGAGACCACCGCCTTAAGTTCATTCAATATAGGCCGACCGAATATGACGTTGTATGTAGACGGCGCGTTCACTATCAAAAAATCCATCATCAATCGTTTCTGCCGCGGCCATTCTCCAACTAGCACGTGTAGAGTCACTACTCCCAAAGGGTGAACTGCTTCCCCAGTAAAACCATACAATGCCGTATTCATTGGTCGAATATGGGTTTTAATATCTATCCTTTCGAAACATTCCTTGTAGATAATGTCCGCAGAGCTGCCTGTGTCCATAAACACCCTTGCCACATCATATCCAGCTATTTCCGCCGTTACCACTAAGGAGTTGTTATGTGGCTTCAGCATAGTGGTTTCATCTGCTGCACCAAACACAATGTCCGGCGAAGGCTGGACCTCAGCCACTTCCATGTGTTGGCCATGCCAACCCTGTGCGTACCTTAGAGCTGATTTCCTAGCCCTATTCGAATCTCCTCCTTGGGGGCCACCAACAATCATATTGATGAAACCCTTCTTTGGTGGTGGGGGCAGATCTCTTTTCTCTTCCTTCTTTCCTTATTTTACGTGGCCTCTCTCTCATCTGGCCTCTCGTTCCTCTTCCCGCAGTTTCCTGCATAACCTCCGCTCTTGTCCTCGAAACCCTTCAGCACTCCCGCTCTGACCAACCGCTCTATCTTATTCTTTAGGCGCCGACACTCATTTGTGTCATGCCCATACTCATTATGGAATAAGCAGAAGTATCGCCCCTTAGGTCGTGTCGGGGCCTGAGCTTTATTAGGGGGAACCTGAACGGTGCTATCTTCTCTGAAAGTTGAAATACCCTTGACAAAAGAGCCTTAAGTGGAGTGTACTTAGTGTAGTCTCCTCTGCCCATATCCTGTTCTCGTCTTCCACCTTCAGCTCGGGGCCCCATTGGTCTCCGTACATTCGCATCTTTAGGAACCGACCTCTCTATCCTCTTAGCTCAGCTTACGTCTTCTAGGTTGATGAATTTATCCGCTCGGGCGAGGACTTCTTCAAATGTGTTAGCCGGCCTCTTTGCCAGAGAGCGGAACAGATCTCCTTCTCGCAACCCTTAAACAATCGCACTAATCTTCACCTCTGTGGTAGCGGAAGGAACCTCCAATGTGGCAGAACTGAATCTCTTGACAAAAGATCGCAATGGCTCTTCCGATCATTGCTTGAGGCTAAATAAGTAATGTGATGTCTTTCTTTGTTTCCTGGCGCTAGCAAATTGGTGTAGAAACATAATGCTGAAATCCCTGAAAGATCCTACGCTGTCCTCTGCCAATTGGCCAAACCACCTTTGTGCTGCTTGCGTTAATGTAGTGAGGAAAACCTTGCATTTTACTCCATCGGTGTACTGGTGCAGAAGCGCCACATTTTTGAACCTTAACAGATGATCATAGGGGTCGGTGGTCCCATCATACTCGAAGGTCAGTGGCTTGAAGTTTGTCGGGAGTTCGTTCATCCTCACAGCTGCAGTGAAAGGGCTCCCCATTGGCACTTGAATTTGACCTGTACCGCCCACTCTTTGCCGCAGCTGTTGGATCTCTCACTGCATTTCTTCCATCCGCTTCATCATCTCCCGATCTTGTGTATGTTGTACTGAAATACCTGCAGATGAGGCCCCTGGTATGTCTGATCTCCATTGCACTGGATGGCTTTCTGCGCCATATTCATGAGCATTCTCTCGCTGGAGCAAACGTGAGCCGGGGGCTGGGATCCCTGAGTTCCCCATCTCTGCCGACCTTTGTCTCTCCCTTATGCCTTCCCCCTTGTCTTTTTCCGTCGCAGCTTTACTCAAAGCTTTTTGAACAGTGGAATGGATGAGTTTATCTAATTGCTCCGGAGTGAAGATCCACATCCCCTGAGCTACGGACCCCTCTGTCCCTCCAGCCTCTCCATCATCTCCCATTCTCCACCTTCTCACCTCCCCCTTATATCTCCCCCTGTTAGATCTCTCTCCGTCCCTACCCCTACAACCTCCGGCTCCGCAACCTCCTGAAAATCCCTCCCCAAGTCTCGGATGAACCGCTCAGCCATTTGTTACCCAACTCAATAAACTACCCAACAATACGAAAGAAAACAGTGGAGAAACACTACCGCAAGGAAATCAATGAAAAACACACAGAGATAATAAAAGGTAAGAGAAGGAAACTCACTTCCCCACCAAGTTTCCCACAGACTGCGCCATTGATGCTACAATGTAGTAAACACCTTAAGAACAAAGGAATGCAAAACTTAATGAAAGAGAGAAAAATGATCTTCTTTAATTGAATAGTGAGAAAAAGTCCCTCTACAATACATAATTTCTCATATTTATACTACTTTTTTACAAAGAGGGGCATTTCTGTTATTTCCCCTTGAGATTTCCTTGTTGCTTAAGCCACCCAAATATTCCTTTTGTCAATGTACTCCTTTTACTGCCTCGGGTACTCCTCTTCTCTTCTAGATCATTCCATTTTCTGTTATGCAGGGAGATATTTTCTTTTGCCCTTTTCGGCCACGTCAGCAAGGCCTTGCAGCATGCTTATTATCCTTGCCAGTAGTTATCATTCTCTACACCGAGTGCACAAAGCTTCCATGTCTGCCGTTTAACGCGTCCTCGTCACCTCTGGAATTAGGTTGAACGCATAGAGCTTCTCGTCTGATGTTCAGAGTGTCTTCGCCACTTCTGCAGTCACATCGATCGCATAGAGCTTCTCGTCTGTTATTCAACGTGTTTTCACTACTTCTGCCATCACGTTTGAGTTCACAGGGGCAGTTCTACAAATTCACAATTCTATGATTTTTGTTTATTAAAGATAAGATATCCCAAAATAGTGACGTATATTCGAAGACCCTTTTTTATATTCCCGTCCTTCCCACATCAGCTTGATTACTTCACTTCGTATTGAAGGAGATGAAGAAGCTTCTCAGCACCTTCACCGCCATTCAAGCTCATGTGTTGAAAGATGCTGAAGACAAGAGACTAAAAAAGCAAAGAGCTACAAGACTGGTTGTGCCAGCTCAAAGATCGATCATACTTTCGAGATTGAAGATCAAGAGGTGATCGTTAACATGTTGGTGAATATGGTTTGAAACATAATCAACAAATATCTGTTTTATATATCTATAGTTGGTGTTGGAGGCCTTGGCATGACCACTCTTGCTCATTCAAATGATCAACGCGTAGTTGACTATGTTGAGAAAAGACTTTGGGTCGATTTTCCCGAAAATTTTGATCTAGAGACCTTGGTGAGGGCCATGATTGAATTTTCAATCAAGAGTGGACCATGCTTCGGATTTAAAGCAATTGGATAGTCTAGAACAACGCCTACGAGAGTTGTTGAATGAGAGAAGATTTTTTTGACCGCCATTTTCCGATGACCTTTTAGTTTTCAAAATTGAGAATTTCTATCACTTCTTACCATTTTCAAATAACAAGGAAATGCATGAGGCTACTAGAAAGGACACAGAACAGGAGGCCTTTGAGAGGTCCAAATTGATTGAACATGTATGAACACGATTCGACAATAATTAGTAAAATATTAATCTATCTTACAAATATTTTGTTATTTTGCAATTTTAATATATGTATAGTTTTTTTTCATTATATTAGTCCATTAATTTGATTTCTATAGATATAGATTTTAATAGTAAATTGTCCAATTTTATTTTATATTTTACTATATTAAACAAATATTTCAAATTAAAATTTTAATTACATCAACTGAAATATTATGAATAATAAAATGAATAATAAAGAGGTTAATTCATAAAAATTCATAGAGTGATTGGATAGTAAGACTATGAATAGTTACTTTTAGGGTAGAATGGTTGTTGAAATATTTATGGATAGAGATTTTTTATTTTTCAGGTGACAATGATGTAGCACGGAAAACCTTATTTTTGAATAGAGCCATTGGTGATGTTTTTGCATAAATGTATGATTGTGTTAGTATAAAGGTGTAACTAATATCACATAAAGGTACAAATTACTACATACATACATATATATATATATACACACTAACACTATTGGATTGAATCTTTTTTCCTATTTCTCAAAGTTACAATAAATAAATGTCAGTATATTAGTACATGAAGGTGATACTTATATAACATAATATAACATTAATACAACAAACGTGAAGCAAAAAAAAAGGATAAATAATAGCTTGTGGATCCAAATCGACCTGTTCGCGATCCCATTGCATCTGTGCACCTAATCCAAAGGAGAGTGACTCCTACTAATTTTATCTCCTAAAATGTTGATCTTCCATGATCCTTCACAATTTCTTTCATTTTTTTTGACATCATAAAAAATGAGCTGAAGCTCTGGGGTAACTGGAGAGGGATCCTTTCACTCTTTCTCCTATCTCTAAAAGGAGAACATGGGTGCAAGCCCTCACGCTCCCTTGAGTTTGAGGTGATGAGAGAATGCTAGAAGATATAGTCTTCTGAGAAAGACTTGTTTAGCAAGTGTCAAGCGTGAGAGGTGACTATACGTGATTTGGGGTGTGCTTGGTTGATTATTTATAGAGAATGTGCATTTAGGAAGGAATAAAGAGAGTGGTTTCCAACAATCAAGTGTCATGATGTATATAAGGATAAGAGAGAGATATGGATATATGTATGCTTAATGAAGAATAAAGAGTGCATGTATTTAGAGTTTGAGATACTCCCTATTGCAGTTTAGATCTTTAAGGATCTCATTAACTGCTTCGCCAGTTTCCAATAAAGTTGTTGGCAGTTTCCACAGCTTTTTCTCCTTTTGAAATGATTGCTTGAGTGTGTGGTCAATAACTGGTTCTCCACCATTGGATTATTCTGATCGCATGACTGAAATTCCTCTAGGGTTTTGAAAAGGGTGGTCTATTTTTGGAGAGGTGATCCACTTTTCATGTACGCACGTTACCAAAAAAATATATTCAGTAACTGCTCTGATTTGAGAGTTAAAACCTCCAAGTGATCCCTTTATTTTATCCAGTGACCTGATGCTAAGTCCTGATGTCCAGTAACCTAGTATCCAATATATTGGTGTCTAGCATCCTGGTTCACAGCGACCTGGTGTTCAGCGATCTAGTGTCCAGCATTCTGGTGTTTAGCGTCTTAGTACCCAGCGACCTAGTGTTCAACGATCTAGTATCCAGCAACCTGGTATCTAGCATCATGGTATCTAGAGTCTTGTTATCCAACGACCTAATATCCAGTTAGCCTGGTATCTAGCATCCTGATATCCAGCGTCCTGTTATCCAGTGACTTAGTATCCAACAGTCTGGTATCTAGCGTCCTGTTGTCAGAACTTTATCTTGTTCCCTGATATCGACAAGTTTTTTCCACATTTTCTAATGACTTGATAACAAGCTCTGATGTCTAGTGACCTAGTATCCAGCGTCCTGGTGTCCAGCGATCTGATGTTCAGCGACCTAGTATCCATCCATCTGATGTCTAGCGTCCTGATTTTCAGTATCCTGTCATCTAGCAACCTAGTATCCAACAACCTGGTATCTAGCATCCTATAGTCAGAGCGTTGTCATATCGTCAAATGTTCCCCTTTAATTCAGTAGTCTTTTGTCTGGGGTACCTGCAGTAAAATTCTTTTTGTATAGATACTCATACAAGTATGAGTCCTTCTGAGTTAGTCTTCTTACAAGAACTTACCCTTTCCTTGCAACCAATGGTTACTGTGGGGAAAGTTTTGATTTCTGTAAGACTTTATGTGAAGGTGTGTGCAGGTGTTTACTTACTGGAACCTCTTTAGAGTATGGAAAAGGTAAAGCATGATACCAGTAAAGTAGACAGGTTTCTCTCCATTTTTGGAATTGCTATTCTGCTTAATTCCCTTAAGGAATGTCAGATTGTTGCAGACATTTTTAGCATACCCATATTTGGTTTTCTCCAAGGTTTTGACTCTTTTGCCTGCTTAATTACCTTGATTTGTGCTAGAAGTTCCCCCTTACTTTATGATTCTCTCTTTTAAGATGTAGGGATTCTCTCTTTTAAGATGTAGGGTCACTTTCAGTACTATTTTAGGTAATCCTTAAGGTTTATATGATTAGGTGAAGCGTTCTTATTTGGAAATAAACGTACAAGCTTCCCTTCTCACTTTTAAGTCAAGTGACCAAAATTTCAAGCCTGTTATCTTCAATCTTCTGAAGATTCTTTCACTTGGCTTTCTTGAATATTGGTTCTCATGTGATCACTTAAGTTATTTGACAGGATAAGAGTGAGCAAGACCAAAAATAAAAGAGCAAATTAGAATGAGGTACCTGGTCATCACTGCAAAGAGTAGATCCTCTTTCATCTTTACATCCGTCTGGAGAATGGTCTCTTTGATGGAATGAACTTCTCTTCTCGCACCTTTGCTTGACATCCTCCACATCTTTTTCCAGGGTTGCTTCTTATGGCTGTTGCTTGGAGTCTCCGGTGTGATCCATACTTTTAACTCGACGTTGTAGCAGTTTCCTCCTTTTGTTTAGCAATGTGCCTTTCTTGTTGATCTTCTCCGTATTGGTCTACTCCGTGATAAGTAGAGGCTTGCTCCTCCAGCCCAACTTCCTTCTTCTGAGTTCATTCCTCGAGTAGCTTTCACCAGCTTCATTCTTCTAGACAGCTTTTCTTCACAACTCAGCTTGATTTTACATATCCTTCTTAACTGTTAGTTGTCTTCACATCAATCATATCCTTTTAATCAAAGACAGTGAGTTGATCTATGATGTGAGGGATAGAGAGAGAGAGAGATTTTCTAAAGAGAGACTTTTCACAGATGGGATCTGGATAGATCGATAAGATCTTTTGCATATCATCCAACCTGCTCTGATACCACCTGTTGTTATCAGATAATACATGTTGGATGATTTATCCACTTGATCTGATACAACTTGTTGGTCCCAAATATTGTGGCAGTAGGCTTGGGGGGGGGTGAATAAGCCTACTCCTATTTCAAAACTTTTCTTTTCTTCTATTGGCTTGGTTGTAGTATCAGTAACCTTTTGGGAGGTTACTGATCAGAGTAGTTGCGGAAGCTTATCTCTCATAAGAGCCTAGTATACAAGATGTGCAACTCAACATAGAGTTATGCAAGTAAAATAGTAAGCATATATAGACGCATGGATATACAGAGGTTCGAAGGTGGAGTAATCCTTCTACATCCTCTCTGCCTCTTCTCAAGAGGGAACATTTGTTAAGCTAGTTGATTTACATAGCCCTATCTATTACAACCCTCATTTACCAAGTAAGTAGCAAGCCTTCACACAGCTGCTTGCCTACTCTCCTCACTGACCCACACAGGATCCTATTCTACCCACCCAGGGTCCTCACGTTCTTCTTCAGAAAGTGGAAAGCTTAGCAGGACTCGCTCCTTGCACTAAGCACTCCAAGACAGCTTTAAAAATGTTTGTCTTCTCTTTCTTCAACTGGTGGAAGCAAGCTTAGACTTCTTTTGCAGGTTGAACTGTTGTAGCTTCCTGCCTCGACTGTGAGACTGATTATGTGTTTTTGGGGTGTGGGGTGTTTGAGCTTCTCTTTTCTTTCTTCTTCTTTTGCTCCCCACTTTGCTCTCTTTTCTTTTGTGTAGCCTTCTCCCTCTTTTCTGCGCCTTCTTCTTCTGAGCTTTTTATCTGTTGAGCTATTCTCTCTTCTTTTGCGCACTCTCCTCTCCGCATCTCTTTATCAGTCTGCAGTCTTCTTCTTATTTATAGATTCAGAAATCTGCCCGTAGGTAGAGTTCCTAATCTATAAATGTAGTGCACTCCTGGCATACGCTAGCTTTTCGCTTTCCTCGTGTCTTCTTCTGGTTGGCTCCTATTCTCTTCTCTCTACTGGTAACTTTTTGTGTCTACCGGTAACTTTTGACTTTTATCCCATGCCTGCTTTATAGCTTCCTCCTCGCGCTTCACTCTGGAGCTTCCTTCTCCGGCTTGCTCTTTAAGGTAGCTTGAGGCTTTTGTAGTATGCTGCCCTGCAGTCTGTTTTTGGCATGGTCTCTCAGGTAGCTTCCTGTCTGGTGGCTTGCTGCTTTTCTACTTCAGCAAGTTCTCTTCCAGTAGCTTCATGCAGTCATCAGTATCCTAATTAGTTCACCCGATTCCTTTCCACCATTCTCTTTAGTATCCTTCCTTTGACACTTTCTCTGATCTTTTTTCTTCTGTAGTAACTATGAAGAGATACTGATGAGAATTGTGAAAGGGAATCGGGTGAACTAATTAGGATACTGATGACTGTAGGAAGCTACTGGAAGAGAACTTGCTGAAGCAGAAAAGCACTAAGCTACCACACAGGAAACTACCTGAGAGGCCATGCCTAAGCATACTGCAGAGTAGCATGCTACAGAAGCCTCAAGCACCAGAGTGAGCGCGAGGAGGAAGCTACAAAGCAGGCCTGGGAAGAAAGTCAAAAGTTACCGGTAGAAAGAAAAGGTTACCGGTAGAGAGAAGAGAAGAGGAGCCAATCAGAAGAAGACACGTGGAAAGTGAAAAGCTGGCGTGTGTCAGAAGAAGTGTGGTGCTATTAATGATAGAAATCTATCTACCTTCAACGGGCAGATTTCATAATCTATAAATAGAAGAAGATTGAAGACTGAAAAGAGAGAGAGCAAGTGCTAGAGAATAAGAGCAAAGAGAATGCAAAAACTGAAGAGAGCGCAAGAAGAGAGCGTAGAAAAGTGGGAGAGGGCTACACAAAAGAAAAGAGAGCAAAGTGGGGAGCAAAAGAAGAAGATAGAAAAGAGAAGCTCAAACACCGTACACCCCAAAGACGCATACTCAGTTAGTTAGTCAAGGCAGCAAGCTTCAGCAGATCGACCTGCAAAAGAAGTCTAAGCTTGCTGCATCCAGTTGAAGAAGGAGAAGACAAACCCTTATCTTAAGGACTGTCTTGGAGTGTTCAGTGCGAGGAATAAAGTCCTGCTGAGTTGTCCACTTTCTGAAGAAGAAAGTGAGGACCCTGGGTGGGTTGAGTAGGATCCTGTGTGGGTCAGTTAGCAGAGTAGGCAAGTAGCTGTGTGAAGGCTTACTACTTGTTAAATCTGTGTTGTAATAGATAGGGCTATATAAACCAACAAGATTTAACAAAGGTTCCCTCTTGAGAAGAGGCAGAGAGGATGTAGAAGGATTACTCCACCTTCGAACCTCTATATATCTATGCGTCTATATGTGCTTACTGCTTTACTTGCATACTCTATGTTAGGTTGCACATCTTCTATACTTGGCACTTCAATGAGAGAAAAGCTTCTATAACCACTCTGATCAGTAACCTCCCAAAAGGTTACTGATTCTTTAACTAAGCCGATAGAAGAAAGAAAAGTTTTGAAATTACAGTAGGCTTATTCACCCCCCCTCTCTCTAAGCCTACCACCTTTTTTGGGACCCAAAAAACTTTATTGGAAACTGGCGAATCAATTAATGAGATCTTTAAAGATCTAACCCCAACCGTAGGTCGCTAGGCAACAGGACGCTAAATACCAAGAAGCTGGACACTAGATCGCTGAACACCAGGTCGCTGGGTATCAGGACGCTAGATATCAATGTACTGGATACTAGGTTACTTGACATCACAATTTATCATCATGACACTGGATAGAGGGATCTCTTGGATGTTACAAGTCAAAAGCAGTTACTGAGGAAATATTTCTTGGTAACTTGCGTACATTTAAAGGGGATCACCTTTTCCAGAAATAGACTACCTTTTCAAAAACCCTAAAAGAATTCCAGCCGTGCGATCAAAAGAGTCCAAAGGTGGAGATCAAGCAGTTGACCACGTCATCTTAAACAAAGAAGAAAAGACATAAAGTTGTGGAAACTGTCAACACCTTTATTGGAAACCGGCAGAGCAGTTAATGAGATCTCGGAAGATCTAAACTGTAACAGGGAGTATTTATATCCCTATAAATAGATGCACTCTTATTCTTCATAAAGCATACAAAGATATCCTTTCCCTTTCTCTCATCCTTATGTTCATCATGGAACCTGATTGTTGGAAAGCCTTTTCTTCATCTCTTCCAAAAGACGCATTCTCTGCAAATAATCAACCAAGCACACCTCAAACCTCATATTTTCACCTCTCACGCTTAACACTTGCTAAGCAAGTCTTCCTGAGAAGACTTGATCTTGTAGCATTCTCTCCTCACCTCAGACCTGAGGTTGCTTGAGGTCTTGCCTAACAGTCTCCTCTGAGACGTTGGAGGTTAAATTGGAGGAATCCCTCTCCAGTGACCCCCGAGCTTTAACTCATTTTTGATAATGTCAAAAAGGGGGAAGAACTGTAAAGGATTAACGAAGATCAAAAGTCTTGCTAAAGGTGAAGAACATAAAAGGCGAGCCCATCTATTGTGTGAGCTTTCTTCTGTGTCCAAAAAGAAAGAGGAATAGGGGTCAGACACAGGAGTTGGAGAAAAAGTATGAGAAGAAAAGTTGCAGCAAGCTATTGCACCAAGACTTCTCTGCTCTTTCACCGACTTTTGAGTATAAACCTCAGTTCCTTTTTCTTCGAAGAGACATCCTCACCTTTACTCCATTTCTCCTCCACGATCAAAGAGGAAATCGACTAGGAGCAAACCTCGTATAATAAAAGAAGAAACGAGAAAGAAGCACGCAAGAAGCTAAAAGGGGAAAAGAAAGAAAAGAAAGAGCAAGAAGAATAGAAGAATGAATTTAGATAGGATGTTTATTGTAACTTTGCTTACTGCATTGTAATGTACACGTTTTATCTTAATAAAATGTCTTCTATTCTTCAAAAAGCTCATTCCTTGTGCCCTTTATTTTAGATTTATATGTGATTTGTGTATGAAAATAGTATGCCCAAATAATGTCATACTTTAAATATGCTTTCTGTGCTTGAGAGGTTATAATCTTTTGATCTTCTGTAAAGGTTTTGTCATCATCAAAAAGGGGGAAATTGTCGGATACATTTGTAGAATGTTTTGATGAGACAAATCTTTAAAGTAACTCTAATAGGCATAACCAATCTAAGGATAGGTTACTGCAATAGAGTTATCACAGAAGATTAAAAAGAAACAGAGAAAGTGTCAATGATAGGATACTAAAGAGAAAGGTTATAAAGAATCGAATGAACTAATAAAGATACTATTGACTTCAGGAAGCTACTTGGAAGGCCATGCCGAAAGCATACTGCACAGGCAGCATGCTACAGAAGCCTCGAGCCACCAAAAGGAGTAAGCCGGAAGAGGAAGCTCCAGAGTAAAGCCAGAGGAGGAAGCTACAAAGCAGGCATGGGGAGAAAAGTCAAAGTTACCGGTAGACACAAGAAGTTACCAGCAGAGAGAAAAGAGAAAATGAGTCAATCAGAAGAAGACACGTGGAAAATGAAAAACTGACATGTGTCAGGAGTGCGGCACAGAAATGATGGAAATCTATCTACCTTCAACAGGCAGATTTCACACCCTATAAAGAGGAGGACTGAATACTAAAAAGGGGGTCATGTGAGAGATTACTCCATCTTCGAACCTCTATACATCCTTGCGTCTTTATATGCTTACTGCATTTCATGCATACATACACTCTCTCTTATAAAGCTGCACATCTTCAACTCGGCTCAGTAATAAGCTTCTGCAAACCACTCTAATCAGTAACCTCCCAAAAGGTTACTGATATTAAAAGTGAGCCGAAAGAGTTAGAAGAAATAGGGAAAAATAAGGTAGGCTTATTCACCCCCCCCCCTCTAAGCCTACCTACAGCAGTTTTGGAACCAACAGAATCTTCAGAGGGACTGAAGATAACAGGCTTGAAAGACACTGGTCACTTGACTTAAAAATGAGAAGGGAAGCTTGTACGTTTATTTCCAAATAAGAACGCTTCACCTACTCATGCAAACCTCAAGGATTATCTAAAATAGTGCTGAAAGTAACCCTACATCTTAAAAGAGATAACCATAAAGTAAGGGGGAACTTCTAGTACAAGTCAAGGTAATTTAGAGGCAAAAGAGTCAAATCCTTGGAGAAACCCAAATACGGGTATGCTGAAAAGTGTCTGCAACAAACTGACATTCCCTAAGGAACCAAGCAGAACAACAACTCCGAATGGAAATAAATGTGTCTACCTTACTGATATCATGGTCTATCATATCTAAAAGAGTTCATACTCTAAAGAGATACAGTAAGCAAACACCTGCACACACCGCTTTATAGGAATCGAACTATCTCTACAACATCCGTGGGTTGTAAGGAAAGTCCAAATTCCTGGAAGAAGACTAACTCAGAACGACTCATACGTGTATGAGTACCTATACAAGAATAGTTTTTCTGCAGGTACCTTACTGAATTCAGGGGGGAATGAATTGACAAATCTAAGGAACAAAATGGAGTTATGACAACAGGACGTTAGACACCAGGCTACTGGATACTAGGTCACTGGATAACAGGACGTTGTATATCAAGATGCTAGATACCAGGCTAACTGGATATTAGGTCGTTGGATAACACGACGCTAGATATCAGGATGCTAGATACCAGGTTGCTGGATACTAGGTCGTTGAACACTAGGTCGCTGGGTACCAGGACGTTAAACACAAGAATGCTCGACACTAGGTCGCTGAACATCAGGTCATTGTGTACCAGGATGCTAGACACCAATAGTCTGGATACTAGGTTACTAGAAATCAGGACTTATCATCAAGTCACTGGAAAGGAGCTCACTGGCTGGTTGTCTCATCCAACTAAGTTGTTACCAAAGCAATCGGTAACGTATGCGCATGAAAAGTAGATCACCTTTTCAGAAGTAGACCACTGTCTCCAGAACCCTAAGATGATCTCAGCCGCGCTATCAAGAAGATCTAAAGGCTGAGAATCAAGTGTTGACCAAACACTCATGCAATCACTTCATGCAAAGGAGAAAAGAAAAAAGCTGTGGAAACTGCCAACAACTTTATTGGAAACCGCCGAAGCAGTTAATGAGATCTTTAAAGATCTAACTGTAACAGGGAGTATCTCAAACCCTATAAATACATGCACTCCTTCTCTTATGATCATATATCCATATCTCTCTCTCTTATCCTTGATACATTATTGTACCCGATTGTTGGAAACCATTCTCTTTATTCCTTCCAAAGAACACTTTTTCTACAAATAATCAACCAAGCACTTCTCAAATCACAAAGAGTCACTCCTTACGCTTGATCCTTGCTAGACAAAGCTTTCTCAGAAGAGTTGATCTTCTAGCATTCCTTCCTCACCTCAAATCTGAGGGTGTTTGAGGACTTGCCCCCAAGGTCTCCTCTAGAGTCTGCAAGTTGAGTTGGAGGATCCCTCTCCAATTACCCCAGAGCTTCAGCTCATTGTTGATTATGACAAAAAAGGGGAAGAATTGCGAAGGATCTTGGAAGATCAAAAGTCTTCCAAAGGTGAAGAAGAGAAGATGTAAGCCTTCGAT
The DNA here is from genome assembly GCA_005771605.1 of Scutellaria baicalensis. Taxonomy (NCBI): domain Eukaryota; kingdom Viridiplantae; phylum Streptophyta; class Magnoliopsida; order Lamiales; family Lamiaceae; genus Scutellaria; species Scutellaria baicalensis. Next base: position 45,272,009 of record CM016723.1, read on the forward strand.
GGGGTTGATTCTCTCTGTCTGCAAGAGAATAAGGAAGAGAGGACATACATAGGAGTTGGTGAAGATAGTGCGGGAAGAAAGGTTGTAGCAAGCTACTGCGCATAGATTTCTCTGCTTCTTCACTTTCTCTTTTGTATAAACCTCCCTTCTTTCTTTCTTCTTGTGACCTCTCACCTTTTTCAGCTCTCCTCCACAATCAAAGATGAAGATCAACTGAGAGCAAGAACCTGCACAGAAGAGGAAGAAGCTAGCAAGAAGCTAAGGGGGAAAGAAATGCAAGAGCAAGATAAAGAAGAATGAGTCTAGATAGAATGTCTGTACTTAGCTTACTGCGTTGTACTGTAAATATTTTATCTATATAAAATATCTTCTGTTTTCTAAAGCTCACAACCTTTCTTTCTGACTCGTATGTAATTTAATGAAAGCAACATGTTTAAAAGTTTCTTTAACTTATATATCTGCTTTCTGTGTTTGAGAGATTATGATCTTTTGATATTCTGAAAAGGTTTTGTCATCATCAAAAAAGGGGGAAATTGTTGGAAACATTTAAGTATGTTTTGATGAGACAAAACCTTAAGAAAGTAACCCTAACTCTATACGCATAACCTAGCTCGAAAGGTTACTGCAACGAGGTTACTGCAGAAGAAAAATAGATTAGAGAAAGTGTCAAAGAAAGGATACTGAAGAGAATGGTGAAAGGGAATCGGGTGAACTAATTAGGATACTGATGACTGCAGGAAGCTACAGGAAGAGAACTTGCTGAAGCAGAAAAGCAGCAAGCTACCAGACAGGAAGCTACCTGAGAGACCATGCCTAAGCATACTGTAGAGCAGCATGCTACAGAACCCTCAAGCACCAGAGTGAGCATGAGGAGGAAGCTACAAAGCAGACATGAGAAGAAAGTCAAAAGTTACCGGTAGAAAGAAAAGGTTACCGGTAGAGAGACACTACAAGAAATTCTCTCATAGACTACACCCCTAAGACATGTGTTTTGTCAAAAAAACCCTTGTCGTAGCTTAAATTGGCGTTGTCGTAGATAAAACTGTTGTCGTAGAGTACAAAAATGCTCTCACAGACAAGGGTTTTTTGTTGGCGTTGTCGTAGAGGCGAAGTCGTAGGGTAAACTTGAGCCCTAAGACAACGGTGGTGACTTGAGGTTGTCGTAGATGTGTAGTCTTAGGTTAAAATTGAGTCCAAAGACAACGCTTACGATATGAGGTTGTCGTAAAGATGTAGTTATTGTGCCCTAAGACAACGCTTATGATACGAGGTTGTCGTAGAGACGTAGTCATTGTACCCTAAGACAACGGTAACTTTTTAGAGTTGTCGTAATATCATAATAGCGTTGTTGTAGACTAAGTTAAATTAAATTTATTTTATTACACATGTAAAAATCTAAAAGTTACTAGGGCTAAATAGTGAAATCAAATCCCCACATTGAAATTGAAAACCCTAAATCCCTCCCTCCTCCCCACGCCTCCGTCGTCGACATCGTTGCCGCCGCAGCGCCGCCTCCAGCCCTCACCGTCACCAGTATCTCTCGCCGCCGCTGCCAAGCTGATTCAGTCATGAAGTCGACCTCGACGTGCCCGTCGGTTCTTAGCCTCTGCCAAGACCTCGCAGCACCGCCTCCAGCCCTCACCGCCGCCTCCTCCCCCACCCCTCCTCAGCCGTCACTGTCGCCACCAGTGTCCCTCACCACTATTGCCAAGTCGATTGAGTCGAGAGTCGACCTCGCCGAGCCCGTCGGTTCTTAGCCTCTGCCAAGGCCTCGCAGCGCCGCCTCCAGCCCTCGCCGCCGATGCCTCCTCCCCCACCCCTTCTCAGCCGTCATTGTTGCCGCCAGTGTCCCTTGTCGTCGCTGCCAAGCCGATTCAGTTAATAAGTCGACCTTGCGGCTCCCGTCGGTTCTTAGCCTCTGCCAAGACCTCACAGCGCCGCCTCCAGCCCTCGGCTCCGCCGCCTCCAGCCCTCGTGCTTTGCATCTCTCAATTAGAAATTTCTTGAGTGAGATGCTTAATGGTACTCATATCCTTGATGAAGATTGGATGCCTTATTTTTTTGCTTGCACTTGATGATTTTAAGCAACGTTTATTCTTTCTCATGGTGATCGACTTGATTAGTTAACGTCTTAGTATTTTCAATGATGAATTGGTAAACTGAATCATTTTGTTGATGTAGAGTAATGGTGTTGACTCTGTGCTTCTAACTCCAAGAGCATGCTTAATGCTGATGCAATATAAATGAAAAGATTGTTGTTTTGAGATAATATGAAAGAAACAGAAGATACAATTATTTCCACTTTTTTTTTTTCCTCTTATTATCCATTCTCATGCACCATGTGATGTGTAGGGCATTCTTATGAACTAAAAAATTCATGGTCTAGAAGATTTGATATTATGTTTGTGATTCACATGAGTAGTAAACTATCATCTTGATTGTATATTACTTATAGTGTGCTTCTGGCTGAACGAATATTGAAAATATTATGATAAAATACATAGTCAAATTTAGAGTTTCCAGATTCTTGAATGGGATGGCATCTCTCAATTGAATAGTCAATTCAAGAATACATCAGAACTTCCAAAACCCAGGATTTCCAAGTTAGGATTTCTCCCATCATGCTTAAGCCCTTTCTTAACATTCCCTTACAGTATTTGATTATGCAATGGTGTTTATGTTAAAAATAGATTTGCCAGCTATCCTTCTGGTTATTTAAGTGGAAGCTCCTATGAACGGCATTTACATTGCTACAAGGTGTGATTTGAATGTTTCCTTAGCTTATCCACGTACCCCTGCCTTATTGAAGATCAGTTCTGAAAGGGATAATGTGAACCGTCTGAAACAAGAAATTGAGCAACTTTCTCAAAAGTTATCACAAGCTCAAACTTTGTTGGAGGAAAAAGACACACTGCTGTGTCAGGTAAGGAGGTGATCTTGATTCTTAATTGCCCTTGTTATCTCAGTGAAAGGATCATATGTCCTTATGTATACTAACTAATTGCAGTTCTTTTTGTGTATTCCAGTGGTGCTCAAGCAGCTAGCATTTCAGCTAGTATGTCCTCTGAAACTCATGTTAAGATTTGCAGAGTGAAGAAGATTTTCCTGAAGTCAAATCAGTGTCTCAGGCGAACCTTTTTGTCTTCAATTCCTTTTCCCATCTATTCTTGAATTGACGTATTTTTTGCTCTGTTATCAGGTTTGTGTGGTAAAACAAAAGAAAAAGAGCAAAAAATGCATTTTATAGTAGAAGTACGATAATTTTCAGGGAGATTGATAGTTTTCTACTTTTCGCCCCTTGTTTGCTACAATGAATACAATCGGGGCTGGAGGGATATGGACCTATGATTCAGCAGCACCAATATCAAGAAATGCAACCATCTATTGTGGAGCTGAAATCATGTCTCTTGAGTGGGACTGCAAATCTGATCGTTTGGTATGTTGCTGAGTGTTATTATTAGACTTGTTTATATTTAGTAATGTCCTTGTTTAGACCAGAGCTTTAATTTGCACGTTACCATTTCTTTAAATGTACTTGATCCCTCGTCTGTGAAAATGCTGCTGAAAAAACAGAGGAAAAATTATGTCATTCCTGTTATGAAGCATAGATCAATCATAGTTTTGATCAATATTATTAAATCATTCCGAGTCACTGATAAAACGACTCCATCATTCTCTGCCATCTTACATATCTGCTTCAGGATTCATTCCTCGTTATCATTGTAGAACTATATGCCTTTTCACGATGTTTCTGATGCAAAACGACCTTCTTGTTTGATTTAATTAGCTAGATGGACAGCCCTGTTGGGGTTTTACTGAATATGAAACGATTCACATTTATGAAACATTGATATATATCGTTTTAAATTAAAAGGCATAACAATTAGGGAACAAAGTCTCAAATGTTTCAACTGAGAAAGATTGTCTTTCTGATTAGTTATTATAGTTCATTATCCAATAGAAGTAAGCATGCTGCCAATTAGTAGGTCTTCTTATCACTCTTATACTTGAAGCATGCTGGAACGAGAAGTGAATTTTGTAACCGTTTCATGTTTCTAACGTGTAGGTCTATGACGACGATTTTGGGTTATGAAGTGAATGTAATTCCGAGGTTCAAAACTCTGTTTTATTTCCCAGAAATTCTGAGTTCTTTTGGTTGAGTTCATTCAATTTTTGGTGAAGGAAAATGGAGGTGTTCATCGATGTGTTGTTGCGAGCATAACAGTAAAAGCCCCTGTTCGTCAAGTGTGGAATATTTTGACAGCTTACGAAAATCTTCCCGAGTAAGTAGTAAGTTTATATGTACTTTTTCAAATGCAGTCATGGATGCTTATTTGAGTTTTACTCTTCACATAATTTTCCTTTATTTTTACGAATTACTTCAGGATTGTTCCCAATTTAGCTATCAGCAAAATCTTATCTCGAGAAAACAATAGAGTCCGAATTCTTCAGGTACAACAAGCATTTTTCAGGTTTTAAGTTACATATCCATCTTGAAATGGTATTCAATCTTTTCTTGCTATGTCATATTCATAACAACAATGACAATGTCATAATTCAATAACTAGAAAATAACTTACAATGATTGGTTGCTAAGTTTTAATATCCTGAAGAAACTTATACTTGGTATACACATGCAGGAAGGATGCAAGGGTCTATTGTATATGGTTCTCCACGCGCGTGTTATCATTGATTTGTGCAAGCATCTTGAACAAGAGATCAGATTCGAGCAGGTTGAAGGGGACTTTGATTCTTTTTGAGGAAAATGGATTCTAGAGAAACTTGGTTGTCACCACACACTATTAAAGTATTCTGTCGACTCCAAAATACATAAAAACTCCTTTC